>JALGBA010004083.1:9045000-9664970 GCA_023970755.1 Azemiops feae
CTCTTTCTAGAGTCTCAACATCCAGAAGGATCTCGACAGACTTGAACATTGGCCCCTATCAAACAAAATACAATTCAGCGGTGAGAAAAGGTTCTAAGCTTAGGCAAGAAAAACCAAAGGCACAGGTACAGGACAGGTGGCATCTGGCTCAACAACCGTAGATGTGAGAGGGTTCTAGGAGTACTAGTGGACAACCTCTTAAATACAGTATGAGCCAGCAATGTGCTGCAGCTGTCAAAAAAACCAATGAAGTCCTAGGCTGCATCAACTGAGTGTCAGTACTGCTTTATACTGCACTAGTAAGACCACACTTGGAGTACTGCATCCAGTTTTGGTCACCACGATACAAAAAAGATGTTGAGACACTAGAATGAGTGCAGAGTGCAGAGAAGAGCAACAAAAATGATTAGGGGGCTGGAGGCTAAACAGTTGCGGAAACTGGATATTTCTAGTCTATTTCTAGTCTATTTCTAGTCTAGTCTAAGAGAAGGACTAGGGGCAACATGATAGCAGTTTTCCAATATTTGTGGGGCTGTCACAGAAAAGAGGGGATTAACCTATTCTCCAAAACACCTGAGGGCAGGATAAGAAGTAACAGCTGGAAACTTATCAAGGAGAGATCCAATCTAGGACTAAGGAGAAATTTCCTGATAGTGAGAACAATTAATCAGTGAATAATTTGCCTTCAGAAGTTGTGGGTACTCCATCACTGGAGGTTTTAAAGAAGAGATTGAACAGCCATTTGTGTGGAACGATATAGGATCTCCTGCTTGAGCAGGGGGTTGGACTAGAAGATCTTTAAGGTCTGTTCCAACTCCGTTATATTGTTACTGTTACTGGCATTGTTGCAATCAGGTTTCTGCAAAAGAAAACATCATGTTTAGAATTATTTGTATGCTGCTCATGCAATTTAAGGCTATCTTTGTAAAAATTTCAACTGACTGCATGGGATTTTGCATGTTTTTTCTCATTCTTAATATTATTGTTGCTTTCAAATCAAAAGGATAACTTTGCAATCCCATCCTCAAGGAAGCCTTTGGACAGTCAACTCCCAGAGATGTTCTATATCTCAATCTACTAAGCCGGTTTAATTTTTTAATAATAATTTTTATTGAAAATTGCAGTTACACAGAGTATATTTGGGAGGAAAGCTTAGTTAACTGAGCTATAAATTTGTTTGTTTGTTTATTTATTCATTCAAATTAGGGTATACCAAAAAGTTTTGTTCAGAGTTTGAAAAGTTGGCTGTTTGGGGATAATGCGAGGAAGAAAACTGGATGTATTCTGAGTCTCCAAGGTGCTTTTTCAAAAGGCAACTGGACTATTTTTCCTTGGGGAAGATGTTTCGCTTCTCATCATGCACACACACACTTAGCCTGATCTCATAAAATTAGACTATTCCCCTCCTACAATAAACAGGCAGGCTTTCTTTGGACCCTAAACAATTTTGTGGAGGGAGAGGGATGAGGAAATGTAACTAAGTTAAGGGTGATAACTGATAAGCAAAGAGACAAGGGACCTCTTTCTCTCTCTCACACACACAGACACACATACACACCATATTACTATTAACTTAAGAAAGTCCAAATGATTTGTTCTCCAGAAGAAGCAGCCAAGTCTAGAATGGACTCCCAGCCATGTGGACTCCCAGTCCAGCTTTTTCTGATACCCTTCACCCCTCCTTATGCAGCCCAGCCAATGGGATTGGATCCACTCTGTCCTTCTACACCACAAACGATTTGGCTCATGTTGGGTAAATGATAATTAATGATGATGGAGTAGTGTTTCATCAAAGGAAAAAAATAGAAACAAGTACACTGAATATCCAAAACTATAAAAAAAAATACTCCAATGTTGCCCTAAATTTAGGATAAACACTTGAGTTTTGTTCAAAGTCTGGAATAAAACTTTTAGGTTTTGATCTAGATTCTGGACAAAACTGAAATTTGATATTGTTTTGAGTTCTGGATCTTCGGTACGGCTATTCTAATTCAGAATGTCTTGAGTTTGAAAATTTTTGTATGCCCACTTGAACGCATGAACAAAATGCCTGCATACAGTCATTCAGGAAACCCTCCGTGATGTACAGTGATGTACAAGGACAGTGATGTATAGTTGATGCTGAACAAATTCTCAAATTCCACTATGCTTTTCATCTGGATTATTAGCCCGAACAAGATAGAAGTACTTTTCCAATGTGACCAATCTTTAGAATCTCTAGAACAAAAAACTAATCATAAATCCTAAGAAAACAAATCAAACAGAGAGGTAGGGAGTGATGAGAAAAAAGAAAAAATCAAACAACAATCAGGAGATCCAGGAAACATACCCATGGAGAGATATAAAAGTCTTTTTTATTATTATTTAAGTTTTTATTTATTTTTTTAATACAATTCAACGGTGCTTATTCAACAAACGTGTTGTCTGAGTTCATCATTCACTAATACAAATTAAATTCCTAATCCTTAGTTCGTTGGTAAAATAAGTCCCAAATTTGAAAATATTCTGTTTCTTCTTTTTCTTTCAATCTCAAAGTAAGTCTGTCCATTTCTGCAGAGTCTTGTATTTTTTTAATTGTTTCTTCCTCTGTGGTCTTTCTTCATTTTTCCAATATTGTGCAAATATAAGTCTTGCTGCTGTTGTCACGTGCAGAATCAAATATATACTTTGTTTATCAAGCTTTTCTGGCATTATACCTAATAAAAAAAAAGTTCAGGTTTAAAATCTACATGTTGAGCCAGCATTTATTCTAGCCAAATATGTATTTTGGTCCAATATTTCTTTACTTTAACACATGTCCACCATAAATGTAATAAGTACCTGGTTTATGATTACATTTCCAACATTTGTCCGACATATTTTTAAACATTTTTGTTAATCTTGCTGGTGGCAAGTACCATCTATAAAACATTTTGTATGTTTTCTTTATAAGAGGTTGACATTGTCAACTTACAATTTCTTTCCCACAAGCTTTGCCATTTCTCTAAATCTATATTATATCCAAAATTCTTTACCCATGTTATCATTGTTTCTTTTACTTGTTCATCTTCCATTTTCAATTTTAGTAGAAAATTATACATTTTCTTAATTAGTTTTTCATCAGAGGTTAATAATATCTGATCAAACAAAGTCTGCTCTTTATAAAATCCGTACAATTTAACATCTTTATCGTATCTCACTTGCATCTGTAATTGTGACCACCATGATAAATCAATAACCTGATTTTCCATCTCTTGACTAGATTTTAACTTCCCTTCAGAGTTTAGAATATCTTTATATGTCAATATTTTCTCAAGTCTAACTAGATTTGGGTGTACAAATGCTTCCATTGTTGAAAGCCATCCTGGAATTTTCAAATATGTTTTACATTTTATATTTTCCCATGTTAGCAATAATGCATTTTTAATATAGTGGTTTTGAAAGTATTTATGAATTTTATTTTTTCCATACCATAAAAAGGCATGCCAACTAAGTTGTAAGTCCTGTCCCTCTAGATACAACAATATTTTGTGTCTGAGGGTTATCCATTCTTTTACCCATGTTAACACAGATGCTTGATAATATAAAACCCAATCTGGCAAACCAAAACCTTAATTTCCTTTAGCTTCTTGTAACATTTTCAATTTAATTCTAGCTTTCTTTCCTTGCCAAATAAAATTTAAAATTAAGGAATTCAGATCTTCAAAAATAAAATAAAAAAATCTCTAGTTTTATGGGTATTGTTTGAAATAAAAAAAGTATTTTTGGTAATATATTCATTTTCACCATAGCAATTCTCCCTAACATTGACAATTGCAGATTTTTCCATTTTTCTAAGTCAAGTTTTATTTGGTTTAGTAATTTTATATAGTTATTTTCTTTTATTGTTGAGCATCTTGCTGTCAAATATATTCCCAAATATTTAACCTTTTTAACTATTTGTAAATCTATTTTTTCTGACAGCTGTTTTTTTTTGCTTATCTGTAAGAGTTTTAACTATCACTTTAGTTTTTCCTCTATGTATCTTCAATCCTGCTATCTCTCCAGACTGTTCTATCTTTTCCAATAGTTTAGGAATCATCTCTAAAGGTTCCTCTAAAATGAATACCAAATCATCTGCAAATGCTTGCAATTTATAGCTTTCACTTTTTATCTCCAGTCCTTTAATTTCTGAATCTTGTCTAATATCTCTATTTAAAACTTCCAAGGTTAAAATAAATAGCAATGGGGATAGTGGATATCCTTGTCTTGTGCCTTTTCTTATATAAAAAATTCTCTTAAAAGTCCCCATTTACAATCACTTTTGCTGTTTGTTTATAATATATTGTCTTGATCATATTTATAAAGTTTTGTCCAAAATCCATTATTTTTAGTTGTTGAATCATAAATTGCCAGGAAACATTGTCAAATGCCTTTTGAGTGTCTAAAAATACGAATGCCATTTGCTTCCCTGGATGCATTTAATAATATTCCAGTATGTCCATTATGATTCTTAAGTTATTTTTTAGTTGTCTCTTTGGTAAAAATCCATGTTAATCTGGGTGAATAAATTCAATCAAAAATCTTTTCAGTCTCTCAGCTATTACTGAGGTGAAGATTTTATAGTCCACATTTAATAATGATATTGGTCTATAGTTTCTTATCTGTGTCAAATCTGAATCCTCTTTCAGTATCAGAGTAAAAGTCTTAAATGTTTGTATACTAATGCTCAAAGTTTGGGAAAAAACAGGGTGAACTAGAAGCAATAGTACAAGGGGGTATGACATAGTTGGCATCACAGAAACCTGGTGAGACAAAACCCATGACTGGAATGGACTGGTGGATGGATATAAATTGTTCAAAAGAAACAGAACTACAAAAAGAGGAAGGGGAGTTGCACTATATGTAAGAGAATACTACATATCTACAGAAATGCACATGATCAAAGATAAAAGCCCTCCAGAATCTATATGGGTTACTATGAAAGGAAAAAAAGTGACATTGCCATAGGGGTATATTACAGGCCACCCAATCAATCAGAAGAAATAGATGGACTCTTTGCCAACCAATTAACTACCCAGATATGAGCTGGGAGACAAACTCCGCAGCGAGCGGGAGATCAAAAAGATTCCTAACCAACCTAGACGACAACTTTGTCATCCAAAAGGTAGAGGAGGGAACTAGAAGTAAAGCTATACTGGACCTAATCCTTACTAATTGAGAAGAAGTGATAGAGGGAGTTGAAGTTGCCGAAACCTTGGGGGAAAGTGACCATGTCATATTGGAATTCAATTTAATGCAAACACAAGCAATAGAAAATAATTCAACCAATGTCTTAAACTTCAAGAGAGCTGATTTAAACAAACTCAGAGAGAACCTAGGAAGATTTCATGGATTTTAGTTCCTAAATTTGTCCAGACTGAAGTATTTTAAATCAAATTTTAATATATTTCTTCCCTCCTTTAATATTAATTCACTGCTTCCATCTGTAAGGGAATGGGGATATAGTCCCCTCCCTTCACTTCTGGAGGTTTTCTTGCTTTGGGGATCTTGTAAGGATTTAGATAGTAGATAGAAGAAAGAAGATCTGTACTCTCACCAATTCCAAGCACGCTGTTCACTGATGTTTAGGTTCGTGCTCTGGGACTTCGGCTGCAAGCAGCTTGGGCTAGACGCTGATCTCACACTAGCTTTTCTCCTGTTGGGTTTGGAGGGCTTTCCCCAGATCAAATGAAGTGATTGCTGTCGCTTTGTGATCAACGGGGTGCCCCTCCTTCACAGTCACCTCTCCGGGGCGACTTCGGACCCATCTAGGGTCCCCCAAGCAGGAAGAAACTAGCTGTGGGGAGCAGAGGTCCGCTCTCGCATGGCCATGCACTGCAAGTGCAAAACCGGAAGTCTACATCCCAGAGTTCTGAAGGAGCTGGCAGATGTTATCTCAGAGCCATTGCACTCTGTTCCAAGTGGCAACAGGACAAAGTTTTAACCCGATGCCTGAGTTACCTGTCAATGAACCCACCATCTCCTCCTTGAAGGAGTGGATTAAACAGTTGCAAAACACCTGGCCTGTGGTTAGAAAAGCTTTGAATGAGGCAAGGGAGGCTTATAAAGCACAGGCAGATAAAAAACAAAAGGAACATAAACCATTCAAAGTAGGGGGAAAAGTATACCTCTCAACCAAATTACTAAAATCTTTGCAGCCTTCAAAAAAGCTAGAGCCAAAATATGTAGGATCCTTTCCCATAAAATGCATAATTAACCCAGTAACAGTGGAATTGGAACTCCCAAAACTATTAAGACAAGTACACCCTGTATTTCACTGCAGCCTGCTTAAATGGGAGCTAACCTCCCCCTTAAGGCCAGCTGAAGCTCACCCCCCCACACAACCCATTACGGTGGAAGGGGAGCAACATTTTGAAATTAAAGAGATACTAGATTTCAGAAAACATCATGGGTCGACCCAATATTTGGTAGCGTGGAAAGACCTCCCACCATCCCAAAATGAGTGGGTACATAAGAAACATATCAGGGCCCCTAGATTACTGAAAAGGTTCCACATCTGTTATCCAGATAAGCCTGACTAATGTTGTTGTTTCAATTCTTTCCCCTTTTATTATTTATCTAAAGGTGGATCTTTCATTTTTCTAGGGGGGGGCGGCATGTCAGAACCCTCAATTATTAATCCCTTATATTCTCTATGTTTAGTAGTTCAGGTTCTGCCATTCTCCTATGGGGGAGGGGGGAGACCAGGGGGCTTTGTAGTGCATGTAGAACACTTCCTGTATCTGCTTTGAGGTATTCTCTTCGGGGTGTGAAAGGAATGCCTCAGGACCATCTGCCTTTTCTCTGTGCGGAGGAAAGAAACAGCGAAGACCTAACAACCTTGAGAGAGGCGCCTTATCGGTCCATTTCCCACAGCTCGATGACACCTACGGATTGGCCTGTTTGAATCGACCGAATGGACAGTTTGGGTGGAGTTATGTTTTCGCGGGTTTTACCTATTGCTTCGGGCGGGAAGCCCTCAGATCCTGCCTAGCTTTCCTTCTGTGTACCTGCCAATAAAAGTTCCTTTTGAAATGATGCAAGTTTCAAGAGTTCTGCTTTCTTGATAGGGAAACGGAGGCAGGTCCTTACAGATGGGTTTTTGGACAAAGAAATTGACTCCAGAATCAGCAAGATCAGCCAGGCACTGGGGCAGCTGTATTCTACAGTGCTCAATCTTCCTATATAGATATGAATCCTGGACTCAAAACCAAGGCATATCAAACAACTGGAGAAATTTCATATGTGCCCTCTCCACTCCAAACTTGGCATTTGTTGGCAAAACCTGTGTCTCCAACCTGGAGATCTTGGATCACAGAGTCCACCAGCACTGAATTCCTGATTATCAAAGCCCAGATGAGATACTTCATAGGCTTCACCAGTTGTTCTATAGTGTATTGGAGTCTGTGGAGAGACCTCCAGGCTGACCACAAAGATGCTGTGAAAAAAACCTCTCTGTAGTCATGGGAACTAGAAGCTGCAGCTTCTGACAGAACCCATGGAGGACCATTTATTATGAAGCCTCCACCAGCTTTGAAGACAGGCATCACCAAAACTGATAGAAAACCGTGAACGGCATCACAGAATAAGATCCATAATTACTACAACAATGGAGTTTCAGTGCCCCATTGTGCCAGATGCTGAGCTTCCAGATTGAGACCGGAGAGCCACAGATGTCCTACACAATACTATGTCTTCTTTGAATCTAAAGAACTACCACATACTGTACATTTGTGAATGATCAAACCTTGATACGTTTTCTACGAGGAAGGCTACTTTGTATAAAACAATATGCCTGATTCAATAATTTTTAAAAGTAATTTTCTTGGAAAGGATGATCGTTCCTTCTCTTCCTTTCTAAAGGGCGGGAAGTCATCTGCTCTTTGGATCCATTTAGGATGACGACTGCTGACCTGGGAAGAGATTATCTGCAGTGCTGATGCATTAACTACAGTGGGGACTGGGACAGATGGATAAAAACCTCGAGCAGCATAGATTTGAATTCTCACTCATACACAAAAAAATCCACCACTCTGCCATTTATGTGTCATTAATGGCATTATAAAATTGGCTAATATATCACAAACAGCATTTACCTCTTGAAAACTCAGGAACTTTAGCTTTAGTGACTGTACGTGGCCTCCTTGTTAAAATGTTGAGGAAAAAGTACATAAATGTGAAGAGAAAATGAGAACAGGCTTCACACTTCATTAAGTAAATACTCGTCATTGGATCAGGAAGGCTGTATGCAATGAACATAATAAAAAACGAAGCCCACAGATATGTGATCTGGGGATCTTTCCAATGATGACTCTATTTCAGATTGGCCCTGAGCAATGGTGGAAGGGACTTTTATTCCTTGTTCATCAGTGTATAGCAATAAATACATATTTTATCAAAGTAGAACTGAAGTGAAGTATTACTCCACCACCTGAAGATGCTCTTATTTCTGGCTAGGATTTCAACGCATGGTTGACCTAGCCTCAGTTTACATAAACTGGCAGCAAGCAGCTTCTGAGCCTAAAGCTGCTTTGGCCAAAAATCTCTGATAATTTAAAGAGATTTGATTATCATGGCCCAATTGTCACAAATCATACACACCACATAATATTTTGTTTTCTTTGTAGTCGTTGTACTGAAAAAATAGAAGAACAGAACAAATATCATTAGAATGCATTTAAAATCTCAAATTCACCTAAGCATTTCACTTTATCTGGTATGAAATGATTCTGATGCCATACTTGTTGTCATTTCTTGCCAATTTGCATTCTTGTTCAACAATATGCAGCATTTAATTTGAATTAGGCTGGTATTTAATACTGTAGCAATACCATACGGAGGTTTAGTTTTACTGTTTTGATTTTAAGCAAAATCATTTCTTATCGTATACTGTAGACTCTTATGCTAGAAAATGTAGCTACAGTACTATACTTTCACTGTATTACTTGTCAATCCAATTAAATAATTTATAGCTGATTAAAGCTGAACATTTGCTTTTTAACCTACCTGTGTTTTCTATTTGGGGGGATGTGGGCAATTGTTGACTTTCAAGGTAGAAAATCTCAGCCCACCATAAAATTAGAGATAGTAGCTTGCATTGAACAACATGGACATCTCTGGTTTAAAAGTATGCTTGGGGTATGAGCACTGGGGCAAAAATATGCCTAAATAGTGCTGTCCTTATCAAGAGCAGGAGATGCTGCATGTGACATGAAACAGCTTGTCTGATCACCTAGGCCAGGGGTAGGCAACCTTGGCTCTTTTATGACTCGTGAACTTCAACTCCCAGAATTCCTGAGTCAGCTATGTTGACTCAGGAATTCTGGGAGTTGAAGTCCACGAGTCATAAAAGAGCCAAGGTTGCCTACCCCTGACCTAGGCTTTTAACTTGCTAGAAAAGCATGACATGAAAACTTTGATGAGTGGCAGAGGTTAATAGCTGTAGATTGAATTGATGATGACAATGGTATATGGAAGATTGTGACTTAATGTGTCAATGGTAAACAGCTTCAATTAACAAAAGGAAAGGATGAAAGGTTCCTTATGGTTCCATGTGTGAAACCAAGAGAAAGGAAAAGCTTTGCAATGGATCTGGATGAAGGTGACCTGATATTGTTGTGTGGAATTAATAAATACAGATAGGGAAGAGAATACGCAGGCTTAATTATGAATGAAAGGGTTAAAATGCCATGAGGCATGAATTAGTGTTATCTAGGTTGGTATTCATGCACATGAAAATAGGAATCTATATTGGTGTCAATTGTGCATCAATGATATTGAAAAACCAGAAATGAATTTTCAGAAAAATTGTGCAACATTTTGAATGTGATCCAAGAGGGAAAAAATGTGATTTGAGTTAGTTAAGTAGCATTATATGTAAAGAATGACTATATCTGTAATAAAATTCATGACACCAAGGATGAAAACTTTGAAGAAAGTGTCTGGGTCACTATTAAGGGAAAAAGAAACAAAAATGACATTTCCCTGTATGTATTACAGATCGCCCAACCCAATAAAAATATAGATAATATCTGCTCAAACCAAATGGCCAAAGCATCCAGGAAACACATCACTGTGATAACGGGGGATTACAACTATGATTAGTTATTTGCCATCAAGTTGTTGTCCACTCTTAGTGATGACATAGATTTGATTCACAACAATCTGTTCCTACCAAGTCTTTCAAGTCTTACAATGGTGCACTCACTGCCAATGTAACAAGTCTATGTATTTTGTTGCTAATCATCCTTTTCTCTTTCCACCTTTCCCAGCACAACAGTCTTCTCCAGAGATAGAGAGGTAGATTTTTGTATAGTGTGTCTGCAGTAGAGTAATTTAAGCCTGGTCATTTGTGTGATGAGGAAAAACTCTGGGTTGATTTGTTCAGTGGTTCCATTTTTTGTTTTCTTGGCTATCCATGGAACTCTCAGGAGTGTTTTCTAACATCACAGTTCAAAAACATCAACACTCTTTCTATCTTGCTTCTTCAAAGTCCAACCTTTGCTTCACCTACCCTGACATCAAATGGAAATCAAACTCTGCACCAAGCAGGAGATCCAACAGATTCTTGATGTGCTTTTCAAAGAACTTCATTGTCTAAAAGATAGAAAAGGGAACTAGATAACCAGCTATCTCATACTTAAGTAATGTTAGTAAATATTAACAGGAAAGAAGTGGTTGAAGAAATAGAAGTGGTAGGAATCACGGGAGAAGGATTATCATCTGATACAAGAATTCACCGCATTGCAGGCAGAGAGAAGTGAATGCAGCCAGAAATCTAAAATGTAGCAAGGATTACGTGGATGAAAATCCTGAAGGGAAAAACAGTTCAGGAGAGCTGGGAAATTTTGAAAAATGTGATAATTAAGGCATAAGTAGAAACAATATCAAAGAGAAAATAAAATGGGAGATAGCTGATGGGAGCAGTATTGAATAAGGAGCTCTCTGATAAAATTAGAAAAAAAGGACAAGTTTGAAAAAAAGGAAAGGGGGCACACAGCAAAAGCCAAATATTATGGTATATAGCCAGAATCTTCAAAAATGGGGGCAGGAAGGCTTGTTATGAATGCCAAAAATAATAGGTTAGAGGACATGGCAAAAGTGTGACAAGCAACTGGGAAAAAAAAAAGCTTAACTGCTTAGTTCTTATCTGCCTTTTTACAAAAGAAAAAAAAAAAGCCTGATTATCATAAGGTGCTTCATGGAGTACAAAAGAAAAATGCAGATCAAAATAGCTAAGAAATTGGTGAGAGAACCCAGCTGCTTTAAATGAATTTAAGCCTCCTGGAGTGGATGGATTATATCCCACGATATTAAATAAAGTGGCCAAAGTCTTCTAAGAGCCACTGACAGAAATCTTGGATAAATCTTAGAGCAAAGGAGAAGTGCCAGTGGGGAAAAGTGGATTAATCAGCTTGACATCAATACCTGGGAAAGCTTTTTAGGAAAAACCATTAAAACAAGCAAGATGTTTGGACTTGTATTTTCCTGTCTTTAAATGACTAAATTAGTGGACTAAGGGAATGATGTGGATATAATATACTTAAACTAAAACATTAGATAAAATAGACCATGTCCTCCTTCTTGAGAAACAGAAACAATATCAAATTGATGGTCCCGCTACCAGATGGATACACAGCTGGATGAATAATGCATGGTCCTAAATAGATCTATGTCTATATCAGGGGTCTTCAAACTTGGCCCTTTTATGACTTGTGGACTTCAACTCCCAGAATTCCTCAGTCAGTCATGCTGGCTGAGGAATTCTGAGAGTTGAAGTCCACAAGTCATAAAAGGGCCAAGTTTGAAGACTCCTGGTCTATATGGAGAAGATTATACAGTGGAGTAGAATACAGAATAGTAGTCCAACCCCCTGCTCAAGCAGGAGACCCTGTACCATTTCAGAAAAGTAGCTGTCTAACCTCATCTTAAAAACCTCCAATTTCTAAAGGCAAGCTGTTCTGTCAGGAAACTTCTTATTTCTAGATCGGATCTCTCCTTGATTAGCTTAGTGTCTGTAGTACATCCTAATAGCTAAGTCATTTATTTCTCCTCTAATATTTACCCAAATACTTTCAAAAAAGCTTTCATCCTTAGTATTGTGTATTTCTGTGGAGGTATAGTAATTCCTTACATACAATGCAATACCCCCTCCCCCTTTTTGCTGGGTCTGTTTTTTAAAACAATTTATATTGTATTTTCCCTCATGTACTAGGATTTCAAGCTGTCCCTGTTTGTTTTTCATACTATGAGCATTGATATACAGGCATTTGAGCCCTTTATGTCCACCTTGCATTTGCTTCCTGTATTTCCTGATTTGGACTTGTGTTTACCACTCCCTTTCTTGTTATCTGGGTTGTTATCTGGGTTGTTTAGCTTAAAGCCCTTCAGATGTGCTGAGCCAGTCATTCCCCAAACATATTCTTGCTTGTCTTTGTGAGGTGCAGTCTGTCTTTTGGTAGAAGCCCTTGTTGTAGGTAATGGCCTAGCAATTTAGTGTTCTCATAATGGCACCATCCTCTGAGCCAGAGGTTTACTTCTGAAATCCTCCATTCCCTCATTGGTTGTTGATCTTTTCTTCTGAATACATTTAAGAAAACCATCTGGGCATTCAGATCGTTTGCTTTTCTGCCTAATTGTCCACAATCCTTTGAAATTGAAATTAATTGTATCATTCATCCAAACATGAAAGAGTAGAAAGGGGTAATAATCAGTGGGTTTGATTATTTTACTGAGCCTCTCTGTCAAATCTTTAGTCTTTGCACCTGAGAGACAACTCACTTCCCTTAAGAAATTGTCTGGTCTACAAATTAAGGACGGTACTCCTCTGAGTAGTGAGTCGCCGATCACCAACACACACCTTTTTTCCTTTGGGGAAGTCTTTGCTACTTTACTTCTTATCACTGGAACACTTGAAAAAAATTTTTTTTTTAGATGCCTGCATGTTTCCTTCCTGGGGGAGGATATAAAATTGATTGTTTAGTTCCACAGGAGGAAGGAGCTGCCTTCTTGGTTTCTTTCCTCTTTGTGTGACATGCTGCCATCACTGTTGCCCTTCCTCTTTGTCTTCCTTCATGTGCTCTGTTTGGATAGAGACTTCTGATTATGAGTTCATCATGTCCATCATGTTCACCATTGAAACTCAGAGTGTCTAGTGTGGGAACGTTTGGAGTTTTAGTAGCTTGACTGCCTTGATTGTCTTCACTTTTTCTTCAAGAAATCTTATCAGTTTACATTTATTGCAAGTAAAATTTGAGTCCTCCATTGAGATCTTTGAACGAACAAAATAGTGTCAAGGAATCACTGAGTTGGGATGCTGCATTTAAGGCATCCTGGTTAATTTCTATTTAATGCAGGAATTCAAACTCTTGAATTGGAGTTTAACCCATTAAATAGCTTCAAAGTCAAATACTCCCTACCTTAGCGGGAAAAAACCCTCCCCCCCCAGAATCCTAGTCATACTAACATAGATGATATTGTCCCAACTACTATGCCCACATATATCTTAGGTCTCCAAAATTGGCCAAACTTTATTAAAATCATTCTGAGACTTTATAAGACTTTCCCTGAACACAAACTGAATAGAATAACAAGAAAACAGGCCTTTCCCTTCTGCTACACTTAGTGTAATTAAACAGATTTTTCTTCTTAAAAAACAAGATCATGAATTGATGTAATTAAATATTTAAATATCTAACCTGTGTTGCTTGAGCTTTGGATTGTTCTACAAATATGTTCCATACATTATGTTTGATGGAAGAATGAGAAGAAGGTTATGAATGGAGGATGGAAGTCACTTGGAAACTCCACAAAATGTTATGAATAAGGCAGGTTCAAGAGAATAAAGGTAACTCCTTCTGGAAGGTGGGCTTCTAAAAGGAGACATCAATGAACAGGTTCACACACCATTATTACTTACTGAAAAAACAAGTAACAACTTCCCCACATGAAAATCTATTGAAAGTCATTACATGCCCAGCATTTCAGTGATACTGATGCTTACCTAGCCAGTGTTCAGCAAACACAAAATACAATGCAGCAGTAAATTCTGCTTATTTGTTATTGCTTAGCTGTTACTTGTTTTAGTATGGTTTGCAGAGGAGATTATCTTGTTAGGTTATATCTTTGGGTCATGTTATCGTATAATCTGGATTTGGATAAATTTCTAGCAACCAGAAGAGATTCATCAGGTCATCTTGTACTTCCCGACTGGAAACCTGTTTTTTCTATTCCATGCTTGATTGCTTTGTTCAGTTCAGTTTAAATAGCTTAACTAATGAAACTTCCAATTGTAATAGTTTGTACTCCAATAGTTACTGATTGCTGATTCATAACATTTTATTCTAACCTTCCGTGGAACCATAAAGGAACTCAAAGTATCAAGTAGGGTTCTTAGCAGTTCTCTCTAGTTATAGCCTAGATCAGATCCACCTCCTACAGAGTTGAGGTTTTTATCACGTGCTTTTACAGTATTATCTGCATCCATATGCTTAAGGTCTTATTGACTTATTCATTTATTTTTATTTATGCATTGATTGCCAGTTTGCTTCCAGATTTAAATGAGGGTGTTGGTTATAACAGCTACCTTGAAGACCATTTTCTCTCCAGTGCACAGGTTTTGTATGTGGACATTGACATTTTTTGAGTTTTTCTTAAGGACACGACACAGCTTGAAATCAAACCCCAATCTTTAATCAGACGTTGACTTTTTTTTGTATTCTTTGCTACCTGAATTATCCAAAATAATATATCTTATTTCTCAACCTTTCCTAAAATTAGACTTAACAGGCAACTTCCTTTCTACATAGGCCGTGGATGGTTCTAAGTATTAGTTTATTAAAATATGGAATTAAGAATATTGTATAATTGTTTGCACGTAGTTCAATCTCCTGTGTTCGTTTATTTAGGCATCATTTTGGTGGGTTGACTGTTATGTTAGCAAATATCCTTTCCAGTCCATTTCACTTGTCCCATGCCCAAGATGTCAATGTATAGCTTGCTTCCAATTTTCAGTGTATTGAGCTTTCCCATATTTATTCTTCTTACATTCCTTGTTCTATCTTGCAGCTTTAGATTTTATTTTCCTGAAAGACAACATTAGCAACTAGACATCCTGATGGCTTCAATCTACCCATATCATAAATACCATTAGTACTCTAAGATCTTCAGCTTTCCCCCAGAAGCTTGTTGTGTACTCTATGATCCCCTAAGGAGCACATCATAATTTACTATAAGTTCAATCACTTTATATTATCTATTGACATAGTTTTAATAAAAATTTTCAGTCAGAACAGATGCTATTAGATCCTTCTGATTTTTCCTACCAGAAGCCAACACAGCTATAACTGGAAAAAGTAAATTCCATAGAAGCATCAGAACAAACTTCCAAAAATACAGCATATATGCATGCAAGCATGCATAATAAATAAACCAATAAATGTTATATACAAGTCAATAGAATAGTCATCAATACCAGGAGCATTCATGTTTTCATAGATTTAATAATATGTATTATTTTCTGAAATGATAAAGATATAGCAAAATAAACAATTTGGGTTGGAGGAATGAAATAATTTAAAAATGATTCATTTCTTACTCAATAGTATTGAATCAAGCATGAAAATACAAGCAAACTGCTGATTTATTAGATTACTCTGTGTACTTTGCACTGTGTATTTTTAGTAGTTAAAAAAAAAGATTCCTTTTTATTACTGCTGTTTCAATCAAGAGCTTGTTAATTTACTAGGTGTTTCCCCGTGTTCCAATATCTTTGCTTTATGTGGTTGTAATATCCTGAAACAAATAAATGAAAAAAAATAACCTCCAATTTAGTAGGCACAAAGGTTTTATTTAATTCCAGTGTAGATCATTTTTCATCCATATTCAAAAAAATATTTATTTTCCTTTTTGGGGGGGCGGGGGGAAGTTTGTTAAATGTACTTAGAGCAGGGGTCTTCAAACTTGGCCCTTTTATGACTTGTGGACTTCAACTCCCAGAATTCCTCAGCCAGATATGCTGGCTGAGGAATTCTGGGAGTTGAAGTCCACAAGTCATAAAAGGGCCAAGTTTGAAGACCCCTGACTTAGAGCCAAGGACCATAGAAGAGAGGAAAGGACCAACAAGCAGGAAAGCCCAGTGTTGTGGTCATGAAGGAACTAGGTGAGGAGAGACCTAGGTTCTCATGCACTCTTGGCCCCAGAAGCTCAATGAGTGACTTTGAGCCAGTCACTCTCTCTCTCAGCCTTACATCATAGAGTTGTTGTTGGGAACAACAGGAAGAGCAGGTATGAGTCCTTAAACAATTGTCATCAACAAGAGCAACTGAGGTTTGCGAAATGAAATTCATGTTGAGCTCACTGAATGAACAAGCAGAAGTTTGGGGAAAGTATGGAAGGGAAAGTCAAGGGAGAGGCACTTTTTAATCCCTTAATTTTCTTTGTTTTTGTCTCTTTCTCCCCTCCTCCCCCTCCCCTCTCTTCTCTCAGAAGGAAAATCCAGCCCTATTATAATGCCACTGGAGGGCAAAGAAATATTGGAGTAGGATTCATATATTAATGGAGAAAATTCTTAAAGTGAACATAAAGATTAAACCAGAAACTTTCCTTCTGGGCCTCATGGAAAGAGAAATTTGGAACTCTGATTTGGAAAAAAAAATGGAACTCTGATTTTATATATGGTGATGGCAGCAAGACTGCTCTGTGCACAAAAGTGGAAGGAGGCCTCGATTCCTACCATGGACGAATGGTTACAAAAGCTGATGGAATTAAGCAGAGATGGCCAAATTGACTGTGCTGATAAAAGAAAAGAACATAAGTACTTTTGTTTCTACTTGGAAACCACTTCTGGACTTTGTGCTTGAGGTGGGGAAAAAAATGATATCATGATTTTGGGTTTTACCGATTAGACTGATTTGCCGATACAGAAATGGCTGGTGCACACTACTATAGAAATGTAAAAAGTTGAGATTTGATTTTAATGTCTGATTTTACTGCAACAGAGAGAGTCGGAAGTCAATGCCTTTTGTTTCTCCCCCCCCCCTTTCTTCACACCTTTTTTGTTTTCCCTTTTTCTACTGCTGTCCCCTACTATTTGCTTTTGTATTTTCACATTTTATGTTATAAATGAATAAAACTAAATAAAATCGCAAAAGAATATATAATGCCACTGGAGGAACAAGAAACTGTAGCTTAGAATAGACAGCAAAAGGGTTTTATTCATTCATTCATTCATTCATTCATTCATTCATTCATTCATTTACTTACTTTACTTACTTACTTACTTACTTACTTTACTTACTTACTTACTTACTTACTTACTTACTTACTTACTTACTTACTTACTTACTTACTTATTTAGCTGCCCATCTTATCATAGGGTAGCTCTGGATGGCTCCACAGACTTCTCCAAAGACAGAACTCTGCTAGATGGGTTATATATCAGGAACTACCAGAAATGATTGCAGAACCATTTTCAGTTTCAGGGGATTGGTGAAGGTCCCAGAAAGCTGGAGAGAAGAAATGTCATCTCCATTTTCAAAAATGGGAAGTAGAAGGTCTTGGGAAACTTCACACACTTCAAGTTTGATGTCCCTACTGGGCAAGGTCCTTAGATTACAAAACAGCATGTTTGTGAGCAGGTGGATAAGCATACTACCATTACAGGAGCAAGTGTGAATTTGTTACAAAGAAATTGTGCCAGCCTAGATTTGATGAAAGGAGGTCTTTTTTCTCCCCACTGTCTGTTGCTTGATCATCGCCGGGCATCTTTTTTTATGGCAGGCTAGTTTAAAGTGCATCAAGCAAAATGCAGCTTTTAAAGCTGAATGAATTCGTTTGCCAAGGAATGAATATTTTTTAGAATATTGTCTTCTTAATGGAAAATACATAACAAAAGTGTTAACTTTTGCTGGCCTGAAATCAGCTATTTTGCCAGAGATGTTGTTGTAAAATACCAAGTATATGATTGACAAGAGATCCTAAATCTTTAAGGAAAGCTTAAAGAATGCGTGGACTAGAAGTAGTGATTCATACTTCTGCCACCCATAAAAAAAAGTTCATTTCTTCCCAAATAACACAATTTCTTTTCCTAATTTCTTCCCTTCAGATATTTTCAAAGGAGAATACAAAATCATTACAATAAATTAACATTCAATATATTAACTCGTAGGAGCCCATTTGATTAGGACTTCCGATGTGGCAATTCCCCATTGCATTGTTTCCCCGATTAAAACATCCGTCCCATAGTTAGTTGGCTCTCTAGAATTTAGCCACATTAAATTTGTAAGTTTTCCTATATGGGACAAAGGATGTATATGATTATATTAGGCAAATTATATAGGAAGAAACTCTCCCCCACTATTTTGGTATCAGATATCTGCTGTAATGATTGTTCTGAATACTAGCAGCTATGCTGTATCTGTCTGTAATGCCTAGTTGGCTTTAATTTGCTGGACTTAGGAACATGCTGCCCCCCGTCAAAGGAAAAGGACCATATCCACTGGAACAAGATATGATTACAAGTTGTGCATTTTACTAATTGTACTTTGATTGGTAATAGGCAACTCATCTACTGAGATTAATTTGAATAAATAATCAGCTTTCCAAATCAAAACTGAATTTTGTCTTCTTCAAATTTGAAATACCAGAACTAGAGTTTTGAAAATAAAACAAATTAATGAAGTATGGCATTTTTAACCTCTAAATATAATTTCAATTTTACAAAAGGGATTGTGTTGGGAAAACAAAGACATTGATTGATTTGGGAAATAACTTTAGTAGGATCTTTGATATTTAGGATTTGGACTTGTTTAATACTTATGTTTTGGTTTAATTTTCATACCATTATTCATATGATTTGGGAAACAGAAAACATGTTTAAATATGTTAGCGTGCTGGTCAGTTATTTGCTGAAAACATGGAATCTACACAATACAATTATACAATTTATTGATACAATTTATGAAAAACTTTGGATTTGTCAACCATAGAATGTAGCTACACAATTGCTTTGGCTTTTTTTGTGGAAAAATATTCTACTCTAGATGTAAAATCCCTTGTAACAACCTGTGTCTGACCTGGTTCCTTATTGTCACAGTGTAAGGACTGGCCAATGTGAATTTGTGGGATAAAGAGTATTAATTTGTTTTTAAAAACTGTGCTGTACATACATACATACATACATACATACATACATACACACACACACACACACACACACACATATCTATCTATCTATCTATCTATCTATCTATCTATCTATCTATCTATCTATCTATCTATCTATCTATCTATCTATCTATCTATCTATCTATCATCTATCTATCTATCATCTATCTATCTATCTATCTATCTATCTATCTATTACATACATATACATATACACATACCCACACACATATATACACATACATAATGTGTGTGTGTGTATACATGGCTTTGCATGCTTTAATTCCTTTCTGTATGTTTTTCTATTTGTGTTTTTTTGTTTCTTTCATTTTCTTTTATGTTTTTTTATTTTGTTGTCCTTCTTTTCTTTCTTTCAATGCTATAATAATGAAAATAACATTATAAAAACCTTTTGCTGGAAACACAAGGAACCAATTTACAGAAAGGCTGTTTACTAAATGTACTACAATTTTTAGTCAACAACTTATATTTAAGGATAGTTTGTTTACTATTTTTTTGGCCAATCACACAGGGTAATTATTTCAAGAAATTGTGGAGTTTTTTTTAGCACACTGCTGGCATGCATACAGTATACTCCCCTTGCACACCCTTTGAAGGAGTTGGGCCTACAGATCAGTAGGGAAGAAGGAGCAAATCATGGGAGTGTGAAAGCTAGGAGTGGCATCTGCCTCTGCTCTCCTCTCCTTCATCCCGTTCCAGATTTTCACAGACAAGCGTGGCGTCTCAGGAAAGGGTTAAAAACGCTTCCTCATAGCTGCCTCCCCAGCCAGCTTTGTGTATTTAAAGTGAATAAAGGTTTAATTACAAAATGATGACAGTGTCATATGGTTTTGGTGATGGTGCGTAGCGTCGGCTGCATGCAGAAGAGGAAAGGCTGTGAATAGCAGTGGAAAAGCTTAAAATGCCAAAGACAGTAAAACATCTGTAATTTGCAATTCACCAGTGTTCACTGATTGCTCATGGATTAAAGATTAAAAACTATTCTCTGGCAGATGGGTGCAAGAGAGGAGATTCTTACGAGCACATTTTGCATCTGCATTTCATTCTGCTCTCTTTGTAAGAATTGTGGATGATGGGGAAATAAATCCCAGAGTAGGGATGGGCAGACAGGCAGGGGAAAAGACAGCATGGGCAAGACTTGGCAAGCTCTTGTGCCAGGCAGAGGAGTCAGAGAATTTAGGAAAGCCAATATATATGGAGAACTCTGGGTGACCCATTCCCTGCTGCAGCTGCCCTACTAATCTTGCTTGGATCCTCCCTTTGATCAGAAGTGGAAGAGAATGACACACTTCTACTTTTAAGTTGTGCAGAAGTAAGAACTTCCACAGACACTGCTTTCCCCATCTCTGCATATCAAGCTTCATTTGCCAAAATGCCTACTTACCAGCTGGTAAATATACAAGAGGCCCCCTTTTTCTTTACGAAAAGACAATTCATTGCAAATAAACATCTCTAAGAAATCTGATTTTTGCAAATGCTATGAACTGACTTCATGTGTCTCTGCCAAACCAATGAGCAGATTGGAATATCTGCAATTGTGTGGTGAGGCAGTTACAGTTAAAGAAATAGATCAAATGCACTTCCACATTCACAGTTTAAGGGGAGTTCTGTTAAGAATGCATACTTTAAAATAACATATGTACGACATATTTGAATGTAAATTGTGTAGGTGTTCAGATCAGTGTAGAAAAATGAGGGAGTAGATTTACACAAGGCCACATGCAAAAATAACATGGACTAGAAAAATAAGTCTTGTCTGGCATCTTAATTATTATCATATTTATTTTAGCATGATGAATCCATTGCAAAAGTTCAATTTTCATCAGACTCTCTAAGGAAATGAAATTGCCCAAGATAGATAGTGGAATGCGTGGCATTTTACTGGTTTTTCATAATGAACTATTTATATCTTATCTGTTGTTTGATAACTGTTAATACTTCTTGATTTATCTAGTATTAAAAAATAAGCTAAGATTTATTAGCTAATTTACAAAATGGAAAAAAAAGCACATGAGTCTTAGGATGCCAAGTGCTCAAATTGTGGGCTGTGTTGAATAGGGAGATCACAATTCCAGGAAGAAAAACTGGAACCCATTAATTTCTATAAATTTACATATTTACTGATGCCAATCAGAAATCAACTAATGTTGAAAAGGTCTTTCCAAGATAGAACAGTGAAACTGCTTTCAGTAATTCCTGTTCCCTATTGTGCAGTACATTATGTGCAAAATAATTTTTTAGCAATAGTTCCCTTTATCTATCAGGCAGGAAATGGAGAACTGAACGAACATGATCAACTCTGTATGTTAGAAGAGCAGATGGCATTTATGACTAGGAGAGCCTTCTGCTTACTCATGGACCAGGAGGCCATACTCACAGTAACTCATGCCCTTGTAAACTCTCGATTAGGCTACCAGTAGTCCTCGATTTATAATCACAATTGAGCCCAAAATTTCTGTTGCTAAGCAACACAGTGGTTAATTTTGTCCCATTTCACAACCTTTCTTGCCACAGATGTTAAGCAAATCATTGCAGTTGTTAAGTTAGTAACACAATTGTTAAGTGAATCTGGCTTCCCCATTGACTTTGCTTGTCAGAAGGTCACAAAAAGGGATCCCATGACCGTGGGGCACTGCAACCATTATAAATACATGCCAATTGTCAAGAGTCTGAACTTTGATCACATGACCAAGGGGATGCTGCAACGGTCCTAAGTCGCCACGATGTAAAAAAGATGCTGAGACTCTAGAAAGAGTACAGAGAAGAGCAACAAAGATGATTAGGGGACTGGAGGCTAAAACATAAAAAGAACGGTTGCTGGAATTGGGTATGTCTAGTCCATGGGTCGGCCACCCGAAACATCGAACGAGCCGCACGGACCCGTTTGGCCTAAAAAAAAAAACCCCTGGGAGCCGCGCCCGTTCGCGCATGCGCGCGCACCCACGCACCCGCGCATGTGTGCGGCCCCGTTCGCGCATGCGCGGCCGTCCGTTCGCGCATGCGCACGCGCGCCCGTTCGCGCATACGCACCCCCCGCGCGCGCACCCGCCCACGCATGCGCGCATGCGCTCCCCAAAATGGCGGAGGAGGCTCCGGAGCCACAGGTAATGCCTCAAAGAGCCGCATGCGGCTCCGGAGCCGCGGGTTGCCGACCCGTGGTCTAGTCTAATGAAGAGAAGGGCGAGAGGGGACATGATAGCAGTGTTCCAATATCTGAGGGGTTGCCACAAAGAAGAGGGAGTCAAGCTATTCTCCAAAGCACCGGAAGGCAGGACAAGCAGCAACGGATGGAAACTAATCAAGGAGAGAAGCAACCTAGAACTGAGGACAAACTTCCTGACAGTTAGAACGATTAATCGGTGGAACAACCTGCCTCCAGAAGCGGTGAATGCTCCAACACTGGAAGTTTTTAAGAAGAGACTGGACAGCCATTTGTCCGAAATTGTATAGGGTTTCCTGCCTGAGCAGGGGGTTGGACTAGATGACCTCCAAGGTCCCTTCCAACTTTATTATTATTGATCATCGCACAGTCAGCCAGATGTTCAGATTGGATTTGGCATTTTTGTCTACCTATCAAGTCCTTCCCAAGGACCTGGCATAGGCAGATGTGGATGTTTGATGGTATTACAGATATTGTCGCAGGAGGGAAGCAGTTCCTAGTAAGGTCGCCTTTTGCAATTGACTAATGGCGAATTTGTCAATGCCAATGGTGTTCAAGTGGTGCTCCAGTTGTTTTGGGACTATTATTATTATTATCTTTTATTCATTAAACATGAACCTCAGTCAACTGAACATTCAAATTGGCTGGTGCTGATGGTTGACACGGGTTGCTACCAGCATCCTAGGTGTCAACCAGGTACCTTCTTAAAATATAAGATGTTCTGAGTAGCGCAGTTTTTTGTAACATTGCTGGAGTTATTGCAGGAAGCTGCAGTTTCTTGATCTGTTTTGCGAAGTTTTTGGACATAGTTCCCAGTGCCCCGATGACAATGGGTACCACTGTTACACATTTCATCCATAATCGTGCAGTTTCGATGGCCAGGTCGCGATATTTCGTATTATTATTATTATTATTATTATTATTATTATTATTATTATTATTATTATTATTATTATTATTATTATTATTATTATTATTATTATTATTATTTGTGAAAAACGGTGATAAGTCACTTTTTTCAGTGCTGCTGTAACTTTGAACAATCACTAAATGAATGTTTATAGGTCGAGGAGTACCTGTACTACAACATGCATGGGTCTGCCCCTGAAGAGCATTCAGAAATGCTCTTCAACTGGTGCAGAACATGGCTGCACAAGTAGCAAATGGTGCCAGATATACGGCACACATAATACCACTTCTGCATGAGCTGCATTGGTTACCGGCATGTTTTGGGTGCAATTCAAAGTGCTGTTTGTCACCTTTAAAGCCCTACATGACTTGGACAAGAAGGACAATTGCAAAAAATGGAAAGAGGGACACATCACTAAGACAGAATATCAGCAGATAGCCAGGATCTGCAAAGACGAAGTCAGGAAAGCAAAGGCTCAGAATGCAACAAAAGCCAAAGATAATTTTAAAAAGTTTCTTTCAACATATAAATTACAAGAAAAAAATCAAGAAAAAAGTCGGTCCACTAAAGAGAGAGGATGGGCAAGGAAGTAACAGGCAACACAGAGAAAGCAGAGCTGCTTAACTCATTCTTTGCATCAGTCTTCATGCAAAAAGAAACTATAGCCCAAACTACCACAGGCTAGAAATAAAAGTTAAATTAAGCAAAAAAATGGTAAGACAACACCTGTCTGATCTTGATGAATACAAATCACAGGGACCTGACGGATTACATCCCAGAGTTCTAAAGGACCTGGCAGATGTCATCTCAGAACCACTGTACTATATATTTCAAAAATCCTGGAGCACTGGGGAACTACCAGAGGATTGTAAAAGAGCTGATGTGATTCCCATCTTCAAAAAAGGAAAAAAAATACAGACCCGGGAAACTACAGACCAATCATCCTAACATCAATACTTGGGAAGATACTGGAAAAGATAATAAAAAAACCAGATCTGCGAACATCTAGAAACAAGTAAAGTAATAACTAAAAGTCAGCATTGGTTTGTTAAAAACTGATCATGCCAAACCAATCTTATTTCATTCTTTGACAAAGTGACTAAATTAGTAGACCAGCGAAATGCTATGGACATAATATACACAGACTTCAGCAAGGCATTTGACAAAGTAGACCACAACCTACTTCTTAGTAAATTAGAAGAAAGTGGTATAGATAGCATTCCCATCAGATGTATTTGTAACTGTCTGATAAACTGTACTCAATGAGTAGTCCTTAATGGTACTACATCTACATGGAGGGAAGTAAGCAGTGGGATACCACAAGGTTCTATCTTAGGCCCTATACTCTTCAATAACTTCAAAAATGACTTAGATGAGGGAATCAAATTTGCAGATGATACTAAGCTGGCAGGAATAGCCAACACCCTAGATGATAGGCTCAAGATCCAGATAGATCTTGACAGACTTGAACACTGGGTCCTATCTAACAAAATGAAATTTAATGTAGAGAAAACTAAAGTCTTACACTTAGGCAAGAAAAACCAAAAGTACACATATAGATTGGGTGAAACCAGGCTTAATAGCAGTAACTGTGAAAGGGATCTCAGAATCTTAGTGGACAATCAATTAAATATGAGCCAACAGTGTGCGGAGTCAGCCAAAAAAGCCAATACAATTCTAAGTTGCCTTAACAGAAGGGTTCAGTCAAGATCACATGAGGTACTAATAACACTCTATAAAGCCTTAGTAAGACTACACCAAGAATACTGCATCCTGTTTTGGTCTCCACACTATAAAAAAGATGTTGAGACTCTAGAAAGTGTGCAGAGAAGAGCAACAAAGATGATTAGGGGAGGCTAAACATATGAAGAATGGTTGCAGGAACTGGGCATGGCTAGTCTAGTGAAGAGAAGGACTAAGGAAAACATGATAGCAGTGTTCCAATATTTGAGGGGCTGTCCCAGAGAGGAGGGGGTCAACCTATTTTCCAAAGCACCTGAAGGCCAGACAAAGAATAATGGATGGAAACTGATCAAGGAGAGATTGAACTTAGAAATAAGGAGAAATTTTCTGACAGTGAGAACAATCAACCAATGGAACAGACTGCCTTCAGAAGTTGTGGGAGCTTCATCACTGGAAGCTTTCAAGAAGAGACTGGAGTGCCATATGTCAGAAATGGTGCAACATCTCCTGCTTGGGTGGTGAGTTGGACTAGATGACCTACAAGGTCTTTTCCAACTCTGTTATCCTATCCTATCCTATCCTATCCTATCCTATCCTATCCTATCCTATCCTATCCTATCCTATCCTATCCTATCCTATCCTATCCTATCCTATCCTATCCTATCCCTTCTATTATTCCATTCCATTCCATTCCATTCCATTCCATTCCATTCCATTCCATTCCAATTCTATTCTATTCTATTCTATTCTATTCTATTCTATTCTATTCTATTCTATTCTATTCTATTCTATTCTATTCTATTCTATTCTATTCTATTCTATTCTATTCTATTCTATTCTATTCTATTCTATTCTATTCTATTCTATTCTATTCTCTAAGGGACCACCTTTTTCCAAAAGTCTCTATCCACCCAACTTGATCTAACAGATTGGGCATGCTGAAGGTCCCATCAAGCAAAGAGTGTTGGTTGGCGGGGACTAGAAAATAGGTGTTTTCTGCAGTGGCCCCCTGCTTTATGAAACATCCTCTCTTTGAAGATTAGAATGGCCCCAACCTTGTTAGCCCTAGAAACCTGTGTCCCTTAGCCTGGAGTGCTGAATGTATCAAAGGCCCCATTTCCTGGCTTTACTGCTAACTAGTCAAGTATCTTGGCTGCTAAGTATATTTTTTGGATGTTTTTATTGTTTTAAAATGTTTTAATTGTAATATAATTTTGAATTGTAAGCCTCTCAGAATCATTGACTGTGATGGGCAGCTACAGAAAATGAATAAATAAATAAAATAAAACTTTTTTTTTTGTGCTGCACCTCACACAAGCCACCTACTCCATAGTTGTGCTGCTGCTGCTGTCAGCCAGGAGAGGTACGTGGAAACCAGAAAAATCAGGATCCCAATCACCTTATTAGAGAGTTTCTGAAGCCTCTCTAGATTTCATATAATCTTAATCAAATTATGTTCCTGTCCCACACTTGAGTGCCCCCCCCTCCCACAAAAGTAAGGAGATAATCCTCTCCTTTTTTTTTTTACAATTTGACTATCGATATGGTTAGCAGCAGTGGATTTCTTGGTACAATTCCTCAAGGCCACATGTTTATATATGGTACAAGCACTCAGCTAAAATTGCAAAAAAAGGGGGTTTTTTTGGACAAATTCTTAATAAGACAATTATATAGAAATTAATAGGAAAATGTATTAGAGTCACTTTGGCTGTTTTGTCAAAAAGTGCACAATTCTGTAGTCTGGTGCTAAACTATCATGAATCTTAAAAGTTGGTGCCCCACTTCTTTGTCTTTATATTTTTCAGAGAAAATAAACTTTGAGCATAGGAGGTCAGCCATGTGTCAACATTTGCTACCACACCAAGCTATCAGAGTGCAGATAGTTCCCCCCTAACTGGGACATTCAGAAAGTAGGAGGGCATAAAAGTCAGAGGGTTTCACAAATTTAAGGGCACAATCATTTGTTGCCAGAATGGAGACAGTGGAAGCAGTCCAGGGGCTGAGACAAGGACAGCCCATTTTATGCTGGGATAGTTTTCTGCATGGATAGCATGTAAATTCGGCAATAATGAAAGACCCTAAAGGGGCATGAGTTGGAGCAGAAGGTAAATGAAAGAACTTTTTCACCCACCGAGATCTCTAATCCATCCTATTGCTCAGTGGTGGGATTCAAATATGTGAACAACCGGTTCTCTGTGTAGATGCCACTTCTGGAAGTCCATTCTGGGCCTGGGCAACAAAAACTTAGCTACCGGTTCTGCCGAAGTGGTGCGAATTGGCTGAATCCCACCACTGCTATTGCTGCAACTAGATGGCTTTATTACAAAGATCACTCTGTGAGGATAAACCTGTGGTTCACTGAATCAAAACTCCATCCTACCAAACTGTATTTACACGAAGAGTGAAAGTTCTCCCATCTGACCTCTACATTGTTGCCCTTCACACTACAAGAGGAACTCAGGAAAACAGCTCAACCTCCTGTGGTCCAGTGTTGGAACAACAGGAGCTACATTTTTTGCTTTTTCCTGGGTCAAGAAAAACTGTCACAAACTATTCCATTCTGTTGTTGTTATTGTTAGTTGCGAAGTCGTGTCCGACCAATCGCGACCCCATGGACAATGTTCCTCCAGGCCTTCCTGTCCTCTACCATCTTCTGGAGTCCATTTAAGCTCACGCCTATTGCTTCAGTGACTCCATCCAGCCACCTCATTCTTCTTCTATTGCCCTCCATCTTTCCCAGCATTAGGCTCTTCTCCAGTGAGTCCTTCCTTCTCATTAGGTGGCCAAAGTACTTGAGTTTCAACTTCAGGATCTGGCCTTCTAAAGAGCAGTCAGGGTTGATCTCCTCTAGGACTGACCGGTTTGAACGCCTTGCAGTCCAAGGGACTCGCAGGAGTCTTCTCCAGCACCATAGTTCAAAGGCCTCAATTCTTTGGCGCTCAGTCTTTCTTATGGTCCAACTTTCACAGCCATACATTGCAACTGGGAAAACCATGGCCTTGACTATACGTACTTTTGTTGGCAGGGTGATGTCTCTGCTTTTTAGTATGCTGTCTAAATTTGCCATAGCTTTCCTCCCCATTCTGCCTTGTATAAAATCTGACGCATAATTCTAATTAAGCATAGAAATTATTTCCTTCTAATATTAATCCTAAATCTATCTTTTGTCATTTCAGTTGTTGCTGTTTTTGATTTAAAGAAGATACCTATGGTAAACTCTTGGTATTTTTTAAAACTGTAAATATTTGTAAGTCTTTGAATGCTCCTTCCATTTTTCACTTTGCTAAATATATCCAGTAGCTCTATGAAGTGATGTAAACCTCAGAGGCAAACAAGGCAAGTAGAAATAATGTTTGCAGGCATCAATCATTTTTATAACTTCAGCTAATCAGACTCCATCATTTTATGCCTGCTATGAGTTCTCTCTCTCCCTCTTCTCTCATTCTGTTGCTCTCAATGAGAGCTTCTCATGTGTGTAAACCATTAAAAGAAAAATGGATAATAAAACTACAGATGGACAGCCTAATCCTGAACAGGCCTGAATGATTTCAGATTGGGCTGACTGTGTTTAGGTATGTCTAATTTGTTCAGGATCAGATTGGTAGCTAACAAGAAATAATGCCAGTTTCAAGGATCTGGTGATACAGTGAGGTTTATCATGTTGCCCCTTGATTTAAAATTCCACCCAGTGATGCGGGCTTAGTGGTGAATCTAAAATACTTTCATTGAGCATCAAATAAAGATTGGGAATATCACTTAATTAATTGATTGATTTTAAAAAAATATATGGCAGCCCATCCTGTACAATATTACAACAGCAACATCACATGGATATGTGCAAAGATTTTTCTAGCTGCCTACTCTTCGACCAAATTGCATATCAGTTCTGTCTAAGGGAATGCTACCACCCATCCTGCCTCTCAGTAGAATAGAATAGAATAGAATAGAATAGAATAGAATAGAATAGAATAGAATAGAATAGAATAGAATAGAATAGAATAGAATAGAATAGAATAGAATAACAGAGTTGGAAGGGACCTTGGAAGTCTTCTAGTCCAACCCCCTGCTCAGGCAGGAAACCCTATACCATTTCAGACAAATGGTTGTCCAATTTCTTCTTTAAAACTTCCAGTGTTGGAGCATTCACAACTTCTGGAGGCAAGTTGTTCCACTGATTGTTCTGTCAGGAAATTTCTTCTTAGTTCGAAGTTGCTTCTCTCCTTGATTAGTTTCCATCTGTTGAAAGAAAAATCTTCAGATGCAGTCCCAGCTGGGAATAAGAAAATGGAGACTGCTTTAGGAAAGAAGATCCAGTTTATTGAGTTGCAGAAACTTCAGTGATATGTGTTTCTGGGGTGGCTGACAAAATGGAGCTGGGAGTGGTGGGTTTTTATACCTTCTGTTGAAAGAAAAGTCTTCATCAGGGTCCAGACCAAGCTGGGAATAAACTAAATGGAGACTGCTTTAGAAAGAAGGTTGTAGTTTATTGAACAGCAGAGCCAGACAGAAAAAAAGACCTTACCACCTAAACTGATGGAGGACTTTTTATGAGGACACTCATGAAGAACTGTCCTCACACCAGGACTGCCAATTTAGGATTTCGTGGCAGCTCTGATGATCATGATTGATACATTCCATTTAATGTAAACAATTTGATCAGGTTTTTGTTTGTTTGGGGCAAAAGATCATAGTCTGACTCTGGGGGATTTTCAGTCTTTTCCTTTGTAATGGGCAGATTGCTTCCATTTGAGATTTATACTTGTAGCAACTGTCCTTCTCTGCAGAGATAGAGGTCCCATTAGAATGTTCTGGAAGCTAATAGTTTCTAGTGCATTCCAGAGGACTCTGGACATTTTCTCAGAGAGTATGGTGGCAGTAAAAAAAACCTTGGTTGCCTTGTGGAAATCAATCAAAACCCGAAGCATTGACACAATTGTTCCTAAGTATCCTCTTCTACTATGCAGAATTGCTTTGATAGACATCCAAGCTGAGGACAATAAAGAAAGTTGGGAAACATCTAGGTGGTAGATAACTTGTTTCAAATCTAATTGAAATCTTACAAGAGTTCATTGCCAAACTGACTATAATATGACAAAGATAAAATAGCATTTTATCTTTTCTCCTATTGCATCCTCTTAATTGAACTCTTACATTCAAGGTCTTCTAATGCAGGGCTTTTCAACCTTTTCACCGATTGTACCACTTTTAGGATATGGCAATATTCAAGTACCACCTAGCAAGGTGTCAAAATCTTGGTGACAAAAAAAAAACCTGTTCAAAGTTGCAATTGCACTGAAATGACTTATGACCATTTTTCACACTTATGACCATTGCAGCAACAGGGTCATGTGATTTATATTTGGATGCTTGGCAACTGATTCATATTTATGATGGTCACAGTGTCCCAGAGTCATGTGATCCCCTTCTGCAACCTTTTGACAAGCAAAGTCAATGGCAGAGCTGCTGGTGGCCAAGTGCTAAGGCGGGACTTCCTTCCCTCCTTCCCTTCCCTGCCTCCCTTTTTCTCATTCCCATCTCCTTCTGAAGAAAGAATTTGAAACCCCCCCATATTTTCCCTCTTCCATATATTGATCAAACAAGGAAAGGCCTCCAGAGACAGAAAAGACAAGCTGCTGAGTGAACTAGCTTAAAAAGGCACTTCCCCTTTAAGAATTAGCTACTGGCTAGAAAGGAAAGTAAGGAGCCCAGCCTGCACTTAAGGAAGAAAAAAAAATGTAAGTACTGGCTGCTGGCTAAGGCAGCCTCCCCAAATGGCTCCATTCATAAGTAAAATCCATTCAGGAGAAAAATACTTCAAAATCCCTTGCAGCAAAACTTACAGCTAATAACAGCAGAGCAATGGAAGTTAAAACGAGCCATCAGCCAAATAGAAATTGCCAAACACTCCTTAAGAACACAAAGCCCACATTGCACAAATCCCAGAACTTCAGTCACAAAAGCACATAAGAATCCTTCCACTCTCCATCTCCCTTCCTCCCTCCATGCCTCACCTCCAGCCATTGCTGCTTTTCATTCCTCATGGAGGGCGACCCCTCCCCCACTGCATTTCTTGCCTGTTTGCTGCTGCCAGCACAGGTGGCTGCCACAGCAGTTGTAGATTGGCTCATGGCCACCCGGCCTGCTTGATCTCCTCTTCCCCCACCCTCCTCCTCCTCCTCCTTCTTCCCCTTCGGTGCAGCTAGAGCTGATTCTGCCTCCTCCCAAGGCTGCTGCTTTCTCTCTCTCCCTCTCCCTCCCAAACTGCCTCCTTTTATAGTCTCCGCCCCCTCCTCCTTTCTCATGGGGGAGGGTGAGCCAGAAAAGAGCCTGGGGCCTTTGCAGCTCCAGAGGACTCTCTCACTGTAAGTCTTTGTCTGTGCTGGCTCTTTCCCTTCCCCACTACACTTGGCTAGGCAGGGCTGCGTACCACCTGCCACTCATTAATGTACCACAAGTGGTATGTGTACCACAGGTTGAAAAGCCCTGTTCTAATGATCAGAATACAGAATAACAGAGTTGGAGGTTTGCTAGACCAACCCCCCTGCTTGAGCAGGAGACTCCTATATCATTTCAGACAAATGGCTGTCCGATCTCTTCTTAAAAACCTCCAGTGATGGTGAACCCATCACTTCTGGAGGCAAGCTGTTCCACTGATTAATTGTTCTTACTGTCAGGAAATTTCTCCTTATTTCTACATTGGATCTATCCTTGATTAGTTTCCATCTGTTCCTTCTTGTCTTGCCCTCAGGTGCTTTGGAGAATAGGTTGACCCCCTCTTCTCTATGACAGCCCCTCATACACTTGAAGACTACTTTCACGTCACCCCTGGTCCTTCTCTTTATTAGACTAGACATAACTAGTTCCTGAAGCCATTCATCGTATATTTTAGCCTATTGTCCCCTAATCATCTCTATTGCTTCTCTGTAGTCTCAACATCTTTTCTGTATAGCTATTGGACAAGTTACTTAAGTGACTGCCTGATAGGACAAAGACATTCTTAGTTGTAATAGATTCAGGATTTATGTCTGGTTTTGCCATGTAAATTTCCTTAAATACCCTTGAATATAAACATTGTTGGAGAATGACAGGAAGAGTGCAATTTTAATTATTCTCTAAAGGTCTCACGGGCCATCGAACATGGTCTTGTTCTGAAAAAGTTTATTGAGATAAATAATTTTGGATTTTTCCACATATCTGAATGTTTTCTCTAGATTTCTGCTCAATCCTATGATGTATGTATTGTGTGGTTCTTGGTGGAACTACTTTATTGTTCTCTGATGCTATAATAATCAAAGCAACAAAGATTTGGGTAGGGATAGTTTTGCTGCAGTAACTGATCCCTTGCTTAGATCCCTTGCTTAGGTTCCCATTGAAGAGGAACCACCACCATGCTGGTGTCCTGCCATTTGGTTGGGGGGTGGGAGAGGAAGGTTGTTGGCATTCTTCTCATGCTTGCACTTTTGCTGTAATTGCTTGGGAATTAGGGAGGGGGATTGTCTTGGGAGATGAAGCAGTCTCCCTGCTGATTCAAGCCTGGTTCCAAGGCATCATGCCCTGAGGGTGACCTGTTATCTACCCAGCACCTCAACATTCTCAAAACAACCCTGCAGCATCACATTGGCTGCCAGGGGACTAGTTAGGGGGGTTGGGTTTGTGGGAAATGAAAGAATTGCTTTGTGCTTCATGTGGAACCTTCAGATTCCTCCTGATTTTTCTGCATCCACTTTCTCTCAGTAAAAGTTCTTTTGATTAACCTCAATGGAGTCAAGAGTTTTACTTTCCTGAGGGACCAGCTGGAGCAGGTCCTTACAAACACGTTAACTACTGAAAAGAATAGCAGCTGCCATGTGTCTGGAGCAGGTTAGTTACTGGAAGAAATTTGCTGTCATTCTGTGCATGAACCCAGGATGTGGTGAAAAAATTACATCTAATCAGCTGATTTTTATCCATTTATGTATGGAAAAATGACAGTGCTTAAAGGCACAAATTTTACAGGATCAGAAACAGCTGTACAAGTCAAAATAGGCAAGAAAATGGTAAGACAACACCTATCCACTCTAGACAAGTTCGGATCACCAGGACCAGGTGGATTACATCATAGGGTTCTGAAGAAGCTGGCAGAAATTATCTCGGAAACAGTGAACCAAATCTTTCAAAGGTCCTGGAGCATTGGGGAACTACCAGAGAACTGGAAAAGAGCTGATGTGGTTCCCATCTTCAAAAAAGGGGAAAAAATGGATCCAGGAAACTACAGACTAATCAGCCTGTCATCAATATCTAGGAATATCCTAGAAAAGAAAATCAACAATGGCTTTCTAAACATCTAGAAGCAAGCAAAGAAGCCAACATGGGTTTGTCAAAAACAGATCATGCCATACAAACCTTATTGCATTCTTTCACAAAGTGACTAAATGAGTGGACCATCAAAATGCTGTGGATATAGTATAGTTGGACTATAGTAATGTATTTGACAAAATAGACCATAACCTACAGTAGTGGGGTGGGCCTGATCTGGCACGCAGTGCTGTGGGGCGACTCAGGTGGCCCTGATTCAGCCATGGTGCGGCAAGGAGGCTTGGGTGGCCCTTGGGTGGCCCTGGTGTGTGGCACTGAGAGCAGCTTGTGAAGGCCCAGTTCAGTGCAGGGTGGTCGCATGGCACTCAGATTGCCCTGATTGCTGCAGGGTAGCTTGGGTGCTCCTGATTCACACGTGTGGCGCTCAGGCAATCCTGACTGCACAAAGAGGGTGCTCGTCTGGCAGATGACCACTGGATAGGAGAACCACTGGATATTAGGGGGAAAGGGGTGGCCCAGGGAAAGGAGGTATAAAGAGGGGAGGTATATAGTGTGAAGGAGAGAATAAGCAGAAGCAGTGTGAGGGAAAGGGAGGCAGTGGAGATCAATGGAAAAGGAGGCAAAACAAACAGAGGAGGAGGTGAGGACAGGGGAGGAAGGGTTTATCATCCCACCCTCTGACCACCCCATTGCATGGTCCTGCTTGGTGGGGGCTGCATGGGAGGCAATAGGAGCCAGAGAGAGAGGGGGGGAGAATGAAGCTGATCCAGAGAGAGAGAGAGAAAGCAGGGTTGATCCAAGTGAGTGAGCAAGCCAGCAACCAGAGGGAGCATCAGACACACCAGAAGGCTGCAGAGGAGAGCTGATTCAGGTGAGTGAGTGAGCCAGTGACCAGAGAGGGTGCAGACACAGCAGAAAGCTGCAGAGAAAAGCAGATCCAGGCAAATGGACAAACTAGTGACCAGAGGCATTCACATACACACCAGAAGGAAGCAGAGGCGAGCTGATCCACCGGAAGACAGCGGAGGCAAACTCTGCTGGGTGACTGGAGGTGCCCAGGCAAGTGACCAGGGCAGGTGAGGGACAGAGAGACCCTGAGATGTTAGACCAGTGACTGAGAGGGGGAGACATCAAATTTCCTGGGAGATAGGGAAAGAGGGATCCAGACTCTTGCTACCTTTCAGGGGTAGTGCTACAAGTGGAGGCTCATCCTGGATTTCCTGGACTAGATGACTTACAATGTCCCTTCCAACTCTGTTTGTCCGAAATAGTGTAGGGTTTCCTGCCTAAGCAGGGGGTTGGACTCGATGACCTCCAAGGTCCCTTCCAACTTTATTATTATTATTATTATTATTATTATTATTATTATTATTATTATTATTATTATTATTATTATTATTATTATTATTATTATTATTATTATTATTATTATTATTATTATTATTATTATTATTATTATTATTATTATTATTATTATTATTATTATTATTATTATTATTATATCTTTTATTCATTAAACATGAACCTCAGTCAACTGAACATTCAAATTGGCTGGCGCTGATGGTTGACACGGGTTGCTACCAGCATCCTAGGTGTCAACCAGGTACCTTCTTAAAATATAAGATGTTCCGAGTAGCGCAGTTTTTTGTAACATTGCTGGAGTTATTGCAGGAAGCTGCAATTTCTTGATGTATTTTGCAAAGTTTTTGGACATGGTTCCCAGTGCCCCGATGACAATGGGTACCACTGTTACACGTTTCATCCATAATCGCGCAGTTTCGATGGCCAGGTCGCGATATTTCGTGATTTTTTCCAGTTCTTTTTCTTCGACTCTGGCATCTCCTGGTACAGCGATATCAATCAGCTGTATGCTTCGGTTCTCTACAACTACGATATCCGGCGTATTGTGTTCCAAATGGCGATCTGTCTGTATTCGAAAGTCCCACAAGATCTTCACCCTCTCATTCTCAACAACTTTTTCCACCCTGTGTTCCCATGACTTTTCGGACACAGGCAAGTCGTATTTTTTACACAGTGCCCAGTGGATTAATTTAGCAACTCGATCATGTCTAGATTTGTAATCATTTTGTGCGATTTTGCTGCACTCACAGATTAGGTGTGAAACAGTTTCAACTTTGTCATTGCAAAGTCGGCAATTTGGATTGTCAGTGGATTTTTGTATATTATTATTATTATTATTATTATTATTATTATTATTATTATTATTATTATTATTATTATTATTATTATTATTATTATTATTATTATTATTATTATTATTATTATTATTATTATTATTATTACAGAACAGTGAGATAGAGATAGTATAGCAATTGACATCCCTAGGGATGCTTGGCCAGAGGAGTGAATTCTAGGCAGTGAGGGCCCTTGCTCCAGATCAGAGGGTATACATGATAGACACAAAGGTGGGCCGGGACTCCTCCCATTCATGCGCTATTTGAGTGAAAGAGAGGGATCCCAGTGTGCTTTCAGGGTGAGATCCTTCAATTGACTAAAGATGTAAAGGCATGGATGATCCACCCGGTCCCAAGGCCATGCCTTTAAAAGAGACATCAGACCCCAAAGAGGAGATACTCACTTTGATGATCATATGGGCATCCAGGGCAGGGCCTGCCCAGGCTATGGGAAGCCTGGCACCCATGCAAACCCAGACTGGCAGCCACTGTATTGGGACTGGATACAAGAGACTGCCTATCTTTTATGGGATACAGCCAGTGCCAGAGGGGAAAGAAGAATACAAAACCTGCATGGAACAGGCCACGCAGGCAGTAGAGGAATGGGATATCTCAGAAACACAAAAGAAACAGAGGATCTCAGAGAGCCTGAAAGATCCTGCTGCAGAACCCATTAGAAGCTTAAAGCTCACCCAAGGGCACTTAACAGTGTGTAATTATCTCTCTTTCCTGCAGGATGCATTTGGGTCTGCTGAAACAGTTTCTAGCCTACTGCTTTGGTTCAAGCAAATGTGCCAGAAGAGAGGTGAAGGGCTGTTTAAGTACATCAGACATTTGAACAGGTTGCTATATCAGATCGTAGTGAGGAAAGTGATGGAGCCAGCTGAAGTAGAATGGGCCGGGATGCAGCAGATTTTGCAAGATGCTTTATCCTCAGACCCTGGCCTAGGGGGCCATCTGGGGTTACCACGAGTTCATAAAGAGACTTAGGGCAACTGAGATGGTGGAGGAAGTCAAAGAGGCCACACCAGAATGGCCCTCAGGCATTGGAGTAAGGAGAACTGGAGGTAATGATGCTCGGTTCACTTCTATAGAAGCTCAAATATCCCACCCATGGTGGTGGTGGCCTCATGGAATGCAAAGGGCAGCTCACGCTTGAGTGGAGGCCCAGCTAGCCAGCCAATGGTGGGATAGGCTCCTCCACCTCATCTGAGAAGCCGGCAAGGCCAGTGATCTGTTACAACTGTGGGGGTACAGGCAGTGGTGGGACTCATATATGTGAACAACCGGTTCTCTGTGTGGATGCTGCTTCCGGAAGTCCATTCTGGGCCTGGGCAACAAAAAATTAGCTATCAGTTCTGCCAAACTGGTGAAAACTGGCTGAATCCCACCACTGGATATAGGGCAGGACAGATGTTTTTGTACAAAGCCACCCAAACCATAAAGCCCAACCCAGTTGGGAAACTTCAGAGGGCCCCAGTGAAGGAGCCAACTCAGTACTGGGATTCAGCCGGTTCGCACCGGTTCGGGAGAACCGGTAGCTAAATTTACCTGAATTTGGAGAACCGTCTGGCTTCTGGAAGTCCAGTTTAGGCCTCCCAGGCCTAGAACGGCCCACCGGAAGTGCATGGATACCACTTCCAGAAGTCCATTCTAGGCATCGGAGGCCCAGGCCTGCATCACATAATAGAACTGGTTGTTCAGGTATTTGAATCCCACCACTGAACCAACTGGCTGTACATAGTGTACATTACTTTTTGGTAAGATAAAAAAATGTGGAATAGACAGAATCATCACCAGATGGATTCATAACTAGTTGACAAACCACACCCAGCATGTAGTCCTCAACAGAATGACATCTACATGGAGGCTTATATGCAGTGGGGTACCCCAAGATTTTGTTATAGGTGCAGTACTCTTCAACATCTTCATAAACGTTTTAGATGAGGGAATATAAGAAGAACTCATCAGATTTGCAGACAACACCAAACTGGGGGGAATAGCCAACACTTTAGAAAATCAGCTCAAGATGTGGAAAAATCTTGACAGACATGAACACTGGCCCCTATCCAACAAAATGCAATTCAGTGATTAGAAAAAATAAGCTTTTATACTTAGGCAAGAAAAACCAAATGCACAGACACAGAATGGCTTAACAGCAGTAACTGTGATCTAGAAGTCCTAATGGACAACCACTGAAGTAAGAGCCCTGATGATGCAGTGGTTAGAATGCAGTATTGCAGGCAAACTCTGCCCATAGCCTGGAGTTTGATCCTGACGGGGTTCAAGGTTGACTCAGCCTTCCATCCTTCCTGGGTTAGTAAAATTGTTGAGAGCAATATGCTGATAGTGTAAACTGCCCAGAGAGTGCTGTAAAGCACTAAGGGGTGGTATATAAGTCTAGGTGCTATTGCTATTGCAAATTGTAAGCCAGAAGTGTGCTGCACCTGTCAAAAAAGTGAAGTAGTCTCCAAGAAGGAAAAAAAAATAATCTTCCACTTATAATGTGATGGTTGGAAGGAGTATTTAGAATTGGCTCCAGTTCCAGGTCATTGACTTAGCATCTTCAACATTTAAACCATTCTTTTAATGCTCAGTCTTACTGAAGAAATTCTTCAATAAAGTTCATGAAAAACGTCAAGGAGAGTATGAACAGCCTAGACTAGAAATCAAGTGGAAACAAGATTATTTGAGTTGTTGTTTTTTTCTAGCTCTGATTTCAAGGGTTATCCACCCATCTTTGACTCAGTACAACAACAATGTCAGCATAACATCTGTGACTCTTTGTCAATCCCCCTTCTACTCCACTCTCTGTTCTGCCAGTTCTGAGTTATTACCAAATGATATCGTCTTCCTTTGTGAATGCACCATTTGCTACAGGAAGGCAACTGATTCTCTCCTCTGGTGTTGCTGCCCTTCTCGTTCAGCATGTCACCAGCCAGTAGGAGATATCTGATACTGTAGAACAGGGGTAGGCAACCTTGGCTCTTTTATGACTCGTGGACTTCAACTCCCAGAATTCCTGAGCCAGCATGGCTCAGCTTGGAAACACTCCCTTTCCCCTCAGCGTGGCTGGCTCAGGAATTCTGGGAGTTGAAGTCCACGAGTCATAAAAGAGCCAAGGTTGCCTACCCCTGCTGTAGAAGGACTGTGATGGGCTGGCTATAGGGGAAGACCACAGAGAAGAAACAGTCCCAGAGAGGTGAAAGACAGACTGTACAACTAGCTAGATTCTGCTGAAAAGGAGAATTAAAACGGAATAACTGCTGAGTTACCACATCTCTTCCTTTGGGGAGGGGAAAGGAATTGAGTTTAACAAACATAGGGAAAGTACCAAATCAGCAACAGAATCCCAATGCCACATTTGGCATTGTTTTCTGGAAAACACAATGCAGAAAAGTGAAACTGCTAACCTTATGGGAAAGCTGTGTTTCAAACCAATGGGGAAAGAGCATACCTGAACCACACAGTATTCCTAAAACAAGCATTGATTCCACCCATAACTCATCAGATGACTCTATGTCCTAGGCCTAGGGAACAAGTGGCAATGATTGATAGATGTTCTTCTATCCTTGGATAGGAATAAGGAGAAAATTCTATTTTTTAAAATAAATATACAGTAGCTAATGATGATGTTCAGTGCTTTTTTTGTAAGAAAAAAGGTGCCGGAACTCACATCTTGTTAATCTTTTATTTAACAAATTCTATATTCAGTTCTTAACATAAATTTAATTTATTGTATTTAAGGCAAATGTTCATAGTAAATTTTACACTAAAAATTAAAAAAAGATTTTCAATTCACCAACGATTTTTTATAATAAAGAAATTATTTACCTTTCGCACGTAGTCAACCACTGTACTCAGACCCACACACATCAGTTGTGTAATGAAACATAACGGTCGCCACCCGCAGTAAGCATACAGCGCGCGACCACACGACCAATCACAAGCTGAGCAGTGCCATCACAACCAGCGCGAAGTACGCATGCATTGGACTCGACACACAAGCAGCCCGCATGCACCGTTTTAATGATTTTGCCACCGACCTGCTACGCTCGACAGGGCAATTCAAGTCCACGTGGAACAAATATCAAATTTTCAAAAGTTACTTTTAAAACTTGGAAAATCTGTCGAAAAAAGGTGCCGGAACTCTGTTCCGGTGCGTTCTATGACAAAAAAAAGCACTGCTTAAGTTTATTTTACTCTGTGGTTATGTCCAAGGGTAAAAACTAGCATTGTCAAGGCTTGATTGTGCGGTGGTTAACCACAGGTTCAGATCAATAATTACACATAGATTGAGCCCATTTTATGACCAATTGATTCACTTCTGCGATTCTTTCACAGGGACCAAAAACACTTGGTGGAAAGACAGAATTCATCACCCCCCACCTTTGAAAGAAAAAAAATATTATACGAGAGAGCGTGTCACAGAGAAGCATTGGCAGATTAAGACACGTAGAGTGTCTCTTGTCATCTGCATGTTTTTTTTCAGAGCCTGTCAAACCAGTCTATCTTTCTGTTTCACCAAGCAAAGAATGATGAGACACAGTAGGAGAAAGATCAATGGGAAGGAGAGGACAGTGTGGCAGGTTTAATTAATGATTGTATATTAAAATGTTTGTTTACAGAAATGAACAGATACCAGAGGTCTGGTGTTAATTAATTTACAGTATTTTTCTCTTGATCATTCTGTTACATCAGCAACTGTAGAGATGGCTCAATGCAGGTAAGTTAGCATCACTTTGGATTTTAGCATCTTTTTTGAGGACCACCGGGATTTTGAACAAATCAACATCTTTTTTTTGTGATATGGTGACCAAAATTGGCTGCATTTAGACTTTATAAAGATTCTAGTTCAGTGGTATGTAGACAGGCTGGTGGCTGGACTAATTCCATGGTGGCTTCAGAGAATGTTCATTATCAGATTTGATTTTTGCTTCAATCCTGTTCAATTTGTGATTTGAAATTTTCTTCGTCGATGACTGAGAACTGTTCCTTTTTTTGACTTCCTCTCCGTAAAAGTGGCAGCAGATACGGTTCCATTGCTATTTTATGAAGATGAATATATTCCCTAATCTTATCCAAAATATCTTGAAGATCTTATTAGGTTATATGTAGATTGCTGTTCAGAAAGGTTTTTGATCCTTAACTTTAGCAAATCTACAAAGAAGCTTTCTCTAAAATGACTTGTTTGTGTGAATGTATTATTATTGTAGAGAGTGCCATTCAAAGACAAAGGTGTTATTTTTCAGTGTCATAGAGCTTCTCTTCCATAGAACTTGCTTCATTCAACTGCCTCTAATAGTGCCAAGCCTGTAATTCCATTTTTTAAAAATTAAATGAGTACAGTTTGTACCTACTGCTTTACTACAGGATCCAATCTGGGTTGGTCACCGGGACCAGAGGTTTTGTCATCTGAGCTTTTGGACTCATACTGGAACCCATCTTCAGGGAACTTCTCTCTACTGCTTTACTAACTTTTAAGGCCAAAATGTTATCCAAATGATTTTATGTGTTCTAAGATATGTTTTGGGCTTTGGCCAAGCAGTGGCCACAAATCCCTTCTATTTCCTTGTGTTCTATTCTTCATCTGCCTAAATGTGTCCTTTTGTCAACCGTCCCATTTGGCTCTCTCAACAAAAGAAACTCCCGGCTCTTTAGCTTGACCAATTATATTGAAAAATCCATCTAGGCACGGTTGAAGCAATGTCAGTTCTGGGATTTTCCCGCAAAAACCTACATAGGTAACTCCCCTTTTCCCCTCTGGGCCACCCACAGCTCATAGTTCACCAATTGAGTTCAGTTCTTTTGCTTTGGAAACTATAGTAGTGGCCAGAATTGTGGAAACCTTTTGGGAAATGTGTACAGTAGAAATGCCACCTTTGGTTAAGTTTCCACCAATTTTTCTTCTCATTTCTTTATAACTGTAGCCTTGTTCACTTAATAATACTATTTTACATCGCTTTCTGGGCAACCAGTCAACTCTTTGCACCATTACTTTAATTTTATTATGTTTTACAAGCTCACTAAATGAAAGAACACCAAAAAAACCCAACCAACTTGATAGCGATCACATAACAGACTGACAAATGTCCTCCTCTCAGCTTCAATACATGACATCAATAACTGAATCCTACTGTGATCTGATTGGCTCATTGCCAAAACAAGAGGACACCTGATTGGCTCTCTAAATACTCATGCTCATTGGCTACAATCAGATGAAGGAAAGCTACCTGATATCAACCTAAGCAAGTTGTGCTTCCTTTTTCTGGTTATTTGGCTATACTTTTTCATAGAATACAGTACAGATAATTGAACAAACTATGTTGCATTACATTCTTGATTAAATTATCTTTCCATTGATATATAATTTTATGGTACTACTCCCCCCCAAAAGTGGTGTTATTAGCCATCAAACCTCAAAATACACTTTTCCCAAAAGCTTTCCACAATTGTGGCCACTACTGTATCTGCTCCTGTCAAACATTCTTCATGACTTGGCCTTGGTAGATAATGTCTCTCTGGCAACAGATGGTTTACTTGCATTCCATAGCCCTGCCCTTAAGAAATCACCACCCTCCTCCCATCACTGTTTGGCAAAGCTGTGAGTGCAAGCAGGTACAGGCAACTATGGAGTCGAGTCAGGTCTGACAACTTTCTCGTGAGACTGGTTTTCCTTTGTTTAGTTCAATAGCTTTTAGACATTGCCCAAAAGCTACCCATGCTATTCTTCTTCTGAATTTACTCATGTACTCACACATCAGCTCTGGGGATTCAACGTTTAACCCAAAACTGCCACTTAGCAGACCATAGTACATATGCTCCTAACTTCCTCTTGATTTGCCCTCCTGCACTAAAGGCTTTACCTTCTGCCTACATAGCCCCACTGTATCTTTTAAACAGCTGGATAGAACTTTCCCTTATGCATTATTAACTAGAAGATTTGGGGGCACCCCATATGACCGTTGTCACTGCCCCTGTGGAAATGAAGCAATCACATGGCTAACCTCTGTTATGTTCTTTTGTAATTTCTGTAGGGATGAATGATTAAGGTTTATAACCCCTTTTAACTCAATTTCCCAGAAGGTTTCTCAAGTGATATTAACTTTTTTTATTAGATGGATGTTAATAGAAGTGTAACATTAACTTTTGCCAAATTCTTAGCTCAGTCGTACAGATTTGTAAACATATGACCTAAGGTTGACAATTATTTTATATTCTTCATTTTATCTAGTTTTGGTGTGTCTAATTTTGTGCTGTTGTATGTTGTCATTATTCATTTGCCTCTGGTCCCAATGCTTCTAGTTCTTCCCCCCTGCTTTTTTTTTTTCATCTAGAAAAAAATCGTTAGTTTTTCAAATCTGTTAGCTTGCAGGTTTTACTACTACTACTACTACCTACTACTACTACTACTACTCCTGCTATTACATTGTCATCACCATCACTATCATCATCATTCTCATCTTTATAGCAATCTTCTTACTTTGCTCTGTTAAGTATCCATAATTTTGCTGAGCCCTCTTATCTGTTGTATATATAGCAAGTCTATGACTCTGTAAAAACCTGAATTATCAGCAATGATTTCTGATGAATGCAAAAATATCTATCAAATTGATAAATAACAACTGAATTATCTGCAGCACTGGTTGAAATTAATCAGTTTACAAGAGAAATAATGCCTCTGCAACACTGGTGCAGATTTTTGCCAATCAGAGTTTGGAGAATCCCAAATGTATTTCTGAAGACACATCCTGTTCCACTTTGGGACACTGTGCATGTCATCATCATTCTAGCCTTTGTCTATCCACTGCAGAATGAAGACCTCTTCCGCATGTTTCCAACTAATACAGTCTTGAGCTTTCTTTTGCCAGTTGGGCCCACAATACTTGCTGATGTCGTTGATCCGTCTTGTTTTAGGTCTCTTTTTATCTAATGGAATCCATTCTATGACTGTCTTAGTCCACCTGTAATGAGTTCTTCTTGCTATGTGACCAGCCAATTTCCATTTCAATTCTTTTACTCTCTTGATGACATCATATACTTTTGTTTGTTCTCTAATCTATCTAGTCTTGTGATGCTGAGCAAGTATATTTCCATGGCTCTTTGCACCACTCATAGCTTTTGTATCAATTGTGAGGTTAGTGTCCATGTTAGTTAGAGGCTAGTGTCAATAGAATAGAATAGAATAGAATAGAATAGAATAGAATAGAATAGAATAGAATAGAATAGAATAGAATAGAATAGAAGCTGGAAGGGACCTTGGAGGCCTTCCAGTCCAGCCCCCTGCTCAAGCAGGAGAACCTATACCATCTCAGACAAGTGACTGTCTAGTCTCTTCTTAAAATTCTCCAGTGATGGAGCGTCCATGATTTCTGGAGGCAAGCTGTTCCACTGGTTGATTGTCCTCACTGTTAGGAAGTTTCTCCTTAATTCCAGGTTGCTTCTCTTCGTTCAGTTTCCAACCGTTGTTTCTTGTCCTGCCGTCTGATGCTTTGGTGAATAATGTGATCGCCTCTTCTTTGTGGCAGCCCCTCAAGTACTGGAATACTGCTATCATGTCTCCCCTATTTCTTCTTTTCTTTAGACTAGCCAGATCCAAGTCTTGCAGCTGTTCTTCATATGTTTTAGTCTCCAAGCTTTTGATCATCTTAGTTGCTCTTCTCTGAACTTTTTCCAAAGTCTCAACATCTTTTTTGTGATATGGTGACCAAAATTGGTTGCAGTATTCCAGGTGTGGTCTTACTAGGATTTTATAAAGCGGTACTAATACTTTACATGATCTTAATTTTATACCTCTGTTTATACAACCCTGGATTGTATTAGCTTTTTTGGCTGCTGCTGTACACAGCTGGCTCATAGTCAAGTGATCGTCCACTAGGACTCCAAGGTCCCTCTTACAGTTGCTGTTTTTGAGCCAGGTCTTGCCTAATCTGTACTTAATCCTTTGATTTTTCCTGCCTAAATGTAAAACTTTGCTTTTCTCCACATTAAAACTCATTTTGTTGGATAGGCCCATTGTTCAAGTTTGTCAAGATCTTTTTGGATCCTGAGCTTGTCTTCTGGGGTGTTGGCTACTCCTGCCAGTTTGGTGTCATCTGCAAATTTGATGAGTTCCCCTTCTATTCCCTCATCTAAGTCATTAATGAAGATATTGCAATCACTTGACTATGAGCCAGCAGTGTGCAGCAGCAGCCAAAAAAGCTAATACAATCCTGGGATGCATAAACAGAGGCATAGAATCAAGATCACATGAAGTATTAGTACCGTTGTAAGGACCCACCTCAGCTAATCACCCAAGAAAGCAGAACTCTTGAAAAAGGCATTGTCTCAAAAGAAACTTTTGTTAGGGGCTAGTGACAGTAGGAAAGTCAAGGTGAGATCTGGGGGAAATCTCAAACAGGATTAGTTAAACTAGCAATCTTTCTCCTCCCACCAAAGTCATAATGTCCATTTGAAATCCAGCTAATCCCCAGGTGGTATGATGTTTGGGTAATGGGTACAAGTTGGCGCACATCTCAAGGCCTTCTCCATTTTTGTTTCTCTGTAACTGTCTCCCTGATAAGGGAGGCACATTCTTCTCTCAAATGGATAGAAGTGGGAGAGGAAGGGTAGAAAGCGAAAGTTATCCCAAACAAGTCCCGCCCACCTCTCAGCAGAATGGCAGGCCCCAAACAAGAACACCTGTGCAGGGAAAACAATAAGGGTTTGGGAATCTGACAACTGCTCTATAAAACCCTAATAAGACCACACCTGGAATACTACAGCCAGTTTTGGTCACCATATCACAAAAAAGATGTTGAGAGTTTGAAAAAAATTCAGAGAAGAGCAACAAAGATGATTAAAGACTTGGAGACTAAAACATATGAAGAACGGCTGCAGGACTTGGGTTTGGTAGTCTAAAGAAAAGAAGAAATAGGGGAGACACGATAGCAGTATTCCAGTATTTGAGAAGAAGAGGGGGCCACGTTATTCATCAAAGCACCAGAGGGCAAGACAAGAAACAATGGCTGGAAACTGATCAAAGAGAGAAGCAACCTGGAATTAAGGAGAAACTTCCTGACAGTGAGGACAATTAACCAGTGGAACAGCTTGCCTCCAGAAATGGTAAGCATTCCATCACTGGAGATTTTTAAGAGGAGGCTGGACAGTCACTTGTCTGAGATGGTATAGGTCCTCCTGCCTGGGCAGGGGGCTGGACTAGAAGATCTTCAAGGTCCCTTCCAGCTCTATTCTATTCTATATTGAAGAGTATTGGACCTAAGACGGAGCCTTGTGGTACCCCATTGCTTACTTCTCTCCATGTGGATGTAGTACCATTGAGGATCACTCGCTGAGTACGGTTTGTCAGTCAGCTACAGATCCATCTGATGGTGTTGTTGTCTATTCCACCTTTTTCTAGCTTAGTAAGCAGCAGGTTGTGGTCTACTTTCTCAAATGCCTTACTGAAGTCTAAGTATACTATGTCCACAGCGTTTCGCTGGTCTACTAATTTAGTCACTTTATCAAAGAATGGAATAAGACTGGTTTGGCATGACATGTTTTTGACAAACCCGTGCTGGCTACTGGTTATAACTTTGTTTGCTTCTAATTGTTCATAGATCTGTTTTTTGATTATCTTTTCCAGGATCTTCCCAGGTATTGATGTTAGATTGATTGGTCTGTAGTTTCCTGGGTCTTCCCCCCCCCCCTTTCTTGAACATGGGAACCACATCAGCCCCTTTCCAATCATCAGGTACTTCCCCGGTGCTCTAGGATTTTTGAAAGTTATGGTGCAATGGTTCTGAGATAACATCTGCCAGCTCCTTCAGAACTCTGGGATGTAATCTGTTGAATCCCGGTGTTTTATATTTGTCAAGGTCGGATAGGTGTTCTCTTACCATTTTCTTGCTTATTTTAATTTTTGTTTCTAGTTTGTCTTTTGCAGTAGTTTTTTTTTGTATGTTGGGCTATAATTTCTTTTGTGAGATGACTGATGCAAAGAATGAGTTAAGCAGCTCTGCTTTCTCCCTATAGCTTGTTACTTCGTTGCCATCTTCTCTGTTTAGTGGACCTACAGTTTCCTTGACTTTTTTCTTGTTATTAATATGTTGAAAGAAACTTTTTTTTATTGTCCTTGATTTCTGTTGCATCATCAAATCCATCAAATGATGCTATAGTGATTGTAGCTGGATTGTTGATTTATGGAATTTATTCCTGCTCAAGTAGTAGTAGTAGGCTGAATTCTGGGGAGCCACTCTGCCTTATATATATATATATATATATATATATATATATATATATATATATATATATATATATATATATATATATATATATATATATATATATATATATCCATCAAGAGATTAAGAAAAGTACAACTATTGAACATTTTTTGGGGTCTATCTCTCCTCAGCCCAAGATTTACCTAAAAGACTAAAGCAAAGTGAGAATTCATGGATCTATATTTGAAAAGCCATCCTAGTATAAAAGATTGGGAAAAAACTTAACTGCTTACATATTGCAGATAATAAGATATATACCTTATATTTCAGTTTGTTTTGAAGAAAAAAAACACAGTTAGAAATTGCAAACCCCTTATAAAGTCACTCTAAACCATAGGTCATTTAATAACTGAATTTGAATGCTTTTTAAGCTTGAACATTTTGCACATTGGATTGATAAATTGTTGCTGCAAAATGTTCAAGTTTCTCATGAATGAACAGCTCAGTAATATTTTGAAAAGCACATTTCATCTGGGGAAGGGTTCAGCACAATCTACTGGCTTCTGCCAAAGAGGCAGACATTGATCTGGAATAGCTCCTACAAGACAATATAAGTCAGTTAAAATTTAACTTATTTCCCAACTAAACTTCTGCTTTCCTACCCTTTAGATCCAAAAGAGCACAATCACATTTACTTAACTGTTTCTCCACCCCCTACTCCTCAGTTTATTATCCAACATCCTGGTGCTTGTGCAGCTATATATCCATCCATGATTGCATGCTCCAGACCACACCAGCATCAGCTTTCAGCTGCAAGATCTTCAGGCTGTAATCAAACAAAGAAAGGCAAGATCAAGATATTAGGAAAAAAAAACCACTTTTTTCTTTGTTGTTTTTAGAAATCTGGATTATACTATAAATATATCTATTTGTTTTCAAAGTACCCAATGACTAAGTGCTATAGATATCATCCCCCATTCTTGACTAGGTATACAGTAAAAACAACTGTATAAAGGTGCTACATGGCCAGTCTCTACCCTGCCCTCTAAGAGTGTGGGAAGTCAGCCCCCCCTCCCCGAGAAAGAAATATTTTGGGGAATATTAAAAAGGCAGAATATATTTCTCCAAAGGAATAATGGAGAAGATCTTTAAAAAGGCAGAAACTTCTCCCACCCCCCAGCCAGAAACTCAGCAGAAACCAGGTCTGTAGAAATGCAGATGTGATAATCCTTTCAGAAAAGCTGGAGCCAGGAAGCTTGGAGCTGATGGGATTAGAAAGACAAAAGATCCCTAGAATCAACAACCCCTCGCCCAAAAAAATCCAACACAGGACATAGTCATCAGCCCCAACCGCAGGGAAGCAGGATATGACCTTTGGGACATAATAGGATTAACCCACCACCATTAGAATACCAGAAAGGCACACTGAACCTCAGGTCAAAGTTCATGCCACAGGAACAGGAAACAACCTCAAAAGCCCAAGAAGGTATAAAAAACCACCACTCCCAGCAACATGTGGTGAGCTTTCCCAGAGCCATGTTTCTGTCTGGCTCTGCTCTTCAATAAACTACAACCTTATTTCTAAAGCAGTCTCCATTTTGTTTATTCCCAGCTTGGACTGGACCCTGATGAAGACTTTTCTTTCAACAAGAGGTTGTGCTGTCTTGCTCTGTAAGTGTGCAAAGGGATTGATTTCTCCTCTGATTTTGCTGCCTCCCTTTCAGTATATTATCAGTCATCAAGGTGACATCCACCGACAGGACAGGAATGAGGTCAGCCTGGCTTCAGAACTCTCCCTGGTTTGTCTGCTTTTCTTTGTAGAACCCATTTGAACATTTCCCAAGTTAAAATAATAGAAAATAAATAATGAAGGGACAGCAATAGGGCAGAAATATTCTTGGAGGGAATACCCTCAGACTCTGCCAAGAATGTGCAATTTGCTAATTTATATAGTGTAGGGAAAACTGTAACTGACTATTTCTTACTGTACCTCATTAGGAGGGGAGGTGAAATGACTGAAACTGAAAAAGCTCTAAAACTGGCAAAAAGCTCAAACACCCTACCCCGTTCTTCCCAAAATTAAATAGTGGAACCCCGTTCTTCTGTCTTCTTTCTTGGAGGGGGGGGGAGGAGTCTAGGGATGGAAAAAGCAGAATAATGGGCGGAAGAGACAGGCATAAAATGACTTCTGGAAGCAAAATGAGGATAAAGGAGGCAAATAGTGGGAGAGAAATATGTAAGGTGGAGGTTGGTGAGTGAGCAGAAGGGAGAAATATGTCTGTATCTCCCAATACTTCCAAAATACATCTATGATTGTAATCCATAATAGTTCATTTCACTTTGCTTCCAAGATAAGTAATAGTGACCCATAACAGATTTTACACACCTTAAGGCTGTCATAAAATTGTGCTGGAATAAGGATGGAGGGATGTGTGTGTGAGGAAAATATTCATTTGATACCATTAAAATTAATAATGATTTAAGGTGGTCTCACAAATTGGCTGGGATTAAGATGAAAATAACTTCCAGCAGGAAATTTGTATAATCAGAGCATAATTTTGTGGTTAAATGTATACAGGGGGCAGGACCTACATATATTTATTTTAATAAAATAGATTAACATGGCTTCCTTATGACTGATTCATTATGTGCCATCAAATCATTATTGACTCCTAGCACCAACATAGATAGATTTTCCCCATGACACTGTCCTTAACTACTTAAGTATGAACTAGTAATGTGCTGCAGCTACCAAAAAACTAGCAACAGTAACAGAGTTGGAAGGGACCTTGGAGGTCATCTAATCCAACCTCCTGCTCATGCAGGAGACCTATACTATTTCTGGCAAATGGCTGTCCAGTCTCTTCTTAAAAGCCTCCAGTGATGCAGGATAAATCACTGTGATCACAGTGATTCAGGATGCACAGTGATGCAGTTGCAGGATCCCAGCTCTTGCAGATGTCCCCATTGACCAGTTAGAATAGAATAGAATAGAATAGAATAGAATAGAATAGAATAGAATAGAATAGAATAGAATAGAATAGAATAGAATAGAATAGAGCTGGAAGGGACCTTGGAGGTCTTCTAGTCCAGCCCCCTGCTCAAGCAGGAGAACCTATACCATCTCAGACAAGTGACTCTCTAGTCCCTTCTTAAAAATCTCATGCTGGTATCTTCTTGAATTTCTTGTTTTTCTTTTTCAGTGGTATTGTGCTGGACTGGGCTTTTATTATCGCATTTTTCAGAGTTTCCCACGCTTCTTGGGTTGTTTTTCCCTTTAGGATTTTCATTTATGTGATCTTTCCTAGGTTTTCTCTGAGTTTGTTAAAGTCAGTTCTTTTGAAGTTTAAGACTCTGGTTGGATTATTTTCTATTGTTTGTGTTTGCATTATATTGAATTTCAGCATGACATGGTCACTTTTACCCAAGGTTCCGGCAACTTCAACTCCCTCTATCACTTCTTCTCGATTAGTAAGAATTAGGTCCAGTATAACTTTACTTCTAGTTCCCTTCTCTACCTTTTGGATGATAAAGTTGTTGGCTAGGTTGGTTAAGAATCTGTTTGATCTCCCACTTGCTACAGAGTTTGTCTCCCAGTTGATATCTGGATAGTTGAAGTCTCCCTATTACTACTGTGTTATGCTTCCTACATACGTTTCTAACTGGTTAGCAAAGAGTTCATCCATTTCTTCTGATTGGTTGGGTGACCTGTAATATACACTCATGGCAATATCACATTTTTTCCCTTTTATATTGTCCCATATACATTCTGGAAGGCTTTTATCTTTGATCACTTGCATTTCTGTAGATATGTAGTGTGAAACTCCCCCTCCTCTTTTTTTAGATCTATTTCTTTTGAACAATTTGTATCCATCCATCAGTATATTCCAGTCATGGGTTTCATCTCACCAGGTTTCTGTAATGCCAACTATGTCATACCTGCCCTCATGTACTATTGCTTCTAGTTCACCCTGTTTGTTCCCCAAGCTTTGAGCATTTGTATATAAGCATTTAAGACTTTTATGCCTGTCTGTGGGTATGTTTCCTACACCTCTTGATTGTTGTTGGAATTTTTCTTTTTTCTCATCACTCCCTACCTCATTGTTTGATTTGTTTTCTTGGGATTTATGACTGGTTTTGTGTTCTAGAGATTCTAAAGATTGGTCACCCTTCCCCCTCAATTTTAGTTTAAAGTCCTCCTGATGAGTTGGGCCAGTCTTTTTCCGAGTACATTTCCCCCTGTTTTAGTGAGGTGCAGCTTATCCCTTGCCAAGAGTCCTTCGTGTAGGAAATTCAGTCCATGATCCAGGAAACCAAAGTTTTCTTGGCACCACCAATCCTTTAGCCATTGGTTTATTTCTAGAATTCTTTTTTTCCCTCAGTGGGGGTTGACCTTTCATTGGGAATACTGATGAGAACACTACCTGTGCGCCTAGCTCCTTAACTTTATTGCCTAGTTGCTTATAATCTCTCAATATTGTACTCAGGTTCTTTGTTCGTGCCAATGTGAAGGAGGAGGAAAGGGTAGTAATCTGTGAGCTTAATTATTTTGGTTAGGTTCTCGGCCACATCTTAGATTTTTGCTCCAGGAAGCAAAATATGTTCAGTTAACCCAAGGCAATTTAACCCATAGTTAATCTAAGGCAAGGTATGAAGGTTTATGACAATTCAAAGACAAGAAACTTTTATTGAAGATTCTTTGGGTAGAATGATAAGCTACAGGGAATTTTGATTAAAATGTATCTAGAAGCTCTTGAGTTTTTGCAAGCACTCTGATGAAACACAATCTCCTAGCCCAGTGATGGCGAACCTTTTAGAGACTGAGTGCCCCAAAACCGCCTTGCCCCTGCCCCACCCCCACCTCGCCTGCCAGCAGGGCCACTTACCACCTCCATGGCCCGCTGCAGCAGATTGCCTAGGCGGTCCAGCAGTGTCATGGTGGCCATGCCCTCTGCCCGCACCCCACAGCATCGTCTGCATGCAAAGGGGCGTGAGGGCGGAGTCTTGTCCCCGCTACCCAGCTGCCATGTCCTTGGCTGCGCTGCTCTGCATGGGCCATGCCCGGGGGTGACTCTCCTCCGGGGGGGCTGCTGGTGAGGAGGGCGCCATGGGGGGAGGTGGGGCTGGGGCAACAGCATGTGTGCCCGCAGAGAGGGCTGTGAGTGCCGCCTCTGGCACGCGTGCCATAGGTTCGCCACCACTGTCCTAGCCATTTCTGAAATAAACAGAGGAATATTTGTAAAAGCCAGCAATTAATGAGAGAACTTGGATTTTAACTTCTGTCTTTCCTGTCAAAGTTGCTTTCCTCAGAGTAACATGTTTCCATCTGCAAAAGACAAATATAAATAAATTAAAATGAAGAAGTGGACTGAAATAATCTCAAATGCCAATCAAAGGAATTTTTAAAAGAAAATCTTTTAAGGCATGGAAATACGTATTAATATTATTGTTCAGTAGAAAGTGATACTTTTCTTCACTTGGAGGTTTGTTGTTAATGATATTATTCATAAAGAAAAGCAACTGTTTTCATTCTGGGTAGAATAAGAAAAAGGAGAAGAAGCGTATGAAAAGAAGTACAGAAAGAGGAAGAAGAACTTAAAAGGACAAGATCAGAAATATGGTCAATTGACATCTAATGCTGAAAATAGGGGTAATACCTGCTGAGACGTCATCCGGCTTTAAATTAATATTTTACTCAGTAAATTGAACATTTGTTGATTCATTTATTATTACCCTGGAGGTGGGTAACAACGTGATCTGTAGCAAGCACAACACCAGTTTTGAGTTGGGTGCAAGTGAAGAGAGGGGAATATTTTGTGTTTTATAATCTTTGTAATGGTTCGTTACATTTGTAAAGGCTAATTGCTTGTTATTTTGGAGGGATTAAAACGCGGAAAGATCATAATTTAAAAATTACTTTGATTGGCATTTGAGAATATTTCATTCTATGTATTCATTTTAATTTGGTTACATTTGATTTTAGCACTTGTGCTAGGGCTATGATTTCAACCTCTATGTATACCCTTAGGCACAGTTGTGTAAAACTGGCCTCTGTTCGTGGCTTCTGCCATGATGGTGAACTTAGGCTTGTCTCAAGTTATCACTGAGCTCAATACTTGTAAGCAAAAACATGCTGGACCTCATTTTTGCTCTGGAGCAATTGCGGAGTGACCTGAAAGGCATTTATCTTAGCCTTTTGTCATAGTCAGATTATTTCCTGGTCTCAACGAGATTCATTTCCACTGGTGACCTCCTTGGGGCAAATTGACTAACTAAAGTGGCCTGTCCAGGTGCTTAATGGATCTAGATCAGGGCTTTTCAACCTTTTCACCCATTGTACCACTTTTAGGATATAGCAACATCCGAGTACCACCAGTCGCCTAGCAAGGTGTCAAAAACTTGATGACCAAAAAAAAAAAAGGAAAAAAGTGATAAAGTACAGGTAGTCCTCAACTTACAACGGTTCGCTTAGTGACTGTTCGAAGTTACAATGGCACTGAAAAAAGTGCCCCCCAAGCCACAGCCGAGCAAGACACCTGCCTGCCCGCCCGGCCGCGTTCTTCCTCCTGTCCGAGGTTTTAATTGTTGTGAGCATTTCTGTTGAGGATTGGCAACAGGGGTGGGGTGGGAGGGTGTTTGGTTTTTATTCCCCCTGTCTGCTGGGTGGTTGCAGCAGGTTTTGGTCACTTCACATGACCCTGGGACACTGTGACCGTCATAAATATGAATCAGTTGCCAAGCATCTGAATGTAAATCACAAGACCCTGGAGATGCTGCAACATTCCAGCTGATCGGCGCTTCTTCTGGGCTCAGCAGAAGCGCCAGGATCAGTGCTGCTTTCCAGCTGGAGCCTGGTGCTGATTCTGGTGCTTCCGCTGAGCCCTGACAGCCCTGCAGCTCCAGCCATCTCTCGCTCAGGCTTGTGCAGTGCTGCCACCGGTTCAGCTCATTCCCCTCCCCCGCTACCACTTTTCTAGGATGGTCGCGTACCACCTGCCAGGTGCCAATGTACCACAGGTGGTACCCGTACCATTGGTTGAAAAGCCCTGATCTAGATGGTTTTGCAGGGGATTTTCACAGTGATCGTATGCCAGCAGTTTCATAGTGTTAGCTCTTGGCAATAGGAGGTGGCCACAGCATTTGATGTGATTGCTCCCTAGCAGTCTTTCACTGCTGGCTGATTTTGGATTCTCCCTGGTTACTGAGGTGCTCTGGGAGATGAAGCAATAGAAGAGACATCCTGAGCGCTAGTGGAGGAAGGTGAAAAGTGATTTTGTCTGAGCATGGGTACAAGCTCAAATTAATAGCAATAGCAATAGCGCTTAGACTTATATACCTCTTCATAGTGTTTTACAGCTCTCTCTAAGCCCGTGGTGGTGAACCTATGGCACGTGTGCCACAGGTGGCACGCAGAGCCCTCTCTGTGGGCACGCGCGCCATCGCCCCAGTCCTAGGCCTTCAGCTGGGTTTTATAAAACCTTTTCGCTTTAGGCCTCCATCGCCGTGTGCAAAAAAAAAAAAAGGTTCAATCAATCAATCAATTTCAACTTCTCGCAGGAAAAAAAAAGATCTCGCAAAGTTGGAATTGATTGATTGAACTTTTTAGTCCCACCCAGTCTGCCGTTACCACCGCAGCCATGCCCACCCAATGGGCCACACCCACCCAATTAGCCACACCCACCCAATGGCCACATCCACCCAATGCACCATGCCCACCCAGCACCCGACGATACATAAGTGGGTTTTGGGTTGCAGTTTGGGCACTCGGTCTCTAAAAGGTTCGCCATCACTGCACTAAGCTGTTTACAGAGTTAGCATATTGCCACCAATGATCTGGGTCCTCATTTTACCAACTTGGAAGGGCGGAAGGTTGAGTCAATCTTGAGCTGGTGAGAATTGAAGTGGCTGCAGTTGGCAGAATAAGCCTGCAATATTGTATTCTAACCACTCTGCCACCACGACTCTGGCATAAGTTAAACTTATACCAAGGTGGTAAAAAAGATGAAACATCACTACCTCTTTTTGCTTACCATACTGGCAGAAGTCTTGTTTTTGAGTTGTCAATTCCCTCCCATTTGGCTGATGTGGCCTCCAGTGATGGAGCACACATGACTTTGTACAGTACGTTACCCATAAACTGCTCAAATTCAGCCACATCTTCACATCTCATTAACAGAGACTGGAGTGGTAGTGGTGATGGCAGTGAGATCTTGCAATGTTAACTGGGATTCCTTTTGTCCAATGGATTCTAAATAAATAAATAGAGTGCTTTCTGAATTTTTCTCAGTTGCCTGTGGGCTGGATTCATGTCCTTTCTGGCTCTTTTGATATAGATAGGATATATGGAACAGATTGGATATAGGAGACTGCCAATATCTCTTTGATACTGTAAGGGCTGAAGCTGGCAGCCTTATAAAAGGTGATGGTGCACCACTTCCTCAAGAAGCTGCTTATATTTTAAAACTATTAACTTGTCTTTAACTTTCCCTTTTAGTTAAAATTACTGAGATTGTGATTGGTATACTACCATGGCGCATCCTAGAGGTAGCAAATAACCTGGATTCTTTTAAGTCAGGATTCAGACCTAGGCATAGAATGGAGACAAACATGGCCACTTTTGTTGAAGACTTTTATATGGTACTAGGAGGGGTAGATGCATTGTCATGAACCTCTTAGACATAGAGCAGCTTTCTGTATCAATGATAATGATAACTTTCTGGTCTGACAGTTATGCAATGGTTTTGCTCCTTCCTTAATGAATTGTTCCAGTTGATTAAAACGGAGAAGAAAGATTGATCTAGTGCAGGGGACTTCAAACTTGGCCCTTTTATGACTTATGGACTTCAACTCCCAGAATTCCTCAGCCAGGCATGCTGGCTGAGGAATTCTGGGAGTTGAAGTCCACAAGTCATAAAAGGGCCACATTTGAAGACCCATGATCTAGTGGTTGCCTGCTGAGGTTATCCATCACATCATTCAGGATACAATATCATCACATGCTGATGAGACTCAAATATAATTGTTATCCCAGTTCTAGAGATGTTGTCAATATCTTAATCCAGCTCTCAGCATTTGGATGGTATAAAAAGGACTGAAGCTGAACTTTGACAAGACAAAATTACTGTTTTTATATTGGGTTACTCTGAATGTTCTAGTGTTTTCTTTGGATGGAGTGGTACTTTTACTGAGATAGCAGGTCTGGGACTTGGGAGTTCTGGAATTATGATTGCTGCTACTGGGCAAATGGAAGTTGTGGGCAGGACAGCCTTTACCCATCAGTTATGGCACCAGCTGCAACATCTATCTGAAATGAAAACATCTCACCACAGTCATTCAAACTCTTATGATTAATCACTTGGAGTACTGCAATGTGCTACATATAAGATTTAATTTGGAAGCTAATCAGAATGGTCCAAAATATAGTGAACCAGGAAAGGTACTTCAAATTACTGTTCTTCTTCTTCTTCTTCTTGTGCCATATCCATTATCGGACATTGGCGATCATGTTGGCGATCCTGTTTTTATCAGCAGCCGCACGAAAAAGGGCTGCTGAGTTTTGTTCAAACCAGTCCCTTAGATTTTGAAGCCATGATCTTCTTCTTCTGCCTGGACCTCGTTTGCCTTCAATCTTTCCCTGGAGGATTAAATGGAGTATGCCGTATTTTTCTGGGTGTCGCATCACATGTCCGAAATATTCTAACTTTCGTTTTTTAATTGTTTTGATAATTTCCCTGGGCTTTCCCAGGCGGCTTAAAACCTCCTCATTTCTGATCTTGTCCACCCAGCTTATACATAACAGCCGCCTGTAAATCCACATTTCAAATGCTTCTAGTCTCTTCAGGTGGCCTTTTGTCAGAGACCAACTCTCTACTCCATAGAGCAGGATAGAAAAAATATAGCATCTGACAAGCCTGATTTTCAGTCTTAGGCTTATGTCGTGACTGCAGAAGACCTTTTTCATTTTGAAGAATGCTGTTCGAGCTTTCTCTATTTTTGTCTTTTAAACCAGAACTTTAAAAAAAAAAACTTTTTATTTAGAAAACGTACATTGACAATTGGTTTTATATATGATAACTGCAAGTCTATTGTATGCACAAAGATGGGAGAATACAGAAATATCCAAAATGGAGGAATGGACTGTGAAGATTGTAGAGCAGAAATGGTTAAATTGACTTGCCTGATTAAGGAAGGAAAAACTATTTTTTATAAAGACCGGAAACATTTCATGGATATTTTTTTTTGCTGAAAATGGACAAAATTGAATGTACGATTTGGGGATTTACTGATTAAATATGATTGTTTATGGAAAGAAGGGAACCAAAATACATAATTTGGGAGAAAAAGGAAATAATCATGCTAAGTAACTATTGAAAGGAAGATCAAAAGCACAGAATACAAAATAATAGATTTGGAAGGGTCCTTTGAAGTCTTCTATTTTTTGCTTTTTGTTTCTTACTTTTCAATTTATCTTTTTTATACATTTTGCTTTTTTTACTTTTTTCTAAATTTCTGTAGTTTTTAATTCTTTTTCAAATAAATATATATGAAAATATTCAAATATATGTTTGATTAGATAGATGATAGCTAGATAGGTAGACTTTCTTTTTTTTTGTGGTGATAGATGTAGTGGTGCCAAGTAACCGCAACATCAGGAAGAAGGAGTGTGAGAAGCTGGTGAAGTACCAGGGACTGAAGGAGGAACTGGAGAGGAAGTGGAAAGTAATGGCCAAAGTGATTCCACTGATGATAGGAGCACTTGGAACTTGATTGCTAAGCTGAAAGGGTGGCTCCAACAGATCCAAGGAACAACACTGGAGCTCTCTGTGCCAGAAACAGCTGAAATATTGCACAGAAGTCTCAGGTCTCTGGTAGAGGAACTTATTATATCCTTTATGCCTTGGCAATGAGACAGCTGTGGTAAGAACATCCCCCCCCCATCCTTTTTACTATGCCCTCCAAATTACAAGAATAAAGCTCAAGAATACCGAAACAATGATTCACTCATGAAGTCTCTGGCTATTGTGAAAAACAGAAACATTGAAACAACCCTGTAGATTTACAAAGAGAGCTTGGTAAAGGTAATAGTCAGACTGAAGATAAGGGGATAAAATTAATTACATCTATTTGACAAGATTAAAACTCAAGGAAGCCAGCATTTTAGACCTACTGACAGGATTAAAATTCAAGGAAGCCAGCATTTTAAACCCATTGCTAGCCTTTGCAAAACAAGCTAAATAAATCTAATAACAAAAGTACACAAAGCAAGTCTCCAAATTACAAAATACTGTAAAACTGTATAAAAATCCTTGTACTCATCAAATCAATTTGTCAGCTGTCCCAGAACTGCATGCTATTGTTGGTTCTGCTCATCAATAAACATACCTTCTTTCCAAAGCAGCCTCCATTTTATTCCCAGCTTGGAACTGGACCTGATTTTTCTTTCAACAATTTGGCACCCCAGATGGAACTTCAAGCTAAGGACTGGGCCCAGGTAAGCCTCCACCTTGCCAGCAGCAGACCCCTTGTGTCTGTGGACTCTGTCCATTTTGAACAAAGGTAGTAAAGGGAGTTTTGAGTCTTGTGCTCAATGGCTGCTTGGAAAGAAGGTGAGTACTGCAAAATTATTGTCTCTGGGTGCCCAAAGGTGGAGTGAGTGCAACAAGTGTATGGAAGTGCAAAAGGCAGAATCGAATCGAATCGAATCGAATCGAATCGAATCTGGAAGGGACCTTGGAGGTCTTCTAGTCCAGTCCTCTGCTTGTGCAGGAGAACCTATACCATTTCAGACAAGTGACTGTCTAATCTCTTCTTAAAAATTTCCAGGGATGGAGCACCCACAACTTCCGAAGGCAAGCTGTTCCACTGGTTAATTGTCCTCACTGTTAGGAAGTTTCTCCTAAATTCCAGGTTGTTTCCCTCTTTGGTCAGTTTCCAACCATTGTTTCTTGTCTTGTCAAGAGTTTGACACCCTCTTCTTTGTGGCAGCCCCTCAGATACTGAAACACTGCTATCATGTCACTCCTATTTCTTCTTTTCTTTAGACTAGCCAAACCCAAGTCCTGCAGCCGTTCTTCATATGTTTTAGTCTCCAGGCCTTTGATCATCTTTGTAGCTCTTCTCTGAATTTTTTCCAAACTCTCAACATCTTTTTTGTGATATGGTGACCAAAATTGGCTGTAGTTTTCGAGGTGTGGTCTTACTAGAGTTTTATAAAGTGGTAATAATACTTTGCGTGACCTTGATTCTATGCCTCTGTTTATACAACCCAGGATTGTATTAGCTTTTTTGGCTACTGCTGCACACTGCTGGCTCATAGTCAAGTGATCATCCACTAGGACTTCAAGGTCCCTCTCACAGTTACTGTTTTTAAGCCAGGTCTCGCCCAATCTGTATTTGTACCTTTGGTTTTTTCCTGCCTAAATGTAAGACTTTTCTTTCTCTGCCCCTCCAGTGGGTCAGTTTGTCATAATCTTCACTGGAAGCTCAACACTTTACCACTATGTTGCTGGGAGAGAATAAGCAAAGAATATCGAACATAGGAGAGTTTTGTAATATTATTTTTACACTTCCCCGATGCACTATTTAAAAATCTTGGTAAAACCACTCACTGTTATTAGTTTAAAAAGTACATTATTCCTCCTCATTCACTCCTGCCTCGTCCTGGAAGAACTTACATGAAAAGAAAGCCTGATAGTCTTCTGGTTAATGTAGACCAGTGTTTCCCAACCTCAGCAACTTTAAAATGTGTTCCTGGGGAATTAACAGAATAACAGAGTTGGAAGGGACCTTGGAGGTCTTCTAGTCCAACCCCCAGCTCAGGCAGGAAACACTATACCATTTCAAACAAATGGTTGTCCAATCTCTTCTTAAAAGCTTCCAGTGTTGGAGCATTCACAACTTGAGGCAAGTTGCTCCACTTACTAATTGTTCTAACTGTCAGGAAATACAGGAATTCTGGGAATTGAAGTGTACACATCTTAATGTCAGTAGGCAGCAGACTGGTTTCACTCATGCTGGCTTCCAGTAATCACCTTGTTCATTTCTAGGTGCTCACAAATCCTTCTTTAATTATCTTTTCCAGAATTTTCCCAGTTATTGATGTCAAACTGATTGGCCTACAATTTTCTGGAACCATTTTTGTAATGTGCTGTATATGTTGAATCCCTTGGCTTGCCTGAGATTGAAAACAGTTTGCTATTAAGTCCACTCATTGTTGCTGAATATGGCGACTATAGCATTGAGGGTGAAGTTTCCTTCTCCAAGCTGGCGGGTTGGTTTCTGAACATTTGGTTACCAGGCTAGGTAACATCTTCAGTGGAGTTTAAGGGGTGTCAATGTCAGTGTTCTTCTGTTTATAAGGGCTTCAGGTGTGGGTGTGCCAGGTGAGGGTCTTGTAATGGGTCAGGTGTGAGTCATTAGTGAGTCTTGTGATGGGTCTTGTGATGGGGAGGTTACATCAGGTCAGGGTCATTGGGAGGTGAACTGCTGGTTGGAGGGGGGCTTGCATGGGTTGGTTGATGGTTGTGCTGTCTCTGGTTGGTTGTGTGGTTGTTTTGGATTCTGAGGGGTTCATAGATTGATTGTAGGTTGATGTGTCTATTGATGGAATTGCTTGTGGAGTGCCAGGGTTCGATGAACTCACAAGTGTGGTAGGTAGTAGGGTGGCTGGTTATTTTTGTGTTGCTCCAATTGAACTGGTGCTGTTTGGTGTTGGTGTGGGTAGAGATTAAGATTTGGGATCGTGGCATTTGACTGCCAGCCGGCGTTTGTGGATCCTAGTTTTTAATTGATGTGATGTTTGTCCCACATAGAATTGGTTGCAATAGTTACATTTGGTTTTGTAGATTACAATGTTTCTTTCATCCTTCTGTATATTTTGTCTTTGGTTCTCGATAATTCCTGGCAGAGTGTGGCTGTGGGTTTGTAGGCTATTGCTATTCCTAGTGGTTGGAGAATTTTGGCTGTCATTTCCGATACCCCTTTTGTGTATTGTAGGGTTAGGTTTTGCATGGTAGTTGGCTGTGTGGTGTTTTTGTGATTTGGGTGTTGTGTATCAGAATACAAAGTCTTTTGGATAGCCGTTATGGAGCAAGACATCAAGCAGCCATCCATACCTGACATCATGGGCTGAGAGTGAGTGGCCCAAGTCACCCAGATAACTTTTATGCTTAAGACGGGATTAGAACTCACAGTCTCTTTTAGAAATAGCAATAACACTTAGACTTATATATATTGCTCCATAGTGCTTTACAGCACTTTCTGAACAATTTACAGTGTCAGCATATTGCTCCTAACAATCTGGTTACTCATTTTACCAACCTCAGAACGATGGAAAGCTAAGTCAACTTTGAGCCCATCAGGATCAAACTCCAGGCTATGGGCAGAGTTAGCCTGCAATATTGTATTCTAACCATTGTACCACCAGGGCTCCTTTATCTTAGAAGGTATGAATACAGTATTCAATATGATTAACATTTAGAAATTGTAGATAGTTTTGATATCAATTTACCAGGGACAGGAAACAAAGACCTGTGAATAGAAATGGAAGGAGCAGAATACGAAAATCCAGAGAAATGGAAATTGAGGGTGGGATCTTTCTCTTATTCTATATATCAAGTTGATATCGCAACAAAACGAGCAGTGGCAAAGCCAATGCACTGAAATGTATCTTGAAGAATCAGTAAATGCATCAGAACAGCCCCCTTCCTATTCCGCACTAACAAATGAAGCAACTTTCCGTCAAAGTAAGATTGATCACTTCTCTGGCATTTTATATTCAGTGTTATGAATATGGAGTGAGGGAGGGGGGCATTCCCTAGAGGTGGCAACCTAGCTCCTCCGCTATTTTTTCTCTAGAGGACCGTTGAAGGTATGGCGGTGGAAGCTTAGTGGAGAACTCTTCCTCTTTGGACTTCATCAATATTTACTTTCTCATTTCAGATCTTGGCAGATAGAATTCTGTCTGCCATTCAGGATGGATGACCTAGCTGCACCTCCTATTTGGATCCTCATCAGAGACCCCCCCCCAAAAAAAAAATTGTTTTCAAAATTAAAATAAAAATACTCCAATTTTTATGGAGACTGAAACCTGTGATATATTTTACTTAGGAATTTGTAGAGGAAAAAAGGAGGGGAAAAAAAAATACAGTTTCAGAAATAAACAAAAATCCCCAAACTGATTTTTTTCAATTTAGTCTGAAGTGGAGCTGTCTAGCCTGCCAAAAAGTAGAGTCTGCTTAAAGAATGAGAGGCCAGGTCAGACAATTTCCCTTTGTCTTTCACTCCTATCTCTTCTTATTCATAACCTCACGGCTTTCCTAGCAAGTGACTGAAGAAGTCGCTTGCTAAGAAAATAGGATAACCAATCTATTCACACTAAAATGGATGGCGGCACTCTTACCCATTCTTTCATATGGTTAAGGACTGCTTTCATACGTATCAAAGAGCAATTTAGCCATCATTGGCAGATGTGTGAAGCACCATGTGGTAGACCACACCATATAAACATTCTGACTTCAAAAATGTGATGATCTGGCATGCCTCACTGAGAGCTGGGCAGGAGAAAGCAAACAGGTTCTCATGTTGCTTTGCCAACTTTTTAAATGCAAAAGCTGTCTAGATTTGATGGGAAGGGAACAACTGTTGCACTCCGTCGTGATTCCATTTCCTTTTGATGAATTTTACATTCGGTATTGGTGATATACCTGGTAGTGTGCTCTTGAGAGAGGATACCTTGCTGACTTCTGGTTTTTTCGTCTCAAGAGGTAGATATTATTGCAATGCCGGTACTGAAGGCTCCTAGTTCAATGTGATTTGGGAGACATTTCATCCAAACTTTTCTCTGACAAAGCTTATGTCATGGTTCCGACAGATGAAACTCTTCAAACAACTTTGAGGCATTGTTTACCTTAAAGAATCTTTATTCAAGTAGCATAGCATCGGCACGTACATAGGCAAAGCCAAAATCTGAATTCCCCTCCCTTGAGCACATAGTATCAAAGCACATTTCCTTCCTCTAATTAACCGTCATAAATCACATTCTCCAATTAGTTTGAAATGCAGGCTTTCCCTCCAGTTCTTCAACCCGCCATTTCTTATCATCTCTTATTTGAAAAAACCCTGGTTCTCACACTAGTTACAATATTGTTATGTCTAACTAAACTCCCATGCCCATTCCTCCTCCTCCCCCCCCCCAGTATCATCTAATTCTAAATCTAATTCTAAGAGTAAAACATAAGAAGGAAAATGGCTGCATTTCCATATGTTGTCAAAGCAAGAACATCCAATGTTAGCAGCATTAGACATTTATAGCTATGTGAAAACACATGAAACAGCAAGGCAGCACATGATTCAGAAATAGTTTGGAAGAGTTCACTGGACCTTACACAGCCCAAGCATTAGAAATTTTCTCTGTTCGTTTAAGTGTGCTTTGTTGTGAGTGTGAAACATGTGTGCATGTATGTGTATCATTAAATGAATTTTAATTTTAGATGCCTCCTTATATTCTCACATTTATAAAATAAAAGCCATAAACAATAATAAATCTGTTGACATTACAACAATATAATCATACCTAACACGGCCAGTAAACTAACAGATCCTCTTTCCCTGGGTTGATTGCGTCTAGTTAAGGTATATGCCAATTGTGGCGAACCTGTGGCACATGTGCCAGAGCCCTCTCTGTGGGCACGCATGCCGTCACCCCAGCCCCGCCTCCCCCTGCGGCCCCCTCTTCACCAGCAGCCCCCCTGGAGGAGAGTCACCCCTGGGCATGGCCCGTGTGGAGCAGCGCAGCCAAGGACATGGCAGCCAGGCAGCAGGGACATGACTCCACCCTCGTGCCCCATCGCACGCAGATGATGCTGCGGGGCGCAGGCAGAGGGCGTGGCCATCATGGCGCTGCAGGGCCGCCTGGGAGATCTGCTGTGGTGGGTCGTGGAGGTGGTGGGTGGCCCTGCAGTCAGCTGGGGGCAGGCAGGGAGCGGAGCAGGGGCAGGGGGCAGGGCAGTTTTTGGGCACTCGGTCTCTAAAAGGTTCGCCATCACTGGTAGATAATTGAAGATAATTGAAAATGCGTGCTCTTGAGTTCAATATTTTCCAAAATGACACTAAGGACCAACTTCACTTTGGATAAGGAGACTGTCCCTGAGAGAATCTCTTTCCCCTTCCTAGTTCTGCTTTCACAGCTTGTGTGGAGTAGAACTCTTCTTAGTTCAGGTATAACAGAATAACAGAGTCGGAAGGGACCTTGGAGGTCTTCTATCCCAACCCCCTGCTCAAGCAGGAGACCCTATACCATTTGAGACAAGTGACTGTCCAGTCTCTTCTTGGAGCATCCGCAACTTCTGAAGGCAAGCCGTTCCACTGGTTAGTCATTCTTACTATTAGGAAATTTCCCCTTAGGGTGCTTCTCTCCTTGATTAGTTTCCATCCATTGCTTCTTGTCTTACCTTCTGGTGCTTTGGAAAATAGATTGACTCCCTCCCTCCCTCAAATATTGGAACATTGCTATCATGTCACCCCTAGTCCTTCTTTTCACTAGTCCAGAAATACCCAACTCCTGCAACTGTAGATTGTGGTCTACTTTATCAAATGCCTTACTGAAGTCCAAGTAAATTATATCCACAGCATTCCTCTGGTCCATTAATTTTGTCACTTTGTCAAAGATTTGTCTGGCATGATTTATTTTTGACAAACCCATGTTGGCTTTTGGTTATGACTTTGTTTGCCTCTTTGTTCACTGATTTGTTGCTTGATTATCTTTTCCAGAATCTTCCCAGGTATTGATGTCAGGCTGATAGGCTATAGTTTCCCGGATCTATTTTTTTCTCCTTTTTTTGAAGATGGGAACTACATCAGCTCTTTTCCAGTCCTCTGGTAATTCCCCAGTGCTCCATGAACTTTGAAAGTTATAGTTCAGTGGTTCTGAGATCACGTCTGCCAGTTCCTTCAGAATCTTGGGCTGTAATCCATCTGGTCCTGGTGATTTGAACTCAGCTAGGATATACAGATGCTCACTTACCATTTTCTTGCCTATTTTAACCTGTGTTCCTAATCTGATTTTTATAGTACTATTTTTATAGGTTGGACTGTTTTTTTCCTTTTGTGTAAAAACCGATGCAGAAAGCGAGTTAAGCAGTTCTACTTTCTCCCTGTTGCTTGTCACCTTCTTGGCACTTTCTCCCATCAATGGGATCAATCATTTCCTTGACTTTTTTTGTTTTTTTACATGTTCAAAGAAGCTTTTTTGTTATTTTTGACTTTTGTCACAAGCCTTGGTTCATTTTGAGCCTTAGCGTTTCTCACTTCATCTTTGCAGGCTCGGGCTATTTGCTGATATTCTGCCTTAGTTATGTGCCCCTCTTTCCACTCAATAGGGATCAATAGTTCAATAGGGTTCAAATCAGGACTCTAGCTGGGCCACTTTAGGGCATTCACAGGGGTATCCCTAAGCCACTCCTGTGTTGTCTTGGCTGTATACATAGAATCGTTGTCATGTTGGAAAGTGAACCTTTAGCCCAGTTGAGATCCTGAGCACTGGGGAACAGGTTTTCACTGAGGATATCCCTGTACTTCGTTCCATTCAGCTTTTCCTCAATCCTGACCAGTTTCCCAATTCCTGCTGCTGAAAACACCCCCACAACATGATGCTGCCACCACCATGCTTCACTGGTGATGGGCAGGTGATGAGTGGTGCCTGGTTTCCTCCAGACATAATATTTAGAATTGAGTCCAAACCGTTCAATCTTGATTTCATCAGGCCAGAGAATCTTGTTCCTCACATTCTGAGAGCCCTTTAGGTGCTTTTTTGAAAACTCCAAGTGGACTTTCATGTATTTTGCACTGAGGAGAGGCTTCCATCTAGCCATTCTGCCATAAAGCCCAGATAGTAGAGGGCTGCAGTGATGGTTGTCCTTCTGAAACTGGAGCTCAGTCAGAGTGTCCATTGGGTTCCTGGTCACCTCTCTTACTACGGCCCTTCTCCCCCAATTGCTCAGTTTGACCAGGCGACCAGCTCTTGGAAGAATCCTGCTTGTGCCAAACGTCTTCCATTTGAGAATTATGGAGGCCACTGTGCTCTTAGGAACCTTCAGAGCAGCAGAAATTTTATTGTAACCTTCCCCAGATCTGTGCCATGCAATAATTCCATATCTGAGCTCTGCAGGCAGTTCCTTTGACCTCATGGCTTTTGTTTCACTATGGTATGCATTGTCAGCTGTGAGGCCTTCTATAGAGAGGTGTGTGCCTTTCCAAATCATGTCCAATCAATTTAATTTACCACAGGTCGACTCCAGTCAAGGTGTAGAAACATGTCAGCAGTGATCAAGAGAAATGGGAGGTACCAGAGCTAAATTTAATGTGTGGTTGCAAAGGGTCTGAATACTTATGCCAATGTGACATTTCAGTTTTTTTTTCTTTTTAATAAATGTATAGATATTTCTAGAATTCTGTTTTCACTTTATCATCATGGAGTACTGCTTAATGATTAATGATAAAAACATGAATTTCAACAACTGTAGAATCAGGCTGCAGCATAACAAAATTGACCAAAATGAAGGGGCACTGAATGCTTTCTCATTGCGCTGTATATACCTGCTGATAAAGCCACTGTTTTAAAGAACTGACTCTTAAAATTAATGCCACTCTTAAAGCAGACAACTTTTTTTCATGAAAAAAAAAAACATTTTCCCTGTCTTGTAGTATTTCCACTAACGTAATGAATTAAAAAAAAAAGAGAAATTTCTGATGACACAAAGAAAAAGTTTGAACAATGGATGAGGACCAGAAAAAAGAGCCCTTGCAAAGCATGTGTGAATCTGTTCTTCCATCAAAGCCAGTGAAAATTACCAAAGCCAGATAAAGTGTCCTCCAATTTCTGTGTCAAGGAGTTTTGCCAATTCCTTGAACCATGCGAGAGACGGGTCAGACAATGGAAGGAGGAGGGGATGAACAGATCAGTAATACTGTAATATTATCACCAATCTATTTAGGTTAACTGATTTTCTTCACCCCCAGGAGCTGTGGAGATTTGGAAGCCTGTACCGCAGTGTTTCTCAGTCTTGGCAATTTGAAAATGTGTGGACTTCAACCCCCAGAATTCCCTAGACAGCCATTGGGAATTCACTGGCTGGGGAATTCTGAGACTGAAATCCACACATTTTTCAAGTTGTCAATGTTGAGAAAAACTGCTTTGCAGTGTTATCACCTTGATACAGAGGGAAGGAAGGAAGGAAGGAAGGAAGGAAAGAAAGAAAGAAAGAAATAAAGAAAGAAAGAAAGAAAGAAAAAGAAAGAAAGAAAGAAAGAAAGAAAGAAAGAAAGAAAGAAAGAAAGAAAGAAAGAAAGAAAGAAAGAAAGAAAGAAAGAAAGAAAGAAAGAAAGAAAGAAAGAAAGAAAGAAGATATACAAACTATGCTGGCCACCTAAAATGAACTGTAGAGACATTTTTTCTATAATTATGGACTGTTGATATTGGCTAAAGCTTTCTTTGGCTTTAGGGTCCTCCCAAGACACTATTTCTTCAGTACCAGAAGTATCTGTCATTCACATCTAAGGATGTGAAAACCTTGGTTGATCTGTATATTATACATATAAAAGGAAACAACATAGAGATCTAGCTAGTGTATAGCTAGTGCAAGTAGTGTACTTCTTGTATTTGAAATCTGGAGTGAATCAGGGGCTGAACAACAGCTGAAGGATCCAGGCTGGTTTACAGTCCTCTTCCATACTGTGCCATGCAGCCAGTCACTATATAGCTGATGGTATACATTGGCAGCAGTGATCTATTTTCATCTGTGCCACTGACCCTCTACAGACAATGCACTCCTCTATTGCCTGCACCTGGTTGGGATCATTCTCATTGCCCATCCCTTGGTATGTCACTGTGAAAAGGATCTTGGAATAGTAAATGATTACAAATTAATCAATCATCAGTGGTGTTCTGAGGCTGCAAAAATATTTTAAGTTGCATCAGCAATAGTATAGTTTCTAAATCATTTCATTGTCCTTCAGTCTCCACTCAAGTACTGTGTCTATGTTTGGACATCACTAAGTTGGAGGACTTCCAGTCCAACCCCCTGCTCAGGCAGGAAACCCTACACCATTTCAGATAAATGGTTTTCTAATCTCTTCTTAAAAACCTCCACTGATGGAGCAAGTCGTTCCACTGATTAATTGTTCTAACTGTCAGGAAATTTCTTCTTAGTTCTAGGTTGCTTCTCTTGTTGATTAGTTTCCATCCGTTGCTTCTTGTCCTGCCTTCAGGTGCTTTGGAGAATAGGTTGTTCATTTTGAGCCTTAGCTTTCCTGACTTCATCTTTGTAGGCTCATGCTATTTGCTAATATTCTGCCTTAATTATGTACCCCTCTTTCCACTTTTTATACTTGCCTTTTTTGTCTTTCAATTTATCAGAGAGTTCTTTATGCAACCATGCTGCTTTCTGTTGAGAGCTGTTATTTTCCTTCTTCATTGGAATTGTGCTAGATTGGTTTTTTATAATCCCACTTTTCAAAATTTCCCAAGCTTCTTGGGTTATTTTCCCCTTGAGGATTCTCACCCATGGAATTCTTTCCAAGCTCTCTCTAAGTTTATTGAAATCAGCTCTCTTAAATCCAAGACTCTAGTTTGACTTTGTTCTATTGCTTGTGCTTGCATAATGTTGAGTTCCAATATTGCATGATCACCCCCCCTCAAGATTCCTATAACTTCAATACCTTCTATCATTTCATTTCTGTTAGTCAGAATTAAGTCCAATATGGTTGACCCCCTAGTTCCCTTCACTACTTTTAAAGGATGATTCGGATGAACTGAAACAAGCTCAGAGAAGAATAACAAGAATCTGTACTTGTGCCTTTGATTTTTCCTGCCTAAATATAAAACTTTGCTTTTCTCCACATTAAACTTCATTTTGTTGGATAGGGCCCATTATTCCAGTTTGTCAAGATCTTTTTGGATCCTGAGTTTGTCTTCTGGGGTGTTGGCTATTCCTGCCAGTTTAGTGTCATCTGCAAATTTGATGAGTTCCCCTTCTATTCCCTCATCTAAGTCATTAATGAAGATATTGAAGAGTACTGGGCCTAAGATGGAGCCTTGTGGTATCCCACTGCTTACTTCTCTCCATGTGGATATAGTACCATTGAGGGCTACTCGCTGAGTACGGTTTGTCAGCCAGTTACAGATCCATCTGATGGTGTTGTTGTCTCTCCCACCTTTTTCTAGCTTCCTAAGAAGTAGGTTGTGGTCTACTTTGTCAAATACCTTACTGAAATCTAAGTATACTATGTCCACAGCATTTTGCTGGTCTACTAATTTAGCCATCTTATCAAAGAATGAAATAAGATTGGTTTGACATGATCTCTTTTTAACAAACCCGTAATGGCTACCAGTTATAACTTTGTTTGCCTCTAGTTGTTCGCAGATCTGTTTTTTGATTATCTTTTCCAGGATCTTCCCAGGTATTGATATTAGACTGATTGGTCTGTAGTTTCCTGGATCTCTTTTTTTTTCTTTCTTGAAGATGGGAACCACATCACCCATATTCCAATCCTCTGGTACTTCCCTGGTGCTCTAGGAGTTTTGAAAGATATGGTGCAATGGTTCTGAGATAACATCTGCCAGCTCCTTCAGAACTCTGGGATGTAATCTGTTGAGTCCCAGTGATTTATATTCATCAAGGTCGGATAGGTGTTCTCTTACCATTTTATTGCTTATTTTGATTTTAATTTTTGTTTCTAGTTTGTCTTTTGCAGTGGTTTTTTTTTTTTTTTGCTATGTTGGGCTATAATTTCTTTTTGTGTGAAGACTGATGCAAAGAATGAGGTAAGCAGCTCTGCTTTCTCCCTACTGTCTGTTACTTCTTCTCTCTTTAGTGGACCTACAGTTTCCTTGACTTTTTTCTTATTAATATGTTGAAATAAACTTTTTTTTTATTGTCCTTGATTTCTGTTACAAGTCTTTGTTCATTCTGAGCCTTTGCTTTCCTGACTTCATCTTTGCATGTTCTGGCTGTCTGCTGATAATCGCCCTTAGTTATGTGCCCCTCTTCCATTTTTTGTACTTGTCCTTTTTGTCTTTCAGTTTGTCAGAGAGAGCTTTGTGCAGCCATGCTGGTTTTCTTCTTGAATTTCTTGGTGTTTTTTTTCAGTGGTATTGTGCTGGACTGGGCTTTTATGATCATATTTTTCAGAGTTTCCCATGCTTCTTGCGCTGTTTTCCCCTTTAGGATTTTCATCCATGAAATCTTTCCTAGGTTCTCTCTGAGTTTGTTAAAATCAGCTCTTTTGAAGTTTAAGACACTGGTTGGATTGTTTTTTATTGTTTGTGTTTGCATTATATTGAATTTCAGCACGACATGGTCACTTTCCCCCAAGGTTCTGGCAACTTTAACTTCAAATTTCAAATGAATGTTGGAAATGCAAATATAAAGAAGGGACTCTTTATCATTTATGGTGGATATGTAATAAAACAAAGAAATATTGGAGTAGGATTCATATTCTAAATACAGAAAATTCTTAAAATGAATGTAAAGAGAAACCCAGAGATTTTTCTTTTCGGTTTAATGGAAAAAAGGCTTGGAAAAAACAATGGAACTTTGATGTTATATATGTTGACGGCAGCAAGACTACTCTACGCACAGAAATGGAAGGACATTTCGATCCCAGCAATGGACAAATGGCTGCAAAAGTTGATGGAATTAACAGAGATGGCTAAATTGACTGCTTTGATCAAAGAAAAAAAATACAAATACTTTTATTTTGTCAGAGCATGCACAGTCTTATTGCGCTGAGATAACCCAGGAGTAAACACAGTGGTTTATATTACTCTATCTACAATATACACCAGGAACAATATACATACATGTGGGAATACAACAAACTCCAATATAGTAGGAAACCGACGAGAGAGAAACACTCCCAAAAAACCTTCCCTTTTATACTCAGGCTCTTAAAGGGATATAGACACAGATCCTGCTGAATCATTCCTATCATTGCACCATCCACCTTATATTACATTACACCAGCTGGTTAGCCTTTAAATCATTATCCTGACATATTTCTACTTGGAAACCGCTTCTGGACTTTGTGCTTGAGGTGGAAAAAAAAACAAAACTATGATTTTGGGTTTTAGTGATTCAGATAGATTTGCTGTTATAGAAATGGCTAGTTTAAATTATTATGTAAAAGTAAAAAGTTGAGGTTTGATGTTAATGCCTTATTCTACTGCACCAAAGGGAGTCGGAAGTCAATGCCTTTTCTTTCTTTCTCCCCTTCTTTTCCTCACTTTTCCCCTCCCTTTTCCTTTCCCTATTTTTCCTACTATTTGCTTTTGTATTGTTTGTTTGTTATATTATAAACTAATAAACATATTAAAAGAAAAAAAATTAATATAATTTCTGTTCTTGTACATAATATCATTGATGTCACCATTATTCTAACTCATATTTTCATCCTGTTTTCCTTTTAGGCAAGGACCAACCAACTTGGCAAAATAACTTTCTTTCACTAGATTCTTTTATTTTTAAAAAACAAACCTTTTGAATACCCTTAAAATTTCCCATTCTTCTCAATTCAAAATACTAGGAAACCATGTCAGCTTTAGGCATCATGGTTGAAATAGGCATCAGAGAGAGATGAAAGAAAAAAAAAGTGGACCAATTTTTTAGAACGTGCACAAAGTTATTCCTCATCTTATCTTCACAACAAGCCTGTGCAAAGCAATAAACCTCACAAGCTGGAGCACTCTGGAAGAATACAGGGACCTCCTCACCCAATACATCAATAGGCTGCTCTAGTCCCTTGTTGAACTTCTAATTTTGGCTCCATCTTGATAAAATCTGTATTATATTTTACCTGTACCACTACTATTCCTGTGGAGAAACCAGTACTACTTTTGAAATGACAGTCATTTTAGTATCCTGTGAAGATCATTAGCAGATATTCAGCAGGAAATATGATACCATTATTGACTTTAAGGAAGTCAATGCGATGTGAATCATGAAATAATATTCTTGCATTATTGTTCTTGTTCCATAGTCGGTTATTAGACAAATATTATTCTTTCATAGAATAATGAAATATATCATTTCAAATGTCATCTTCTTTTCCATCCCAATGGCATCAGCATGATATGGGTACCATTCTTGGGCTCTTTATATGGTGAAATCAATGTATCCTGTGCAAGAAAGTGGACAACTTGAGAATTTTATGGAAACTTCCTCTCCTTCTATAAGTTGGTCTGTGTTTCTGAATATCTGTTTAACACATAAACAGAATTCTTTATAATTTCACAGAATACAGGGCAAAACATGCTGTTGTCGACAATTTTTGTAAAACAAATGAATTTCAATAGCATTAAGAAAAAAAATTCAAAACTGGATATAAAAATACAATAAAATTACTTAAACATATAATCAGAACTGCTCTAGAAAAAACATTGCTATAATACCTTCTAAAAATCTAATGCCAGCCTGCAGTAGCTTCTTTGAGACGAGATTCACAATATACTTGGACTTGACTCTACTACATCCTTGTAGATTTATGGACTGTGTCTATAACGGAAGATAGAGCAGAATCTTAGCAGAAGACTATAATAGGAACAAAGGCTCACCTTGCAAAAGACATCCCAAAAGTCATTAATTCCTGCTCTTTGGAGCACTGAGGGAGCACTTCTGAAAATATCTCTCTCTGTATGTGTGTCTTCAAGTCAGACGCATGGAGATTGCCTAGACAAGTTCCTGCAGTTTTCCTGGCAAGATTTCAGAAGTGGTTTGCCCTTACCTTCTTCTTCCTAGGGCTGAAAGTGACAGGCCAAAATCACCCAGCTGGCTTTGTGCTTAAGGCAGGACTAGAATCCATGGTCTTCTAGCCTGGTGCCTTCACCACTGCACTAGATTGGCTCTCATCTAAAAGACTGCCCTCACCAAGTTAAATTAAAATAAGATAAAATTTTACATTTGAATACAGCATTTATTTTGGTTTCCAGCAGTAAGATTGGATATAGAAGAACAGGCTAATTAACCCTAACTTTTTCTTTAGTGACTATTATTAACTATAATATCAGAATTCCCCCATCCCCAAATGAATTTCTGTTTTGTTTTCTGAATTTGATCTAGTTTTCCATAGCTAACCTATAAAAACAGATTGTTCTGGAACACATACTCTGCTGTAAATATTGACAATTATCCTAGTTTTTTTTTAAAACTTTAGTACTTATTCTTGTGAGGACTAAGTGGAACGATTACAAAAAAAAACCCCAAAAACAAATTACTGCTCTAAGAACTTGTGTTGTGGCTTCAATTAGAAAAGGTTGTGCTTTGTGCTAGATTGAGGGAGGTGTGTGTGCCCTGACCTCTTCCCCAAGAGCTGTGTGTCCCCATCTGAAGGTCTGGTGTATCCACTCTCGCTACTTAATGATAGTGACATTACCCATCCGCCCAGCATCATGGGGCCTTTGTCTTCATTCAAGCAGAAATGAAGTTCTCCTGGGCACACTTATCAATCACTGCAGAGCTCCAGCTGTTCAGGAGGGTTTGGATCGACTTCAGCAGTCGCGCTTACAAATTGTCTCTGAATAGCACCGAGCTGAGACCCCCCCCTTTTGTCATTGTCTTTCGACAAATGTTTTTTGTGGCAGCTTTTTGCAGACATTGCCGGCTGCCTTCTGCTGCAGTGATTGAAAACAGGCCTGCTTTGCATTCTCCGCTGGAGCCTGGGGTTCAGGGAGTTCTCCCCAAGTGCCACTCTGCCTACACGTTGTGCCAAAGACAATTACATGCATAGTTTTGCTGATTGCATTAAAATCATTACAATGAAAGATTCTGAAAATTGTACATTACAGGGAGAAATTAGAAAAAGCTTCTGAGACAGACAATGCGGTCCCCAAAGTGAGAGAGAAACACAATTACCATCACTTGCATTACATGCACACAGTTTAACAGAACTTTCGATAACAAATGACCTTATTATTCCATTTCTAATCTGAGCATTTCCTCATCCCTTTTTGCCCTTATGTTTTCCTTTGACTTTTGCCTTTACCCCTCTCCTCTAATAACAGCCTCCAATACAAAATCATGACAATAATTTCCTTCCTTAGTGCATGCTTAATTCTGAAATGTGGATCAGATTAAATAAAAGAGATAGGCGTGCTAGGGCTAAACTACGTATTGTATTTACAGAAATCAGGTGGATTGTAGTATGAGAAAAGGAATGGGGGGGGAACCTTCAAAATCTATTTTCTGTTGAATGCTTATTCTTATTTCCTCATAGCTTTATTGTAAACCCTCACAATGATATTGCCCCATAGCAGAATAATAAGAATATGGATTTTTGACCATTTCAAATATTTGATCTCAACAATGTCTCTTTTTATGTGGTGGGTTTGCAAAATATTTAGAGGTTACTTGTAACTTCCCATAAACGTTTATTGTTAAAATAATTTCTAAACAAGATTTTGAGTGCAATTTAATTAAAATGTCTTAACATGAAAAAAAAAAGTAATAAAATTGCTTATCGGTCATAAATAACACAGAATAATATATCATAAAATATTAGGGTACCTTAAAAATGTGATTAAAATGTTTTCTCGGTGATGCTTATTCACAAAATTTCAAGGAGCTTTGTTAATTCATAAAAGGATGGCAAAACATGTCCTTAGATGGAATTCCATGCCAAAGAACAAATCTTGTCAGCTTAACCTAATTTCATTTTTTTGACTGGTAGGAGACATCCCTTACAAATCCACCATGTTGGTGGACACTGCTTGTTTGGTTCAATTAAACTGTGGTTCTGAGTAACACATAAGAAGAAACAAAGGACTTTTCTCCAAAGGTGATAAGTTAGGACTCAGAAGAAATACAACAGAAAATGAATGGTGATCGTTCTTTGGTTATGGTATGTAGTACATTTGGGGGTTTGCCTGAAAACAATTTTGTGTTTGCATGAAGCAAATACAAAATCATTGCTGTATCTGTAAAATTAGCTGGTTGGAACAATTGGAGGCCACACTTGGGTTTACACAAATGGATAAAGATGTCCTGAATTACAAGTAGGAGGTGCTAGTGTAGGAACTGAAATAACTCCTGTACATAGAAGATGAATGATAGGAGGAGTAAGTTCAAGAAGCAAAAGTGTTAACTTGTTAAAAAGGAATAAACAGAAAGGAAGGAGGTGAAATCTAAGGGAATGGAAATAATGACAACATTGAGAACAACTTGTAAAATAAGCAAAAGAAGAAATAAAAGCAATACAGCAGTTAATTGGGGCTACTATTTTCCAAAAGGAGATATTTGAAAGAGACATGATGGAGGATTTTAATTATCCCGTAATCTTTTGAAAATGTCTTTTGTAATCATTGACTACAAATAATGTTACTTGTGAAAAAGATAATGGCATAGTAACTGATTGCAAACTGAGTATGAGCTAGCAATATGTTGTGCTGCAGAAAAGATAAATGCAAATTTAAACTGCATCAACTTCTTTAAGCATGCTGCATAATTTCCAAAGCAAAGAATAATCAATCCTGCATTCTGTTTGATGAGTCCTCATTTGGAGTAAGTGTACAGGATGTATACACAATGGAACAGGTTCAGACCAGTGAGGAGAATTATGTATTAGAGACCACAAAAGTTCTCTAAAGATTCAAGGAGCTGCTATGAAGGAGCTGAGGATTGAAGGAACTTACACAAAATCATGATCTTTCATTAGGACATATATTCATTAGGACATATATTAGGATGAAATGATAGAAGGTGTTGAAACCACAGGAACCTTGGGGGGGAGTGATCATGCAATATTGGAATTCAACATTATGCAAGCACAAGCAATAGAACACAGTCAAACTAGAGTCTTGGACTTTAAGAAAGCTAATTTCAACAAACTTAGAGAGAGCTTGGGAAGGATCCATGGATGAGAATCCTCAAGGGGAAAACAACTCAAGAAGCTTGGGAAATTTTGAAAAGTGAGATTATAAAAGCCCAGTCTAGCACAGTACCAACAAAGAAGAAAAATAACAGCTCCCAAAAGAAACCAGCATGGCTGCATAAAGAACTCTCTGATAAATTGAAAGACAAAAAGGACAAGTATAAAAAGTGGAAAGAGGGGCACATAACTAAGGCAGAATATCAGCATACGGCCCAAGTCTACAAAGATGAAGTGAGGAAAGCGAAGTAAAAAATAACAAAATAGCTTCTTTCAACATGTAAAAAAACAAGAAAAAAGTTAAGGAAATGATTGGTCCATTAGTGGGAGAAATTGGCAAGAAGGTGACAAGCAACAGGGAGAAAGCAGAATTTACTCAACTCATTTTTTGCATCTGTATTTACACAGAGGGAAAAAACAGTCCAACCTATCAAAAACAGTACCGTAAAAAACAGATTAGAAACACAAGTTAAGATAGGCAAGAAAATAATAAGTGAGCACCTGTCCACCCTAGATGAGTTCAAATCACCAGGACCAGATGAACTATACCCCCAGGTTCTGAAGGAACTGGCAGATGTGATCTCAGAACCACTGAACTATAACTTTCAAAGATCCTGGAGCACTGGGGAACTATCAGAGGACTGGAAAAGAGCTGAAGTAGTTCAAATTTTCAAAAAAGGAAAAAAATGGATCCAGGAAACTATAGACCTATCAGCCTGATCTCAATACCTGGGAAGATCTTGGAAAAGATAGTCAAGCAATGAATCAGCGAACACCTAGAGGCAAACAAAGTCATTACCAAAAGCCAACATGGGTTTGTCAAAATCAGATCATGCCAGACAAATCTTATTGCATTCTTTGACCAGGTGACAAAATTAGTGGATCAGAGGAATGCTATGGATATAATTTACTTGGACTTCAGTAAGGCATTTGATAAAGTAGACCACAACCTACTACTTGATAAGATAGAAAAATGTGGGATAGACAGCATGACTACCAGATGGATTTGTAGCTGGCTGACCGGCCGTACTCAGCGTGTGGTCCTCAATGGAACTGCATCTACATGGAGGGAAGTGTGTAGTGAGGTGCCCCAGGGCTCTGTTCTGGGCCCAGTGTTCTTCAACATCTTCATCAACGATTTGGATGAGGGGATAAATGGGGAACTCATCAAATTTGCAGATGACACCAAACTGGCAGGAATAGCCAACACTCCACAAAGATAGGCTTAAGATACAGAAGGATCTTGACAGACTTGAACATTGGGCGCTATCTAACAAAATGAAATTCAATGGTGAAAAAAGTAAGGTTCTACATTTAGGCAAGAAAAACCAAATGCACAGGTATAGTATAGGTGGTACCTGGCTCAATAGTAGCAACTGTGAGAGGGATCTTGGAGTCCTAGTGGACAATCACTTAAATATGAGCCAGCAGTGTGCTGCAGCTGCCAAAAAAGCCAACACAGTGCTAGGCTGCATTAACAGAGGAATAGAATCAAGATCACGTGAAGTGTTAATACCACTTTACAATGCCTTGGTAAGGCCACACTTGGAATACTGCATCCAGCTTTGGTCACCACGATGTAAAAAAGATGTTGAGACTCTAGAAAGAGTACAGAGAAGAGCAACAAAGATGAACAGGGGGCTGGAGGCTAAAACGTATAAGGAATGGTTGCTGGAATTGGGTTGCTGGAAGAGAAGGACGAGGGGTGACATGATAGCAGAAGAGGGAGTCAATCTATTCTCCAAAGCACCTGAAGGCAGGACAATATTATTATTATTATTATTATTATTATTATTATTATTATTATTATTATTATTATTATTATTATTATTATTATTATTATTATTATTATTGTTATTGTTATTGTTATTGTTATTGTTATTGTTGTTGTTGTTGTTGTTGTTGTTGTTGTTGTTATTGTTATTGTTATTGTTGTTGTTGTTGTTGTTGTTGTTGTTGTCGTTATTGTTATATAAATGGTATACACAAATATGACTTGGGGGTGGAACAAATCACACATAGAGTAGATACAAAACTTAAAAGAAGTGATTACAGTACAACAATGGGAAGAGCTATAAATATAAATATTTAGAATTAAAATAACAGAGTTGGAAGGGATCTTGTGGGTCATCTAGTCCAACGCCCCCCCCAAGCAGGAGACCCTACACCAGAGGTCCCCAACCTTTTGAGCACCAGGGACCAGTTCCGTGGACAGAGGTTTTTCTGCAGACCAGAGGGGGCGTGCTTTTACGTAGTGCCTGCATCCTGTGGATGGGGCTTTGCTTGTTTGTGCGGACCGCTTGCTGGCATGCTGCGCCCCAGTGCTGGTCCACAGACCAGGAGTTGGGGATCCCTGCCCTACACCATTTCTGAGAGATGGCTGTCCAGTCTCTTCTTGAAAGCTTCCAGTGATGAAGCTCCCACAACATCTGAAGGCAAACTGTTCCATTGGTTGAACTTTTTATCATTTTTCCCCATTGCACTGGTAATTGGGCTCTGATTTTGTGTTGATCTGGAATGTGGCTGTGGGGTCTATGGTGAGGATATATGGAGTGGGGGGAGGAGCTCCTGGGTTTTCCCCAACAGAACTACCAGTTACCCAGCCTTGTTTTGGATGTCCTGGTCCTTTGTGAGATAGGGTTGTTTTGCTGTTTATTTTAAGTGTGCTGTGAAAAGCCACTTGCCTGAGATGGGCAAGTGGCTCTTGCAAATGAATGAATGAATGAATGAATGAATGAATGAATGAATGAATGAATGAATGAATGAATGAATGAATGAATAGCTCATTATTTGACAGATAAAGTCACTGAATTAACATGAGGTTGGACTCTAGCTTGAAGCACGTCCTGTGGAGGTGACTGAGGCTCAGTTTAGCACCATTATTTGGGAGCAGTTTAATCCTGTTGGGTCTGATGAGGTAAACAGGGTGATTGTGACTGTTCACTTAGCCACCTCTGTTTATATTCATGTCTTCCTGATTGATTAAAGCCTCCCAGAAGTTGATGTGTGATTGCATCGTGGCAGAGGTAAATTCCTCTTTGAGAAGAAGGACTTGTTCATCCCCTCCCAAAGAGGTCATCACTGACTGTTTTGGACAATTTTTGTCCAGTCTTTAACTTTCCATTCTTATGACCTATGGCAGAAGCAGGATAGGGTGCTGCATCTGTCCTTGTCTCTCAGCGGAATTTGATACCATGGGTCATGGTATCTTTCTGGACTGGCTTCAGGAGTTTGGGATGAGCAGCACTGTGTTGTGCTGGTTCACAGTTACTACTGTTGAGCCATGTGCCACCTATTCTATACCTGTGCATTTGGTTTTTCTTGTCCAACTGTAAGACCTTCGTTTTCTCGTCATTGAATTGCATTTTGTTGGATAGGGCCAAGTGCCCAGGTTTGCCAAGATACTTCTGGATCTTGAGCCTATCTTCTAAAGTGTTGTCTATTCCCCTCCCCCACTCCAAAGTTTGGTTTCATCTGCAAAATTATTGAGCACCCCATCTATTCCCTCATCTAAATCTTTTATGAAGATGTTGAATCGTACTGGACCTAAGACAGAACCTTGGAGTATCCCACTGCATGCTTCCCTTCATGTAGATGTAGTTCGATTGAGGACTACATGTTGAGTTTGGTTGGTCAGTCAGTTATGAATCCATCTCTGGTCATGCTATCTATCCCACATTTTATAATCTTACCAAGAATGCTGTGGTCTACTTAGTCAATTGAAGTCTAAGTATACTACATCCAGAGCATTTCCCTGATCCACTAATAGTTAGTTTGTCAAAGAATGTAATAAGGTTTGCCTGGCATGATCTGTTTTTGACAAATCCAGGTTGACTTCTATAATTGTTTTGCTTGTCTCTAGGTGTTCATAGATCTGTTATTTATCTTTTCCACAATTTTCACACTATTGATGTCAGGCTAATTGGTCTATAGTTTACTGGATCCTTTTCCCCCACATTTTGAAGACTGGAACCACATCAGCTCTTTTCCTGGCCACTGGTAGTTCCCCAGTGCTCCAGGATCTTTGAGAGATATGGTTCAGTGGTTCCAAGACCATGTCTCCAAGCTTCTTCAGAACCTAGGATATAATCCACCTGGTCCTGGTGACTTGAACTTGTCTAGAGTGGATAGGTGTTCTCTTACTATGTTCTTGCCTATTTTGACTTGGATTTCTATTCTGTCTTTTATGGCACTGCTTTTGATATGTTGCACTATTTTTTCCCCTAAGTTGTCTGCTAGGTTCATCAGGAACCCTTTTGATCTCCCACTTATTGCAGAGTTTGTCTCCTAGTAGACGTCAGAGTAATTAAGTCCCCCATTACTATTGCAGTGTGCTTCCTACACACCTTAGCTAACTGATTAGCAAATTATTAAACTCTATTTCGTTGGGTGATCTATAGCAGAGTTCCCCAACATTTCCAGCTTTAAGGACTGGTGGGGGGGGGGCAGAGGGGATGGTTGTGCATAAGCAGCTAGCAAGCATGTGTACATACAGCTCCATTTGTGTGAATCATGTACACCTGGCATTCATGTAAATGGCGCACATGTGCACACGCTCATCCGCTGCTAACATGTGAGGATGCATGTGCATGAATGCTCTCCCAGCCATTTCTGCAGCCCGGCTGCAATCCTCTCATGGCCCACTAGTAGGCAACAGCCCACAGATTGGGGACCCCTGGTCTATAGTATAGACCAGGGGTAGGCAACCTTGGCTCTTTTATGACTCATGGACTTCAACTCCCAGAATTCCTGAACCAGCATGGCTCAGCTTGGAAACCTCTCCCTTTCCCGTCAGCATGGCTGGCTCAGGAATTCTGGGAGTTGAAGTCCATGAGTCATAAAAGAGCCAAGGTTGCCTACCCCTGGTATATACCTATGGCAATACCATTCCTTTTTCCTTTTACATTAACCCAAATGCATTCAAGATTTTCATCCTTGTTTTTTTTATTTCTGTAGCAGTGTAGTTATTTCTTACATTTAATGTAACTTCACCTACTCTTTTGTTAGGTCTGTTTCTTCTCAACAATTTAAATCCTTCTAGCAGTACATTCCAGGACATGGAATTCATAGAATTCATCCCACCAAGTTTCGGTAATGGCAATAATGTCAATAACTTGATTCCCTTTGTTTTTACTTCTTTATCACTGCTTAAGATCAGATCCAGGTGAGCCAATCTCATTCAATTTTCAGCAAGACTACTGAGGAATTTTGGGACCTCTTGATCATGGCAAGTTGGTCTTCCATAAGGTTGTGGTAGCTGAAGACATGCTTTATATGTCTCTCATCCTTGAAATTCTGCAAACTGGACAGGAAAACATCATCCAGATCTTCTTACTGGCTATAGCACATCATCTCCACAATGACTTTGATGCTTCCTCTTCCTTTGGTTTTTGATTAGATTTGTCTGCTCAAATTCCTGAATGTCAATATGTATCTACATCTCCTTCAAATACAACATTAATCTTTCTCCTTTTGTTTGGCTTATCCTTTAATCCTTATATTCCATTCATGAGTTTCATCCCATCAGGTTTTAGTAATGTCTTCTAAATCATGTCTATTTTCCTGCATTAAAACTTCTGGTTCCTCCTGTTTGTCCCCATTCACTTTTCATTTGTATTTAGATTCTAGAATCCTTGAGTAGTGCAGCTTGATCTATTCCTTCCTATATTTACATGCTCAGTGCTGAGTGACACTAAATACTGCATAATCCTCTTTGTCTGATTTTTAGTACAGGGTCTGGTTCTAGCTAAAGTAAAGTTCTACATTTAGGCAACCCCCCCCCCCTGCAAATGAACAGGTATAATATAAGTGGTACCTGACTCAATATTAGTAACTGTGAGAGGAATCTAGTGGACAATCACTTTAATATGAGCCAGCGGTGTGCTGTAGCTGCCAAAAGCCAATGCAGTCCTAAGCTGCATTAACAGAGGGACAGAATCAAAATCACACGAAGTGTTAATATCACATTATAATGTCTTCATAAGACTACTATACTATTGCTGAGGCAACTTAAAATGTTTTTGCAGCCTCAGGACTAGAGGTAACATGATAGCCATGTTCCAATATCTAAAGGGCTGCCACAAAGAAGAATGAGCCAACCTATTCTCCAAAGACTTGAAGGCAGGACAAGAAGCAATGGATGGAAACTAATCAAGGAGAGAAGCAACCTAGAACTAAGGAAAAAAGTCATGACAGTGAGAACAATTAACCAGTGGAACGACTTGCCTCCAGAAGTTGTAGGTGCTCTAACACTCTAAACTGTTAATAGTTTGGGGATTTTCCTCTCCCTCCAACATAAGATTCAGATTTAAGACCTCTGGATTAGACAGCAAGGCTCCTTCCAAATACATTCTTCCCAGTTTTCATGAGATGTAACCCATCTCTCATCAGACGTCCGTCATCTTTGAATAGAGAATCTGAAATATTCCATTGGCACCCTCTGTATAACCCGTTGCTCGCTCCCGGTGTTCTTATCTCTTTTACTGGACCATCCTTTAAGACAGGGGTCCCCTGACCTGGTATTCATTTTAGAAGAACCGTTGGAGACAACTCTTAAATTCTTGAAAAAGATAGAAGAATTTGGAGAAATAGCAGGATTGAAAATAAACAGAGGAAAAAAACCAAAGTTATAGTTAAAAACCTTACAGATAAGCAATAAATAAATAAATAAATAAATAAATAAATAAATAAATAAATAAATAAATAAATAACTGTCAGGAAAAAATAGACTTACAAATAGTTAAGAAAGTTAAATATTTGGGAAAATACTTAACAGCAAGATGTGCAACGATAAAAGAAGATAATTATATAAAAGTACTAAATCAAACAAAAACTAGATTTGGAAAAATGGAAAAACTTACAACTATCAGCGTTAGGAAGAATAGCTACTGTGAAAATGAATATTTTACCAAAATTCCTTTTTTTAAAAAAATTTCAAACAGTACCTATAAAAATAGAGAATTTTTTTTTTTATGATTTGAATACACTGATCTCGAAATTTATTTTGCAAGGAAGGAAAGCCAGAATTAAACTGAAAATGCTACAAGAAGCTGAAGAAAATGGAGGATTTGGACTACCGGATTGGGTCTTATACTACCAAGCATGTGCTCTAACATGGTTAAAAGAATGGATAACCCTTAGAAACAAAAGGTTGTTATATTTAGAAGGCATGACTTGCAACTTGGATGGCATGCATTTTTAGGGTATGAAAAGAATAAAATCCATAGATATTTCTAAAACCATTACATAAGAAACACATTATTTATATGGGAAAAGATAAAACGAAAAATCTATACAAAAATCCCAGGATGGCTATCAATGATGGAAACATTCATTCACCCAAACTTAGTTAAATTTGAGAAAATTCTAACATATAAGGATATTCTGAATATAGTTGAGTAATTAAAATCTAAACAAGAGTTAGAAGATCAGGGTATTGACTTATCGTGTGGCCTCGACTGCAAATGCAATCGAGGTATGATAAATATGTTAAAATATACGGTTTTTATAAAGACCAAACAATGTTTGATCAGGTGTTATTGACTTCTGATGAAAAACTGATTAAGAAATTGTAGAACTTTTATTCAATTTGAAAATGGAAGACGAACAAGTGAAAGAAACAATGATAATATGGGCAAAAAAATTTTTGGGATGCAATATAGAATTAGAGAAATGGCAAAATCTTTGGCAAAGAAACTATAAATTGACAATGGCAACTTCGTATAAAGAAAAGTTATATAAAATGTTTTATAGATGGCATCTTCCACCTGTCAGATTAGCAAAAATGTTTTAAAATATGTCTAGTAAATGCTGGAAATGTAATCAATATCCTGGTACATATTATCACCTGTGGTGGACATGTGTTGAAGCAAAAAAAATTTGGACAAAAATACATACTTGGTTAGAAAAGAAACATGTAGATTTTAAACCTGAACTTTTTTTATTAGGTATAATTCCAGAAAAAATTGATAAACAAAGTATATATTTAACATTACATGTATTAACAGCAGCGAGGATTGTATTTGCACAGCACTGGAAAAATGAAAAAACACCATTGGATGAAGAGATAATCAAGAAAATACTGGACTGTGCTGAAACGGATAGACTTACATTGAGAATCAAAGAAAAAGAAGACACAGAATATTTTCAAACATGGAACTTATTTTATCAATGGCTGGAAAAACAAAATAGAGCGTAAGAACTTAACTTCTATTACTAAGCAAAAAAATAACCTAGAAAACACGTTGTTCATTAAGCATTAATGAACTGTAATAATAGAAAATTAATAAAATACTTTTTTTTTTAAAAAAAGACAAGGGTCCCCAATCCCTGATCTGCAGCCCATTTCCAGACCGCAGTGCAGTGGTGGGATTCAAATAGGTGAACAACCAGTTCTCTGTGTGGATGCCACTTCCGGAAGTCGATTCTGGGCCTGGGAAACAAAAAATTAGCTACCAGTTGTGCCAAACTGGTGCAAACCAGCTGAATCCCACCACTGCCGCAGTCCATTTGGAACCTGGCAGAGGAAATGATGGGTGAGCGTGCACATTTGTGCATGCATGAAGCTGCATTTGTGAAAATAGTGCTTGCGCGCACACAAAACCATCCTCTCTCGCCCCCACCACCTCTGCCAATCTGCAGAGCCAGGAAGGTTGGAGACCGCTGCTTTGAAAAGAAGGAACCCTCAAGTCATTTAGCCTCCTGCCTATAATTTCCTTGGAAATGTTTTCAAAGCTCTGTATAGCTGTGTCGTTGCTTCCACATGAATCAGTAAGGACATTTTTCAGTGTGTTTAAAACATCTTGGGACTATTTCTGTAACATCCTAAAAGTATGGAAAGACGGGCACCACATTTCTCTCAATAAGTTGCTTCAGTCATTCTCAGCAGAGAAACGCCTGCTAGTACTTCCTCTTCCCTTTCTAGAATTTAAGCCCGAGGCTTGCAGCAATTGTTCTTCACCCAACTGTTTGGAATCATAATCTCTATCATCATCATCGTCGTCGTCATCGTCATCGTCAATATTCAAAATTCTATAACATGAACGTTTGCTGGAATTGGGTATGTCTAGTTTAATGAAAAGAAGGACTAGGGGTGACATGATAGCAGTCTTCCAATATCTCAGGGGTTGCCACAAAGAAGAGGGAGTCAAGCGATTCTCCAAGGCGCCTGAGGGCAGGACAAGAAGTAATGGATGGAAACTAGTCAAGGAGAGAAGCAACCTGGAACTAAGGAGAAACTTCCTGACAGTTAGAACAATTAACCAGTGGAACAACCTGCCTCCAGAAGCGGTGAATGCTCCAACACTGGAAGTTTTTAAGAAGAGACTGGACAGCCATTTGTCCGAAATGGTATAGGGTTTCCTGCCTGAGCAGGGGGGTTGGACTCGATGACCTCCAAGGTTCCTTCCAAACTTATTATTATTTATTATTATTATTATTATTATTATTATTATTATTATTATTATTATTATTATTATTATTATTATTATTATTATTATTATTATTATTATTATTATTATTATTATTATTATTATTATGAGAGAACTTCCAGAACTTTGTGTCTCATTCCGCCATCTCATTCTGCCCTCCGTTTGGCTTTCTTGCCTCTTCTAGCAAGCTTCTTGGTGTGCAAATCCTTCATGAATCTATTTCATCTTTCTTGACAAATGGGAGGAGGCGATTCAACAGTTCTGCTTCCAGTCTCTTCACCTTTTCTTCCAGGAGGGCAATCAGCCTGCACTTTGAAACTGGGATCTTGTAGCAAACCAAGGTGTCATCTGGATATATATACTCCTGATCTCTGACCTCACTGTTACAATGTGCTGGGACAATTCAGAGGATATAGGCCATAGAGCCCAAATTATTTATATAGTGGATCATTCATTCATTCATTCATTCATTCATTCATTCATTCATTCATTCATTCATTCATTCATTCATGCCAGTTTGTAACCTCACAGTTTAATCATGAATCCTGTAGCGAAAAATGGGACAACCCCGTTTTTGATGAAATTTGTCTTTGCTTTTTCTAGTGCAGAATGCAAGCCAATTCCCTGGCTCTATGTCACTGGCAAAGGAGTATCTGACAGCTAGGAAAAAATGAAGTGAGCTTTATTTGATGAGCTTCCTCTTCATGCAGAGACAACATTAAGATAAAATATAAGAAAGGACAATTAAAATAAACTCATTGGGAACACGAGGATTTGTTTGTTTTTGTTTTGTTTTTGTTTCAAATGATAGCACAGCACTGAAGACACAGTGAGTAAAAAGTATTTATGCTAATGCTAAGTAAAATTTCTCAGAACTTGAAATCACGGGGCACGCCAATTTACATAAGTCATCCCAAGTGCTTGAAATTTCTTGAAAATGATGATTTACCGATTTCTCTGCTGCTCCCAAAATCATTATTAGGCACAAAAATATTTTTTAAACCAAGGTTTCCTTAATAACTGAGTTGAAGATGTTTAATCACTTTGAGAAAATTTCCACTTTTCATACTTTTTTCACTGAAATGATCAAGATCACTGTAGTTTCCAAAGTTAGGCTTTGATGTTCATACAAACTTCCAGCTTTCTCACACTTAAAATATTTCAAAACACATACTGGGGGCATGCAATGTAGATAAAACATTTTAAGTTTTAAATGGAAACTTCACAATAATTTAATAGTGGAGTTGACAGATACTATCACAATGAATGTTGAGATTTTATTTGAAGTTTCTCTTGGAGGAAGTTATCATCATTATTTATTTCTGACTTTCATAATAACAGAGTAACAGAGCTGGAAGGGACCTTGGAAGTCTTCTAGTCCTACACCCTGCTCAAGCAGGAGACCCTATACCATTCCAGACAAGTGGCTGTCCAGTCTTTTCTAAAAAAAAACCCCAGTGATGAATCCACCACAACTTCTGAAGGTAAGCCATTTCACTGGTTAATTGTTCTCACTGTCAAGAAATTTCTCCTTAGTTCTAGGTTGCTTCTCTCCTTGATTAGTTTCCATCCTTTGTTTCTTGTCTTGCCTTCTGGTGCTTTGGAAAATAAATAGACCCTTCTTCTTTGTGACAGCCCTTTAGATATTGGAACATTGCTATCATGTCACCCCTAGTTCTTCTTTTCATTAGACTAGACATATCCAATTCCTGCAACCACTCTTCCTATGTTTTAGCCTCAGCCCCCTTATCACATTTGTTGTTCTTTTCTGCACTCTTTCTCGAGTCTCAACATCTTTTTTATAATATGGTGACCAAAACTAGATGTAGTGTTCTAAGTATGGTCTTACTAAGGATTTATAAAGCAATACTAATACTTCACATGATCTTGATTCTATCCCTCTGTTAATGCAACCTAGGATTGCATTTGCTTTTTTGGCGGCTGCTGCACACTGCTAGCTCATATTTAAGTGATTGTACACTAGGACTCTAAGATCCCTCTCACAGTTATTGTTATTGAGTCAGGTTTCAACTAATAAAGTGACTAAACTAGTAGACCAGTGAAATGCTGTGGATACTTAGATTTCTGTAAGGCATTTGATAAAGTAGACCATAACCTACTCCTTGGTAAGCTAGAAAAAGATGGAATAGACAACATCACCACCAGATGGATCTGTAGCTGGCTGGCAAACTGTACACAATGAGTAGTCCTCAATGGTACTACATCCACATGGAGAGAAGTAAGCAGTGGGGTACCAAAAGTCTTGCGTCTTAGGCCCAGTACTCTAATTTCTTCATAAATGACTTATATGAGGGAATAGAAGGGGAACTCATCAAATTTGCAGATGATACCAAACTGACAGGAGTAGCCAACCCCCCAGAAGACAAATTCAGGATCCAAAAAGATCTTGACAAACTTGAACAATGGGCCCTATCCAACAAAATGAGTTTTAATGTGGAGAAAAGCAAAATTTTACATTTAGGCAGGAAAAAATCAAAGGTTTAAGTGCAGATTAGGCGAGACCTGGATCAAAAACAGTAACTGTGAGAGGGACCTTGGAGTCCTAGTGGACGATCATGTGACTATGAGCCAGCAGTGTGCAGCAGCAGCCAAAAAAGCTAATACAATCCTGGGTTATATAAACAGAGGCATAGAATCAAGATCACGTGAAGTATTAATACCGCTTTATAAAACCCTAATAAGACCACACCTGGAATACTGCAACCAATTTTAGTCCCCATACTACAAAAAAGATGTTGAGACTTTGGAAAAAGTTCAGAGAAGAGCAACTAAAATGATCAAAGACTTGGAGACTAAAACATGTGAAGAACGGCTGCAGGACTTGGGTTTGGATACTCTAAAGAAAAGAAGAAACAGGGGTGACATGATAACAGTATTCTGGCATTTGAGGGGCTGCCACAAAGAAGAGGGCATCAAACTATTCTCCAGAGGGCAAGACAAGAAACAATGGTTGGAAACTGATCAAAGAGAGAATCAATCTGGAATTAAGGAGAAACTTCCTAACAGTGATGACAATTAACCAGCGGAACAGCTTGCCTCCAGAAATCGTGGGCGCTCCATCACTGGAGGTTTTTAAGTCGAGGCTAGACAGTCACTTGCCTGAAATGATATAGATTCTCCTGCTTGAACAGGGGGCTGGATTAGAAGATCTCCAAGGTCCCTTCCAGATCTATTCTATTATTATTATTATTATTCCATCCTGCCAGATAGCTGCCCTTGCACTTATGAAAACGCAGAAAGCTCCCAAGGCAAAAATAGCTGGTGACATAGTTCAAGTGCTAAAAGGTACTCTAACAGGGATACCTCTCATTAAAGGACAATCTGGTGTGAATGGGAAATAGACTATATGTGCCTGTTAGTCAGCAGACCTTAGTCTTGCAGTGGTGTCATGACACTAAGACTGTGGGGCACTTTGGATTCATGAAGATCCTCCATCTCATGATACACCAGTTCTGGTGACCACACATGAAAAAGGATATTGCAAACTACATGGCTAGCTGCCCGATAAGAGCCTTGACAAAAAGATACCCAGGTTAAAACCTTGGGGTTGCTTCAGCCCATGGCCAACCCTACAGCCCCTTGGAAGGAAATATCAATGGGCTTTATAGTAGAATTACCTGAGAGCATGGGGAATATGATGATTTGGGTCATAACCGAGTTTTTCTTGAAGCAGCCCACTTTGTGGCATGCCCCAAGATCCCATCTCCACAAACGCTGGCAAAACTATTTGTGCAACCTGTGTACTATCTCCATGGGGCTCCTAAGTGTATAATTTCAGACCGGGAGGTCCAATTCATGTCTAACTTCTGGAAGGAGTTCCTGAAGTTGTTGCGGTTCTCTCAGGGGCTCAGCTCCTCACATCACCCTCAAAGTAATTGGGCTGGTAAATGTGCAAATGGCACGTTGAAGCAGTACCTCTGCTGCTACATGTATTATCAACAACAGGGGTCCCCAACCTTGGCCACTTTATGACTTGTGGACTTCAACTCCCAGAATTCCTCAGCCAGCCATGCTGGCTGAGGAATTCTGGGAGTTGAAGTCCACAAGTCATAAAGTGACCAAGGTTGGGGACCCCTGACCAACAAGACAACTGGGCTGACTCTTGCCCTTTGCAGAGGTTGCCTACATTAATCTTGTGGACAGCAGCATAGGTTTTTGCACCATTCCAAGTGACAACCAATCTGGACTTTGCTCCTATGCCAGAGATTCCCCAACATGCCTCATTGGCAGACTGGATGAAAACCCTACAGAACATCTACCCCATGGCCGGCAAGGTGCTGGATGAGGCAAGAGAGACTTCTTTTCCTTTTTAGAGCGAATCGTTTTGCTTCTTATCCAAGTAGCTTCTTCAGTTTGACTCAACTTCCAGACAATTCTGCCTGGATGACTGAGAATCTTCATCAACATATTTCTTCCATGTAATTTCTTTCCATCTCACACCTACAATAGAGGCAGGCTCCTTTTGTTGTCTGTAGTTATAGTGAATGCTAGGGGCTGTAGTGGTTAGGACATCTATTATAATGAAATGCAGACGTGATACATACTGTTTGTGTGTTCAAGATTTGTAGGAGTTTCCTGTAAGGATGAGGGGATTTTTTTTCCTTTGAGACATGTTAAACTTATTAGAAGAGTTTTATTTTAGTTTCCATGTATTTCATATCACAAAATGGCAAGAAAACACACCACCAATTTTCAGCAGTCACATCATCAAAATTAAGTGATATAATCAGAGATAGTTCCCAGCACAGTATGTATATATGTGTGACAGGGGACAAAGTAAGGGATTATGTACTCTTGTCCTAGGGAGTACTTTACTAAACCTTTTTATGCCTTATATTTCCACCTTGAATCTTGGATTTGTCATTTCCTGGCCTACATACTTTTCTTCTCTTCTGTCGTTGGATACCTTCCTGAATGTTCCCACGCTCGGGATGAAGTCCAAACAAATAAGTATAGGTTTGCTAGCAAAAGTGAGCTACCACAAGGAATGCATCATGTGGCAGGATCACTTCTCAGGAAGAATGGTGCTTTCCTGGGGGTGGAAAATGGAATTGTCATCACAGAATGAATGAATTGTGCAGTTTCTCTTTTGTAACCTGGAGAATAATTAAGATAGATGGGTAGATGAATTAGCTGTCCTGCAAGGTCAAAAGTGGATTGCCTTATTACTCTATTATTTCATCGTTGTGCAGCCATCACCACTAACACCTTTTTCATGATATTTTGTACATCCATACAAAAAAAAGCGGGGGGAGCAGAGGAGAGAGAGAGAGAAAGAGAGAGAGAGAGAGAGAGAGAGATACAAATTGATCGTTTGCTGGTGAAATCAGTCTTCGTCATTGCCGGCAGTGCTTGGATTAATGGGATTGAAGGCTGCTGGAGGTTCAGGCAGAAAGACATGTGAAAAAACAAGAGAAATTGGCTTGTACCCTTGGGAATGGGATTGATGTGGCTCTCACCGAGCAGTTGCTGTTGCTTCTTCCACCACCATTCTAAAGATGAAATTTGCTTGACACAAACTAGTGCCAAGAGCCTTAAAGATAGTCAGTTCTCAGAAAATGAAAATCACCCTTTTTCTTTCCTTTCCTTAAGTGGAATATTTGGCAGCCTTAGCCTTAGATAGAAACCTGACTGCTTGGTCATATTCTGTAACCAATTGCATCATAAAACAGAAGAGTCTTTTTGGATTAGGCCATATAATCCACCTCTTTCTGTTGACCAGTCAGCTGTCTTCTAAAAAAAAAAAAAAAAAACTAGAAACACATGGTGGCATCAGGCATCTGAGAAGGAGCAAAAAATAAAGAGCACAAAGACTTCCTAGTCTTCCTTTCCTTAATATAATATCCTATAAAGGTCACATTCTTCCCTTTGTTTGTACTTGCCACTTTGGGAAACTGTACATTTGTCAATTCTCCTATTACCATGTTTTCTTGGCCTTTGTATACTACCACGTTACCAGGGGAGGATAAGCAAAATGTCCATCCTTCTTTTTGATGTTACAGTTTGCCAAGAAAAGAAACAGCAGCAGAGATATTACTTTGAGACCTATCTGGTGGCTTTTTAGAAAAGTGACAATTAACAGAGTTGAATAGAGGGAGTCTGGAATTCTTCTCTAAGAAAGGATGCAGTGGTCATTTGGCTGCAACCTTCTATCACACCCCCCCCCCCATTGATTTCCAAGGTTGATTCAGCTGATCTGGCTGGTGTCTCTTTAGCATAAATTTAGATCTAGAAAATTTCTGAGGACTTCAAAAATCATTTTGTGTTTGAGTTGGGATCAAAATGTATAGTGGAGCTTAACTCAAGAGAATGTTATTAATACTTTTAATGTCAAAATTTAATATTAAAAAAAAAGAAACCTATTCAAACTGTAAACTGCTTCCTTCAAAAGTTTTAATTTTTCATAGAATCATAGAACCAAAGAAATGGAACCTTGAGGCCATTTGATCCAATCCCTCCCATCCCAATCAATGTAGAAGCTCAGATTCCAGGTGGAGGGTCACCAAGTTTCTTCCTGAACACATCCAGTAAAGGGAAGCCCACCACCTCAGTGGGTCATTGATTCATAACTGTTCTTATTGTTGAAAGTTTTTGAAACATTCAGTTCTGGTTGAATTCTCATCCATCTTTCTGTAATGCTGTATATCCTCTCTCTGGTATGAGACAGTATAGGTCTTGGCCTATTGTGTGATATGTGGTCAGGGTTTTGAAAAGTTTTGTTGTTGTTAGTTGCGAAGTCGTGTCTGACCCATCGCGACCCCATGGACAACGTTCCTCCAGGCCTTCCTGTCCTCTACCATCTTCTGGAGTCCATTTAAGCTCACGCCTACTGCTTCAGTGACTCCATCCAGCCGCCTCATTCTCTGTCGTCCCCTTCTTCTATTGCCCTCAATCTTTCCCAGCATTAGGTTCTTCTCCAATGAGTCCTTCCTTCTCATTAGGTGGCCAAAGTACTTGAGTTTCAACTTCAGGATCTGGCCTTCTAAGGAGCAGTCAGGGTTGATCTCCTCTAGGACTGACCGGTTTGATCGCCTTGCAGTCCAAGGGACTCGCAGGAGTCTTCTCCAGCACCATAGTTCAAAGGCCTCAATTCTTTGGCGCTCAGCCTTTCTTATGGTCCAACTTTCACAGCCATACATTGCGACTGGGAAAACTATAGCCTTGACTATACGCACTTTTGTTGGCAGGGTGGCGTCTCTGCTTTTTACTATGCTGTCTAGATTTGCCATAGCTTTCCTCCCCAGGAGCAAGCATCTTTTAATTTCTTGGCTGCAGTCCCCATCTGCGGTGATCTTGGAGTCCAGGAAAATAAAATCTGTCACTACCTCCATTTCTTCCCCGTCTATTTGCCAGGAATTGAGAGGGCCGGATGCCATGATCTTGGTTTGAAAAGTTTACTAATCCCCAATTAGGAGTTACCACACAATCTTTTATAAAATGTGCGCAGAAGTGGACAAAGTAATTGGGTTAGTGACTGACAAATATAGAAGATAGGGGAAGTGTTCATAGAATCATAGAATGTAAAGGTTGCAAAACATCTTGAGATCATGTCATTCTGCCCAATGCAGAATCCAAGACCATCTCCAGCCAACCTCCAGCAGTGGAAAGTTTCTTTCAAGGCAGGCAGTTCCATAAGGTTAGACTCACCTCTTTGCCTCCTTCTGGTCCTTGAAGGCAGACATGAAGCTGGTGAGAGGAAATGGGACCTCTGGAGTCACATTTGTGACAATCTATTTCTCAATGAAAGGCCTACAGTTACAGAATCATGGCATTCTAGACTGGGAAGGAGCCACTGAGTTAACGCAGAAATGCCTGCCAGACACACACCTGTCAGACCTCTGCCACTGAAAGTATTAAGATGGAGTCCCATAGTTTGCTTACTTTGAAAAAGAGTGAAAAAAGAATGCTTAAATGTTTCTTACCTCTCAGTTCCATCATTTTGAAAAAAAAATGAGAAACTAGATAAAGGCCAACAAAGAAAAAAATATCCCCATCCAGGGTTCTCACCTGATTTCTAAATTGGTTCACCTGAGATCTAAGAAAGATTTGAAATCAGGATGAGATCGCCTTAAGTATTCAGTGTGTGTTGACTCAACGGACCACTTTGGTACCACAACTTTTTTTTTTTTACTTTTTTTTTTAAATGCACCGAACTCTGTAAAAACTGTAGATAATGTCATAGTGGGCAGCAAATGACTTTTTTTTGTTAAAGGAATTATTGTCTTTAGTAATAGGCGAAACCTCTGGGTAGATGACAAGAGCATATGTTTGTTAGTTTTCGGGTCTTCAATCAGCCTCCTCTCCAGATCACTTTCTGGACAAGTTGATTAAGTTTTTTTAGCCAGATTTTAAAAATGGTTGTCTTGCTCTAGACTGAGATAAAGTTATTGGTCCAAAGTCCCACAGCTGATTTCATGCCTAAGGTAGAACCAGAAATTCATGTCTCCCATTTCTAGTCCAGAACTTTAACTACACAACCCAATGGACTTTAAATTACAATACCATCATGTACCCCTTTTTCTTTATAGTTTTTGTTTGACATGACATTCGTTCCTTAGAAATGAGCCCTGGACATCTTCTTGTTTTAACTGTTTTTCTAATGGATCAATGGAGCAGCCAATATTTTTTTTCATTCTGTGACAGTGTTTTGATAGAGGAATCATTCATTATATAATCAAAATCTTGATTAGACAAAGTAGCAAAGTTTGATCTGTTCTTATGACATGAAAATATACATGCTTGAATCCCATTTAACAGATAGCTTAACTCAGAGGTCCCCAACCTTTTGGGCACCAGGGACTGGTTATGTGGAGAGAGGTTTTTCTGCGGACAGGAGGGTGCGTGGTTTTGTGTGCTGCCTGCATCCTGCGGATGGGGCTTTCCTTGTTTGTGCGGACTGGTTGCTGGCATGCCGCGGCCCGGTACTGGTCCATGGACTGGGGGTTGGGGACCCCTGGCTTAACTCATAGGCCACTCAAAGTTTCTTGTTTAAAAGCAAGGGATTAATCATGTACACTAGAAATACAAATGGAAATCCTTCCAGTTTAAACACGTTGATGGTTGAAGAACATCATGAGGGGTTATGAAATAGTAAGAAAACAAAGAACTGATAAGATAAAACGAGGTATGATTTTCAAGCTGCTCTGAAAAGCTGATGTCTGCCAGTCACATTGTGAAATGATGGTATAATTTCTGCAAGGAACTCTATGGATTAGTTGCATTCAAACATGGGTAAGTATCAGAGAATTTCAGCATTTAAATTGCTGTGAAAAGAATGGTTATGGCTAAGAGGGAAATCAATGCCAAGCATGGGTAGATGAATTAAAAAGATTGAAATGACACATCGAATAACACAAGACACTTAGAGCAGAACTAACCTAGATAAAACAATTGAAAGTGAATTGAGCAAAAGTTATTCTTCTTAAGCCAACTACAGACTTTATGACACATGTATGTAGCTTGACAATAATAGGGAAATGGTTGGCCGTGACTTCTTTCAGTATGTTTTTCAATTTCCCAGCCTAACCTATAACCTTATTATTGGTTGGTACTCTCCCACCCAAATATTAATCAGGTCCCTCAAGGGTGTCGGCAGGGTTTATTAAAAAAAAGTCAAGATATCAGTCATGGCAGTTTGATTGAAGCCCTGTGTCACCTAAAAACAGCTGGAACATCAAGGGCATCATTTTGACTTTTTAAAATCACACCCTGAAAATACGCTGAAGTCCTTTCCTACTTAGCTTTAAAAAAATCAGCCTGGGTCATTTAGTGTCAAGCTCTTGGACAGTTGATTCAAACTAAAGTAATTCTTTTACTGGGCATAAATCAAGCAGCCTTAAGAAATTTGTTAAAGTTAAAGATATTGTGTTTTGTCAACACTCACAATGTGTTGAATGTATACATTTAGATATAGCTATGAAAGCTGAAAATCAAGGTTTAATGGCTATTAAAGTTTAAGTAAAACACGATCACTGAAATAATGGGATATTAAAGAAAGATCCTAATGGTTGGCATAACGTTCTGGTGAGACCTCTAAACTGAAAAACTACAAGGAGGAAAGCTGGACATAGTTTGGGTATCACATATTACTGAACTACATTTTATGATTGAGAGATCGGTGTCCTCAGTAACATTTGATTATATGTTGTATAATTCTAGACATCCATCTTCACCAGAGCAGAAAAGCAGAAAATAAATACAAAGAAGTTGTTTTGTTAGCCAAATTCTGTTGAGTAGTATGCAGTCTGGTTGGGAGAGGGGAATGACAAATAAAATAATAATAATAATAATAATAATAATAATAATAATAATAATAATAACAACAACAACAACAACAACAACAACAACAACAACAACAACAACAACAACAACAACAACAAAGTTGGAAGGGATCTTGGAGGTCATCTAGTCCAACCCCCTGTTCAGGCAGGAAACCCTATACCATGGGTCGGCCATCCGAAACTTCGGATGAGCCGCACGGACCCATTTAGCTTAAAAAAAAAAAACGCTGGGAGCCGCGCGTTCGCGCATGCGCGCGGCCCCGTTCGCGCATGCGTGCGCGCCCGCGCACCGTTCGCGCATGCGCACCCGCGCACCCGCGCGCCGTTCGCGCATGTGCGCGCATCGTTTTGCGCATGCGCGCGCGCCGTTCGCGCATGCGAACCTGCGCACGCGCACCCCCCGCAAACGCCCACGCATGCGCGCCCGCGCCCGCCAAAATGGCGGAGGAGGCTCCGGAGCCGCAGGTAAGGCCTCAAAGAGCCGCATGCGGCTCCGGAGCCGCGGGTTGCCGACCCGTGCCCTATACCATTCCAGACAAATGGCTGTCCAGTCGCTTCTTAAAAACTTCTAGTGTTGGAGCATTCACCGCTTCTGGAGGCAGGTTGTTCCACTGGTTAATTGTTCTAACTGTCAGGAAGTTTTTCCTTAGTTCTAGGTTGCTTCTCTCCTTGATTAGTTTCCATCCGTTGCTTCTTGTTCTGCCTTCAGGCACTTTGGAGAATAGCTTGACTCCCTCTTCTTTGTGGCAGCCCCTGAGATATTGGAACACTGCTATCATGTCCCCCCTCGTCCTTCTCTTCATTAAACTAGACATACCCAAATCCAGCAACCATTCCTTATATGTTTTAGCCTCCAGTCCCCTAATCATCTTTGTTGCTCTTCTCTGTACTCTTTCTAGAGTCTCAACATCTTTTTTACATCGTGGTGACCAGAACTGGATGCAGTATTCCAAGTGTGGCCTTACCAAGGCATTGTAAAGTGGTATTAACACTTCACATGATCTTGATTCTATCCCTCTGTTAATGCAACCTAGCACTGTGTTGGCTTTTTTGGCAGCTGTAGCACACTGCTGGAAGCAGTTTAATGAAAATTAATACAAGTAGTCCTCCACTTACAACCATTCATTGAGTGACTGTTTGAACTGTTTAAAGTGACTTATGACCATTTTTCACACTTACAACTGTTGCAGCATCCCCATGATCACATGATCAAAATTTGGACGGTTGGCAACTGGCATGTACTTATTATAGTTGCAGGGTCCTGGGGTCACATGATCCCTTTTTGGAGACCTTCTGATAGGCAAAGTCAATGAGGAAGACAACCATGTTACTAACTTAAAAGCTGCAGCGATTCACTTACCAGCTATAGCAAGAAAGGTCACTAAATGGGCAAAACCCACTTAACAACTGTCTCACTTAGCAATAGAAAGGTTTAGCTGAATTGTGGTCATACATTGAGGACTATCTGTATAGATAAGGATTTTTTTCCCCTCAGCTGCAAATAATATTACAATTCAAGACCAAAGAAACAATTCCTAGAAGTTTGTTTCTTTATAGGAATGGCCATCTTAAGATCAATGTCCTGAACATTTCAAGTGTCCTCCTCATTTTTTAAAAAATAGGACTATTTTTTTTTATTTCGACTTTATCTCATTCTATTGCACATCAATCGCCCTGTTTTGCCAGTGTAGTGGGTGGTAGAATGGTTATCAGCAAATAGTGAATGATCACATTGAAATAAGGCAGGTGTTTGGATATCTGATGCTATGAATGTTAAAGGAAGAGAGCTATATTAATCTATGAGAGAAAGAGTCACAGTTAGCACAATTTCTAACTAGCACCCTTTATTTAAAAAGCATAAACTTTGTGAACTCATAAGAGCTTATGCCTTTTAATAAGGTGTATTGGTTGGAAAAGGTGCTACCAGACCTTTTGACACATGGATGAAATTACTATGTCTCTAATAGTCTTACTGTTCTGTTCGCAACACAGACATGAAGACGAGGCCGTTGATGCAAAAAGATGTTCTTTATTTGGTACTTGCACTGAACAGAAGCAAGCGAAGGAATGGCAACATGCCCTTTTATACTTCCCCTGCAAGGGGAGGCTCAACCAATGAATGCAGGCCATTCTCCCGCCTCGCGGTCTATACAACCGGTCCCGGGCAAACACATGGTCTCTGCAGTTACCCTGCAGGTTGCCTGTGCCTTGCTGATTGACTCAGCAAGGCTCAGGACACAACACTTACTATACAATAATCAGTATGGAGGCAGAGTTGCTACCTGGCCATGTATCATTAAGCCTGGGTCTCTCTCTCTTATGTAATCACTTGGAGTACTGCTGCACAGAGCTAGTTTAATGCCATTTTATTGCAAAGGAAGCCACAAACGGGCAACTTCCAGCCTCCAGCCAGCAGATCCCTGCTTGTTTTCTCTGCTCCAACTTGATCAACAATCAGCTGGGTGCCAGGGAACACTTTGGTTTTCCCCTCTGCAGTTACAGAAGAGAAAGAACTTTATTGTTCAGGGTTGCTGAGTAGAGGGGGAAAGGGAAGAAGGAGACTTAATTCCCCATGCAATCCACCTCTGTAGTCCATCTCGCTCTGTTCTTTCTGTTAACACAGTGATCTTAGTTAGGGAAGGAAACAGATTCTGGCTCCACTTTGCACTGTTTTTTGTCTTTCATTTGGCCTTTAAAGAACCTCGATCTCAGCTGTTGCTCTTCAGGTTGAACCCATTTCTGCTCTCCATCTTACTCCATCATTCTCTTGATTAGAAAGAGAAATGGTGACTTGTTGCTCAGTACTTCTTCCTTATCCTTTACTTTGAGGAACTTTAGGAAAGGTGGCTGGAATAGGAATTTTCCCTCCCCCACTCTTCCTAATGAACTCTGAAGTTAGTTTCCCACCCAACAGTTATCCTCGTTTTCGAGACTCATAACTGAGTTTGGCTTCCATTCCCTCTTTTGAGTTCAAAATGTGGCTGAAGAGGCTCATAAAATTGAAGGAGGTTTCCCATAGGAATCTGCTGTTTGCTATCCCCATTCCCTGCCTTTCCTTTGAATAGAATCAGCTTTCAGATTTTTCCTGAAAGATGTTCTTTGGGGGGGGGGTTCCTTTGGGATTTCAAGACCATGGAGATCCCTGTCCAAAGAAGCAAATCATGAAACCATTCTACGCTGATCTTGAAATGATCCTTGCACACCCCTAAAGCACTTTAGAAAGGGAAAGGGAAGGATGTGGACCTTTCCACACTTGGAGACCCCCTCACCACAAATTCTGCTATCCAGTTTCTGCTGGTCCCACAGCTTGGCTTCCTCTGTTTCCTATGTGGTTTGCAGGAGCCAGCCAGCTGTAGCTATATGGCAATGGCAGCCGCTGAATTCTTAGCCAAGAACCCTGTGAAATTAATCCACATCTCACTGAAATCCTACCCAGCATTCGGGTCACTGCTTCATTTCAGCACAGCGAAAGGAGGGATTCCACCATGATTTATTACTGGCCCCAATGCACATATTATTATGAAATGAGTTTATTACACTCTAAATCTCCTGTTAATGTGCTACTGTTTTAATCCCTTTATCCAATTTTCAGTCTCTCAGGCTTGGCTGCCATTCACTTGCACAAAACTCTCCATTCTGAAGGTTTTATTGTGCGATATCCATATTCATTTATCCTGCTTTAAGGCTGTGTGTGTGTGGGGGGGGAAGATTGGAGAGGAAAGAATATGGATGAAGTAGGAACAAGGAAGACCGTAGAAGCAGTCATTTAAAGAAAAAGCTAAAAGAGGAGCGGGAAAAGGATGGTACAAGGTTTGGAAGAGACAGGCTAGAATTTTAAAAATGGGGAGCTAGCCACGCTGCAGGAGACTTGGCTGGACAGGGTGACTGAACCTTTACTAGGCTTAGCCAAGGATCTGAGCTGCTTGTAGGGCATGACCTCAAAGGTCAAATAATGAGGGACAGTTTAAGAGTGGGATTACTGTAGGACAGACATGTCAAACTCACGACATCACGTGACGTCACGTAATGTATCGGGACGGTTTTATGATTGCCGGCAATGGGGTGGGCGCGGCTTCCGGATGACGCGTCTGGCCCGCGGGCCGGCAGTTTGACACCCCTGCTGTAGGATATATTCTATGATCAGCAAAATTTTACTTAGGAAAGATTCTTCAGAATGCTCTTCTGGAATGCACTTCCCAGTCCTTACAGGCGAGCGTTGAACCTTGCTATAGGGCAGAAATGGGCGGGTGCCTTAAATAACTTTAAAGACATGCTCAAAAGAAGAAGTGGAAGACACAGCCAAGCTTGTAACCACCTGGTCTATAAGTAAAGGAGTCATTATGGTCTCTGCACTAACAAACTGTTTACTCAAGTAGACATGTTTACCTCTTTGAAGTCAGCCATCTTTATTTAGAATTTTCCCGGGCTCTGTGAAGGCTTAAAACAGTGATGGCGAACCTTTTAGAGACTGAGTGCCCAAACTGCAACCCAAAACCCACTTATGCATCGTCGAGTGCCGGGTGGGTGTGGCCCATTGGGTGGGTGTGGCCCATTGGGTGGGCGTGGCTGCAGTGGTAACGGCAGACAGGGTGGGACTAAAAAGTTCAATCAATCAATTCCAACTTTGCAAGATCTTTTTTTTTCCGCGAGAAGTTGCAATTGATTGAACCTTTTTTTTTTTTTTTGCACACGGCGGCCTAAAGCGAAAAGGTTTTATAAAACCCAGCTGAAGGCCTAGGACTGGGGCGACGGCACGCGTGCCCACAGAGAGGGCTTTGAGTGCCGCCTCTGGCACCCGTGCCATAGGTTCGCCACCACTGTCTTAAAATATGAAAACAGCCTACTAAAATGTAACCCCCACTGGGTATCATTAGGCCCAGGCCCCTGGGTTGGACTTACTCTTTCCTCATGAATCAGAGGATCTCTGATGACAATGGAAGATCTTGCTTGTGTACAGGGGGAAAAAATAAAGCAAAGGAGAAAGACATGGATGCAAAATATGTCCCGGCGCTGTCTGTGCAGTAGATTTCTCTTGAATTTGATGTCTCCTTGGCACCCATTGTGACATACTGAAAAACGACAGCAAATGTGAGGCTTTCTATCCTCTGGTGTATCTGGGGGTAAGTGTGTGAGAACAGGAGGGGGAAATCATTGCCCCTACATTGTTGGGAGACAAGCTCAGGAAACTGCAGAGCAGAAAAAAAGGAAAGAATTTGTCTTCACTGACATCACCATTTTTTCCTCCTCTACCTCTAGAATCAGGCATGTCAAACTCGCGACGTCACACGACATCGCGCGACGTATCGCGGCTTTTCCCCCATTGCCGGCAATGGGGTGGGCGCGGTTTCAGTATGATGCATCCGGCCCGCGGGCCGGCAGTTTGACATGCCTGCTCTAGATCTAGCTAGTATCCCTGGACTTCCTTTCTCTGACCCCATCATTGTTCCCTTCCTTCCCTCAAGGGTGCCTCCACCTGTCTTCCACCTTGGCTTTTCATCTTCATCTTGGCTTTTTTCCTCTTCTTCTTTGCCATTTTATAGCCCTTGCCTCTTCCACCATCCATTCCAAATTGGGACCTCTACCACGAACTGTCCTTATTCCATTTTAAATGTGAAGTTTGGCTACAAAGATGAACGGTAAATGGAACAATTTGTGGGTGAGAATTAGATTTGGTTTAAGTAGGATTTAGGTGGGAACTAAGGAATTCAGGTTGACCCCCTGGCTATTCCCTTAGCTTGATTCTGAATTAGTACTCCGAATAGTACTTGAAAGTTGCACAGTCCCTAATCACATCCCCGCTTTCTTTTCTTTTCCATGTTGTCTCTTCATTATCCTTCAGCTCTCTTTTGCCATCACATCATCTTTTGCCTGACATCTTCTCTTCTTTGTTCTTCTTCCTTCCTCCCAAGCTTTTCCTCCCTCCCATTCTGGTTTCTTTTGCCTTCTCTCTGCAGCTCCCTGTGATGTCAAGCAGTTCCTTTTCCACTCTGACACAGAAGCCCTGTACCACTTCCAAGGCTCCTGCTGTCAGCTGGGGAATAGATAAAGATAAATGATATTATGTTAAATTCCACTTAATGACAAATTTTTAATTTTCTGAACATGGTCATTTTCTGGCTAGTGAATCAAGTGTAGGGAGCTAATTACATGAAGATCTGAACAAAAATAACTCCTAATTTTCAAGGATAATGGAAGAGAAATGTTGGAGATTAATGGCACTATTTATCTTTTTTAAATTTCTATCTTTCTCTGTGATAGCAGTGCTCCCCAAGGAAAATATTCATAAAATGAAATTGAAGTCGTAACTTAATAGGTTATTAAAATTTTTGAGTGCATATCACTTTCCTTCCGCCGCACTGTAAATTTAAATTGAAGCTTGCAGCTCCCCGAGTCACCAGTGGAGGTTTTTTTTTTTTTTTTTATGATGGCACAATAGAGAGAAACATGCATCTTTGTCAAGAGGTATTTGCTATTCTAATTTTATGGCAGGCCGGATTATCAGAAAGGAATGTCAGAGTACGGGGAAGCTGACAACACCACAGCCTTAAGCCATGTGTTTCCATTAGCGCCCAAAGCCGTCCAGGGGTTTCTCTGGACCGTTATTTTCCATTTCAGTCTTTTATCTTGATTTAAAGTGAGGGCGCTGAAAATTCAGCTCCTGTCATTTTTCTCTGCCTCCCAACACATTGTTACCCCTCTCTCTCTCTCTTTCTCTCTCCGCCTGCCTCTGGTCACGCTTCTCTTTCTCTCTTGATGTTTTCTCCCTCTTTATCAGATCATTCTTGGCCAGTAGAAAGAAAGCTGGAAGTCCTGAACTGGCGATACCCCAGGCTGAGGCTCTGGGAAAGATATCCCCCTGCCCCGCCCAATAGCCCTTCACTCCATCACTAGACGAGGGAGCAGCTAGGATATGGTTCCAGGCCATAGGTGGTCAGAACCTCTACTTTCTCCTCCTAAGCTTCTGCTTAGGACCCCCAGGACCCCCTGGGAATGATGTGACAACAGCAACAAAGATCATGCCTTGGGTTAGAACCTGGGATGCTGCTACTCTGACCTGCTCAGTTGCTAATGTGAATATCTTCTGTGAAATAAATTCTGCTTTCCACACTTTTATCAGTTCAGCCCGCAGACATGTCAAGCAAATGGTAGATCAATAGAAGAGAAAAGTTGCTGGCAATTGGAATGTGCAGAAAGATTAATAAGGAGCACTTTTTATTGCAAAAGGAAAGCAATCTTTGAGTCGCTATCATAGCAGTGGCATAATTATTAACCTGCATAATTATTGATGGTTATCTATGTAATCCTATTTTCACATCACACTAGCCACTGGCACAGAAGTTATGTTGGGCAGGCCCTGCTGATCTGGCCATCAGCTGAACGTCCTTTTACTGGACTGGTTTCCTCTCTGTTCTTGCCAGATCCAAACATCTTGAAGATTTGCTTTAGCTGATTAGGGTTTGACAAGCTCTGAAAATACTGTAAAATCAGTTAGTCTTCTCTGTTTGTCATGTTATATGCAAAATGGCAAAAGCCCAGATTATTTTTTTAGAAGACTCAGTCAATTAATCAGATAGTAAAATGAGCTTTTATCTAAACATCTGGGGCAATTTTAATAGGTCAATTAGGGAAACATTTTAGTACAATGCTAGTGGAACAGGAACATTGGTTCATAAAAACAATAGTGAATGTTCTACTTCTGACTAAAACACTTCCCTTGAACTAAAAACATAACATAAACTAAAAACATAAAACATAGGTATCTCAGGCTAGGTTGTGGCTGAGAGACCTATTTGGGGTTCAATCACAAGATGGGATAAAGGGATAAACTTTAAGGCAGGTATAGAGGGTTAAGAGCTAAGCATCTCCTAGAAAAAAGCCAGAGATTTCCAACATAAAAAAGTGCATAACACTTCATAAAGGGCCAAGAACCTCTGTAAATTCTTAATTTTTTTAAATTTCTGAATTTTTAAATTCTTTTTTTTTCAAATTTTTACATTTTTTTTTTAAATTTTAATTTTTTAAATTTTTTTAATAAAATTCTTCTTTCAATTTTTCATTTTTTCCCCAGCAAAATATTTTTTAAAAAACAACAGTTTACTTAATTCTTTAGAAATTTTTAAATTCTTAACGAGCTAAGAGGAAAAAAATAAAAAAAGGGAAAAGAGACAGACACTTAAAATGGGGAAGATAGTGATGCATTTTTCAAGACAGAGAACGTAAACTATTGTAAACTGACACTTTGCAACAGGAAAAATAATTTTTCATTTTTTTAACAAACAAAAAAATAATGGATATAGAGACTGACATTATAGTGACTTGCAAGTTATGTCATATGCTTGAGCTTATGCCCACCGAAGATCCAAACTATATATGTATCAAATGTAAATCATATTAATTACTAGAAGAAAAAGTAAAGGGTCTAGAAGCAACTCTAGCCACTCTGAAACTCAATGGACAAAGCAAGAATCTCCAACCTAAACAAGAACACTACACCAAAATTAAACACAATAGGGAGCAAACAGCTTCTAAAAAATGACTCCATACATCAGGCATGTCAAACTGCCGGCCCGCAGGCCAGATGCATCACGCCAAAACCGCGCCCACCCCATTGCCGGCAATGGGGAAAAAGTCGCGATACGTCGTGTGACGTCACGTGACGTCGCGAGTTTGACATGCCTGCCATACATGAACAAAAAGAAGAAAACCGATACACCCAAACTGAACACAATAGGGAACAAACAGCATCCGTAAAAAATGACCCTATATATGAACCTAGAGAGGAAGACCAATGGAAACATGTCACTTTTAGAAGAAAACAGCAACCAAGAGCAAAGCTCTTACTATCTATCCTAGCCCACTCCAGCGAAGCCCCTGTGGAATTGAACAATCACTTTCATTCCCCTGGAGGATACGATGCAGACACCAGTAAAAGAACAGTCACCAATAATTTCTAAAAAGGAGGCACAACCTAGCATTCCTGTGATAGGAAGAATAGTATCCCAGACTTCCCTAGGGGAAAAAAAAAGTGAATATTGGTGATAAGAGATTCAGCTCTTTGGGGAATAGAAACTATAGTCTGCAGACAGTCAAACTAGGGAGGTATGTTGTCTCCCTGGAGCAAAAATCAAAGATGTAACTGAGATCCTTACTAAAATAATCAACCCCTTTCTTTTCCTGCATGTGGGGACCAATGACACAACAATGAATCTAAAAACAATAACAAGAGATTACAAACAGCTAGAGAAGAAAGTTAAAGAATTAGGAGCTCAGTTGGTGTTTTCATCTGTACTTCCAACAAAAGACCAACATCCAATGACTGGCTCATCTTATAAAAAGGGCTTTAAACTAAAATTGAAGGGGGGGGGCAATCTTCAAGACCTTTAGAACCTAATTCCAAGTAAAAACCAATCATACAAGGATGTGGGGAGTAAAGAGAAAGAAACAAGCTAATATTGTAATAATATATGGGACTGACCATGGGAGACCGGGCAAAGAGATACTGCCTAGAAATGATCAGATGATGATGATGATGATGACCCATTTTTAAAATTTCTTTTTAGCAGCAAGCTTGAATGGCCATAAACAGTTCTGTGACTTTTCTAGTAAGGGGGTTTTTCAGAGAGAATCAGCAGAAGTACTTTATTTTTGCATTCTATTTTTTTTTTTATCAGAGTGATTTTTCCAACAGGATAATGGAGAAGACTATTAGTAGCATTTGGAGTTAAAGAAGGAAGGAAGGAAGGGAGGGAGGGAGGGAGGAAGGAAGGAAGGAAGGAAGGAAGGAAGGAAGGAAGGAAGGAAGGAAGGAAGGAAATTTCCCCTGCTGTCTTTTCTAGTCATTGAAAATTCTTCCCATTAGAATGAGCTTGTGGCTTTTAATTCCCTCCCCCCAGCTTTGCCCCCCTCAACAGCAATATTAAAAAAATGTAATTGCCAGGCACATGAGCAGAGCCTGCTACATTCCTAAATTTCCTAACATGCTGCAGACATTACTAGATGTTCTAACATTTAAATATATTTAGGATCAATAGAGAAAATGTAGGTGCCATGTAGAGCGCTCCAGATAACAGGCACTTTTTTTTTTATTCAATCCACCTTTAAGTTAAAAAAAGAAATAAAATCTTCAAATATTTATATTATCTATGGCAAGTCACAGCTGCCCACAGAGTTACTTTGCCACACTACTTAAAGCAGCAAGTGGAGGCACCCTTTGTAGGAAGCCTCACAACTATGGATGAGGAGATGGCTGAGTGGGGAGGGGTGCTTTTCCCGTGCACTAAAGCCAATCCACCATTTGGACAAGAACATTTTCAAGGTCCTTCTCCAAAGAGATCCTCAAAACCCTTTGTGCACCCAAATTAGACATCTGGTATAATCTAGAAGCAAGAATCTCATAGATTTCAAACAGGCATTTTAATTCTAATCAAGACAAGCACATAATCTTGAAACAGCAACAGTAAATTCTCGGGCAAGCCTGTATAAACTCAGTTAAAGTTCAACCTCTTTGAAACTTTTTCTTCCCACACACCCCACCTCCCGGCAGGGATGCCTCTTCTTGTGCCCACTCGTCTTCTGCCCCCGCGTGCAGGATCCACTTTTTTTCCAGATCAATTACAGGTAAGCATTGATTTATTTGGTTGTGACAGGAACTGACCAATTGGCTTGTTACCCAACCTGATGTATATAATTAGACCGAGAGCCAAAGAGACACAGAAAGAGATGAAGAGGCAGATCCTTCCTGAAAGGTGAGCCAAATGCCCATCTGCCCTCCTCTTCTCGGAGGAACTTTGTGTTGGATGGGTCTAGAAGAGTCATTTCAGTCTTCAAATAAAAATATAAATGAAGTTATCTAAAACAGAATAACTGGACAGATTTATTCACTTTGTTTACTGCTTTTCTGTTTTGCTTTTCAGGCAATTATTATCAAGGAATTGCATCTATTAAAAAGGAGACTGTCTCTATTTTTTTTTATTTTCCATAAGCAGAAACATTCATTTTCTACCCTGAATATGGCCAGCCAGCATGAACAGCCACAGAGCTAAATCCAGTCAGAAAGCAACAGCAGAGACTCACTTCAGCACAGCCCATGAACAACCCAACAGCAAAAATACAGTGCCCTGGCTATCGGTGTGTCTTTTCTCACAATTCCTGCTGAAAAGGCTCATATCTACATTTTTCATTTTTCAGCCTGCCTAAAACACATTGTCCACCAAATACAGTATATAAATACAAATTGAACTCTTCTCCTGCTAGAAGCCTAGTTTATTTTCTTCCTTTGACGGGGCCACATCTACAACCATGAGGTCTTTCAAGCTAGGGCGCTTCTGCATGGATGTCAGATCCCTGTTGGAACACTGCCATTCCAAGGGGAGGGGGACTGTTACTGTACTTGGGAAGTAAAGAATTTGATGCTTTTGCTTTGATGTATCTGTATCGGAACTAGGGAGGCGGGAATGGGCCATCTGGATGGACTCCTTTCTGGTCAGTTCCAGCCTTTTACCAAGGTTGCAGCACCAGAAGGACTCATAACACCTTCACGCCAGTTGGATTGGCTCCTGATGGACTGGGGCACTGGGGTGGGGTTTGAACAATGGGAAATTAGCTTAACGATTTGCATGGAAACCTCAGATTCTGCCTGGCTTCTCTGCAATCACTTTCTCTCAGTAAAAGTTCCTTTTGAAATAACATTCATTTCAAGAGTCATGCTTTCCTGAGAAGATGGCTGAGACAGGACCTTACATTAAGCAGAATCTGCAAAGTGGTCAACTCGGAGAGGCACCTGCCCTACCGTGGGGACCTTGCAAACAATGTCTACCCATGGCAGTGACCAGGAGGAAGCTGAATGCTGGGGTGAAGCCTCTGCTAAGGCTCACTTGGGTATGAACTCCACCAGATGGACAGAGCAAGCTGTGAGCCTAGGGGACTTGTCTAAACCTAGACAAGAAGGAAGAACGATGACTGGGAAGGGAGAACAAAAGGAGTCACCCTTACCCAAGGCAGCTGCAAGCAGGGATGGAGACAGGAGCTGGAGGTGTTGGATGAGGAGGAGGAACAAGGGAGTGAACCTGACCATGCCAACCTCCTCATGAGGCAAGCCATGCAGTTCATGACGGATGCGTTCCAGAACCTGAAAGCATGAGAGGTCTTAGCCCGAATGTCAGGGGATGATGGCCATCGCAATCGACCAGAAAGCGGAGGTGGGAAAGCCTCACCCTTAGACACTGCCACGGTGGTGGTCAAAACCTCAGCGGGAGTGACAGCAGCAGCAGGGATTCCACAGGAGGATGAAGGTGGAGTGAATGTACTGAGTCTGGGTGATGGCATAGCTCAGTGAAGGCGCAAAGCACCCCTCCTAAACATGAAATTTGATGGAGACCCTCAACAACTGGGGTTTTTCCTAGCCCATGTCCATGTACATGCAGGAGTATGGCCATAAGATCTCCATGGAAGAGGCCAGAGTCAGAATTGTCACACTGGCACTGGAAGGGGCTGCAGCCAGATGGATGGTGACTCTCCACAATGTGAATGCTCTGGAGCTGAGGAATTTCAATGGATTCATGACAGCATTAATATGGCAATCTGAAGATCCCCTGACTGACCGCAAAGCCTGAGACAGCATAAAAACAGAGCAACAGGGGCATCAGCCAGTGGCTGAGTACACCGAGGAATTCTGAGATTTAGCCTGCCGCCTCAACTGGCCAGAAGACAACCTCATCAGCTGTTTCAAAGATGGGCTAAATGATGACCTATACACCACCCGCATCGCATGATTGGTGCGTGCTAGCTGAAGAAGTGGAAATTGACCAAATCCAAAATAAGTACTACACTGGTAAGGCATGGAAGAGATCACCGCTGGAGGGGAAGGGAGAGGCAGCTAAAGCCCAAGCCCAACCAATGCGCTTCACTACTTGTTTTAAATGTGGAAGGGAAGGCTAAATGCCACCTGATCAAAAAGGGAGATTAAGTGCCAGGAGGGAAAACTGCAAAGCTGCAACCCTGCATGAAGAAGATGGCCCTGAAAAGCATGGAGGTCATGGAGTTCACCCCCTCACCTAAATGAGAGGTGGGAATTCTGACCCTGCCAGAGGAAGACCAGGGGTCTACCAACACTGACTCTAGTGATGACCCCTTGGTAAGTGGCCCAATCGCATCAGTAACCATGCCTGTAGAACTGCACCTCCCAGGCACTGGACAAAAGCATCCCTGAAAACCCTATTAGATTTAGGATGCACCAGATGCTTAGTGAGCCCAGCTCTAGTGGAGAAATTGGGAATTTGCCTGAGGAAGTTAAAGACCCCGATTGCATTCTGCCAATGAAATGGCTCAGTCGTGGTGGGTATCCCCACTACTTTTGCCATCGAACCTCTGGAGATGACCATGGGAGCCCACTCAGACTTTAAGTTTCATAGTAGTCCCTGGGATGGAAAGGCCCCTCGTCCTGGGGCTGGCTTGGCTGAAAAGGTGGAACCTGTGGGTGGATTGGAGGAGGGGGCTATTGAAATACCCGCCAAGGAACAAAGCCCAACGTAATGCAGGGTGCCTACTCCAGCACGCTTTACGCTGAGAATTGGAGCAGCAGTACAAGGGAAAGACGTCCCAGCAATCCCTAGAGAATACCAAGACCTAAGAGACTTCTTTAGTGAAAAGGGATCGGACGAGCTTCCTCCCCACCGACCCATAGATTGCGCCATTGAGATCATCCCAGGGGCCAAATTGCCAAAATTGAGTGACCCCGAGGGAGCTAAATGAGTTACATGCCTTCACTGACAAAAACCTAGCTTGGGGTTTTATCCAGCCGACTCAACCTAGGGTGGCTGCCCCTGTCCTGTTTAGAGAGAAAAAGATAGCTCTCTTCACCTCTTCACTATCATAGGCTAAATGCAGTGTGCATGGAAAAGGTGAATCCCCTTCCCCTATTAAAAGACATCTGGCCCACCTGGCCAAGAAGAATTTTTTCCCCCAAACTGGACTTGTGAGAGGCTTACTACCATGTTAGAATTAGAGAAGGGGATGAATAGAAAACTGCTTTCAACTGCCCACTTGGTTGCTTCCAGTTCAAGGTGCTTCCCTTCAGGCTGCAGGGGGCTCCCACAGTGTTCATGCAGTTGATAAAGGAGGTGCTACGTGAGCACCTATATAAAAGGGTGCTGGTGTACCTTGATGACATTTTAATTTACACAAAGGTGAAAGCCAAACATGTGAAGCTAGTCAGAGCTGTTTTAAAAAAGCTGCCAAGCTATATGCCAAATTGTCCAATGTGAGTTCCACCAAGACAAGATTGACTATCTGGGGTATCAGATCTCCCACGAGGGGGTTGAAATGGACCTAGAGAAAGAATGGGCAGAAAGAAAAAGGTGCCAATGGAAAATGCCATGGCAGCAGCTTTCAAGAAAGCTCTGGAAGGAGACGAGTGGTTCGGTAGCCACAAACATATCTGCTCTGTTTAGGATGGACTGGCCTGGGTGGGTGGAAAATTATATGTGCCCACCAGTCAGAGACTAATAACTATGCAGGTATGCTACGACTCAAAATTGATGGGGCATTTTGGTTTCATGAAAATGCTGCATCTGCTCAAGAGACAATTTTGGTGGCCCTCACTCAAAAAAGACATTGAGAGCTATGTATCCAGCTGCCCTATTTGTGCATCAACCAAGCAAAGACAGGGGAAAACACCAGGTCTCCTTCAAACAGTCGCCAAGCTGTCAACACTCTGGAGAGATATCTCTATGGGCTTTATTGTGTAACTCCTCAAAAGCACGGGAAATACTGTGATTTAGGTTGTGACTGACCCGTTCTTTAAGCAAGTGCATTTTATTCCTTGTCAGAAGATACTCACCGCGAAGGGGTTAGCAAAAAAATTCTTACACCTTGTCTACTGCCTACATGGAGCATCACAACGAATTATCTCTGACAGAGAGGTCCAATTCACTTCTAAGTTCTGGAGAGCCTTTCTGGACTTATTAAGTACCAACCAATGGCTCACCTAGTCATCATCTGAAAACTAATGGGGGGACAGAACGAACGAACGAACTCAGTTTTGGAGCAGTACTTTCGGTGCTTCATCAACTACCAACAGAACAACTGGACCGACCTCCTGCTTTTTGCTGAAGTAGCGTACAACAACACAGGGCATAGCAGCACCGGCTTTACCCCTTTCCGAGTGGCGACGGGGCAGGACTTCAACCCTATGCCTGAACTGCCCGCCTGTGACCCAATAATCCTTTCCTTAAAACTATGGATTGGGCAGTTAAGAAATACCTGGCCAGTTGTACACAAAGCCCTTACAGAAGTCAGGGAAGCTTACAAAATCCAAGCTGATAAGAGTTGAGCCTAAAATATTTTGCATTGGGGACCAGGTGTATTTGTCCACACGGTTCCTTCAGTCTTTACAGCCCTCAAAAAAGTTAGGGCTAAAATTTGTAGGACCTTTCCCTATCAAATGGATTATCAACCCAGTCACGGTGGAATACGAGTTATCTAAGACATTGAGGAAAATCCACCCTGTTTTTCATTGCAGTCTGTTAAAAATGAAATGATTTTCCCTTTAAGGCCAACGCCTCCACCTCTTTCCTGAATCATTTATGGTAGAAGGGGAACAGCATTTAGAAATTAAAGAAATCCTTGTCTCACCTACACACAGGGGAACCACTCAATACCTAGTAGCATGGAAAGATTTCCCTGGGGCCCAGAACGAGTGGATACCTAAAAAGCACATTAAAGCCTCAGACTGCTTAAATGGCTCCATGATAGGTACCTGGTCAAACCAAAATGAAATGTAATCTTTGTTTTCTTATTCCCTGTTTATTATTTTCTCTCCTCCAGGTATGGTTCCCCTTCTTTTAGGAGGGCAGCATGTCAGGTCCCTATCAGAATGCTGCCATTCCAAGGGGAGGAGACTGTTACTTGGGGAATAAAGAATTTGATGCTTTTGCTTTGATGCATCTGTATGCCTTTCTGGCCAGTTCCAGCCTGTTACCAAGGTTGCAGTGCCAGGAGGATGATTTAGTATCACCTTCTCGTTTCAGAGTTCTCATAAGACCTTCATGCCAATGGATTGCCTCCTGATGGACTGGGGCACTGGGGTGGGGTTTGAACAATGGGAAATTAGCTTAATGGTTTGTGTAGGAGCCTCAGATTCCACCTGGCTTCTCTACAATCACTTTCTCTCAGTAAAAGTTACTTTTGAAATAACATTCATTTCAAGAGTCATGCTTTCCTGAGAAGATAGTGGAGGCAGGACCTTACAATGGGCTTTCAAAACCCAAGGATTCTTTAGAGAGAATGGAGAGGAGGGGGTTTAATTGGACATCAGGATAGAAGCAACATTCTAGAGTCCATCTGACTGATGCAAGAAAAACGGTGACTTATCTTGATTTTGACATTAAACTTTGGTGGATGGAGATTAAGATTGTGATTGCTTCTGTGTGCAGCTATTGTTTCATGTTCAGCTTGGGATCCACCAGGATTTTCCCCCATGTATTATAGAAAGCTTTGGCTTCTCCCATCTTATACCCATGCCTTTCAGTTCTTAAAATTCATCTTGTTCATTTCTATCTATTGTTTCAGCTTGTCTAGATAATGGTGTTTCTGGATGCTATCCTTTATGTCTGATATTTCACTGTATTTGTGTCATGTGCAAATGTGCAATAGTTTATGCTCCCTCAGGAAAGTCATCTATAAATCATAGTATACCCTGGAAGAGAGCCCTACCAATCAACTTTTCCTCCCACCCTGATGTGAAGTCATTGATATACACTTGCTCAAACAGTTCTATGTCCACATAATTAATGGTACTATAGTCCAGTTCACATTTTGCTATCTTCTTCAGTGTCTTGAGCCGTGGTGGCGCAGTGGTTAGAATGCAGTACTGCAGGCTACTTCTGCTGCCTGCCGGCTGCCTGCAGTTTGGCAGTTCGATTCTCACTGGCTCAAGGTTGACTCAGTCTTCCATCCTTTGAAGGTCAGTAAAGTGAGGACCCAGATTGTTGGGGGCAATATGGTGACTCTGTAAACTGCTTAGAGAAGGCTGTAAAGCACTGTGAAGTGGTATATAAGTCTAAGTGCTATTGCTATTGCTATAATGGGAGATTTAATCAAATGTGATACTGAAGTTGAGGTGCATTATGTCCACAGCATTCCCACATTCAACTAAATTGGCCACTGTGTCAAGAAAGAAAATCAGGTTGGCTTGGCACAATTTGTTCTTGATAAACTCCTACTGGCTCCTGCCAACAATGCATTCTTCTCCAAATGCTCACAAACCTGCTGCTTAATCTTCTGTTGCAGATATATTTGACATCAGATCAATATATAAGTGAACTGGGTCCTTCCCCCCCCCCCTTTGAAGACAGGAACAATATCTGCCCTTTTTCAGTCCTCTAAGATTATTCCTATCCTCCATGATTCCTCAGTTATCAGAAAAAGGGACTGTGAGATGACATCAAAAGCTGTCTCTGCTGCTCTTGGTTGGGTATTAAGAGACTTAGATTTGTTGATTGTAGCCTGCTGCTCTCTAATTATCTTTTTATTCACCTTGGATTTCCACTCCCTTCTTGTAAAATAGTTTTGTTTATGACTTTCTAAACATACTTTCTCTTTTGGGAAAATGACTAAAGCAAAGCAGAAGAGAAGCAGCTTTCTCTACTTGCCTAGTCACTTTTATCCTACTTCTATGAGAGTAGGCCTGCTGTTCCTTTTTCTTTTTATTATTGTTGACATGGCCCAAATTTCCCCTTTTTGTTACTTTTTGGAAGTTTCCTTGGATACCTAATTTTCTTTTGCAAATTAGCCTTTCTGACTTTTTTCCTTCAGATACTAGCTATTTATTGATGTGCCTCCTTGGTGATTAGATCCATTTTCTATTCTCCATGCATATTTTTTTTTTTTACTCTTAGCTCTTATTTATCCATAATAGTTTCCACATTGGCTCCCCTCATCTCCAGTTTTACTTCTCATTGGCATGGTGTGTACTCGTGTTTCCAGTTTCTAATCATCTTATGTTTCTTTATGCTGAGGATTTCTGTTCATAGAATCCCACATAGTAGTCATCTCAGCTTGTTAAACCTGAGTCTCCTATAAACTTCTTTCTCATACTAACATTTTCAAAGAAATAGCCTTAAGGTTTATAACTAAAAGGTTTCCCAACAAAATTTGGCTACTGGGACACACTTTGCTTCTGAGTGTGCAAAATTTCAGGAGTGCCAGCACTTAAGGAGTGCCAGTTTTGTTGAAAGATGATTAGAAATGGATGAAATTTCTGTGATAAAGCCATGGCATATAATTTTGAACAGAAGCTCAAAACGTTTATATTAGGGCAATACCACATCCTATTTTTATCAGGAAAAAATAGTTATGGCATAGGATTTCCTGCATGGAAAAGATCCAGGTTTTTATCTCTGTTTCTGATCTAATTTTTATTACAAGTAGAAATTAATGCTTACACAGAAACTTATTCATTGCCATTTACCGTATTTTCCGGTGTGTAAGACGCTATTTTTTCCTGCAAACACCCTGTTCAAAAATCAGGTGCGTCTTACACAAGTGCAGTGTCTTATACACGAAAAAAATAATGGTAACCTCCGCAGCCCAGGGCATGCCTGTGTGGGTTCTTTACATGCCACTGCCATGCCGCCTGGTTTGCTGCCACCTTTCTTAGATTACATTAGCTTTCTTTCTCAAGGTGGGAAGGGGCAAAATAGGTCTACTTTCACAAGTTCTCAGGAATGCATTGTATAGAATGTCATTGTCAACTTTAAAATGAGCCTGGCTGCAGCCATTTCCTTCATTCTAAGTTGCACTACTGCAGACCTTGCTTTATGTAAGGACCTGCCTCAGATCTCCCAAGAAAGCAGAACTCTTGAAACAGGCATTGCCTCAAAAGGAACTTTTTATTGAGAGTTAGTGATGGCAAGAGAGCAAAGCAGGGTCTAAAGATTTGGCATGTAAAGGATTACATCAAAAAGGCAATTCAAAACTCCTCTCCCCAGCGTCCAACCATCCAGCTGAAATCCAGCCAACCCACAGGTGCCACAGTGTTATGAGAAGCTGGAGATTTAGTGCCCATCTCAAGGTTTCTCTCAGTTTCGTTTCCCAATGGTCCCAGGCTCCGTTGTGTGGAGATAAGGCAGATGTTTTCAGGTCACATTCCTCTCGCCCATAGAGAGGGCATCCCGTCCAAAGCAAAGCAAAGCGAATAATATTCCCCATGCAAGCACCTTCCCCCAACAGTATGGCAAGCCCCGAAAATACGTAGGCAAAAACAAGACAGGGAGAAAATGAGGATTGAAATCAAATACATTTGAGGGGCTGATATTGAGTCACTGATATTGAGTCACTACCAAACATCAGGTCATAGACATGGCTGGCCAAAAATAAAATATCCTTCAAAACAGAAAAAAATATTTGACAATGGGTTTAACTCACTACTGTAGCCTAGCTTTACTAGAGCAAGATTTGAGCAGCTGGATTCAATGGTCAGATATGGACAATTCCATCAAATGTCATATCTTGAGAAAACATGCATTTGTGGAGCATCAGACAAAGAGGATATTGTACATTCCCTATTCAACTGTCAATGATATGTCTCAGTACTTGACAGAACCATATGCTGAGACTTTTAACAAAAGATTATCTTATTTATTCAGGACACAAATATATATGTAGTCACTAGAACTATTAGGTTTCTAGGCAGGGTGTCCAACAGAACAGGCTTTATCGAACACTGGGGTTGTGTGCAAAGGTGATGAATTCAGTTAAACACATAGTTTTTTTATTTTAAGATTCATTATATATTGTTGCATCATATTTCACATACTTTTACTTTTCCATCTTTATTTTATTTATTATAATTTAGTCTATTTAATTTCACTGTAGTCCATTCTATTGCATCTCACTGTTATCTTGCTTTATGTCATTTACTGAGGCTGATTCTCATCCTTTGATATGGCCAACTGACTAATCAATAAAGTAAAGTAATAAAGCAGGGGTCTTCAAACTTGGCCCTTTTATGACTTGTGGACTTCAACTCCCAGAATTCCTCGGCCAGGCACGCTGAATTATTTATTTAATGTAGTCAATCCTTTACACCAGGCATGCGTCATGCTGAAACCGCGCCCACCCCATTGCCAGCAATGGGGAAAAAGTTGTGATACGTCGTGCGACGTCACATGACGTCGCAAGTTTGACATGCCTGCTTTACACTATAGTCTAAATGCCATTTTCCTTTACTTTCCCTGCCATCATAACAATGCCTTCTGGGATGTATAATGTTCCAGCAGTTATCAACCATGATTTATGGTAGTGTTAACTTAGTTATGTAAAACTAGCTTCAAACCTTTGTTATAGTCTGTTCAGAGAGAGAGAGAGAGAGAGAGAGAGGGAGGGAGGGAGGGAGAGAGAGAGAGAAGTTCTGGAGGATGAAGGTTCTGAAGGGTTGAGAAAGAAATAAACTTTTCTTTTTATCTTCTATGCCTATAAGGAGAAGAATAAATGCAGCATGAATTGTCTTATGATGAAACAATTTATATAATTCTGCCTGTGGAAATAGACATCAGAAAAAATACATGAAGAAGGAAAGAAATGATAAAGCTATTGAAATGATAAAACCACTTGGTCTACTATGGAAGAGAATTGTCACTATGGAAAAAGGTCTTGAACTCACCCTCTACTCTATTGAAAGGAAGATAAACCACTACCAATAGTAGACAGGAGGCCTAGTCAGCAATCTGTGGCCTAGTCCTACCTAGGTGCAGTTTATGCCTCTGCCCAGAAGATTCTGGTCAGCAGCAGGCAACATGGCCATTAACAACTTATCCTATAAATGCTAAACATCCTAACATACAGTTCTTAGCTACTGGTTGGTCCAGAACACAACTTAAGCTGCCATGTGATTTGTCGCAAACTGAAATGATCTCTGAGGGCTTGACATACTACCGTATGAAGAAAGAAACTGTTAACCCAGAATTTCAACCTAAATGTCATACTGTTCAGATATAAAGCATAACTGTCACTGTACTTTAACATAATCCACTCAGCAACTTCCACCACTAATCAGCCACTTCTCCACACTCAAGATGATTCCACAAAAATTGAATCAAAATACCATAAGCAAGTACTAGGAAACAAATGTCTTAACATGTCGCACCCTCCTTTCATTAGTTTCTTTTTAAACAATACAATTTCTTTTACATTTATCCTGTCTCACTTGTGCTTTATTACTCTTAATCGCTACCTACATTATTTGTTTTGAAAGAGACAGTAGACTCCTTTCACTGAGAGCCTTGAAAGGCTGAGAAGTTTCCCTTATGCCTTTGTGGATTAGAGATAGTATTTTATTAACTTCAGCTAGTGGCTATTTCAGGAAGTTTTGGAATGATGCTCATAGTGAAGGGTCAGATGAAAGAATGTACATGCAGGTGAGGCCCTGGGGATCAGAAGAAGGGTCATACCTGGAGATAGGACCCAGGTGTGGTTGTGATGGACATGGGAGTGAGGAAGATGAATTCTGAGAAGAAACATTTACTCTTAAACAATTTTTTCTTTAACAGAAGCGAGACAAGTTCACAGGTTCAACCACTTAGCCAGGATGTTGGGTACATGAATAGTTCACTTACAAGAAAACCCAAAGCCACATTGCTGGCACAGGAAACTAGAAGCTTTGCAAGATACCCGTGACCTGAGGTGGGCAATAGGTGGCATGACATTTAGCTATTTTGCATAGCAAATGAGAAAACTTTCTTCTTCTTCTTCTGCCATGTCCGTTATCGGACGTTGGCGATCCTGTTTTTATCAGCAGCCGCACGAAAAAGTGCTGCTGAGTTTTGTCCAAACCAGTCCCTTAGATTTTGAAGCCATGATGTTCTTCTTCTGCCTGGACCTCGTTTGCCTTCAGTCTTTCCCTGGAGGATTAAATGGAGTATGCCGTATTTTTCTGGGTGTCGCATCACATGTCCGAAATATTCTAACTTTCGTTTTATAATTGTTTTGATGATTTCCCTTGGCTTTCCCAGGCGGCTTAAAACCTCCTCATTTCTGATCTTGTCCACCCAGCTTATACGTAACAGCCGCCTGTAAATCCACATTTCAAATGCTTCTAGTCTCTTCAGGTGGCCTTCTGTCAGAGACCAACTCTCTACTCCATAGAGCAGGATAGAAAAAATATAGCATCTGACAAGCCTGATTTTCAGTCTTAGGCTTATGTCGTGACTGCAGAAGACCTTTTTCATTTTGAAGAATGCTGTTCCTGCTTTCTCTATCCTTGTCTTTACTTCAGCGGTCATGTCCCAGCTTTCATGTAAATTAGAACCGAGGTGCGTGATCCTTTCAACTTTTTCTAGTGGTATTCCTTCTGAATTTATTGGTGGTAAATTAACGGGTTGTTTGCTGACAACCATGATCTTGGTTTTTGAGGTGTTAAGCTTCAAGCCGTATTTTCCAGATATTTCGGTGACTCTGTTGATGAGGAGCTGAAGGTCTTCATACTTACTGGCAAGCAGAACTGTATCGTCAGCATATCTTAAGTTGTTGATCCAAACACCGTTTACTTTGATGCCAGCATCGATGTTCTCCAGTGCCTCGTTGAAGATTGACTCAGAGTAGATATTGAACAACAGTGGAGACAGAATAGATCCCTGTCTGACCCCTCTTCTTATTTCTGCATCAGCTGAGTAGGGGGCTGCAATCCAAGTGACCAATCAATATTATATGTTATGCATGTATTATCGGGGGGGAGGCAAAGGGGTATATGTGAATCACCTTTAATTATAAAAACTGCTGTAAAACTGTAATCGGGGCCTTGGTAGCTTTCAAAGCCGAGGTCACTTTTATTTCTTGGTACCAAAATAAAAGGGTGGTTTTTTTCCACATCTTGGGTTTGGTGATCAATTGGCTTCAACACCAAGCTAAGACCCAGTTTTGGGAACAACAATAGCAGCAAAAACATTTGGAGAGAGGGAGGGTGGACATCTTTTTCCAGAGCTGCTGAAAGAGCTTTTAGTTCACAACCCTCAACAGTGTCTCTAGTGCTTGTCCTTGCCCTTGGTGTAGATCTTCAGGTGCAATGAGGAATTTTCAAAATTTATACAGCATATCAGATATACTGCTATGTTCCTCGAGCTATATTAAAGATTCTTCAACTCCTTGTATGGCAGAACTGAACACTTGGTTAAGGAACCTAAATTTCTCAATTGTTGCTTGAGATTTTATTGGGTAGTATCCTGTGTCTTGTAATAAAAAATGTCTTCTTTTGTGACTCTTGCATTTTTGAATGCGTGGGGAAATAGTTCAGTGTGACATTCCTTAACTTCTGTGCACTTTAAACTGTTCAGATCATTTTTAAATCATCTGAATAGTAAGACTGGAAGTATGACCGCTTTGGCCGATTGTTCCATTGTAACTCTATTAATCTCATTTTGAATTATTTTTTCAAAATGGTTGTGGTATCTTGGAGTCCTTGTACACAATCACTTAAATATGAGCCAGCAGTGTGCTGCAGCCACCAAAAAAGCCAGTGCAGTCCTAGGCTGCATTAACAGAGGGATAGAATCAAGATCACGTGGTTAGTACCAGTTTATAATGCGTTGGTAAGACCACACTTGGAATATTGCATCTAGTTTTGGTCACCACAATATAAAAAAGATGTTGAGAGTCTAGAAAAAGCGCAGGTGATCTGCTGCCTTCTCATGATGCAGATTTCTAGCTAAAATTTTCAATTCCTTTGTTTCTGTAAAATTCAATTTGGGTGGAACATTAGATTGAAGGAATCTGCAATAAAAGCAATATGCAGCACTGGGTTTTCAGTCTGTAAGCTATGGCTTCTTCGCATATCACCATTGGGGATTACACACCTGTACTCTTGTGAATGGAAACTTCAGTTTTTACTGACTTTTGGAAATGTGTAGTTTTCCACTCGCCATAGCCCATCTGCTGCAGTAATCTGGATTTATGGAAGTAAATTCAGCAGGATTTTCTTGTTCTGAAAATATGTTGCATAGGAACTTTTTCCTAACATAAAAATAGGACCTGCCTCTATCTAATTTGAATCTGTTTTTCTCTTTCCTGCATTCTCTAAAGTCACTGAACCTACTCCAATTTTTCACAATCCTTATTTTACTGTCATGGATGGACAGAGATCATAAAATCATAGGACTGGAAAGGACCTTGGAGATCTTCTAGTCCAACCCCAGTCAAAGCATCATACCACCATCCCAGGCAAATGGTTGGCCAGTGTTGTTTTTTTTTTTTTTGAAAACCTCTTGGGATGAAGCATCCCAACTCCAAGAGGCAAGCTGTTCTATTGAAAAATTGTTCTTACTGTCAGAAAATCTCTCTTTAATTCTAGGTTCGATCTCTCTTTAATGAGCTTCCAGTTATTACTTCCTGCCAGGCATTTTGGAGAGTAAGTTGACCATTATATTGGACGGTAGCAGCAAGAATTGAACACAAAATTGAGATAGCATCTGATCAACCCAGACTAAAATAATAACAATAACAATAACAATAACAATAACAATAACAATAACAATAACAATAACAATAACAATAACAATAACAATAACAATAACAATAACAACAACAACAACAACAACAATAACAATAACAATAACAATAATAATAATAATAATAATAATAATAATAATAATAATAATAATAATAATAATAATAATAATAATAATAATAATAATAATAATAATAATAATAATAATAATAATAATAATAATAAAAGTTGGAAGAGACCTTGGAGGTCATCGAGTCCAACCCCCTGCTCAGGCAGGAAACCCTACACCATTTCGGACAAATGGCTGTCCAGTCTCTTAAAAACTTCCAGTGTTGGAGCATTCACCGCTTCTGGAGGCAGGTTGTTCCACTGGTTAATTGTTTCTCCTCAGTTCCAGGTTGCTTCTCTCCTTGATTAGTTTCCATCCATTGCTTCTTGTCCTGCCCTCAGGCGCTTTGGAAGAGCTTGACTCCCTCTTCTTTGTGGCAACCCCTGAGATATTGGAATACTGCTATCATGTCACCCCTAGTCCTTCTTTTCATTAAACTAGACATACCCAATTCCAGCAACCGTTCCTTATATGTTTTAGCCTCCAGTCTCCTAATCATCTTTGTTGCCCTTCTCTGCACTCTTTCTAGAGTCTCAACATCTTTTTTACGTCGCGGTGACCAAAACTGGATGCAGTATTCCAAGTGTGGCCTTACCAAGGCATTGTAAAGTGGTATTAATACTTCACGTGATCTTGATTCTATCCCTCTGTTAATGCAGCCCAGCACTGTGTTGGCTTTTTTGGCAGCTGCAGCACACTGCTGGCTCATATTTAAGTGATTGTCCACTAGGATATGATAGTAAAAATGATAGTAATACTTCTTGTGATTTGGAAAGAATGGTTCTAGTCTTAACAAGTCAGTGCAACAGTTGAATGTGTGTAACTATTGTCTACATTCTCAGACATTAAGGATTCTGACTGCCAGACTATAAATATGGATGTAAGACAATGACTTGTCATTTCTCTTCCTTCGCATACCCAACTTCCTCATGCTGTTGGAAAGGTCTGAAACCAAGTTCTTGAATCTGCTGTACGAATGCCTCTGCATATCCTCCCTATTAATATTAAGAGGGTTGACCCAATGCTCATGTATTTATTTTGTCAACTTGCTTAAAATTTGTGTATGAATGAAGAGAGATTGCTGAGCTGAATATGCAGGACTGGCTACAGAGGCAGATAGTTGCATAGTTCTTTCAGGCTTTTGAAAATGTAAACTGTGATGGAAAGACAATCTGCTTGTTCTATCCATGATTTTCCAAAGTTAAGTCGGAAACCAAACACGAATGTGTTTAGATAAATGGTTGTCTGCATGAATGGCAATTGCTCACATTCACTAGCCACATAGGATGCTAGTGCTTGGGTAGACGCTCACAACCATTAGACTCATTTTCAGTATAAAATAGTGCAATAATATAATAACCTGTAATATAATAACAACCTTGAATGTTGTTTAGATGTGCTTTGAAGGCACAGTGCTATTATAACTTAATACAATTTCTTGGCAAAAAAATCCTGGTCAAAAATCTCATTGCTGTAACTCTTTAATGCAAGATAGGAAATGTAAAAAAAATGAAGTTAATAATTCTGGCAAAAGCTCATAATTCCAGCACAGTATCTCTTGATCAGTTTTAGGTTACTCAGCAGTCATTTAATTGACCTTCTTGTGAAACCTGAGCAACTGTAAAATTGCAGATACTAAAGTGGTCTTTTTCTTCTAGAAGAAATTACAAGTTCAATATATTCATTATAAGGCAACACAGGACTTGCCAGGATATTTGCTCAGTAGGTTTGTGTGGGTGATGGGTTTGTTGTTGTTTTCCATCTCCATGGCTTTGTAGTTTTGCTGGTCTGGGACACGATAAGGCAATGCATTCATAAATGATTCCAATGAACTGGAGATAAATAATTTGGAGGAGAAAAGCTGAGGCCTAGAGATCCTCAATCATCGATAGTCTGAACTCTACAAGCCTCCTTGGGCGCCCCTGTTTTTCTCTGCCATAGTTCATTTGATTTTAATTCTTGCGAGCAGATTGCGCCCTTATAAATCAGCCTTGAGTTGGTGAGGAGGGGTGGGTGAATGGGAGGACTGGAGGGATGAGTTTCCTTACCAGACAACAAGCCCAATCAAACCTTTATAAATGAACATGAATGGACTCTGAAAGGGGCGTCCCTCTTAAGGGAACAGTCTCAGCTGGCGACCCACGGGAATCTGGCCTGATTGAAATCATTACCATGAAGAATTATAACAGTGATTTGCTTGGGAGAGGCAAGTGAGGATGAACTATTAAAAGGAAATGAAGAGCCCCTTCCCACTCCCCCCACCCCCCATCTGAGCAGCAAGCTGGAAGCAGTGACTTGTCTTAACCTCTGCATCAAAGTTTCTCTTAGAGCTAAAGGTATAGATTGGTTTCTGCAGAGAAGTTTATAGAATGCAGAAACCCAAGAAAAGTAAGATAGGTCAAAGATGAACCTGAGTGGAACAGCTGTTTTTTTATTATTATTATTTTACTTGTATATTGTCCAGAGCCCCTCTGTGAGGAAGATGGGCAGTTTCTAAATTTGATATAAATAAATAAGAGATCCTTTAAGAGACAAAACAACAGATCTCAGAAAATGGAATAAGGGCTAGGAATAAACTCCAAGCCCCTAGTGTTTTTTTGTACCCAAACAGATTTCGTTCATTTCGAAAATACCGAAAATGCAGAAACATTTTTTGAGAAAATTACATTTTTCATACTCTCTGCCTGATGATGCAAACTCTATACTCAGAAGAATTCAGTAAAAACAGATTGGAAAATATATTTAATGTGCATTCACATTGTGGATAGCATTTATATCTCAAATCCACATAGATATGATCTGGTGTTTAGATTGGGAATTTTTATTCATAGTTAAGCTTTTGTTGGCTACATTACAGTAGTGGCCAAAATTGTGGAAACCTTTTGGGAAAAGTGCATTTTGGGAAAAGTGTGTTTGATGGCTAATAACACCCCCTTTTTTTGGAGTAGTACCATAAAATTATATATCAATGGAAAGATAATTTAATCAAGAATGTAATGCAACATAGTTTGTTCAATTATCTGTACTGTATTCTATGAAAAGCTATAGCCAAATAACCAGAAAAAGGAAGCACAACTTGCTTAGGTTGATATCAGGTAGCTTTCCTTCATCTGATTGTAGCCAATGAGCATGAGTGTTTAGAGAGCCAATCAGGTGTCATCTTGTTTTGGCAATGAGCCAATCAGATCACAGTAGGATTCAGTTATTGATGTCATGTATTGAAGCTGAGAGGAGGACATTTGTCAGTGTGTTATGTGATCGCTATGAAGTTGGTTGGGTTTTTTTGTGTTCTTTCATTTAGTGAGCTTGTAAAACGTAATAAAATTAAAGTAATTTTGTAAAATGTTGACTGGTTGCCCAGAAAATGATGTAAAATAGTATTATTAAGTGAACAAGACTACAGTTATAAAGAAATTAGAAGAAAAATTGGTGGAAACTTAACCAAAGGTGACATTTCTACTGTACACTTTTCCCAAAAGGTTTCCACAATTTTGGCCACTACTGTAAGCACTTTTGCATTTGAGAAGAGCAATGGCAAAAGTTGAAAGAGAAAACATGCCAATTCAGATTAATTGCTAAATAGAGTGTGTATATCTGTGTGTGTACATGCCTTCCTTCCTTCCTTCCTTTCCTTCCTTCCTTCCTTCCTTCCTTCCTTCCTTCCTTCCTTCCTTCCTTCCTTCCATCCATCCATCCATTCTTCTTTGACAATGTCCATGGCTGAACTGATACTTGACTTAAGTGCACCCCAGTGGGCCTGAAGAGGTCTCCCAGCACATGAGTCTTCCCAGTACTAGTGTTTATTGGGGCCAATTCATATATTATTTGGTATACCTATGGAAAGTCACTAGCTTTTGCATCAAGCTGCCTTTAGGATTAGCTGAATTGGACAGTGGTTTGACTCCCCTGCCACAGTCTCTCATTAGAAAGAAATTAAAAGCCACTCAATTTGGGCTAATATCCCTCTGTAGGCCTTTAACTCCACCTGTGACTAACCCATCTATAATAGTTCTGTTTAAAGAGCTTGAGCTGATGAATCCTCCATCAATTTCAGAGATGATAGCCATCCTCCTTTGTCTCCCTGCCTCTCCAACATCTCTGTCACTGATTGCAACCTGACTCATTTCCCCACCTCTTCACACTTTCCTCTCCTGCATCGGTTTAATGCTGATGTGCTAGGTGGTTCCACTGTATTTTTTTTATGCTTGTCATGTCATTTTCTTTATTTGTTATTGCATATCTTTTTATTCTTGCTTTCATTTCTTCCTTTGTATTCCTCCCTCTTTGGGTGCATTTATTCCCCCCCCCCTTTTTCTGCACTACCTTTCCCCTCATTTTAATCTCAGTCTAGACTCTAAATGCATTCGGCTTCTTCCTCTGTCTCCTTTTCCTCATCTTGATTATTATTAATGATAAAAATGAAAGTCATATCTGTAATTTCTGAGTGAGGCCTTTATGCCCCCTCTCGAGTCCCACAAATTTTGCTTTAGCAATTTCACGCCTTTGCTTATTATTATCTCACAGCTTTGTCCCCGCTTGGCCTCTTGGTGCTCCCCCACTTCTCTGGAGAGAGTACTTAAACTTGTTTTCGTTCCCTTATTCTTTATTTTTTTAATGTCCACTCTCTCTGGAGCCAGTAATGTTCCTCTACTTTTTTCTCTCCTATTTTTGTTAATTCTGTGCCATCTGCCTTAGCATCTGTTAAAAATAAAATTTTCTCTTACAATGAGAAGCTTTCAGTGCATTGCTTCCCAGTTCCCAGGATTTCTTAGTGCTGTTTTCAAATCTCCTTCCCTCATGGGGTAATTTTAGTTCTCCACACAGTGTTGTTGTTTCTAGAATTCTTCAGTTAAGAAGCTGAGAAACTATGTGGAATAGCTAGAGAAATGTGATTAGAACTGTATTCCCACATTTGTACTTCTGCACATACATCCATGAATGGATTCAGCCTATAAAAATGAATAAAAGAGCACTGGAAATTGGAAAGGAGCACAAAAAAGGAATCCAGAAAAGAATGGCAACAATTTTAGTAGGTAAGGAATTTGTACCAACAGCCAAAGGCACATTCACACAACCTCTCTAGCCAGATCAGTGTCCTGAGATCACAGGAGGGTGAAATGAAAATGTTACCAGCAACGATAATGTGAAATTTTGTTCTACAAAATTCTACATCGGGCACCAGTATTTTATTTCTCACCAATAAATGTTTCAAGAGCCAGTGTGGTGTTGTGATGAAGGCAACTGGCTAAAAACCAGGAAACAGTGAGTTCTAGTCTACACAAAGCCAGCTAGATGATCTTGGGCCAGTCACACTCTCTCAGGCCTAGGAACAAGGCACTGGAGGACCTTGACCAGAAAGTTACCAAGAGTCAACACTGACTCCAAGGCACATGAAAAAAAGGGGAAAAAAATTCAGGAGTATATTCAGTATGTGCTGTATATTTTTCCAGTGAGTAGTGACACCTCACCTGTTATAGGGAGGAGAAGAGAAACACAACATACAGTATATGCAAATGATAGTGGACTCCACATTTGCAGCCTAATATTTACTACAGTGAGCTGGTCATACCAATTACAACAATTACCACTGGTTTCAAATCAAATTGGTGCTTTTAAGAGCCTTACACCATGACATATGATGGACACCAGTGTACTATAGTGATTCAGGTGTTGGGGTTCAGGTGTAGAGTGGCTGTTCAAGTGTTGGCCTAAAAAAGCAGGAGATATGAATTCTAGCATTTCCTTAGGCATAGGCAAGTTGGTTTGGGAAACTTTGGATCAGTAGCTCTCTCTCAGTATAGCTCAACTTACAGGATTATCATTGGGGGGGAAATAGGAGGAGGAAGAAGTATTATGCATGTCTGCCACCTTTAGTTACTTATAAAGTAATAAAGGTGGGATAAAAATCAAATAAATAAATAGATAAATAGATAACACCATCAAACAACAATATCTCCCTATTCCATCTTCTTGTGAAGGACTTGATGGAGGGATAAAAATGCCAAATACAGTCTAAATATCTGGCTGACTGTGATGAGCCATAATAATGAAAGATCCAACAAAAGGGGCAGCACCAGGCAACTACAGGCCAATTACCTGCTTACCAGCAACTTTCACACCTCTCCTATAAAGATCTGGCAACGCAGCCACCACGTAATCCCTACACCTTGGACCAGGTGCAATTTCCAGACATGCCTTGAGAATGGCCCACACAGCGAGCACTGTACTAATCATGACAGGATTTACACAAGGCTTGAATTATCTGCTACCCTCAGAAAGGGACGCAAGAAGGTGCCCTAGGCCTAACGGCACTAGAGCTCACACTTGCAAATCCAAAGGAGATTCAAAGCCCACTTTCCTCGCTCTTTCACAGAAGTGCAACTTTATTAGCCATCCACAGGGGGAAATAAATAGGGCAGTGAGAAAACATGCAGCATGACACAAATTTATGTCCAAAGTGAGCTTTGCACCACGACACTGCTGTACAGGTATTGTTATGTACTGGGCCTTGCTGAAGTTATTCAGCAAGGCTCAGAAAGTCTGTAAAGAGGCTGGGCCTTGCTGAGTCATTCAGCAAGGCTCAGGAAGACTGGAAACAAGTTGCAGAGACCCGGACAGACCACATGTCTGCCCGGGACCGTTGCAGAGACCCGGACAGACCACAGGTCTGCCCGGGACCCAGACAGACCACAGGTCTGCCCGGGACCCAGACAGGCTATCTCCAGCCTCGTGCGCATGCGCAAGGAGGGAGAATAGCCTGCATTGATTGGCTGAGCATTCCCTTGCTAGGGAATATAAGAAGGAGTGGCCAGTGTGGCCAGGTTGTTGTTGTTAGTGCTTGATTCTGTGTTGTTTCTGTTCAATCTATCTACATGCTTCTATTCAATGCTTCTGTTCAGTGCACATGCACAATACAGAACATCTTTTGCATCAAACTGCCTCGTCTTCATGTCTGTGTTGCGAACAGAACAGGTATGGTTGCTAGGTAGAAGAACGCCAATGTTTCTGTCCCTTCGTTAAGTTTTCTCTGCCTTTTTGGGATGCAATTTCAGTTTGTTTTCCCTCATCCAGCACCTTCTTTAACATAGGCTGCATTCAAAGACATTGCTAATAGCTTTCTTGGATTTGGATATCAAGAAGCAGTCGAAGAACAGACTATAACAGACCCTAGAAATCTGATTGCTTCTGGCTTCTTGGAAACCGAGTGGTTCAGAAAATCTTTAGTGAAGATCTGGTTATTTTAGTTACATAACTGTTAGATTTCTAACCCATTTTCCCCACAGCAATCCTATGATTGCCTCACAGGGCTCAGAGAGGTTCAGTGGCTCAATTTTGATGGTTTTGATGGAAAGTTTTAAGTTTGATGGTTTTGATTTAAATAGATAAATAAATATGGAACAGAAGAGAAGCTTTTCCTCGAATAATTTACCTCTAAAACCGAAGAATTACTTTACATTTGCTGAGGGGAGACTGATATGTGTTTGTATTTAATCCTTGTTTTTCTTTCTTTCTTTCTTTCTTTTTTTCTGAAAGTGGGGAAGAATTGTCTTAAATTCTGATCATCTTCCTTTTAGGTCAATATAGTGTTCAAGATAGTGACAGATTTTATCTTCCTGGGCTCCAAGATAACCACAGATGGGGACTGCAGCCAAGAAATTAAAAGACGCTTACTCCTGGGGAGGAAAGCTATGGCAAATCTAGACAGCAGAGACATCACCCTGCCAACAAAAGTACATATAGTCAAGGCCATGGTTCTCCCAGTTGCAATGTATGGCTGTGAAAGTTGGACCATAAGAAAGGCTGAGCACCAAAGAATTGAGGCCTTTGAACTATGGTGCTGGAGAAGACTCCTGCGAATCCCCTGGACTGCAAGGCGATCAAATCGGTCAGTCCTAGAGGAGATCAACCCTGACTGCTCCTTAGAAGGCCAGATACTGAAGTTGAAACTCAAGTACTTTGGCCACCTAATGAGAAGGAAGGACTCACTGGAGAAGAGCCTCATGCTGGGAAAGATTGAGGGCAATAGAAGAAGGGGACGACAGAGAATGAGGTGGCTGGATGGAGTCACTGAAGCAGTAGGCGTGAGCTTAAATGGACTCCAGAAGATGGTAGAGGACAGGAAGGCCTGGAGGAACGTTGTCCATGGGGTCGCAATGGGTCGGACACGACTTCGCAACTAACAACAACAAAGTGTTCAGGACTATTAAAAAGAACAGTAGGTGTTAAAGAATTATATGTTTTGCCCAAGAAAGTGCAACTCAAGGGTAATTCACTGGGCAACTGGTGTCTTTATCAGATCCTACTTGATTTCCTCTTTTTTCGAATAGCAGAATTTATGTATTATATGCAAAAAGGCAGAGAAAAGAAAGGAGTTTCTTTTAGCAATAATGCTGCTCATTCGTGCCCATTCTTTTCAATGTTACCAGCGCTGTAAGCGAGTTTTCACCATTCGTAATCAGGGTTCAAAGAAAACGTTCCTGTATTAGTTACTTGCAAATGCGTGTTACTGATTGTTTAAAACAAGTTTCTACACTGATATAATGTCTATATATAATGACACTAATTCTGAAGAAAGGAAAAGTGTAATTACCAACTTTTTAGCAGATAATATTTTAACCAACAATCGCTAGGGAAAAAAAACCTGTCTACATTTTCCTTCAGTGAGAACAATTAATGAGTGGAACAGCTTGCCTTCAGAACTTGTGGTTACTCCATCACTGTAAGTTTTAAAGAAGAGATTGGACAGCCATTTATCCAGAAGGGCATAGGGTGACTTGCTTGAGCAGGGGTTGGACTAGAACACCTCCAAGGTCCCTTCTAACTCTATTATTCCATAACCTGTGTTTAAAAAATTGTTATTGTAAAATTTTCTTGTCCTTTTTTTTATTTACAGAAATCTGACCCTTCTCCAAAGTTTTATTGTGCATAGCAACCTTAGCATAGTTGTACTGTAAAATCACAATTTAACAAACCCCATTTAAAAACATTCAAATACAACGGACAAGATGTCCATTTGATCATTTCTCCCAAATTATAGGCAAGTTTATTATGCCTGAAGTTATCTAGACAAGTCTCTTAAATTTATACTAAATAATGATATACTCATGTCATTTGTAGAAGACCCTTCCCACCCAATTATTCTGTTAAATTGAAGGTTTTCCATATTTTATTTATAAAAATTATTTTGGGTTTGCAAAATTCAAAGAAATCATACTGATATTTTGAATGTAAATTTTAATTTAAATCAATTCCGTTTAAAAATCTATCATTTGTATGCAAGCTTACTGGTAAACATGGAGGTTTAGGTCCACATATAAATTATTATTCCCTAGTAATGTTTATGTGTACTGTGTTGTTTTTATGTTTATATTTTTTTCAAAAAACACAATTGCTTTTGTTTCCTAAATGCCTAAGAACTGATTGTATATTAGCTAATTAATTTTATTTCTGTAGCATTCTTCTTCCAACAAGAAGCTCGCAAGAGAAAGTAGATCTTAAATAAATAATAAAATAAAGTCAATAAGGTTTAAAAGAAATAAATCAAGATTTTTTTTAAAAAAGGTTAATTTTTAAGAAACAAAAGCACAATAATATAAGCAATTTTAAGGGTAAGACAAACAGGGATGATTTTCAAAAGACAGGATTAGGGTCTGCAATACAGAATTTTATCATATTTGTGCTGATACTTGTAGGTTTATTTGGATGCGGATCCCTGCAGTATATGGCAAAAAAAGTCAAGATAGTGGCTACATTGTGCTTTTTTATGTGTATTAAACACGCTTCACATAACAGATTGCATTCTGGCTGCCATTTTGTTCTTTCAGCCATACCCTGTGGAAATCTCTGTTTGGATGTGAAGATGGGTTTATCATCATCTTTTGAATTGCTACTATAGATTCTGCAAACCAGAACTGCACACATATCCCAGATGTGATTATTGCACCATACATTTATATAGATAATATAGTTTCAATTTCGTTTCTAATGATTCCTTCCTTGTCTATATTTATAGACCCTGTATATTGGATTGAGATAGTAGCTCTTGATCAAGAATTAACATTCTTATTCTCAAAACATATTTATACCCAGAGGCTAGATTTTTAGAGCTAATGTACTGTAATGGAATGTGTGGATAGCCTCTGGGAACGAGGGGAAGAGATCCTGCCCTGGAAATAAACAGAGAAGAGAGGCAGGAGCCCCCAGTAACTTAACAGTCAGACTGAAACTTAGGAAGGATCTGCTGTAATGGATCAAGCAATTAAAAGGGGTGGCAGAAAGTTTGCTCCTTCAGACTTGCAAGATTCTGTTAATGTAGCCTTACAATGAAGTTTCCAGCCTGCCTTACTTGGGAGGATTGATATATACATTCCCTTGTACTTGGTTACCCTGTTACTGCATCTGGCATGTTAAGGACTATTTACAAAGTTTGGAGAGAGCTGTTGGGCCACATCAGCTCCACTCTTGATATGATCTCTGAAGAATCCCACTTTGCGTATTGCTCCCCTGCATTTCTCCCATTTTCTATCCATGACTAGCAGCTATCAACCCATGAAGACACCTCTCCACTTCTCCTATGCCTACAGAGTTTTCTATCAGGACTTAAAAACTTTTCAGAGCAGTGATGGCAAAGCTTTTGAGCTTGGCGAGTCAAAAATTTGGAAAATGCCTAACTTGATTCCACTTGCATGTCACACACACACACACACACCCTGCAAACAAAAGAGAAACAATTTTCTACCTCCCATCCTGGCACCCCTGAATACAGCACTCAGTGGCAGCATCAAGGCTGAGCCGGAAGTAGAAGCTCAGGCCTTGACTTCAGCTCTAGCATCACCAACTGCCACTCAAAAAGGAGCCGGGTGCAATGCAATTGTCCTGAGCTCAGCACTCCTCAGAATCTACCATATGTGACACTTGCCTTCAGGTGTAAAGGTTGATAGGCCCCTGCAGCTACCTGAGGCTGCTCTGAGTTGCACAAGGCCTTCATTCTTGAAGCAGCTTTGGAGAACAAAGCTGCAAAAGCATGCTCCATTCTCACACAATTTGGAGGCCCCAGAAGGCCCTCTGATGCAAATTCCAGACGGCCAAAGCGACTGCATAAGATCACCTCTCGCACAGCCCTCCGCAGCCTCCAAAAATCATGTTAATACAGGGTAAGTTTTGCGAATAGTTGTTGGATGTTGGTGAATGGGATCAACTCAAGTGAGAAAGACAGAGAGAGCAATAGAAAGAGAATCTTATAAGCTGGGCTGCTTTCTGCTCTAGAAGGTTCACTTTTCCTCTTGTAACGTGCAAACATTAAGGCTAAGCTTTGCCTAAAAAAATCCATTTCATAGAGAATGCTGTCTCTCGTTTGGTCATAGGGCTGAAGCTGATTTTCTGGGTGCTCTGGCTATGGACCAGAATGAGTGTCTGCTGATTGGTAGGAGGGACATTACAATAAACGCATCCTGACATTGCATAAATGAGGAAAGGTACATATTTGTGTTCGGTGCCGTGATGTGGCAGAAGTAACATATTCATGTTAGTTGCAAATAACATCACTTTCCTTTTGACATGATAGTAACTTATTACAGATGCCTATGAATGACCATCCTTTCTCATAGGGACAGCTTGACTGACCTGCCCTCAGGGTTGAAAGAAAAAAAATAAGCCACATTTTTTATTAATTTGAAAAAAGAACGTTATTATACAGTATTTTAACAGTTTCTTGAAATCTAGACCAGCTGGCAAGGCTAATTTACAGGCCTCACCCATTCCTCCTCATTTCTTCTCTACTCCCTTTATGTCAGGGCTCTTCAAACTTGGCCCTTTTATGACTTGTGGACTTCAACTCCCAGAATTCCTCAGCCAGTGTGCCTGGCTAAGGAATTCTGGGAGTTGAAGTCCACAAGTCATAAAAGGGCCATGTTTAAAGACCCCTGCTTTATGTGCTAGCAACAGTGGTTGGAGCTGCTGTAGTTAGAGATAGGAAGCCATCAATCTTTACACAAAGGGAAAAAACAGACCAACCTACCAAAAATAGTGCCATAAAAAACAGAATAGAAACGCAAGTTAAGATAGGAAAGAAAACGGTAAGTGAGCACCTGTCCAGCCTAGGCGAGTTCAAATCACCAGGACCAGATGGATTACACCCCAGGGTTCTCAAGGAACTGGCAGATGTGATCTCAGAACCATTGAACTATATTTTTCAAAGATCCTGGAGCACTGGGGAATTACCAGAGGACTGGAAAAGAGCTGATGTAGTTCCCATCTTCAAAAAAGGAAACAAAATGGACCCAGGAAACTACAGTCCTATCAGCCTGACCTCAATACCTGGGAAGATTCTGGAAAAGATAATCAAACAACGAATCAGCGAACACCTACAGGCAAACAAAGTCATTAATAAAAGCCAACATGGGTTTGTCAAAAACAGATCATGCCAGACAAATCTTATTGCATTCTTTGACCAAATGACAAAATTAGTGGATCAGAGGAATGCTGTGGATATAATTTACTTGGACTTCAGTAAGGCATTTGATAAAGTAGATCACAACCTACTACTTGATAAGATAGAAAAATGTGGGTTAGACAGCATCATCACCAGATGGATCCGTAGCTGGCTGACCGGCCGTACTCAGCATGTGGTCCTCAATGGAACCGCATCTACATGGAGGGAAGTGTGTAGTGGGGTGCCCCAGGGCTCTGTTCTGGGCCCAGTGCATTTCAACATCTTCATCAACGATTTGGACAAGGGGATAGATGGGGAAATCATCAAATTTGCAGATGACACCAAGCTGGCAGGAATAGCCAACACTCCAGAAGACAGGCTTAAGATACAGGAGGATCTGGACAGACTTGAACACTGGGCACTATCTAACAAAATGAAATTCAATGGTGAAAAAAGCAAGGTTCTACATTTAGGCAAACCCCCCCAAATGTACAGGTATAGTATAGGAGGTACCTTGCTCAATAGCAGTAACTGTGAGAGGGACCTCGGAGTCCTAGTGGACAATCACTTAAATATGATGCCAGCAGTGTGCTGCAGCTGCCAAAAGGCCAAACAGTGCTAGGCTGCATTAACAGAGGGATAGAATCAAGCACGTGAAGTATTAATACCACTTACAATGCCTTGGTAAGGCCACACTTGGAATACTGCATCCGTTTTGGTCACCACGATGTAAAAAGACGTTGAGACTCTAGAAAGAGTACAGAGAAGAGCAACAAAGATGATAGGGGACTGGAGGCTAAAGCATATAAGGAACGGTTGCGGAATTGGGCATGTCTAGTTTAATGAAGAGAAGGACGAGGGGGGCATGATAAGCAGTCTTCCAATATCTCAGGGGCTGCCCCAAGAAGAGGGAGTCAAGCTATTCTCCAAAGCGCCTGAAGGCAGGACAAGAAGCAACGGATGGAAACTAATCAAGGAGAGAAGCAAACCTAGAACTAAGGGAAACTTCCTGACAGTTAAAGTTCAGTTAACCAGTGGAACAACCTGCCTCCAGAAGCGGTGAATGCTCCAACCCTGGAAGTTTTTAAGAAGAGACTTGACAGCCATTTGTCAGAAATGGTATATAGGGTTTCCTGCCTGAGCAGGGGGTTGGACTAGATGACCTCCAAGGTCCTTCCAACTTTATTCTTATTATTATTATTATTTTATTATTTATTAATATTATTATTATTATTATTATTATTATTATTATTATTATTATTATTATTATTATTATTATTATTATTATTATTGTTGTTGTTGTTGTTGTTGTTGTTGTTGTTGTTGTTGTTGTTATTATTATTTTCGCTGCCAGCAGATTTGGGGCTTCACTCAAAGACGAATCCATGATAGCAAGAATGCTGGCTACAAATAAAGTTCTTACCATCAGAAAATCTGTCAAGGAACTGGGGGGGCAGGTGCAATAAAGATATTATTTTTTTAAAAAAATGAATGAGTTGGAAGTGTATTCCTTCCAGCAGGTTTGGACCTTTGATGAGGCACCTTCCTTTCTGTTCTCTGGTCACATGTTCATTCCAAGAAGGGCTAGAGCAGGAAAGAAGGTTGGGAAAAACCCTGGCCTTACAGAGATGGACAACTTTTGGGGTTGCATAAGAAGGACCAAGCTAGATGAAATTTCTCAGCCGGTTGAGAAATTAAAAAGGCCAGTATACTGCCTTATCTGCTCCTGTCTAGTCTGGCGAGCACTTCTCATCTCCACATCTCCGTTTGTTAAGAATGCTAGTTTTAAACACTGTCTACCTAGAGTGGGTGGTAGAAAGAAAGTGGATTTCTGCAGATTGGCTTATCCCAGCTGCGGCACAGACCAGAGCCACCGGGCGGTCCTGGAAAAAGCCAAGCAGCAGAAAAATTCTTTGGCAGGCTGCTGGTTCCTGAGCCAAAGAATAAGGGCACTTCCTGCTCCAAAAAGAATTGCCACCGGCTTGTTTCTCTCCTTTGTCTGATAGACATTGAGCCCTAATAATCTCATTCTGCCCCAAGGGGGACAACAGCTTTTGTGAAGCAGGCGCTTACAAACTCTTTTGACCCCATAAGTCCCTGCATTTCTCCTCCACACAGATATGCTCCCTCCCTACCGGCTGTATCATTGTCAAATAATTAAATCAGCAGCCCTGTTTGCCCTTGTTCCCTGCTAATTGTTTGCTCACAGGCAGGATTAGCAACTAGGGGTTATTTAAAAAAAAAAAGTCATACATTGGCTCTTACTAGTAGCGAAAGCTTTCTGGCAGTGCTGTGAATTTGAGCAAATTTAAAAAGATAAGTAGAGGAATTTAATATATTTACATCCTTGCCGGATAGCAGCATAAGACATGTATGGAACTTAGAATTTATGGCTTTGTGAACAGACAATGCTGAATTAAAAAAAATATATTTTTAGCCTTTAAGCAAAACAGAGGCTATTTTCTGTTTCGAGAGCTCTTTTAATGGGAAGTAGTATAGAAACGTTTTAAATAAATAAATAGCATATCCTGTGCATATCTAAGAAATAAAGGCTCTTGTTTTATGTTGATAGTGGAATATAATGATGGAAGACAATGTACCACTGTATGTGACAATTCCATCTTCATGTGGTTGATGAATAAAGGTTGTTTCCCACTGAAAGTCTCACCTCTTTCAGATAAATGCAGATAATTCCATATACTGCAGAAAATAACATAAACAGCCATCTCTTATTATGTAATGTTTTAAGTCCCAAAGACTTTGAAAGAATTATATGAGAATAGAATAGAATAGAATAGAATAGAATAGAATAGAATAGAATAGAATAGAATAGAATAGAATAGAATAGAGCTGGAAGGGACCTTGGAGGTCTTCTAGTCCAGCCCCCTGCTCGAGCAGGAGAACCTATATCGTTTCAGACAGGTGGATGTCCAGTCTCTTCTTAAAAATCTCCAATGATGGAGCACCCACGATTTCTGGAGTCAAGCTATTCCACTGGTTGATTGTCCTCACTGTCAGGAAGTTTCTCCTCAATTCCAGGTTGCTTCTCTCTTTGATCAGCTTCCAACCATTGTTTCTCGTCCTTCCATCTGGTGCTTTGGTGAACAACCTGGCCCCCCTCTGCCTTGTGGCAGCCCCTCAGATACTGGAACACTGCTATCATGTCTCCCCTATTTCTTCTTTTCCTTATATTCCAAGTTCTTACTATTGGGAAACAAAGACAATATCTGGCACATGTCCTTTCCTATTTTTCTGCAAAGCTGCAAATTCAGCTTCACCACTAACTTGGCAGGAGCAAAACATCAGCATATAAGATTTTTGTAGATTTCACACAAAAGCAAACTAGGGTCTGTAAGGGATATTTAAATTAAAATCAATCAATCACTCACTCAATCACCCAATACAGGTAGTCCTCAACTTATGATCAAAATTGAGCCCAAAATTTATGCTGCTAACTGAGAAATTTGTTAAGTGACTTTTGCCCCATTTTATGAGTTTTCTTGCCAATATTTGCTTAGTGAATCCCTGCAATTATTAAGTAAGTAACCCGGTTGTTAAGTGAATCTGACTTTGCTTATCAGAAAGTTGCAAAAGGTGATCACATGACCAGGGGACACTGCAACTGTCATAAATGTGAGTCAATTGTCAAGCATCCGAATGTAAATCACGTAACCATGAGGACGCTGCAATGGTCATAAGTGTGAAAAATGGTCCTAAGTCACTTTTTTTCAATGCCATTGTGACTTCAGATGGTCACTAAGCAAACTGTTGTAAGTCAAGGACTATCTGTAAAAAAATAAATAAAATATCCTGTGGAACATTTTGATATCCTAAATAATATTTAGAAAAGAATAACTGAATATTTACTGAAATTGGGGAAATGGGTTATAAGCATTTAAATTACTGTAGGCTAGTAGAGATGTGCTCATTATGCCTGTTGTGAGAAGCGAATGTTTGTTCCTATCTCTTTTTGTTTTTCTACATATACTTATTAAGCCCTGTTTCTGACTGCACCAACTTTCTTTTATGTTTCCCCTGACATATTTCTCTTCTCTATAACAAATTTTCTATTCTTTCTTCTTGTGCCTTTCCTTTGCTTACCCCTTCTTACTTTTCTCCTGCACTTTTCATAGCACTGCTTGCCTTGAAAAGGAATGCCATATGAAATAATTTGTGTACATAAAAGTTTTAAGGGGAAGAAGGTTAAAAAAAAAAAATCCCAGGAAGTCCAAACTGAACAGAATGTTCAGAACCTGAGAGGGGGAAACCAGAAAGAAAGAAAGAAAGAAAGAAAGAAAGAAAGAAAGAAAGAAAGAAAGAAAGAAAGAAAGAAAGAAAGAAAGAAAGAAAGAAAGAAAGAAAGAAAGAAAGAAAGAAAGAAAGAAGAAAGAAAGAAAGAGAGAAAAGAAAAAAGAGAAAGAAAGAAAAAAGAAAAAAGAAAGAAAAAAGAAAGAAGAAAGAAAGAGAGAAAGAAAAAAAGAAAGAAAAGGAAAGAAAAAAGAAAAAAGAAAAAAGAAAAAAGAAAAAAGAAAGAAAGAAAGAAAGAAAGAAAGAAAGAAAGAAAGAAAGAAAGAAAAAAAATTAAAATGGCACAAAGGAAACTAGCATATAGTTTGGACCACTCATTTTTTATTTCTAAGTGGCTGGAATCACATAATAAGTTGTTAAACCCTTAACCCCAATGAATAAAACCCAGTTGTGTTCACATAGAATACAATGCCCAAACCAAACGAGTCGTATTATGGTTTGATGGAATGGCCTAGCTCACGTTACATAATAAGACAATGGCTGCATTTCCACAAGCTGATGAAACAAAACTCGTTTTAGCTATAATAACTATACGTTGTGTGAACTCAGCTAGAAAGGGGGAAAAGTTTTTTTAAAAAACAAAATCCCATCAATAGAACTGCTGCTCATAGAGCCCAATGGCAAAATAAATAGTTTAGAGTTGGGATTCTGTAACAGGTTAGTTCATTTTAAACTCCAAATCCCGTACGAGAATTGTAAAGGAAAAAATTCTTACTCCTTTTTCTATTCTATTTTTCATTTTTTGAAAGAATTAAAAAAGAACATATTTACTGTAGAATTTCCAAACGGCATTTACTTTGTTTTATCAGTAAATAGGTTCTTTTTAAAAATTTATTGATGAAACTTCTAAGGTTCTGACCTAGAAACCAGGAGATTGTGAGTTCTACTCCCATCTTAGGTATGAAATCTGGTTGGGTGACTTTAAGCCAGTCCTTCTCTCTCAGTCCTAAATAGCAAGAGGAAGGAGCATTAGGTATGTTTGCTACCTTAATTTACTTATCAAGTACTACGAGCAGGATAAAAACAAAATAAATAAATACATAAATAAGCATATGTAGTTTGCTTTCTGTATTTCACGTTTGAAAGGTCACTGCAAGTCAGTTACTTAGTGGTTGACAAGAACATGGATGTGATCCAGTGCTGTTAGATTTCCAGTACAGGTTAAATAAAGTTGAAATAAGGCGATGGTGCAATGTTGCTTTTCTTTCATCATTGCAAGTTAAGCCGAACCCCAACTGCAGGTTGGAGGCTATGAGAATCACAGAATAACAGAATTGAAAGGGGCCTTGGAGGTCTTCTAGTCCAGAGGTCTCCAACCTTTCTTGATTGGCGGACTGGAGGGAAAGCATTTTACGCACACTCGCATGCACACATCCCTCCTCCCAACTGTGGCAACCGAAAACAAAGTTGCAGCGTTGACACAGGCAGGATCTGGCGTTCCCACACAAAATACAAAGCTATTCTTTCCAATTCCCAATCCCTCCCCCCCATGATCAGTCCCCCCAGCCAGCCAATGCGATGCTGGTAAGATGTTTTGAGAAACTGTGATTCAGATGGATCTCGACAGACTTGAACACTGAGCCCTATATAACAAAATGAAATTCAATGTAGAGAAAAGTAAGGTTTTACACGTAGGCAAAAAAACCCCAAATGTACAGTTACAAATTAGGTGCAGTAATTGTGAGAGGGATCTTGGAGTCCTAGTGGACAATATGAGCCAGCAGTGTGCAGCAACAGCTAAAAAGGCCAGTGCAATCCTAGGTTGCATTAACAGAGGGATAAAATCGAGATCATGTGAAGTATCACTTTATAAAACCTTAGTAAGACCACATAATAGTTGATTTATTTTCAAAACAAGCGCACATTTAAGTACAGGTTTAAGTTCAGGTTTAAGTACAGATTAGGTGAGACCTGGCTCAAAAACAGCAACTGTGAGAGGGACCTTCGAGTCCTAGTGGACAATCACTTGACTATGAGCCAGCAGTGTGCAGCAGCAGCCAAAAAAGCTAATACAATCCTAGGTTGTATAAACAAAGGCATAGAATCAAGATCACGCGAAGTATTAGTACCGCTTTATAAAACCCCAGTAAGACCACACCTGGAATACTGCACCCAGTTTTGGTCACCATCTTATAAAAAAGATGTTGAGACTCTGGAAAGAATATAGAAAAGAATAGCAAAGATGAATAAGGGATTGGAGGCTAAAACATACAAAGAATGATTGGAGGATTGGGTATGTCTAGTCTAGTGAAAGGAAGGACTAGGGGTAATATGATAGCAATGTCCCAATATTTGAGGGGCTGTCACAAAGAAGAGGGGATCGATTTTCCAAAGAAGAGGGGAACTATTTTCCAAAGCACCAGAAGGCAAGACAAGAAATAATGGATGGAAACTAATCAGAGAGCGAAGTAACCTAGAACTAAAGTGAGAACAATTAACCAGTGGAACAGCTTGCCTTCAGAAATCATGGGTGCTCCATCACTGGAGGCTTTTAAGAAGAGACTGGACAGCCACTTGTCTGGGATCATATAGAGCCGTGGTGGCGAACCTATGGCACGCGTGCCACAGGTGGCACGCAGAGCCCTCTCTGTGGGCACGCGCACCGTCACCCCAGTCCTAGGCCTTCAGCTGGGTTTTATAAAACCTTTTCACTTTAGGCCTCCGCCACCATGTGCAAAAAAAAAAAAATTCAATCAATCAATCAATTTCAACTTCTCACGGGGAAAAAAAAGATCTCGCAAAGTTGGAATTGATTGATTGAACTTTTTAGTCCCACCTAGTCTGGCGTTACCACCGCAACCACGCCCACCCAATGGGCCATGCCCACCCAATTGGCTACACCCAACCGATGGGCCACGCCCACCCGGCACCTGACGATACATAAGTGGGTTTTGGGTTGCAGTTTGGGCACTCGGTCTCTTAAAAGGTTCGCCATCACTGATATAGAGTCTCCTGCGTAAGCAGGGGGTTGAACTAGAAAACCTCCAAGGTCCTTTTCAACTCTGTTATTCTGCATTTCTCCCAGACCAGATCCAACATTCGCCTGCAATCGGAAACCTTATGCTCTGTTGATTTTCACTACTTTCCTTTAACAATGTTCACCCGCACATACACAAAAAAGAGGAAAGGAAAGGAAACTAAAATAAAATAAAAAGATATGTAAAAAAAAAGGACTCCTATTTTTGATGCTGGCTTTCAACCCAGCCACCTGCCCAGGTAGCAGGTATACACTAAGCACAGAGTTGAATTTTCTTGCAGAGGGAAAAGAAACAGCCAGTCCTAGAAAACTCTCAGTCCCATCGTCTCCTCTCTACTGTTATCACAGCCTCCGCTCACTGCTGTCCCTTTCCCTAAGGAACTGGGTGGTCCAGTCAATCAGATGCTCTTCCTAGCTAAATCTCCCCAAGGAAAATAATTCTTCTTGCCCATTGCCTGCTTCCTCCCTTGCCACCATCACATCTCTAGTGAGTGCATGCTATTGTTTATGACATCTGAGATCCCATTAATAAGAAAAAGAAAAGTCCAGCTCCTCCGTCAGTGAAAAGGTTAGAGAGAATTAAAACCTCAGCAGATGTCACCTGTAAGTATTCACTCTGAAGGTGAGTTCTGATAATGAAACCCGAGAAAGAGGATAAGGCCACTTGTTTCATAGAGCCGCAGATGATAGTCACTCCAGTATCCCTCATTCACAGACATTGCTAAGCTACCATGCTGTGCAAAATATGGAAATAAGTAAGATACACCTTTCATCTTCAAGTATGCTTTAGCCTTACCCTTTTCTTCTGCATTTTTCTATATACAATTATAAATGAACACGAAAAACTGGGATTTTGAAATGAAATCATTTGAGTATTATAAACCAAAAATGGTGGCTAATCTGAAGTCAAGGCTCCATCACGGAGCTAAGATATCTCAAAGATTTACAAGTCTTCTTTGTGTTTATTTCAGCTATTTATGCAGAGGACGTGATGGTGAGGAGAGGGATGAATAGGCATCTCATTTTATAACCAAGAAGCAGTACAATTTCTTGCGAATTTGATTGGGGTTGATTTCTTTTCTTTCCCTGAATGAGCCTTTAAAAAAAAATACTTTTGCGCTACAAAAAAATAATGTTTTTATTAGCAAAGATATTTCTTTTCAGTCAGGGGATTCCGTGTTGTGGCTTCCGAGTTCCTATCCTATCTTAGTTCCTGTATAAAAAGAGCATCATGCCACCACATTAAATGTTTTGAGGTTTTAATATTACTCAGGAGACAGGGGAGAGGAAGAAGGACAGAGAGACTATAAATTTGAGAAAGGATAGGCTAAAATAGTTTTCTGTTACATTTTTAAAATTTGCAGTTTTCAAAATAAACTCTGCATTTAACATATAAATTTCTCTGTTGAAAACCAGTAGATTATTCCTTTATTATGAACCCAATAGAAATGGGGTGGGAGGCAGGATGTAGGCTGATTTTCCATGTCCTTGGAATATCTTGTTTACATTTATGCTACCTATGTCGTTGCAGATAGTTTGGTTAAATTCTTCATGGATTACTTCCCTATACCAAAAACTATGTGTATGTGAATACTTTTTTTTGAAAAGTGGCATTCACATCAGTTGCTTTTCCTTAAAAAAAATTAACAGATTTTGAGAATTTAACTATCAAGTATTAGCTTGACTCTTAACCACATTTCTGAATTATAAGGTGCCACCACATAAACAGCCAATTCGTGATTTAATGAATCCACCCATCATTTGAGATTGATTAGAGTTTCATGCAGTTTCCTTATTTCTTCTGAAATCTTGTTGTAATTGTTGTTCTTCCTATGAAAAATTGGAGATAAAGATCAAGAGTCAGAGGAATCCATTTTGTATGCGTGCATATATGTGTGTAAAAAAAATCAAGATAGAACTTACTATTAGATAGACTGTGTTGCTTAAAATACAGAACTTTGGGGGTTGGGTTTTTTTTTTTTTTTAATGTAGATGCTGTCTTCTTTTTTGAAAATTAACTTTTTGCCTGCCTACTTCTATTAAGCTGTTGCTCTGGCTCTCCGCTGTCTATCCCTGCCGGCCCTGTTTCCCCCGGATCTCCCTCCTGCCTGGCCATGCGTGTGCACAAACGCCTCCCATCCCTCCGTTTCGTCCGCATTCGTTCAGCTGAATCATCTGTCTTCTCCTTCTCCTTTTTGCGAACCACGCTGTTTATCTCCGGTCATCGTTCTTCCTCCTCCCTGGTTCCAACGGCTCGTCGTGGGTCCGATTCTCTTTCTCTACGATTATTGCCTCCTATGGTCTTTCTCCTTGTGAATGCCGTCCGCATCCTGGCCTGCTCCTCATGCGTTTTTAATGTCTGGTATGCTGGAGGCAATTCCACGTGTCGGTTAATCGAGCCCGCATCCAAGAGCCAGGCTTCTTTCAGCAGGCGCCCTCCTTTGGAGGTATCCTGGGCGATGGCTTCCGCCCCCATAAACTCAAACAAGTGCCCATTACTGACCATATGTGTCCATATTTGTGAATACTGCTCCTGCCTTTTGACGGCCAATTTGTGTTCATGAATCCTGGTTTTTATCCGTTTGGCCGTCTCTCCCGTGTAGTTACACCGGCAATCCTTGCAGTGCACTCTATATACAACCTACTGTGCTTCTGCTAGGGGGTATCTTTCCCACTTTACTTGATATTGCAACTTTCCCCTACAATATTGAGAATCTAAAATTTCTTCAATTTCATAATGCCTGTAAGGACCCACCTCAGCTAACCACCCAAGAAAGCAGAACTCTTGAAACAGGCATTGTCTCAAAAGGAAACTTTTATTAGGGGTTAGTGACAGTAGGGAAATCAAGGCGAGATCTGGGGAAAATCCCGCTTAAATGGTACAGTTAAACCAGCAATATTCCCCCTCCCACCAGAGTCATAATGTCCATTTGAAATCCAGCCAATCCACAGGTGGCACGATGTGTGGGTAACTGGCACAGTTGACGCGCATCTCAAGGTCTTCTCCAGTTTCGTTTCTCTGTAACCGTCTCCCTGATAAGGGAGACACATTCCTTTCTCAAGTGGATAGAGGTGGGAGAGGAAAAATAGAAAGCGAAAGTTATCCCAAGTGAAAGCAGATATTCCCCCTCCCCCCAGTAGAATGGCAGGCCCCAAAACAAGAGCACAAAAGTATATATGCAAGGAAGACAATAAGGATTTGGGGACCTGACAATGCCTTTCCCCCTTAACTAAAATTAGAAGTGGAGGTGATTTTTCAACTGATCTCATTCTTGAACCTTGAACAGGCTTCAATAAGCTACAATGAAACACTGGGTGTATCCTTTTAAAATCCTTTGGCAATTTTAATTTCACTGTAATTTTGTTGATGACCCCTGTGATAGTAAAAGGACCTATATATTTAGGAACCAGTTTTTTACAAGGTATTCTTAGGTTCAAATATTTTGTGGACAAATATACCTTATCTCCTACTTTAAACATCTTTTGAGTAGCACATTTCTTGTCTGCCTGGTTTTTTTTTACTTTGTTGTGCTTTGTGTACCCCTGGTCATGTGCTTTTTATATTATTCATCCAATTGGTTAATGTTGTGGAAGAGGGGATGTCTTGAGGGATCTCAGGCATAGTCACATATTCAATCCCTGAAGTCAGTTTAAAAGGTGTAAACCAGTATTGCTGTGTACTGCATTATTGTATGCTACTTTAGCAAATAGCAATAAGTCTGTCCAATCATTCTGTTGATAATTTACATAACATCTTAAATATTGTTCTATCATTGCATTCATACATTCAGCCGCACCATTTGTACATGGATGAAAACCGGAACTGAACCTTGTGATGATCCTACTGATCGGATGAACTCTCTCCAAAATCTTGCAGTGAATTGTACCCTTTGGTCTGATATGATTTGATTAGGCACTCCATGCAGCCTGTAAATATGTTGCACAAACATCTTGGCTAACTTCTTAGCTGAAGGAAGCTTTGGAGAAGCTACGGAATAGAATAGAATAGAATAGAATAGAATAGAATAGAATAGAATAGAATAGAATAGAATAGAATAGAATAGAATAGAATAGAATAGAATAGAATAGAATAGAATAGAATAGAAGCTGGAAGGGACCTTGGAGGTCTTCTAGTCCAGCCCCCTGCTTGTGCAGGAGAACCTATACCATTTCAGACAAGTGACTGTCTAATCTCTTCTTTAAAATCTCCAGGGATGGAGCACCCATGACTTCTGAAGGCAAGCTGTTCCACTGCTTAATTGTCCTCACTGTTAGGAAGTTTCTCCTTAATTCCAGGTTGCTTCTCTCTTTGATCAGGTTCCAACCATTGTTTCTCATCCTGCCCTTTGGTGCTTTGGAGAATAGTTTGACCCCCCTCTTCTTTGTGGCAGCCCCTCAAGTACTGGAATACTGCTATCATGTCACCCCTGTTTCTTCTTTTCTTGAGACTAGCCAAACCCAAATCCTGCAGCCGTTCTTCATACGTTTTAGTCTCCAGGCCTTTGATCATTTTCGTTGCTCTTCTCTGAACTTTTTCCAAGATCTCAACATCTTTTTTGTAGTATGGTGACCAAAATTGTTTGCAGTATTCCGGTGTGATCTTACTAGGGTTTTATAAAGTGATACTAATACTTCGCGTGATCTTGATTCTATGACTCTGTTTATACAACCTAGGATTGTATTAGCTTTTTTGGCTGCTACTGCACATTGTTGGCTCATAGTCAAGTGATCGTCCACTAGGACTCCAAGGTCTCTCTCACAGTTGTTGTTTTTGAGCCAGGTCTCACCTAATCTGTACTTAAACCTGAACTTAAATCTGTACTTAAATGTGTGCTTGTTTCGAAAATAAATCAAATACTGTCCATATTACAGTATTTCCACCACTCTCCAGCAATTCCACTATGAAATCCATTGCTATTTCTTCCCAGGGTCTTTTAGGGTCGGCCACTGATTGTAATAAACCTGGGCTTTTCACAGGCAGCCGCTTCATGGAAACACAAACTGAGCAACTAGCTATATATTCTTTTATCTTTATCTTTATTCTTTATCTTTTTGCATTTTTGGCCACCAAAATTGTCTTTTCACTTAATGAAGGGTTTTTACAAACCCCAAGTGACCAGCTGATTTTGCATCATGTGCTTGGCTTAACACTAAGGTTCTTTGACCATCTGGGACGTACATTTTGGATTATAGAATTTACCACTTCTTCCTTGGTACTTTTGTATTGAGGCATATGTGAAAGAGCATCAGCCAATAAAGTTTTACCCTCCATGTATGTAACAGACTGAAATTAAAACGATTAAAATATTGAGCCCACCTGACTTGTTTAGGAGACAATTTCTTTCAAGCTTCTAAGTTTTTATGATCTGTCCGCATTTCAAATGGGATTTTGCTATCCTCCAGGAATTTTCTGCATGTTAGAAGAGCCCAGTGAACTGCAAAGGGTTCCTTTTCCCACACAGCCCACCTTCTCTCAGTATTTGATAGCTTTCAAGAAGTATACGCACATGGTTGTAACTCATTTTTTTGTAGCAATGTTGCCCCCACTGCCACATCACTAGCATCCACTTGAATTACGAAAGGCTTGTCTGGATTTGGGTGCCTTAACAGTGGTTCTGCAGCTTTCAAAGGCTGCTTGATATTCAAAGGTCCAACCTAAGGGCTGACTGTCTAGGTTTAGTCCCCTTTCCCATTTTTAACAAATTGGTTATGGGCAAAACTCCCTCAACTGGGCAGCTCCTGTCATCCCAGACCAGAGCGAACCTACTGGCTGTCATGAAGATGGAGATGGAGTGGTAGAGTGGTGGGTAGAGAGGACCCACAATGGACCACTTTGGTGGGGCAGTTCCTTGAACCTCCAATTCCCTGAATTTCTCTCTGAATTGTTCCACGGAAAGGCTGCAATTTGGTGTAGGGAGTCTCTTCCCATTCTGCAGCTCTCTTGGATGCCTTCATTGGCCAAGCCTCAGATAAAGTCAGAGGAAACTCAGCTTCTGCTGCCTTCCTGAGGCCACTCACCCACGTAGTTCTTGGTGCCTGGCAAGGAGCCTCTACATCCCTTCCTCCTCCAACAGTCTGAGGTGGCTCTAATGATCCAGCTTTTTGCTTTGTATGAGCCCCAGTCGACAAGTCTGTCTTTCCCATCTGGATTATAGCTTCCAACTTCAGGAGGGGAGCTTCTTCCTGCTGTACCCCTCCATCTCTCTTCTTGTTCACTGCAGACCCCACAAAATCCCAGCACTCTTGGGAGAGAAACCCAGGCAGGCTGCAAAGTGTGAGAGTTTAAAAACATTTAATATTAATTAATTTTAAATATCTGACCAAATTGTACTTTTCAATGTTATATCCTAAACATACTTTTATGAGCAGTTCAAGTTTTATGTAGTAATTTTATGAAATAATAAGGTGACTTTACACCTGTGAAGCTTGCTTTAAAAAAGAATTTATTAAATATAATAAATGTCATATCTGAGATATAAAACGATCATATTTGCATTTTCCTAACGAGAGGTACTTGAGCAGGTTTTAGATTTTAAGGTCTTTGTGAAAAAAAGATATTGTTTTAAAAACAATGCTATAAATAAAACTATTGGAACATAACGTGCATTCTCAGCACTCAGTAGCCTAAACCCATTGGCTAAACCAGTGTTTCTCAACTTCGGCAACTTTAAGATATATGGACTTCACTTCCTAGAATTTTTCAGTCAGCAAGTTGGCTAGGGAATACTGGGAGTTGAAGTCCACATATCTTTAAATTGCTGAGATGGAGAAACACTGACTTAGATAATGCCCTTCAAATGAACATATTGGCTTGCTTGCCAGTGGAAGGATGACAGGGTGTTAAGGCAGAATTTTGGCTTGTTCTAGGCCAGGGGTAGGCAACCTTGGCTCTTTTATGACTCGTGGACTTCAACTCCCAGAATTCCTGAGCCAGCCATGCTGAGGGGAAAGGGAGAGGTTTCCAAGCTGAGCCATCTGGCTCGGGAATTCTGGGAGTTGAAGTCCACGAGTCATAAAAGAGCCAAGGTTGCCTACCCCTGTTCTAGGCTAATCCTGGCAGCCATGTTGGAGCAATAGGACATGATGAAAGCCTCATTAACGCTTGGGCTTTCTCCCTGCCTCCTCCCAGTATTATGGAGGAAAATCACAGGAACAGGTGTCAATCAGTCTGAAAGAAATTATGGGTTACTTCTCATAGAGCATCTCTACGTGAGGGTCTTGGAACAATTCAGAACTGGCTCTGGATCTGTCTCTTCACATTCTCAATTGATACCAGACTCTGTTTCTTTAGCAAGGCAGCATCTCCATAAAGCTTGTGGGGTTGCATAATTTATAGGAATGTCTGCTTCACCCCACCTCCCTTCTCCACAATATTCTAGAGTTTCAGCAGCCCTGTTCTGGTTTTTACCAGTCAGTGTGTTTCGCCTTTTGCGGGCAACCATAATGAAAGATATTGGGGAAAGTGGTTGGTTGCAAAAGATGCCAACATATTGTTACCTCATATCACATCTTATTTTATTTATTTATTTATTTATTAATCAAATTTATATGGCTCATAAAAATGACTGGTGTACAATAATCAAATAAAAATAACACACATATAAAACAATCATTAAAAATATTAAAATCAATATTAATTATTATTATTTATATATTAATCAAATTTATCACTTCAAGGGGATTTTTATTCAGTGTTCTGATGGTTCTACACTTTCATAACTACTACCCACATTTTACATCAAATGCCTAAAGAAATATTCACTCTATGGCATTGAGGACATAGATAGTGTTGGGCCTGTTAACAGGCTGTTATTGTAATCCATTCATAGAAAATTTGTCATGGCATCTTATCTATCCCACCTTTTATGACCATTTTTATCACAGTTGTAAAAAGAGTTGTCACAGTCAGTAAGCGAATCGTGTGGTCATTAAGGGAATGATCATGGGGATGCTAGAAAGGTTGTAACTGTGAAAAATGGTCATAAGTCCCTTTTTTTCAGTGCCGTTGTAACTTTGAACGGTTACAAAGTCATTGTAACTTAGCAGCGTCCCCATGATCATGTGATCAAAATCCAGATGCTTGACAACTGGTTCATACTTACGACCATTGCTGGGTCCCAAGGTCATGTGATCCCCTTTTGCAATCTTTTGACAAGCAAAGTGAAGGGGGAAGCCCAATTCATTTAACAACCAGGTTACTAACTCATCCATTGCAGTGATTCATTAACAATTGTGGCAAGAAAGATCATAAAAAAGGGCAAAACTCTCTTAACAAATGTCTCACTTAACAACATAAATTTTGGGCTCAATTGGGATCGTAAGTCAAGGACTACCTGTATCTACAGTTAATTAGAGACAGTATGGACTTTTTTATCATGTATGTCTGCCTGAGCCAAGATCGGCAAACAATGAGGATGTTCTCTGGCCTGTGTAGGGATTGGAGGAAAGATGTAGAAGCCAGTGAGTTCAGCTGTGCTGTAGAAGTAGACTTTCTTTTCTCGTTGAATTTTTTATAAAATGTGTACGTCTGTGTGTTTGTGTGTGTGTGTGATGTATGTGTGTGTAATTTTTGCAACACTCGCCCACAAAATAATGCCCCTACTACAAGCTGGTTTATCTGATATTATTTCACTAAAACCCACAGCTGAACTTCAGTGCAAAAGAAGAAGAAAAGATAATTATAAAGATATTTTCTTTCAGTTCAAACATGATTTATGACTCTGCTTATCTACCTGGAAATAGCCTTGGTAATTTTTTCAATCTACATTTGTGAATGAAGTTTGCAGAAGAGAGGAGATATATTAATATGCACCATAAATTGCCAGAAAGATAGGACTGAAACATGAAGTATATACATGCTTGCTGAGTAGGAAATCATGGCATCTTTCTCAATTGGGATTTGAATAACATGTCAATAAACAGAGTTGTGGGTTAAAATAATCCCAAAAAGAGATAATGAATCTCAAAATGAACAACAAACATTTACACAGTGGTAATTTACCATAGCGTAAATGTAACCAGCTGGGAAAGTATTTATCTTAAAGGATACAGATAATCAGTATATTTTAAACATTTTTTCATGGTCAAGAAGATGAAACACTTCTCATAATTGTGAGAAGGATTTAGGCTATTGTTTTGCAAGTGTTAGAGGGCTATTTGGGCAGCTGAAGAATAGCCACTTTCTCCTTACAATTTAGAAGAGTTATCTTGATCAGGTAAGGATACCTGTAATCCTTCTTTCTTTTTTTTCTTGTCTTCCAAAGCCCCATCCAGCTCTCATGCCAAACTTCAGTTTGTTGTCATATTATACAAGAACCCCTAAAATTCTAATCTCAGCCTGAAACAATGGAAAATGAAAATATCCCACTTAAAATAACATGAGAAAAAAATATCCCATTCCCAGTAGCCCCAAGAATAGGTGAGGCCCAACTATTCTCCGTCATCAACTATTAACCCTTGATAGACAACACCAAGCTATGCTTCTTAGCAACAGCTCATCTTAGAGGAGGGGGAGGAGGAGGGGAAGGGATCAGCCTGTTCCACACAATGTCAGATATTTCACAAAGAGTGACCTCAGTGATCCCACAATACTTTTCATAATTCACTTTCAGATTTCCAGTAACCTGGAGTTGAGCATTCCAATTATGAGTTGCTTTGAAACAACCATAATTGTATCATTGATACAAATCATTGTCCTATACTCTGTTCTCGTCAGGATGCGACACCACTGAGGATGGTCTGCCCTAATGCATCGCCAGCCATCTTTGTTGTTGTTGTTAGTTGCGAAGTCATGTCCGACCCATCGCGACCCCATGGACAACGTTCCTCCAGGCCTTCCTGTCCTCTATCATCTTCTGGAGTCCATTTAAGCTCACGCCTACTGCTTCAGTGACTCCATCCAGCCACCTCATTCTCTGTCGTCCCCTTCTTCTATTGCCCTCCATCTTTCCCAGCATTAGGCTCTTCTCCAGTGAGTCCTTCCTTCTCATTAGGTGGCCAAAGTATTTAAGTTTCAACTTCAGGATCTGGCCTTCTAAAGAGCAGTCAGGGTTGATCTCCTCTAGGACTGACCGGTTTGATCGCTTGTTAAATCACCAACTATACTGCCTTTTCAGTCTTCATTTAAAGGCTGATGGAACAGATGAAACAGAAGGGAAGTTTGTGCTATAATTGAACACGTAATGAAAGAAATTCAAAATTCTTTTCTAGTGGCAGGAAAACCAGTTGTTTTGCTCACTGTTAAGCATATAGGTGCTTCTTTGCTTATTACTGAAGCCCTTCCTGGCTCAGCAATCTTTCCAGTCCAAAGATAATTACACTGTAAGCCTACAGATGAAAACTGAAGTTCACAGCTCCCAGTTCAGTTTGATAGGTCAAGCCTTGCCCTCCTGTTTTCAATCACGGGCAAGTCACAATTTGCTTTTATTGGTGGCCAGTCAAGTCAGTGGATTACTTCATTATGCTGCTAGAGAAACTTCTAGGACCAATAAAAATGTTTGACCAGATCACCCAAAGGGAAGGAAGGAGAAAGAGTTTGTATGGACCCATATTCATAAAAAAGGATCTCAATTGTGCATTAATTTATAGGAAGAATGAATATGGACTAGAAGATGCTCAAGGTCCTTTCCAACCCTATGATTCTATGAAATCCAAGAGACATTGGGAAAAAATGCTTAAGTCTCCATTTATTAATGAAGTTCACAAAGTGATATTGAGTTGGACACAACCTCCTTATTTAGCCCATCTCACAAGATGGTCTGTAGTATATTTAATTTGAAGAAGAAAATGATATACGCTACCATGAAAGCCATGGAAGGAAGCTGGAATATACACACTAATTAAACAGCTAGTCTATTATTGTGGATGAGGCCTACTTGAATTTCTCTGTCTACAAATCAATGCTTACAAAGGCTCCACAGCCAGGTTTCTAAAACCTTTTTTTTTTTTTTTGCCATTGTACCTCTCTTTAGTATAATCGTAATGTATACACCTCCCCTAAAAATCCAAATACCCAAATCAAACTTTGGGAAAGGTGGATTTTATTGTAACAATTCAACTAAAAGTTTCTTCATACCTCCCCTGGATTCTGTCTGCACCTTCCAAGGGAAGGTAACCCTGCTCTAAAAGTTTGAAATGCTAAAGACCCAAATGTCAAAAAATTGCTCTGAGAGCAGGGCAGAGGAAAATAATAACAATAACAATAACAATAACAATAACAATAATAATAGTAGTGTAAAAATACAACTTCCCTGTGTCCGAAAAGTCGTGGGAACATAGGGTGGAAAAAGTTGTTGAGAATGAGAGGGTGAAGATCTTGTGGGACTTTCGAATACAGACAGATCACCATTTGGAACACAATACGCCGGATATCGCAGTTGTAGAGAACCGAAGTGTACAGCTGATTGATATCGCTGTACCAGGAGATGCCAGAGCCGAAGAAAAAGAACTGGAAACAATTACGAAATATCGCGACCTGGCCATCGAAACTGCGCGATTATGGATGAAACGTGTAACAGTGATACCCATTGTCATCGGGGCACTGGGAACTATGTCCAAAAACTTTGCAAAATACATCAAGAAACTGCAGCTTCCTGCAATAACTCCAGCAATGTTACAAAAAACTCCGCTACTCGGAACATCTTATATTTTAAGGAGGTACCTGGTTGACACCTAGGATGCTGGTAGCAACCCGTGTCAACCATCAGCGCCAGCCAACTTGAATGTTCAGTTAACTGAGATTCATGTCTAATGAATAAAAGATAATAATAATAATAAAAAGTTGGAAGGGGCCTTAGAGGTCATCTAGTCCAACCCCCTGCTCAGGCAGGAAACCCTATACCATTTCGGACAAAGGGCTGTCCAGTCTCTTCTTGAAAACTTCCAGTGTTGGAGCATTCACCGCTTCTGGAGGCAGGTTGTTCCACTGGTTAATTGTTCTAACTGTCAGGAAGGTTTTCCTTAGTTCTAGGTTGCTTCTCTCCTTGATGAGTTTCCATCCGTTGCTTCTTGTCCTGCCCTCAGGCGCCTTGGAGAATAGCTTGACTCCCTCTTCTTTGGGGCAGCCCCTGAGATATTGGAACACTGCTATCATGTCCCCCCTCGTCCTTCTCTTCGTTAAACGAGACATACCCAATTCCAGCAACCGTTCCTTATATGGTAGCAAGCAATAATGGTAGCAAGCCACAGCAAATATCATCTCTGGCCAGAAAGGAGATTATGCAGAATCCCAAGCAAAACCTGACCAGGTGCAGAGTGTTATCTAAGAGAACGCTTCTCTGGGGATCTCCAGCCATCTATTCAGGGGAAGTTATAAGCAGGATGTCTGTCTTCTACCAGGGACTCCCAGTTCTTAATAAGAGAAGTTGCAGATGCTACAGAGCATCTGAGGGATCCTGCTGGATTAAAGCAGAGGAAGGAGAAAAAGACAGCAGGCTCTCGCAAGACTGGGGCAGGCTAGAAGGTTTTTATTCACTTCATCTCTTTGCATGAATAACAATATGAAGGACTGAAACAATCCTTCTTTTCATACTAACAATACGAAAGTAACACAGCTCTACATAGAAATGTCCTTGAAGGAATATGTTTTGTTTCTCCGACTTCCTAATTAAGAAGGAATAAAAAATGGAAGTGTGGTCATGATAGCATTAATACGTTGATTCTGTCCATTTCCCTTTGATGTCCTGAATCTAACATGGTTTTAAATACCAGAAAATAATTGTTTTGAGTACCCCCAGATAAACAAATAGACAGATATTCATGTTACATGTTGGCTAATAACAAATTGATTATTGCTGGATCTAGTATTATGGCAACTGAAAAATACTGTACAGTTTTGCCCATAATAACAGCTTCTAAATGAAAACTGGTGATGCTCAGAACAATGTGGATCCTTTTTATACTTTTGGAAGTTGCTGTGGGGTCTGAGAGCTAGCAAAAGTTTCTGGTACACGCATGTCAGCGATAAGGAATATATCTATTGCACTGTATACATAATTTCATTTTTACTTTGCTGGATTCTTTTAAAAATGTAAAAATGTATTACTGAAAGCCAGTGAACTAGCTGGATTTAAGGCCTGAAATAAACACAACACAACATGTTTTCAATCGGTTTGCATATTGTTGGACAATGATTAGTAGTTTATGTGTTTTAAATGGACTAAAAATGGTTCCCTGTTGTTATTCTTTTGTTGTTTGCCCTTTGACCTCCATTTGATAGCATTGTTTGCAAAGCTGCGAAACTTTTACATTTTCTCCACTAGAGGGCACAGGGGCCATTTTTCATAATGCATACTAAAAACTGAAACAAATCCTTTAACTTATATGATCATTCTGGAACAGTTGCTTTAAAATACATAATCTCTTATTCACCAAAAGTCTGCCCTTTGCTACAGAGACTGGGGGTCCAAAGAAAGGCAGTATTCACACTTTGGCCAAGAGAGTAGAAATTTGGCAAATAAAAGCCCTTTTTCCCTTCCTAGGCTAATTTTTTGAGACATGAAAGTGTAGAATAGTGAGAAAAGAATTTTGTGAAGGCATTCCCAGGTATATTGCAGAAAGATTTGCAAAACTCCCAATGATATCCGTCCGGCCACGTGGTTGAAAATTGTGCTTTGTCCTTATAGGTATTTTTGCTTTATGCTTATACACATAACCATAGTTAGTTTCAGAAATAAATTAGACAGGAATTATTCTTTGGAAACAAAATAAATCAGATAGTATAATAGTACGATCTCTTTATCTCATTTGTTCCCATACAATTAGGAGTTTTACTGCCATGTTGTGACAGGTGACTGTGTTTGACCTTTGACGGTTGGTTGGTTGACTGGTGTTCAAACTAATGAAGACCCTTAATGGGTTGGCTTTTGTGAAGCTCTGAGCAGTGGGGTTAAAGAGAGAATGGGGTTGCAAACAGAATCCAGAGAGGATCCTTCAATTAAACCTGAAGTCTATTAGTAAAGAAATATTGAGGAGGTTGAAAACAAGCAATGATTCACCTATGTCTTTGAGATTCATATGAACCCTCACTCTTTTCCTTATTATTTATTGTGTATGGCATGCTTCACAAGAGGACAGCCTGGAGCAAAGAGTTCTCCTGGTTCTTCAAAGCTGGAAATAACATACTGATCCTATGTTAATTCCATAATCATTCCTGTATCTGAAAAGGGATGGGGGACAAATGAAGCAACGTGGAAGCAAATGAAGAGTGATGCTTCCAAAAATAAAACTAGATCTCAGATGACTAAAGTTTGGAGGGCATAACTGGTTTTTGTGCTGTAAATATGTTAAAATAAGATAAGGAGACAAGATACTGACCCATAGGCCATAGGCCAAATAGAGCACAAGAAGTAAAGGAATAAAAACGAGGAAGAATTCAACACGGTGCTGGAATATGCATATGAATAAAGTATTAATTCTCCTTCATGGATTACTGCCTTGTCGTGGCGAAGGGGCTTGCGTAACTCAATGAAGCTATGAGCTATGCCGTGCAGGGCCACCCAAGATGGACAGGTCATAGCAGAGAGTTCTGACAAAATGTGATCCACTGGAGAAGGAAATGGCAACCCACTCCAGTATCTTTGCCATGAAAACCCCATGGACAGTACTAAAAGGCAAAAAGATATGACGCTGGAAGATGAGCCCCTGAGGTCGGAAGGTGTCCAATATGCTACTGGGGAAGAGCAGAAGGCTAGTACTAGTAGCGCCAGAAAGAGTGACTCATTGGAGAAGAGCCTAATGCTGGGAAAGATTGAGGGCAATAGAAGAAGGGGACGACAGAGAATGAGGTGGCTGGATGGAGTCACTGAAGCAGTAGGCGTGAGCTTAAATGGACTCCAGAAGATGGTAGAGGACAGGAAGGCCTGGAGGAACGTTGTCCATGGGGTCGCGATGGGTCAGACACGACTTCGCAACTAACAACAACAACAAAAGTATTAATTTGAATTGTCATTTAGAAGAAACAATGAAAATAATAATTACAACAGAAACAGAAAAATGCCCGTTTTTTTTTCTCCTAGTGGTCTGTGATAATCTGTTTGGTTAAATCTCCCTTAACTATTTTCAAACTCTGCTTCCCTCATTCTTCAACTCTTTCCCCTCCCCCAGATGGAAGGCTCTGGGTTCCTCAAAAGATTGATGTCTGTTAGCTTTAATGAAGGTGTTTTTAATGGATAACAATGGTTACTACAATTTTATTGACTGTCAGTCTATGGCACAATTTCAAGAGAGTATCAAGTTGACTAAAGCATATCAATGATACCTTTTACCATTTTCATCTGAGAAAAGAAGACTGAAAACCTGTGGACTTCCTGTATAGTTTGATGAACACAGTTATTAAAACAGAACTGTGAGACATTGGGAAAATGGAAATACAAGAAGCTGACTAACTCATGTTTACTCTATTGTGCAGCTGAGTAAATGAAACAGGCGGGACATAAGGCTGTTCTACAGGGTAATGATAAAAGACAAAAACCACCACTGTCTGATTTGGGTTTTTTTCGCCCTATTTTCTGTCATCTTTACATTTTCACTGAATACAACAGTGAATATGCAAATGAGCAATTGCAGATTATTTTTATTTCCCATTTCTGGAAGTGCTGGGAACCATCAATTGGTGTTTACGATGGGCAAGAACTGCTTGGAGAAATATATAGAGAGAAAGACCTGAGAGGGTACTTCTTCTGGCACTAGAATATGGCTTGTCCTGTGGGACTCATCAGCGTTTCAACTATTATGGAAAGACAATAGCTGTTTGAAGCACTTGTGAGGGAGTGTGGTGGGATCTGGTGATGAATGTTGATTGCAGGGAGTGGGATTGTAGGGAAAGGAGCTAATGAAATTCTGGAAATGCTCTGGATGGACAAATCTGGAAATAGCCCCTGTTTGGTTCTTAACCTTTTCCCAATCTGATGGCCTGCATTAGTGCACCATGAATGGATGAGGATCCATTTGTAGGGCTAGTACTCCATCAGTCTGAACAGTCTGAATATGGCCATGCTGGGAAGAAGCTTTTATCTGGATTTTGTTTAAAACTCAAGAACGCTGAAAAAGACCTTTAACCTCCTCGTATATTTTTTAAAATAAATGCTGTTCTTGGGTGCGTCTCATTATAAATTTTCCCCTCTAAGGGCAGGATTTTCCCTGCAGCATTCATAACCATTCATCTATTTGCTCCCAACGGAACCCATCACTGAGGGTTTGTTTGTTTTTTTAATTCCAGTTCAGCAGCTCTGGTAGGTGGAACAAACGGTGGGATGTCAATGAGATGAATAAAATTACTACTTTGCATTGATGCCACGAGCCTCTCAAGTTTACTTTCAGGCTGTCCTATGTGACAAGCCCCCATTGGTAGCCTGTTAAGGCCATCCATTGTTATCATCTTTTGGCAGATACTGTCACATAGCCTAGACTAGACATGGCCCCATAAAGTGAGAACCGGCACATAGTTATGGGTCCTGGCTTGTACCTCAATCAGGATATTTCTTCATGGCACGACAAATTTCCCCAGTAAAAACAGGCATGTACTAATAACAAGAGGACATTTTGTAAAAACACCCAGTGGTATCAAATATTACCCTGGAATTAGTTCTGTTTCTCTCAGTGACATACAGAATCTTCCTCTCTCACATACAGACCTTCTTGAATTCAACCGTTCCTGCTTGCTCCTTATTTCCTCCCCCCTTTTCTACCACTTTGGGGAATAATTTAACATGTTACACACTAACTTTCCTATAATGACATTTTGGCTTTTGAAATTCTGCCTCCCTCTTTTATGGCCAGCCCTCTAATGGTTCTCTCACAGGCCTGCCTCTGGCAATCATGTAAGGAATAAATAGAAGCTGACACAGTAATTTACTTAAATCTTCTTCACACTTTTGCAGCATTTTCCTCCAGAGAATACCCTCAAAACAACAATTATTTGAAATGTCACACGTTCCTGCCCCTAGGCAACCAACAAATGAACATTAAATCTATTAACAACAACTAAAAAAATTAAATGTTTACTTTTCTGAGAAGGTGAGGAGAAGGTGGGAGAGGGAAAGCTGCCTCTAATAAATTTATACTCAATAATAAAGAGATGTAGTTAATGTTCTCTCTCTACTGAGCTGCAGGAAGAGAAGGAGGGCAAGTGGCTAGACAAGAGCTGGTCTACTGCAGGATGCCAGGAGCCGCCTGGATTTCTGCCCTGGCGAAGAGGTTGAAGTCCACCGCACAAGTGGATGATTGCGTAAGGCCACATTAAAAAGTCGTGGCAGAATATTGTATAATATATAACCCATCGACGCCACCTCCTCCCCTGGATCAAATTATGCTGGAGAAGTAAGTACTTTCGCCAGGTATAACGTGTTGCTATGATCCTGATTTTCACAGAACAGACAAGTAAGAGAAGGAGAGCGGTTACGACTTTATTGTGCCTAGCAGTATGTGGTTATATGGTGACAAAACGTGGCACGCTTCTGGTAAGCATCTCAACTACATTTTCATACATGGATGTTGATATGTGCAACCTCTCACTCTCTCACATATTACACACGGACACACACACACACACACAAATTGAGAAAGAAGAACGGCCTTTTCCCATTCTGTCCGTTTTTAAGGGTTTCCAAGGAAGATGCTTGGCTACATGGGAGCAAAGATGGCTACAAATAATTTAAAGATATTGAATGTTGCAAGGTGCTTGATGGAAAGGGTAATAGGTCAAATTGGCTTAGACTATCTATAGTCCAGGAGGACTTACTATACGTCAAGGCTCACTAGGCCTCATTTCATGCCTGGAGCATCTCTGTATGCAAATGCTGCCCTCAATGTTTCTGCATTTGCTTACATAGCCCACAACCCAAATCTAGGATGCACCAAGTCCCTCAAGGACAAAGCCTAGTCAGTTTCTAGGCAATTGTGGCACAAACTTTAGCCCATCATTTGAGTGTATAGAAAGGACAACTTCTCATGCTTTACTATAAAGAATTATAGTTTTCTGTTCTTGTGTGGGTATGGTTTTGACAATAGTTGCCTGGCTAAACAGAAACCTTACAAGGCAGTATAGTAATCACTTCTCTGAAGATATGTGCAGGTGAGAGAAATCACATTTTCCTCCCCTCTCTTGAGCCTACAAATATTACACAACTTTATGAGAAATAGGACCACTGTATGCCCAATTTTACCAAGGAAAGTTGATTACTGAAAGTCCTATCAATTCTATTGGCAGTACAGACTAAATCTAGTCTAAATCTTATATATCTATCTATATTGAGAGAGAGAGAGAGAGAGAGAGAGAGAGAGAGAGAGAGAGAGAGAGAGAGAGAGAGAGAGAGAGAGAGATTAACAATCAACATCTGGCAAGCAGGCTCACAGGTTACCTCATCACCATCTTCCCCATTATGCTGAGATACATTAAACTACTATTTAATGTATAGAAAATATTTCTATGTTTCTAGTTTGCCTTATTACATCTAGACTAGTATGTATAAACATCAAAAGGAGGGAGGAATTTGAGAGATGTTAGAGGGAGGGAATTTTAACTTAAATTGAAACCTGGCTTTCTTAATTTCTTTCTCTCTGTGTTTTAAGCATCATCTGATATGATACTAAGAGGTAAGCTACACCTGCTGTCTACTTAAAATGATGTAAGATGCTATGGACTTCACGGTCCTTAAACTACTTAACCGAAGGCATATCATCAGCTTTCTATTTTAATAGGTAAATTGAGTTTGTTTGCATCAATGCAATATATTGCTGACTACCAGATGATGGGGAAAATAGTAGGCATTAAAATGCTTGACTAAGACTGAGAAGCTTAAGCTCAGAGGTATAAATGTTTGGCCTTTTCTATGAAAAAAATGGGTAGAATGGGGAAAAAGGCATTTGGGAGATAATATTTTTGTTTACCCAGTTGCAATGTATGGCTGTGAAAGTTGGACCATAAGAAAGGCTGAGCGCCAAAGAATTGAGGCCTATGGTGCTGGAGAAGACTCCTGCGAGTCCCCTGGACTGCAAGGCGATCAAACTGGTCAGTCCTAGAGGAGATCAACCCTGACTGCTCCTTAGAAGGCCAGATCCTGAAGTCGAAACTCACGTACTTTGGCCATCTAATGAGAAGGAAGGACTCACTGGAGAAGAGCCTAATGCTGGGAAAGATTGAGGGCAATAGAAGAAGGGGACCGCAGAGAATGAGGTGGCTGGATGGAGTCCCTGAAGCAGTAGGCGTGAGCTTCAATGGACTCCAGAAGATGGTAGAGGACAGGAAGGCCTGGAGGAACGTTGTCCATGGGGTCACGATGGGTCGGACACGACTTCGCAACTAACAACAACAACAACCAACATAGGTGTCAAACTCACCACATCACGTGACGCGTCATGTCGTATCACAACGTTTTTTGCATTGCTGGAGCTGGGGTGGGCACGGTCTCCATATGATGTAACCGGAAGTTTGACACCCCTGCCATAGTAGTATTATTGATTTCATTTGCCTGGCTGATAGTTCAAGATGCTGAGTTGCAACTTGAAACTATTGAAAACTGACCATTCCTGTTCTATAACTACATAAATATAAACAGATACTCCTGTCAAACAGAAAGCCATACATATTTGAAAACCAGACTGTGAATGATGTAAAAATGATGTGATAAGTACTAAGACAGCATGGCTTTCCTAAGAACAAGCCTTGCCAGACTAAACATGATTCATGATTTGATCAAGTGCTTTTATTAATAGATTGTGGAAATGCTCTAGACATAATACATCTTAATTGTTCAAAAGATTTTTTATCTCAACTTTATTTTTATAATAAATATAAAACTCCTATTTTCTCCACAGGAACAACCATGAAGTGTGACAGGAACTAACCAACTGGCTTAATTGTTGACTAATTGTTGCCTGAGCCTGACGTCATGGGCTGATAATAACTGGCCTGAAGTCATGCAGCTAACTTTCATGCCTAAGGTGAAACTAGAATTCACAGTCTCTTGGCTTTTAGCTTGGTGCATTAACCATGACACCAAACTGGCTTTAAGAAAGTACCTAATGATATTCAGAACAGCAAGCTGGTTAAGTGTGAGATGAAGTTACAGTATAGGGCCAACTCAGAAATCATACATAGTACTCATCAATAATTCTCATCAAACTAGAAAGACATGTCATGTGGAATGCCACAAGAAACAGTTTTGGGTCCCCTTTAATTGTTTTATTAATGACTTGGATAAAGAGGTAGATGGAATATTTAAATGTGTAGATAAAATTGGGTTACATAGCTAACAGCCTAGCCTAGGGAAATAAAATTTTAAATGTTCCTGACGATTAGAAAAACATTGAAAATGACAGACAAGCTTAGACAAATGCTAAATTCTTTACTTACAAGCAGAAACCAAATGGTATACCATAGGACAAGGAAAATCTGGCTTGGTCATATGATCCGTGACAAAGCTCTTGAAATAGTAATTGACTGCCAACCTAATACGGACAGTGTCCCAATCTTAACTTGTCCCATCTCTTATCTGCTTAGGTGTGCTTCTTGCTTAACTAGGGTATATGGTAACCCTCTTCAAAGACTTGAAAGTATGAGGTCAAATCTGCTTTGGAGTGCAAGACACAGAATAATGGACTTAAGTTAGAGGAATGTAGATTCTGATGTAATGTTGGGGGGGAAAAGTCCCAACGAGTAAGAGCTGTTGACACTGCAGTCAATTTCCCAGAGAGGGGATGGGCTCCCCTTCCTTGGAAACATTCAAGTGGAGGCTGGAAAGCCATCTTTTGGGGATGCTTTAATTTGGACTCCTGCACTGAAGAGGGGATGGAATTTGATAACCTTCATGGCCCTTCCCAACTTAGCGATTCCAGGGATTCTTTGGTTTTTGCTAGCTCAAGAAGCCCTGCTTGGCGTTTGAAGCCAGGCACTACCTCTCCTCTCAGATGCATTTCACCAAAATGGCAGAGGAAATTGATTGTGGCCAGTTATTTTAAGATTTAGGGGAACATCCGGGATAATTTCGGCTCTTAGTGCTTCCTTGAGGATTATGCTATCTTCTCCTCGGCTTTTCTTAGGACTCCCAGTGTGACCCAACATGGGAATTCCACCTTGTTCAATGCAGAAAGAAGCTAAAAGACCAAGTGCTGAGCAATTCCTCCAGTAATTGTCAAGATCCTTTGTCTCTTCTCCTTCTGCAGAAGATTTTTCTGTTACTCGCGTTTGCGTCTTGATCAAATATAGATGGGCTAAGTTTACTTGGCACATCTGGCAAGCCACCAGATCTGCTGTGTTTGTCATTTCGTTTTGCTAATGCAGCAATCTTTCCCTTGTCCCAATCAGGGATGGTGAGGCCGGTCTGCTCTGTATGGCAGTGACAGAGATAAACGGAGGATCTTGATGGCTCCCCCAGTGCCCTTTTCTTCCTTCTGCACAGTTCCCTCGGCGCCTTTTTTCTGAGCCTTGTTTCTGTCTCAGCAGGGGAAGACGCCTTGGCATAGCCCTCTGCAAATTGCATCAAGGAAAAATCATTAAACAGGATTGGAAAGAAAGAAAGAAACACTTACAAACTCAAACAAAAGAGAGAGAGAGAGAGAGAGAGAGGATGTTCCTGCATAAAGCACTTTCAAATGCCAGAAAAGAAAGGCCACACTTCAATGATCAATCACTTACCAGCAAAAGCCTCATAAGAGTGTTTCAGTTCCATTTGAGTATGTGCATGATGTAAATGTCTGCCAGTGTGTGTGTGTGTGTGTGTGTGAGAGAGAGAGAGGGGTGGGTGGGAGGGGAGAGTGAGCAAGAGAGGGAGGGAGAGAGCAGGGTATTTAGAAGTTGTGATATAAAGCAAACTGTGAATAGAGTCAAAAAAACCCCAAAAGAATAATTAGGAGGAGGCTCATAGGTCTTTGGAAAGATCTGCGGGCTAGGCGTAATGCGGAGCCATTGTTTGCATACAGATTTTCGGTTTTGGGAAAGTGGAATCACATTTGATTAAGATTATATTTTACTAGGTTATTTTGCCAATACTTTCTTACAATGGATACAAGTTATAGTTTTCCAAGTATTCCTTCCCAGTTGGTTTAATTGTGCTGATAATTACATTCATCTAGATATATTTATCCAGAAATGGAAAGTTCAAAGCAGAATGTATTAGGAATGAACTCTAAGTAGGACTGAGCTAGCTTTAGCAGGATTGTGGATATGGATGAGTCCCGAATCCTAAGGCAGTTCAGAACAGATTGCCATAAGATCTCTAATATTGCATATTTTGTTGGGATTCCAAAAGCCCTGTAAAGCTCCAGTCTTTACATGTTGCTCAGAGCTATGCCAGACTATCAGGGATGCCCTCCGATAGCTATGCCAACAAATGTACAAACAAACAAGTCAACACACTGGTGCTTTTTAGAATGCCATAACAGGGAAATACATAGCAGGATGACTGTGTTGCAGAAAATCACAGGACTCAGACCACGGAATCAAAAGAAGTTGGTTTATTTGCGCAAAGGTTCAGAGCAAAAATCATAACAACCTCTGAACACCTTCTCATGGAATAACAAGTTCATATATACTCTTTTAGAAGCAGCAAAACACGGAAATGTAACTTGTTAGCATTGATTGGTCACTTGAATTACAGCCCCATTAGCCCCCCTGTTGCTATGCTAAAGTAGCTAAATATCTTGTCCCCCTCTCATGGATCGAGGTCACAGGTGTCTTGCCAAAGCATCTAAGTTTCCGGCAGCACATTTGTGGTTAGCTACCAGCGAGAGCGAGACATAGAAGCGAGACATATGTGGTTACTTGTAACAGAGCTTCATGCTTGACACTCATATGTGACCGACAGATGAACTTGTGGTTTGACATTTTACACTTCCTTTTTGCTTCTTCTAACTAATACACGCATTTAAGACTCATGTCCTGTTTTATGACCTATGTCTTGTTTTATGTCCTGCCTTAACTGGATTGTTTGATCAATAGGTCTGTCCTTATAACTCAGAAAAATCTTTTTCATAATATCACCAACTGTCACATGATCACAGCATGGCTGGAAAAATCATGGATCCAGGATGTTTTGAAGTTTGAAGGGCCAACTTGAAAGACTGAACAGAGAGACTCTATAAAACTGGAAGTATGAAGGATGACTGCGAATGGAAAAGGACCAAAGTTAAAAGTAATGCACATAAGTCAAGGCATGGGAGACACAAAGGAAGATAATCAGTGAAGGAAGCCAGCTTCTTTCTCCTAGGAAAAGCACAAGCTTTTTTTCATTGGCCAAAAAAATGACAAAGGTCTTTTTAAGCCCTGAGATGCCTAAAGCCAGAATATGTGTTTGATCAATTTTCTCCAACACACATTTTTTTCCTTATTGCATTCAACGGATGTGTATTCTATCCCCTATTGAAGTCAATAGCCCTAGGAGATTAGAATTAGAAGGAAAAATATTGATCCACCTGATCAAATACTAAATTATGTTTCTGATGGAGCTGGTTCCATGTGGGCAATTGTACCCATTATGCCTTCCTTAAAAAAGGTGCTGCTTCCACCGTTCCAATAATAATGCTCGTTTAGAGAAACTGTGAATAGAAATGGATGGTTTAAATAAGAGGATAGACCAGGGGTCTTCAAACTTGGCCCTTTTATGAGTTGTGGACTTCAACTCCTGAGGAATTCTGGGAGTTGAAGTCCACAAGTCATAAAAGGGCCAGGTTTGAAGACCCCTGGGACAGACTGTTTTGGAGGGTCTGGGTTCTGATCATATTCTCCATTACAGAACAGAAGAGAACAGAGAGAATGCTTCAGACATGCACCAGGAAGACTCCGCTGAAGAGAACTGAATTTTGATTTTCTCAATCACCCTCCAGAATAAATAGGAGTGGAATACCATCTCCCACTGCCAGCCCAGGCAAGTAAGACTATCCTGGAAGGTGGGAAGCAGCCCTTAAAGCTTAAAGCTCCACACAACCGCATTCTTTACTGAATTTCCTTGTTCTTAAGCCAGTTCCTATCTGCAATCTTTCTGCACTATGGAAACTAAGTGAAAAAATGTCAGATGCTAAAAAAAAAAAAGTTGTATTTCTTTCCATCTCAATCCCCAACCCAATTTGAATTTTGGATTATTTGAAAATATCAGATGTGTGCAACATTTTAATTTAAGAAGATTTATATTGTATTACTTTAGGGACTCGTTGGAGAAGAGCCTAATGCTGGGAAAGATTGAGGGCAATAGAAGAAGGGGACGACAGAGAATGAGGTGGCTGGATGGAGTCACTGAAGCAGTAGGCGTGAGCTTAAATGGACTCCAGAAGATGGTAGAGGACAGGAAGGCCTGGAGGAACGTTGTCCATGGGGTCGCGATGGGTCGGACACAACTTCGCAACTAACAACAACAACTTTAGGGTAGGTTGCCTGCATTATTACCCTTGTCTTCACATAAACATACAAACACACACACACACACACACATTTGTTATGAAATACTCTGGGAAACAATACCAATATGGATAGGAATATAATATCGGGGCTGCAAAACTCTGGTTGACCACTAGATAGCAGTAAAAAGTTCCTCTTGGTTGGCAACTCAGAGAGATAGGGCTAATATGGCATCTCACAAACCAAACAAACCTTGGAGACATTTCCCCTGCTTTCCTTCTGGTTGAGATCCTGAGGCCATTTCTACAGCATCCTCAGGGATCTGCCTCAAAATGGGCAATTTCACCAAAGTCTTGAAGGTGTTGGAATTGCAGTAGCAAAAATCTTTGAAATGAGAACTAAACATGAAAAAAAGAACCTCCAAGCGTTGCCATTTTTTACCTAGTGCGTGAAGTAAATGTTTAAAAAAACGGAAAAATAGAAGTTCTCACTTGAGCAGAAAGAGATGTTTTAATTATATATATATAATTATATAATATATATAATAATATATATAATACTAGAGTTGGTAGAAATATATTATATATATTATATATAATGTATATAATACTAGAGTTGGTAATATATATATATAATATTAGAGTTGGTAGAAATATATTATATATAATGTATATAATACTGGAGTTGGTTTTATATATATATATATATATATATATATGTAGGTCTTTGGTAATTCGGGTTTTCTCCCGCGTAAAATTGAAAGTGTCTTGGCGACGTTTCGACGAAGTCTCATTCGTCATCTTCAGGCTGGTGTCTCTTCGGCCTCGTGCTTCTAGAAGCAATGTGTGATCGCAGCTGTTTCTTCCTTTTAACTGCCAGTGGAGGTATGAACTGATTGGATGGGAGCTTGGCTGTGTTCTGATTGGGTGGAGGTGTGTTCTGATTGGTTAGGGGCTTGGCTGTGGTCTGAATGGATGGGGGGTTGGCTGTGCTCTGATTGGCGGGGGGTGTGCTCTGCTTGGGTGGGGGCCCTGTTGTGCTCAGATTAGTCTGAGTGGCAGGGGGATTTGAGATGGAGAGCTGCATTGCTGTTGTTTGGCTTCGCGTTCGTGGTCGTGCCACATCTTCAAGGTGGTTGTCAGTTTGCTTCACGTATGAAATGGAGGGGTTTAAAATGGCCAATGATGCAGCTGTGGTCTGGTTTCTGGTCCGCGGTCGTGCCTCATCATCGGTGTGGGTATGAGTCTGCTTTTTGCGTGGATGTGTGGTGGTGACATATATATATATATGTATAATACTAGAGTTGATAGAAACAGAAAGAGTAGCTTGCATCCAGGCCTAAAAAGCAGTGGGCTCTAAATAATATGTTCTGGACAATCCCCTGCAACATATACAAACACTGCAGAAATAAACTATTTTACATAAAGGGAACCCTGTTATTATTTTAAGATCTCCATCTTGAAACATAGCAGAAACAACAAACCTTTCAATTTTTCAATAATAATACAGTACAGTACAGTGTGTTAAAGAGCATACAGATCAGTCTAAAATGAATCTATTCCATTTCTGTCTATATTCAGCTATAGATTAAATTGTTCTATCAAGTATCTTAAAAAAAATAACACTGTGATTTTTTTTTTTACATATATGCCACTTTACTTAATGTTTTGTACAAAAGACTGCACAATTATGCACAACTTTGTACACATAGTTTGGGCTGAGGATTAAATGGTAGAGTCCAGAGCCGGATGGAATTTGAATCTTTATATTACTCTGGAAATGAATATTGGGTTAGTTTGCAGAGCTTACATATAGGCGCTCTCCAGATGGGGCTTTCACTTTCCTGTAATTGTTATCTCCAATAATACACAATAAGCATCAGCTAAGAAATAAGGCAAAACTCCTCTTAATAAATCTTGAAATTGAATGCCTGTAAAAAGGGAGAAATAACAAGAGTGTGCCAGAAGGGCATTGGGGGGGGGGGAAAGGATTTTACTTTTAAATAACTTTTCTGGGTCTAGAATACTACAATTCTTTACGTCTCGAAGCACAGAAATAGAGACATTCCACAAATTAAAGAGAAAAAAATATACTCGGCAAAAATTCATCCATAGGTAAGTAGAAAAGAAGGAGAATATGATTTGCACAAAATAAAGAGAAATCTGATAGAAGAAAACAGGCACACCATAATCAAATACAATATCGTTGCTGTAATGAAGACAAAATGTTGCAGTGACTGGAATTTGTAGAGGATGTTAGGGATGTACACACACGTGCAGTGGTGGGATTCAGCCGGTTCGCACCACTTCGGCAGAACCGGTAGCTAATTTTTTTGTTGCCCAGGCCCAGAATGAACTTCCGGAAGCAGCATCCACATGGAGAACCGGTTGTTCAGATATTTGAATCCCACCACTGCACACGTGTCCTATAATCAGCAAAGGCTTGTAGATTAATTAATACGGAGGGCCTTTAAATCTGTTGCTATAAGCTGAATTTTTGATGTAATGGTTGAGAAACACACACAGAGAGGGGGGGCAGGTTGCTCCCTTATTAACAATTAAACTAAAGGGACTGAGGAATGTAAGAAAATGGTTAAAGGTATCAACTTCTATGCAGGTGCAGGGCGCAGGGGTTTTAGGAGAGGGGCCTCTCTGGGTTGTTTGAACACCCTTCCTGAGCTTCCCTCTGCCCGTAGGGATGAGGAGAACAGGGCACAGAAATACCTGGTGCCTCAAGCAGTAAGAGTGAAGAACTGGTATATGAGAGCAGTGCAAGTGTACCGTAAGCAGAGATTTTGCACCGAATGCAAGAAATGGGTGCTACAGGGATGTGCATTAGTTAATTTGCATTAACACCCAGACATGTAAAAAGAATTCCAATCTGTTGTAGTATGTGATATTCAGAAGGGTAGAGAAGTGGGCTCTAATATTTAATATTTAAGAAGATAATAGAAACATAAGGGGAAAAAATAAATCCATAACAAAAATACCCTTGAGTAAAACAAAACTGCTATGATTGTCATGATTAAAGATTCAAAACTGTTGAATCTTGGAAAAAAATAATCATCCCCATATTACAATTAATATTTAAACATATATACTAAGGGTTTTTTTTTAAATAGTATATTTAAATTACATAAAAATCAAGACAATCAAAGCTGAGAGATTGATTCTGTGCTGCGCTGCCGGCTTTTCTGAAGGAAGTAGTGGTACTCCTGCCTTGAAGCCGCTGATAGCGCACCCTCTCCTCAACTGATCATCCTAGGACCCAGCCGTTTTCAACAGCCAGGGACCAATCTCCAACCTTCTCTTTACGAAGGAGGTGATTGAAAAGGTGGTTGGTCTGCAAGTAGGTATCTTTCTGAGCCCGCTCCATGGGTTCAGGATTGCTTAAGACAACCGCTTAAGTATGAACCAGCAGTGTGGGGCAGCTGCCAAAAAAGCCCAATGTAGTCCTAGGCTGCATTAACAGAGGAATAGTATCAAGATCACATGATGTGTTAGTACCACTTTATACTGTGCTGGTGAGATCACACCTACAATACTGCATACAGTTCTGTTCACCATGATAACAAAAAGAAAAAAAAATTAAGACACTAGAAAGAACATTTTTGGTGTTCTTTTGCAGAAATAAACACCAAAGATGATTAAGGGACTTGGAAGCTAAAGTGTATGATTAATGGTTGTGGGAACTGGGTATGTCTAGTAGTCTAATGAAGAGAAGGACTAGGGGTAACATCAGATAGCAGTCTTCCAATATTTGAGGGGTTGTCACAGAGAAGAGGGGTCAACCTATTCTCCAAAGCACCTAAGGGCAGGACAAGAAGTAACAGATGGAAGATCATTAAAGAGGGATCCAACCTGGAACTAAAGAGAAATTTCCTGAGAGCGAGATCAATTAGTCAGTGAAATGGCTCACCTCCAGAGGTTGTGGGTATTCCATCACTGGAAGTTTTTAAGAAGAGACTGGACAACCATTTTTCCGGAACACTATAGTATCTCTTGTTTGAGCAGGGGGTTGTACTAGAAAATCTCCAAGGTCACTTCCAACTCTGTTATTTTGTACTCTGTATTCTGCTATGTAGGGCCCTCCTGTGTGGGATGCTGCCCCATTTTTCAACAACTACTTGAAACCACTAACGAGGTCATCTACCAGTCTGGGCTTTGACATCGTCAGTACACTGATGGTACTCAATTATATCTCTTGACCCGGGGCCAGCTAAGTGAGGCTATTGAGGCTCTGTCCCCGTGCCTGGAGAAAGTATGGTTTTGGTTGGAGAGTTGCCATCTCTGACTCAATCATAAGAAGGCTGAGTTGCTGTGGATGTTTGGGCATCCAGATTGGGAATGTTCCAACTTTGACCTTGGATATGGTTACATTTCACCCTTCAGGAGTGGTACAAAATCTGGGAGCATTCCTGGACTCACGGCTCCTGCTTGATGAGCAAATGGCAGCTATGGCCAAGAAGGTCTGTGCACAATTTCATCAGGTTTGTTATTTGCACCATTTCCTAAAGCAGGGGTCCTTTAGACAGTCACTCATGCTCTAGTCACCTCATGGCTTGTCTACTGTAATGGGTTGCCCTTGAAGATTACCTGAAAGCTTCAGCTGGTCTAGAATGGAATAGCATAGCAATGACGTGCAAACCTTTGTGTGACCATGTAACACTTCTTGCCAACTTGCTTCTGGGTGCAATTCAAGGTGTCAGTTATTATCTGTAGACCCCTATCTGGCATAGGGCCTGGTTACTTGAGGAACCATCTGTCTTCCATAGTATCTGCCTGGCCAATTTAAAAGGGTTAGTACACTCCAGATTCCTCTGATTAAGCAATGTCATCCATGCCTTTCTCTGTAACAGTGCCTGCCCAAAATTCTCACCAATTTAATATGGTTTGTTTTGTGAATGAATCCTAGTAAGGTATCCCTCCTGTTAGCTTGCCATTTTATCTTAAACAAAATGTCAGTAGTTTATCATCAATCCAGTGATCCAGGTAAGTTCTTTTCTGATATCTAAGGCTGCACCATCTCCTCTACTGTATTGCCTATCCCTCTGGAATAAGATTCATCCCTCCATGTTTCTGTAATTCTATTATATCATACTTGCCTTTGTGCCTTGTGATACCCATCTCATCTAGCTTGTTATCCATACTTTGTGCATCAGTGTAGAAACACATAAGGTAATGGATTGCTCTGTATTCAGGCTTCCTTTTCCTTTTATGCCTCCATCTTAATATTTGTTGTTAGATTTGTAAAGGATTGAATACTTTGTTTTGCTGCGGTATTCAATCCATTACAGATAGTCCTTGTTTAAAAATGCAATTGATTCCAGCAAAATGATCTCTAAGTGATACTGTAAGCAAACTGTGTATGTGTGTGTGTGTGTGTGTGTGTTTGAGAGAGAGAGACAGAGACAGAGACAGAGACAGAGACAGACAGAGACAGAGAGATGCTGTGATGATTACTCATTGCTACCATTTTATTTAGGTAAAGTTCTCTCATGCAGGAACAGTACAGCAATGTGTGCTGTCTAGGGAATTCTGGGAGTTGAAGTCCACACATCTTAAAGCTGCTGAGGCTGGGAAACATTCCTCTAGAAGAGGATCTCCAGGTTTATCTAGACCAGGGGTGTCAAACTCGCAACGTCACATGACATATCACGATATATCACGACTTTTTTTGCCATTGCCGGCAATGAGGTGGGCCTGGTTTCGCTATGATGTATCCAGCCCGTGGGCCGGCAGTTTGACACCTCTGATCTACACTGCAAGCCAGTGTCCTTTGAATGAAAATCCAGGACTTTACTCTGAAAGAATGGAAAAATACTCATGACAAAAAATTAAGAAGTTAAATTAATATAATTCATTATAGATCATCATATCCCGTGGCTTCATGTCATTATGAAATATTATAAATGTTTCCATTATATTGGTATAGAAATAAAACGCAAGGGGAAATTGCAAGGCCCTGACTATAACCAGGCTTATGGCCCTGGAAATAAAGAATTTGCTTTCTGCTCTTGTTTAATAATTCAGATTGACAAATCTGTCTGTATAAGATAGCAAAGTCAAGCTGACTATTTTCGTGATTGTTCTTGTAAGAAAAAGAGAGGCTTCTGGAAATGTGAATTATTTTCCACAGAGTTAAATTTAGTCACACAAGCAGTACTTATCACCACTGTGTGGTGGCACTGTGGTTAGAATGCAGTACTGCAGGCTAACTCACTGTTCATCCAGGAGTTCAATTCTGAACTGCTAGGTTGACTCAGCCTTCCATCCTTCCGAGGTCAGTAAAATGAGGACCCAGATTGTTGGGGGCATTATGGTGACTCTGTAAACCACTTAGAGACAGCTATAAAGCACTGTGAAGTGGAAGTGCTATTGCTATTATCAGATTTTGGCTGAACTAGAAAAGCCTAAGCAGGGTCCCACCTACTTAGTACTGATAGAAAAATCACCAGACAGTGCCTGAGCTGCAGGGAAAATACAAAAAAAAAAATAATAGCAGAAATAGGCAATATCCCTTTTCTTTTTTTAAAGAGACAAGTGGATCATAAGAAGACAACATGTTCACAAGAATCCAAATTCAATTTAAGAGAGTCTTTACTTTTTTAAAATAAAATCGATGCAGCAGGTTTTTCAAAAATGTCTTTGAACTCTTATTTTTTAATCCCATGTCTCTATTAACACCATTGCTTTGTAAGTTGCATTGTCCCCCATTGTGCTTTCAGCTGCAATTCAATGCCTGGCTACTATCTATAAAGGTCTGTATGGCACAAATCCAAGTTACTTGTGGGTCTATCTCTCTCCAGTTGGTTCTGCCCATCTCATGTGATCTTACAAGTTCCAGATCCTTTCTATAAATTGGTGTCATCTGGTGAGATTCAGGAAGCGTTGCTTTCTCTGTCATGGCACTTATTTTCTGGAACATCATTCCCCCTGAGATTCAGGTAGTTCCATCTTTGTTGGTTTTTCAAAAGAATTTGAAGCCTGTTTTCCCTCAGGCGTTGGGACAGGGTGATTTGAAATGGAATTGATGGTAGACTACTCTTGGTTCTGTTACGTTTTCCTCTGCACTGTTTTTATCCTGTTGCCTTTGTTTCTCCTTTTTTATCCTATGTTAACCATCCAGAGTTACAGTTGGCAAGCCATATAATAAAGCACTAATAAAGAAATAAATAAAAGACAAAGGTAATGAATTTCACAGGGGATATTAAGACTCATAAAATCATAGAAGAGGAAGAAGTCATTTGGACAATTGAGTATAGCATCCCCTGACCTTCCCCCCCCCCCACCAAAGCAAACGGAATAGGTTGGCCTCTACTTGGCAGCTCTGATTGACTGGATCCACTATCAAATTTTTCTCAAAATTTAATCACAATTAAACATAACTTTCTGTATTTTAAGTTGAGTATTTTTATCCTCTGAAGGAATAAAAGTCTCATCTAATTCTACAGACTGAATAAGCATTCTTCTTTATTAAGCTGCACAGCATGGATACTGCCCCATGTACTATGTCTGATACTGGGCACACTTTAAGGAATCAGAGAAACTTGAACAGATTTGGAAAAGGAGGTGGAAGCTAATTGGGGAACTAGAAACTAAACTCTATAAAGAGTGATGGAAGGATCAGGGACAGTTTAGCCTTGAGGAGATTTTAATTTCATTTATTTTGTTACTAAGATTGCAGTGCCCCTCAATTCCAGAATGGCTCTGAGCAGGATATGATAACACTCTTCAAATACCTGAAACAATGTCACATATAAGAAGCTGAACACCTGTTCCCTGTCATTTTAGAGTTCAGGTCACAGAATAAAGGACTCACATTACAGGAAGAGAGATTCAGACTGAAGGTTAGAAAAACCTTCCTAGCAATTCAACAGTGGGATCATTCTTAGGCCATGAGAGAGGGGAGAGGGCATTGTGATGGTGAAAGGCAAGGGGAGGCAATCTACAGATGGCGTGGTCATTTTTAGGGAGGGTGGGAAAGTTCAGTGCCTGAGCTGTTTCAAATAGGTTTTCTTTCTCCCAACACAATATTTGGTATGGGGAAAAAATCTGATGTGCTTCAGCAATGAGATGTTGGGACTAGCAATTTTTGAAGTCTTCAGGCTGTTATTGTCATGCCTTGCCTCTTCTCTGGTCCCTGAGCAATGCTCTCCATAGCTCTTTCTCCCCAATGCCAGACTGATACTTTCAACAGCACTTATCAAGTCTTACCTACACATGGATTTAGCACTCTACTGAAAGAGCGCTATCCTATTTTTTAAATACAATAGACCTAGATTTGAAATAAAGAGGTTTAATGGTGTCAGGAAAATGTGAATCCTGTACTGCACAGAAAGTCAATTAAAACTGGCTCTGCCAGCTGCATCTTGCTAGTTTGGTTACCAATGGATGTATTGCATGTTTTCTATTGCTTCTGTCAACCAGGAGTTGCAGGGCCATACTTTTTACTAGTTTTGTAACTTTGATCTCTGTGTGTGTGTGTGTTTGCATGTGTCTGTGTGCCATCTTGTCTATTCCTATACCACTGTGTCTGTTCTGTGGGGATTGGATGCTGTTGGCCATAACCACTTCCACTAATCCTGCTATTTCCATGCAGTACTAACCAAGAATGGAGTTCACTCTTTATTGATCATTCCCTCCTCTTTCCCCTTGCGGCTTCTCCACTCCCCTGAGCCCAACTGATGCAAAAAGAAATTATAGCCCAACCTGCCGAAAACATAACAGTAAAAGACAGACTAGAAATAAAAATTAAAATAAGCAAAAAAAAAAAATGGTAAGAGAATACCTATCTGATCTTGATGAATATAAATCACCGGGACCTGATGGATTACATCCCAGAGTTCTAAAGGAGCTGGCAGATGTCATCTCAAAACCACTGCACCATGTCTTTCAAAAATCTTGGAGCACTGGAGAACTACCAGGGGACTGGAAAAGAACTGATGTGGTTCCCATCTTTAAAAGAGGGGAAAAAAACAGACTCTCAAAACTATAGACAAATCAGCCTGACATCAATACCTGGGAAGATACTGGAAAAGATAATTAAAAAACAGATCTGCAAACATCTAGAAATGAGTAAAGAATAACTAAAAGTCGGCACGGGTTTGTTAAAAACAGATCATGCCAAACCAATCTTATTTCATTCTTTGACAAAATGACTAAATTAATAGACCAGTGAAATGCTGTGGACATGGTATACTTAGACTTCAGCAAGGCATTCGACAAAGTAAATCACAACCTACTTCTTGGTAAGCTAGAAAAAAGTGGGATAGATAGCATCACCATCAGATGGATTTGTAACTGGCTGACAAACTGTACTCAGTGAGTATTCCTTAATAGTACTATGTCTACATGGAGGGAAGTAAGCACTGGGGTACCACAAGGTTCTGTCTTATGCCCTGTACTCTTCTATACCTTCAAAAATGACTTAGATGAGGGAATAGAAGGAGAACTTGTCAAATTTGCAGATGACACTAACCTGGCAGGAATAGCCAACACCTTAGATAATAGGCTCAAGATCCAGATGGATCTTGACAGACTTGAACACTGGGCCCTAACCAACAAAATGAAATTCAATATAGAGAAAAGTAAAGTCTTACACTTAGGCAACCCCCCCCCCCAAAAGTACAGATATAGATTGGGTGAAACCAGGCTTCATAGCAGTAAGTGTGAGAGGGATCTTGGAGTCTTAGTGGACAATCAATTAAATATAAGCTAATAATGTGCAGCAGCAGCAGCCAAAAAAGCCAATGCAATCCTAAGTTGCATTAACAGAGGGATTCAATGAAGATCACGTGAGATACTAATACCACTCTGTAAAGCCTTAGTAAGACCACACATAGAATACTGCAACCAATTTTGGTCACCACACTGTCAAAAAGATGTTGAGACTCTAGAAAAAGTGCAGAGAAGAGCAACCAAGATGATTAGGGGACTGGAGGCTAAAACATATGAAGAACGGCTACAGGAGCTGGGCATGGCTAGTCTAGTGAAGGACCAGGGGAGACAAGATAGCAGTGTTCCAATATTTGAAGGGCTGTCACAGAGAGGAGGGGATCAACCTATTTTCCAAAGCACCTGAAGGCCAGACAAGGAATAATGGATGGAAACTGATCAAGGAGAGATTCAACCTAGAAATAAGGAGAAATCTTCTGACAGTGAGAACAATCAACCAATGGAACAGTTTGCCTTCAGAGTTTATGGGAGCTTCATCACTGGACATTTTCAAGACTGGACTGCAATCTGTCAGAAATGGTGTAGCATCTCCTACTTGGGCGGGGGGTTGGACTTAGATAACCTACAAAGTCCCTTCCAACTCTGTTATTCTATTCTAAATTACAGGCACGTAGGAAGGCCGTAGAGTAAAATGTGAGGTCAGACATCCAAGCAGGAACACTGAGAACCTATGGTGAACCTATGGTTTCACTCATGTTTCTCCAAGCTTGCAACCTGTCAGCTGGGAGATTTTTGGACCGACTTTTTTATGGTATTTCAAAAAAGTGCTAAGCCCGTGTTCAGAAATATCCTCATTCACAGGTCACTGCATGGAGCATTTCTGTACTTAAAACCTGTTAGTCAGGCAACTTGACAGATGGCTAAATCTGTCATCCAAAATACCCACCTAAACTCATCCAGTCCTACTTTGCCACACATTAAAGTGGTCATTTTCCTCAGTAGCAGGTGACACTCAGTGAAAGGGGAAATGAAGCTGGATTAAAATGGAAGGAGAGCATCCAGAAAAATCAGGAGCAAGAACTTCTCTCACCACAGGGATTCAATTCCATTAGTGACACATTTTTTTAAAAAAAAGACTATACTTGAGTAAACCCGTGTTACGATAAAATGGGTGTGTGAAACCCACTTTATTTCTGCAGCAATGCTGTGACTGGCATCTAGATAGCGGAGATGTGTGAATATGGAAGGAAGCCAAGGTGGAGAACTCCATCAATTGCTTTGACCAAGAACACATGCAGGGAAGCAGCATAAGTACATGGGCAGGATAGGCAAATTTCCTGCTGGTATATTTTCTGCCATTTCAAGAATGAGTAGAGCTTAGAGCCTTCAACTCCATAGTGGACAAAGGTTATTGCAAGACCTCAAAAGAGCCTACTACACTTATGAGTTGTTTTTTTTTTTTTTTTTTTTTTAAAGAGATGACAGTAGATTTTGCCGAGGCAATAATGTGTGTTTTTGAATATTTTGGGAAGGATTGTGGGGTTGAGGGTAAAGATTAATTCATTAACTTTTCCACACAGTAAAACTGTTAGAAGGCAGTTGATAAAGCAATTAAAAATATTGACATAGAATTTCTAAGAATGAAAGAATGGGAAACCTGGAAACCTGCAGATTTATTTATCACCGACAATCTCTCTTCAAGATGCTATGATGGGATTGGTAGTTTGCAAGAGTATCAGTCACTGAATCCAGGGCTCCTTGCTTTGTTTTAAAGCTACAAACCTTCTCTCATTTTTCCTTTAAGGCACTACTTTGAAATAACAGATGAGGAGAGGAACTTTGATTAGAGCAGAAGTAATATCGAATGGGTTAGTGTCCACATTGCATCCTGGAGTAAATGAAAATCTCTTCAGAATTAATCTAATCTGCCTTGGAATTCAGGCTCTGACACAGTCCTAAATTCCATTACTATTGTTATTTCAAGTTCTTAGGCCCCTTCCAAGACCACTGTATTCCTATGGCTGCTTCTTAAAAAAAAAAAAAAAAAGACAAACCAACAATACAGCCAAATAAAATAGAAAGTAAAAGCAATATGAAACACTCCTCGTATTTTCAGTTTAAACCATTTTAAGCAAAACCTTTGACTAATCTTTTTTATTTTGATATTTAAGTGATAAGACACATTTTTTCACGTGGAGGGGAAGACAACTTTGGCATGGCGACTGATAATACTACCTTTTCAAATGGCATTCACAATTCCAAAATCCCCTGATTTCAGCCCCAGAGTGAAACAGGGACAAAATAAAAGACGATACTTTACACATGGAAAAGACCCATTGTGGATCTGATCTCATGGATCATCTCTCTGAATATCCACAAATGCCTTACACTGAGTGCTACACATATATAGACTGTCCAAAGTAAAACAGATCTGTTTTAAAACATGTGAAAATTTGTTTTCTGTCTTTCAGGATCCATGGAACTCCATGACAAATTCCCCAGTTTGGCTTCAGCCCCATTTCTGAAACCATCAAAGACAAAGGATTTTTTTTTTTTTTATGAAACCCCAAACAAAGTATTGTATACATCACTACCAATAATGCGTATTTATCTCTGTTGAGCAATATATACAGTGGACAGTGTGAGCTTACAGGGCTAGCTGTTTGAGGTCTGAACTTATAGCATCACTTTTACAAAGGGAGAGGGATGATTCTTGCACACCCATGTGCACTTGTGTGTGTGTGTATATATGTGTCTGTATGTACATCTTTCAAATACTTCTTGTTGGTACTAGAGGATATATGGGAGCTGTGTGTGGGTGTATGTGTGTGAATGCTATTTAAATAAAAAAGAAAGGAAGTGAATCAGGGTCGTTTCCATTTTAATTGTAAAACAGATAAGCACTAAACACTTTGAAAAAGTAAATGACTTGAGAATAATTACTATCTATTACTCGGCTTCCCAGGGGTGCAGTTGGAGGAGCCCAGATGGCTACAAAAATGGGATTTAGCAGAAAATTGAAGACATTATTCACCGTAACACATTATCAATTACCTGCATATCAATTACAATAACCTTACATTAAAAGAAGGGCCAGGAGACTCACCAGCCAGAATAGTAATTGAACTGCCCCTGTGTCTAAAGGGGAGGGTAAAGGGGAATTCAGCTGCCCACGGTTGCTGGCACGGCTGGAGCTGGAGCAGTGAAGGCTCGCCCCTCCCCTTCTTCTCCCCTATCTCCCCACTATGAGTTTTTCTCTGTCCCGTTTGTTTTAATTGCTTCCAAGGGCAGCTGATGTGGCTCCTTCCAAGAAAATTCTGCTTGGCTTGTTGTTTAAAAAGTTCAGGGATTGTGTTGTCGCTGCTGGGTTTGTCTACTTTCCCTCTTGGGTTTTAATGGTGTCTGGCTGCCCTGGGCATTCCCTTTAACATGCAGGAAGAGTGGGGGCCTCACCTTGGTGCTGGCAATATGGGTAGAAGGTGGGGTCTAGTAGGGATCGCTTTGACGCAGAAGAGAGATGCTTGGTGAAAGACAGGTCTGCACCCTTCACAAGAGCTGGAAGCAAAGGCTGCCTTCTCAGAATGATCAATGCCTGGTTAGGCAGGGCTGGGGTGCCATCTCGCTCTTTCCGTAGCGATACAATGGGAACATTCTTCACAGTCCATTGTGACATGGAAACGCCGTTATTCTCAGTGGTAGACAAGGGTGGTTTATAATTCTCGCAAATTATAATTCTCTCAAACTAATCACTGGGTTGAAAAAGCTGCAGTCCAACGTTCACCATTTCAGAAGCTGCATTATCAAGTTTGAAGTCCCAACTTTCAGGTAAAAACAGTAATTCTCTAGCTTTCATAGAGCAGGGAAATGCACAGCAGGAAACCAGCCATTGTATCCACATGTTTTCCGTACCAACAACTGTGTAAAACAAGGCAATTGCATGGAAGAATAAACGGAGGCAAGACACTATACGATCCTGAGTGCAAAGCTCTGTGTGTGCAGGTATGTGTGTGTGTGTGTGTATCACAGCAGCAAGAAATCCATTGAATCAGTTTCAGTTCAGCAAAAAAAAATTGCAAAGAAAATTGAACTTAGGAAAGAAGCTAAGACACTGAATATTTATTAAAAAATGAACTTCTTTGGGCTCATATGTTCACACACACACAAACACAAACATATTGCAGAATGAATTAAAAAGTTATAATTATAATATAAAGTGAGGGACACAGAATACGCAATTCTTTAGATCCACATATGGATCAGAATTTGGAAGCAAGACAGATTTCAAAAATAAACTCACCGTGTGGGCTCCTTGGTGCCCTGAGTTAGGTTTTTTTTCTTGCAGATGTTTTATTACCAGACTAGGTAACATCATCAGAGCACTGATGACCTGAGAACCCCACAGTTCAAACCTTGAGCTACAAATATTCTCTTCTATTGATAAACTTACAGTACATGGAAGGATACAGTGAATGAAGTTGATATAGATTAATTTCATTTTTTTTGTTTAGTCTCCTATGTCTTTTCTTTATTACTTCTTACTCCTTCTTACTCCTTACTCCTTACTTCTTACTCCTCATCTCTTACTCCTTTTCCTTACATTCCTTCTGAAAGTATGTTGGACATTTCCTGCAAACAGGCAAAAAAACATTTTTTCTGCCACTTTTTCTAGCTCCAATGTTATGTCTTAGAAATCCTCTCATTAGAAAAAAAAAGCTACCATAAAAATGAAGAATATCATTATATGGGTATGTTTCCCATCATGTATCACAATGAGAGTTGTGCTGGATTTTTTGTTCTCAAATTACTCTCTAATTAGAGTAACTCCCATCGATAACCCCCACGATAGCCCCATGGGTTAGCCCAGTTGGATGAGTAGCAAAACCATAGGAACAAGATATTTGGGCCTGTTGAATCAGAAGGCTGTTTAGTGAGGTTGGAGGTGGATGGATAATAATGATGAATTGTGCCAGACTTAGTCCGGTGTTGCTATTGCCAAAAAAAAAGTGGTTGTGACATTGGGCTTTAGGAATAAAATAGCAACCCTCTCTTTTTCCATGATCAAATAACCCATCCATACTGCCTCTCTTTAGAAACTAGAAGCAGATCCTATACGGCCATACTGTAGAGACAATATACGAGGGCAATTTGGAAATAAACCTCCATTTGGTTATCAATGACAGACACAGATACAGAACTTTTATTATACACATTAGAAAACTACATTACATTACTTTTTGACATAATCACCATTCAAATTGAGGCATTTGTCATAACGTCTTACAAGGTTTGAAATTCCTTAGTAGTAGTCGCTCGGCGTCAAATCTGGGCTATGGGGTGGGGAGTGATCAAAAATATCCTAACAGAACTGCTTCAAAAGTTCTTGGGTGCATCTAGAGGTAAGCGAGCGAGCATTATCGTGAACCAACACCACACTGGAAGTCAGCAGGCCCCGACACTTGCTACGGATGGCTCGTCTGAGTTTTTGTAACGTTTCACAGTTGACTTCTGAATTGATGGTCAAACCACGCTCCATGAACTTCACTAGCAGTACTCCTTTGGCATCTTCACATTTGGCGGGATTTTCTATGACACCACTTCCGGTGTGGTGTTGGTTCACCATAATGCTCACCCGCATACCGCTAGATGCACCCAAGAACTTTTGAAGCAGTTCCGTTGCGATGTTTTTGATCATCCCTCCCCCCCCCATAGCCCAGATTTGGTGCCGAGGGACTACTACTAAGGAATTTCAAACCTTGTAAGACGTTATGACAAGTTCCTCAATTTGAATGGCGATTATGTCAAAAAGTAATGTAATATTGTAGTTTTTTAATGTGTTATATAAAATTTTGGACAATTGTCTGTCTGGGAGGAAGGAATTAAAAAACAGCCCACAGTGGATGTGGCCCAGTCACTTCTCAGTTAACACATAGAAAAGGAAACATTCCTAAAGGCACTGTGTTCTTTAATTCCTGACGCAGAATTGTTTTGGAAAGAATGGGGCTCTTTTCCCAAATAATAGTTTGGAACCAAAAAGAATAGCCTATACTGATCTATATAGAACACAACTGGAGATTTAAAATAATAGAATACAAAATATTTTCCTTATCAGAGAGTAAGCTTTATTTTGTAGTACGCTGTAGTTCTTCCAAGGATAATCCCGCCTCCTCTACTTCATATGTTGTCTGCTCTCCATCAGGCACCTCAAATATCTCAATTTTTGCTTCCTGATCTTCACTTCAAAGGAACATTAATTCTTTATTTGGTCCCAGACTGATCAGTACTTTCTGCAGTCCCTTTACAGTTCCATAGTTCAAATATTTCTATGGTCTTTATTCTCAATGCTCAGTTTTTAAAAGTTATACATTTACACTGAAAGGCCTTTGCTTTAACAGATAGGATCTTTGTTATAATTGAAATGTTGTTAATCCTTCAGGATTTTGATTAAGTTTGTCATCACCTTCCACCCCAAATTAGTTCCTTAATATTACTTCAGCACACTGTGAGCTGGACATATATCAGTTTACTTTCTTGTCATTAAATGTTGACTGATTTAATATGTCATCCTTGCTACTTATGATACTAAACATGGGATTATCACCTTAATGTGAAGGGAAGTGTCAAGTCCCCATAGATTCCTATGGGGACACTGCCATTCTGGTGCGAAAGGGGGCCTTGGGGATTCTCTATGATCCATTTTGCTTTGTTTTTCTTTTGCTTTGATGTATCTTCCTGGGAATTGGGGAGAAGGGATGAGCCCTGGAGCCGTCTGGTTTGCCTCATCTCTGGAGAACTCCACCTGCACCAAGGTTGTGGCACCTGAGAACAACTTGTTATCACCTTCTTGGCTCAGAGTTCTCATAACACCTTCGGATTGGCTCTCCATGGACTGGGCAGTTGGGAGGGGTTTGAACAGTGGGGTTTAGCCTAACATTTTTGTGTGGGAACTTTACATCCTGCCTGCTTTCTCTGCAATCACTTTCTCTCAATAAAAGATCCTTTCAAAATGTTGCCTGTTTCAAGAGTTTGACTTTCTTGAGGGAATAGCTGAGGCAAGACCTTACATTAGGCAGGATCTATGAAGTGGTCAACCCGGAGAGGCACCAGCCCTACCATGGGGACTATGCACACCATGTCCAACCAGGGCAGTGACCAGGAAGCCTCCACCAGGGCTCACCCTGACACGAACTCCACCAGATGGATGAAGGAAGCTGCTACCCTAGAGGATTCATCTAAACTGAGATGATCTGTCAGCATGGGAAAGAAGGAGGACTGGGAAGAGAGGACCAAGGGACTCACCCTCATCTGTGGCAGTTGGCAGCATGGTTGGAGGCACTATACAAGATGGAGGCACTATACAATGACAGTGAACCAGAGGAAGAGCCAGATCATGCCGACCACCTTATGAAGCAGGCAATGCACTTCATGATGGAAGCTTTCCAGAGCCTGAAGATGTGAGAAGCCATAGCTCGGATAGAAAGAGATGACGGGCGGCATGAAGAGGCAGCAGGTGGAGGAGGGGGATCCCCCACCCCAGAGATGGTCGCGGGCGATGCCAAGTCAGCAGAGAGAGTAACAACCATCCAAAGGCTATCATCAAATTATATATTTCAAGGATCTAGATACATTTTTAAATAGTATATCTGCAAGCATATTTCTTGCAGAACTTTCTTTTGGCTTCCATTCTGGAAGAGCAAATAATTTTCCAAAGATTAAAAAGGTTTATATAAATCAGATCTCTACTTTCATAAGTGCATATTCCATGGTGCATAGCAATGAATGATATACATGAATTTCTTTGCACAATTGATCATGAAGGCTGACAATGGTGTGTGTGGTCTGGTTTTGTATATTAAACACTTAAGCACTGTATGAATGAGACTGTGGGCTAATCCTGTAGCACTATTACCACTGCTGATCCAGTAACTTTAAGAGATATTGTATGTCCAGATTTCATCAAATTCTATGCCAGCAACAAAAAAAATTATAGTATTAGGTTCCTTTTTTGCAGTCTGCATTATTCTTTATTTCTGCAGAGGTTCATCCTTTTCTACATTTCCTGCATGAGGTGTTGTAAGATTTGTAAGAATAATGCAGGATCTACTGCTCCTGAAGTATGCAATGGCCAATTGTTTCTCAACCCCTAACGTTGGCTGTATCCCTAAGGGACTATGGGAATAAGAGTCAGCAAGAAAGTGTTTAAATTACTGTCATGAAGTGGTTTGTGGTCCTTCTTTCCTAATACTTTACAAAAAGGCCTAGAGGAAAGGCATGAACCTGGGGGCTGTTGAGGTGGAAACTGCTTCAAATGGTGCAAGCTGGGGGTTGTTGAGGTGGAAACTGCTTCAAATGGTGCCAAGGGATTTCAGAACGGCTCACGATGCAAATATGTTTAAAAGTAGTGACTCGCCTCCTTGGGAAAAGGAGTTTAAAATTGAAATCTAATGATAACAAATGATTGTTAATGAGTTGTCTAAACATAATAGATGGAAAGAATTAAAAGCCTAGAATAAACAGGGTTTCATTAAAGCACAATAAAGAAACAACCCGTGTTTCATATCTCAGAATAAATGGCCCCTTGCACTGCTCGTAGGAGTGAAGGGAAGGCATCTGGGGGAAAGGGAACTAAGGCTGGCCTTGCAGAGAAGATTGGAGACAGGGCATCCAGATCATAAGTGCCAGATATCAGAGTAGGCAAAGATGCACATTTTGGGAAATACGAAGACTCTCTGCATTTCTTGTAAACTATCCAGAGTTGCATTGCTCAACATAGGCAACCACAGAAATTCTATAAACAAACAAATAAGTAAGCAAATCACCTCAGTTGGTGTTCATCCTGAATCAGAACAGGAAAAGGCTTCTGTGTACATCAGGAGATGCGACACAGAAACAGTTGTTCCCTTTCCAATCTGCTCAGTCTGAAATAGCTGGGCAAGTGTAGCAGTACTTCCTTACTTCCAGCTTTCAATTGTTTTGAAGTTGCACTTTCTAGAAAGAAAGAAAATCAACAACAACAACCCTGAGTTCTGCCATGTGGCTTGCCATCTTTACAAACAGAACTAGCTAGCTTTCCCTCATCTGCAGTTCTCTGACACCCAGCAAAATAATTGGATGGGATTCAGAATAGATACGTATATAAAGTGTAATGTCAATTGAAAGATCCATTCACAATCATAACAGATACCTGGAAAATTGCTTTTCCAAAACCTTCAAACGGAAGTGAGTTGCTCAGACATGTATTTTAAGCAGACCAGAAAACTAGAGATTTCATCTGTATGTGTTTGTGTGTTTATTCCCCCTCCCTCTTGGTAAGCTAAAGGCAGTATGAAATCAATTACTACTTGTGGCATATTCATTGTCCTTTTGCATCTGGCGGGTCTTGTGTTTCAAAAGTCCGCAAATCTATTTAATGAGAGAGATCAGGGGACAAAAGAAATATGAATATGAAAAAGAAATGTCTCCTTCACCATGTTTAATTCTTCTAAATTCTTCTATTGTCTGTCTCCTGCTTCAGTCACAATTAACAGTCTTCGCTAGGGTGTGCTGCAGTTGTTTATATCTGTGTTAGGCTGAATTACGAATATGTTATTCTACCCAGTGTTTCTTATGTTTAAAACAAATTTTCTCTCCTGTTTGCCAGTGTTAGTGTATATGAACACGATGCAGTTTAATGACTCAAGAAGATGGGCAATTACATTCTCCCTTCCTCATGCTTGATTCACATAGTTTTTGGAGTTGGTGGTTTGTCCAATAAATCATTGTGGAATTTAAGGATCTGATAGACTGTACTGAACTTGGCCTATGTGAATGGAGCCCAAGTAGGGACAGCAGCTTTATCTTGTCTTGTAAAACTGCGGAACCCATGACCAAAGAGTTAATTTCCAGCTTTCTTTCTCTTCCTTTTCTCTCTTTCTTCTATTTTTGCAGCATGACAGAAAGGCAAGATGAGAGCTGATCCATCACTGTCAAGAGCTTTCAGCAATATCAGCATTTAGGAGGAGGGTACTAGGGCCCTGCCCATTAGCAGCTTTTGCAAACAGCAAATGCACTGCAAGCAAGTCTCTCCTCCTGAGTAACATCTTGGCAATCGATGGAGGCAGCACCTAAATCCCTTTAGAGTTCAGGTTCCCCAAAATTTTGGAAATAAACAAACAAACAAACAAATAAATAAATTTCCAAATGTTTAGCAACATAGTATCCAACTGGCTTTATTTTATTACTCCATCCAATACAGGTTATCACTCCATTGGTGATAAACAAGAAACCATCCTGCATACTGAATTTTGAAAGGAAAGTTCAGCTGAAGAGAGGAAAGGCAACAAAACAGAGAAGGGGAATAGAGAAAAGCATGTCAAGGAAGGAAAGAAACCACGGACATATTGCTGCTGACCCCTGAGTCATAATGACCCCATAATAATAATAATAATAATAATAATAATAATAATAATAATAATAATAATAATAATAATAATAATAATAATAATAATAATAATAATAATAATAATAATAATAATAATAATAATAATAATAACAACAACAACAACAACAACAACAACAACAACAACAACAACAACAATAAAAAAGTTGGAAGGGACCTTGGAGGTCATCGAGTCCAACCCCCTGCTCAGGCAGGAAACCCTACACCATTTCAGACAAATAGCTGTCCAGTCTCTTCTTAAAAGCTTCCAGTGTTGGAGCATTCACCACTTCTGGAGGCAGGCTGTTCCACTGGTTAATTGTTCTAACTGTCAGGAAGTTTCTCCTTAGTTCTAGGTTGCTTCTCTCCTTGACTAGTTTCCATCCGTTGCTTCTTGTCCTGCCTTCAGGCGCTTTGGAGAATAGCTTGGCTCCCTCTTCTTTGGGGCAGCCCCTGAGCTATTGGAGCACTGCTATCATGTCCCCCCTCGTCCTTCTCTTCTTTAAACTAGACATACCCAATTCCAGCAACCGTTCCTTATATGTTTTAGCCTCCAGTCCCCTAATCATCTTTGTTGCTCTTCTCTGTACTCTTTCTAGAGTCTCAGCATCTTTTTTACATCGTGTGTGACATTTGTTGTCATTGACTTTGTTGAGGCTGTTTCAGAGGACAAACAAGGAAGCTAGGTCCTGGCCCCAGAGACCGAGTTCCCTGAGCAACTGAAGTGTTTGTGGTTCCTCAGAGTGACATGGAGAGAACTGCTCTCGTGACCTGTAAAGTGGATGCCAAGTTTGTTTAACTCTCTCTCAAGTTGACACAGCTAGTAAAAGGTAAAAGATTAATACGATCTGAAGAGACAGTTATTGTGCATGTACCAAGAGACTCTCTTTTATAATCTCCTCCCTGGCTATATTATGGGAAGTCATGGACTACAACAGGGGTAGGCAACCTTGGCTCTTTTATGACTCGTGGACTTCAACTCCCAGAATTCCTGAGCCAGCATGGCTCAGCTTGGAAACCTCTCCCTTTCCCCTCAGCATGGCTGGCTCAGGAATTCTGGGAATTGAAGTCCATGAGTCATAAAAGAGCCAAGGTTGCCTACTCCTGGACTACAACATTTTCCATCTCTGATGGAACATTCTGTGCAGCCACCACATTCAGGCGATTTAGACCAAAGTTTCTCAACTTTGGCAACTTTTAAGATGTGAGGACTTCAACACCCAGAATTCCCCGGGCAGAATCCTTCATGCTGGCTGAGAAATTCTGAGAGTTGAAGTCCACGTGTCTTGAAGTCGCCAAGGTTGAGAAGCAGTGATTTAAGATGATCAGAAAGTAAAAGGACGCATAGTGGATGATCTGACATTCAACACTAAAGCACTGGCTTTAATAAACTCTTGCATATTAAGTGGCTGACACAGAGTGTTTAAATGCTGCAACTTTGCAAAGGATTCTGGGGTCTATTCAAGGGCAAATTTGAAATCTCTGCTCAAATCACTAACCTATGCAAGCAGCACCTTTATCTCAAATCCTTTCCTGTTATAAAAGATATTTTAATTACCAAAACCACAACCATATGAAAGCTACACAAACACTAAATGCAGGCTGATTGTGTTGAAAGGGTGACTTTAGGTCCCTGACTCTTCAAAATCTCTTGACCACAATGGGCTTCTGAGGAATAGAATAGAATAGAATAGAATAGAATAGAATAGAATAGAATAGAATAGAATAGAATAGAATAGAATAGAATAGAATAGAATAGAATAGGAATAGAACTTCAGACAAGTGGCTGTCCAGTCTCTTCTTAAAAACCTCAAGATGAAGAATAGAATAGAGCTGGAAGGGACCTTGGAGGTCTTCTAGTCCAGCCCCCTGCTTAAGCAGGAGACCCTATATCACTTCAGACAAGTGGCTGTCCAGTCTCTTCTTAAAAACCTCAAGTGATGAAGCACCCATAACATCTGAAGGCAAGTTAATTGTCCTCACTGTTAGGAAGTTTCTCCTTAATTCCAGGTTGCTTCTCTCTTTGGTCTGACATTTTTGTGCGCAAACAGTAGAGGAAAACTTTTCCTTTTCCTCCCTGGACCTCCAATTGTCCACTGTCCACCAATCAGTTGCATTTGCTTTATTTTGGAAACAGCCTGTCTGTCTTGGACCTTCCCAGTCGGTGACCTTGGGATTGGGTCTGTCTCATGCTTCCAGGTGGCACATTTGCATTCCAAAGTTCACTCCCAAACCTCCCTTACATTCCAATGCCCTCCCTCCCTCCCCCCCTCCCATTGCTATTGTCTGGTTGCAAGCGGGCCTGTGTAGTGAGTCAACCATGACACATACACACATACACTGTCCTCCAACCTCCAACAAGAAAGTTAAGTCTCAAGTCAAAAGTTCCAAAATCCAGTTTTCAGAACTTCTCTCATAACAGAGATATTGGAAGGGTACTGTACTAGCATTCAAAGTAGTAGAGAAATATGGAGAGGGGGAGGGCAGCTTAGGAAACTATGATGAATGTATAGAGAGCTTTAAAGTTAAGGGGATGTGTACAGGAAATAGAAGAGGGATATAATTATTAAGGTGTGGTTCCAGAAAACAGATAATATCTACAGAAAGAAAGTTACAAAAGGAACTTAGGCGCAAAGCATATTGTCCCATATTCAAGTGGATCTAAGCAGGACAACTGACAAAAATGGAATAAACCCAGTAAGCAAAGAGAAGGCTGAGGAACATGAATGAATTTAACTTTCCAGCACCAAGCCAATTACCAATTACCAATCTTAGAGGAATTACAGATGCTTACAGATCTCTCATAGCTATGGCAAATCTAGACAGCATACTAAAAAGCAGAGACATCACCCTGCCAACAAAAGTACATATAGTCAAGGCTATGGTTTTCCCAGTTGCAATGTATGGCTGTGAAAGTTGGACCATAAGAAAGGCTGAGCGCAAAAGAATTGAGGCCTTTGAACTATGGTGCTGGAGAAGACTCCTGCGAGTCCCGTGGACTGCAAGGCGATCAAACCGGTCAGTCCTAAAGGAGATCAACCCTGACTGCTCTTTAGAAGGCCAGATCCTGAAGTTGAAACTCAAGTACTTTGGCCACCTAATGAGAAGGAAGGACTCACTGGAGAAGAGCCTAATGCTGGGAAAGATGGAGGGCAATAGAAGAAGGGGACGACAGAGAATGAGGTGTCTGGATGGAGTCACTGAAGCAGTAGGCGTGAGCTTAAATGGACTCCAGAAGATGGTAGAGGACAGGAAGGCCTGGAGGAACGTTGTCCATGGGGTTGCAATGGGTCGGACACGACTTCGCAACTAACAACAATAACAGATCTCATAGCCCCTTTCTATGATTACTGAGATATACATGGTATAATGACATAAACAAAATAATATCACAACAAAAGAAAAACAAGAGACATCAGATGAGACCAGCATGGTTGCACAAAAAGCTCACTGGCAAAGTGAAGGACAAAACTAGCAGGTATTTTTAAAAAAGGAAAAAGGGGCATATAACTAGAACAGAATTCCAGCAAATAGCTCGCCTCTGCAAGGAAGGAGCCAGAAAGGCCAAGGCTCAGAATGAACAAAAACTTGCAACAAATGCCAAAAATAACCGAAAAGTTTCTTTCAATATATAAGGAGTAGGAAGAAAGTCAAGGAAATGGTCAGTCCACTAATGGGAGAAGATAGCAAGAAGGTGACTGGCAGCAGGGAGAAAGCAGAATTGCTTAATTCCTTCTTTTCATCTGTCTTTACACACACACACACACACACACACAAATAGTCCAACCTGTAGGAGACAGAACAGGAAAGCAAGTCAAGATAGGAAAGGATTTGGTAAGGGGAACACCTATTTGTTTTGAATGGACCAGATGGCTTACATCCCAGGATATTGAAAGAGCTGGCAGATAAGATCTTGGAACCACTGAACAAATTCTTTCACAGCTCCTGGAGCATGGGGAAACTGTCAGAGGACTGGAAAAGAGCTGATGTAGTTCCAATCTTTAAAAAAAGGGGGGGAAAGTGGATCCAGATACCTACAGAAGCTTAACATCAATACCTGGGAAAATCATGAAAAGATAATCAAGCAGGCGTGTGCATGTGTGTGGGGTACTTAGAAATGAACAAGGTGATGATGAGAAGTCGGCATGGGTTTGTCAAAAACAGGTCATCCAAACAAACCTTATTGCCTTCTTTGATAAATTAGTGGACCAAGGAAATGCTGTGGATATAGTATATTCAGCAAGGCATTTGACAAAGTGGATCACAGCCTACTCCTTGATAAGATAGAGCAATGTGGGATAGAGAGTACCACAACATGATGGACTCACTATTGGCTGAGCAATCACAGTCAGTGTTATAACTTTGTTTGCTTCTAGTTGTTCACAGATCTATTGTTTTGCACATGAAGTACTAGTACTGCTTTATAAAACCGTAGTGAGACCACACTTGGCATACTGCAGCCAATTCTGGTCACCATATCACAAAAAAGATGTTGAGAGTTTGGAGAAAATTCAGAGAAGAGCAACTAAGATGATTAAAGGCCTGGAGACTAAAACATACAAAGAGCGGCTGCAGGACTTGGGTTTGGCTAGTCTAAAGAAAAGAAGAAATAGGGGAGACATGATAGCAGTGTTCCAGTATTTGAGGGGCTGCTGATCAAAGAGAGAAGCAACCTGGAATTGAGAAACTTCCTGACAGTGAGGATTATTAACCAGTGGAACAGCTTGCCTCCAGAAATCGTGGGCGCTCCATCACTGGAGATTTTTAAGAAGAGGCTGGACAGTCACTTGTCTGAGATGGTATAGGTCCTCCTGCTTGAGAAGGGGGCTGGACTAGAAGACCTCCAAGGTCCCTTCCAGCTCTATTCTATTCTATTCTATTCTATTCTATTCTATTCTATTCTATTCTATTCTATTCTATTCTATTCTATTCTATTCTATTCCATTCCACTCTCCACTCTCCACTCTCCACTCTCCACTCCACTCCACTCCACTCTCTCCACTCCACTCCATTCTATTCTATTCTATTCTATTCTATTCTATTCTATTCTATTCTATTCTTCATCTGCCAGCTCCTTCAGAACTCTGGGATGTAATCTGTCGGGTCCCGGTGATTTATATTTGTCCAGGTCGGATAGGTGCTCTCTTACCATTTTCTTGCATATTTTAATTTTTGTTTCTAGTTTGTCTTTTGCAGTAGTTTTTTTGGTATGTTGGGCTATAATTTCTTTTTGTGTGAAGACTGATGCAAAGAATGAGTTAAGCAGCTCTACTTTCTTCCTATTGCCTGTTACTCCCTTGCCATCTTCTCTCTTTAGTGGACCTACAGTTTCCTTGACTTTTTTCTTGTTATTAATATGTTGAAAGAAACTTTTTTTATTGTCCTTGATTTCCGTTGCAAGTCTTTCTTCATTCTGAGCCTTTGCTTTCCTGACTTCATCTTTGCATGTACTTCACCTGGGTCAAGTTACTGGGATGGGTTGTGGGGCTGGAAGGATGCAGGGAGAGGTCTGTGGTAGTCAGGCTGTCCCTAGTTTGCTTGGCCCTGGGTTGGGCTGCCTGGGTTGGGCTGCCCGGCTGCCCCCTAGAGCCGGGCTGCCTAGATTGGGGTATGTGTCTAGGCCAGGGGTAGGCAACCTTGGCTCTTTTATGACTCGTGGACTTCAACTCCCAGAATTCCTGAGCCAGCCATGCTGAGGGGAAAGGGAGAGGTTTCCAAGCTGAGCCATGCTCGCTCAGGAATTCTGGGAGTTGAAGTCCATGAGTCATAAAAGAGCCAAAGTTGCCTACCCCTGGTCTAGGCAATTACTGAATATACTGTGACCCACTGGTTCGCTGCTTCCAACAGTCTCCCTCCTTGTCTGTTATTCAGTTGCCAGTTCGCTGCTCTCAGTTGCCTTTTTTTTTTTCAGCATTGGGCTGCTTAGCTGTGCTCTTTAGCTGTATTTCTCGTTCTCTGTTGCTGGCTGCCTCCGACTCCACATGCAGCCATTCATTCACTGTGCTCCTCTTTCCTGGTGTTTTCCCCCTTACCCCAATTTCTTCTTTTCCTTTATCTTTTCTATCTACCTTATCTAACTTTCTGCTTCTTTTTCCTCCCTTTTCCCCCTCTCCTAGTACCTTCCTACTTAGTTTAGTAACTTCTCTCCTCGTGATCTGATACTGCTTCCTATGCTGCCGCCATCTTGAAGTCTCTCTATATTATGTTAGTAAGGCCACACTTTGAATATTATGTCCAGTTCTGGTCACCATGATACAAAAAAGATGCTGAGGCCCTAGAAAGTGCAGAGAAGAGCAACAGAGGTGATAAGGGGGTCCAGAGGCTAAATTTTATGATGACCTGTTAAGGGATCTAGGTATGTCTGTAGAGGGGATTCTCCATCTAATAGTAATCTTCCAATACTTGCTGTCACCGGGAAGAGGGTGTCAATTTATACTCCATAGCATCTGAGGGCAGGACAAGAAGTAATGAGTGGAAGCACATCAGAGGAAGATCCAGCCTGGAAATAAAGAGGAATTTCCTGACAGTGAGAAGGATTTATCAATTGAAGTTTTCAAGAAAAGATTGGATAGCAATTTGTCCAGGAAGGTATAAGGATTCCTGCCTGAGCTAATTGAACTAGAAGATATTCAATGTTCTCCCAGCCCTATCGGTCTATGACAGAAGACTGAAGAAAGGCAAATATTCCTCTCTTCAAAAAAAGGAAAAAACAATGACCAATCAGCAACCAGTTATTAAGCAATCAGTTTGCGATTATTAAAAATATATATATAGTGGACTTTAAATCCTAAACTGACTTTTGGCTTACTCTCCTGTGAATTCTTTTGGCCATGAGTAACCTATTTTAATCACCAATCAAATGTACACTGAATCATCAATGGAGCGGTACAAACATAAGTATCTCCTTCTGAGTCACTGATCCATCTAACTGTATTCTTTAAAGTTTTTCAAAGACCATCTCCCGGAGCGCTTTGAATGAGTTGAATCTATTAGTTGAATTTAGGGTCCTAAGCATGAAAAGCATCTGAACTATTACCAAGTTACAACACAAACATGTCTGTAGATCAACCAGATCTATCTGTGTGTGTGTGTGTGTGTGTGTGTGTGTGTATACACACATATAAAAATGCTCTCATATTATAGCAAATCCTAACTTTCTACTTCAGCTTGTAGAAAGGCAAAGCTACATGCTTTCTGCTTTTTAAACTTGATTCCTCATCTACCTTAGAAAGGAAACAAAGACATAATGAGATCAAAGACAAAATATGTGAATATTTCTGCCCTATTATAAAGAATCCCACAGCTGTGAACTGCCTAGTGCCAGCAAAATAAACCAGATGGAGTGCATCAATGGAGGCTGTCCAAGTTGTGAAGGATAGCACAGAATGTTGTCCTATAATAATGGATTGTTTTAAGATGGAGCCAATATAAACTAGGAATAGAAGTATGCCAGGGCACAGCACAGTGGCCCTACATGTCACAACAACATGCTACAAGCTTCTAGGTCTAGGATGATGTTCCTGAAAAAAAAAGTGGGCCTCAGGATCCAAGTATTTGGCACATTTATGAAGGATGGAAAGTGGGAGTAAAAAGCATTTTCTATAGCCTAGCAATATACCCAGAAACTGAGAAAGAGGACTTTTTGTGGCATACTAGCTTGGATTTCCATTATCAAGACATTAGCCAATTAATGTAAGATTACTTTTATGGGGAAATCACTCCCAGTCTGTTTTTAAGGTACATTTTGTAACACTTGCTTACAAAGTTAGGCTTGCATATCATATGAAGCCCAGCTTTAATCCATTTTAATTATGGACCTGCCAGTGGCCACAACTCATTTGTTCCCAGGTTCATATAACCTGTCTGAGGCTTAATGTGAGTGCCATGGAAGTAACTTTTTCCTTTGCGTATATAGCATGTTGTTTGGAATACATATGCCCTAACCAAGTTGAACCATATTGAGTTTAACTGTGAGAGAGTTTAACTGTATAACCTCAGACTTTTTCGTGGACCTTGTTTTCAATAGGCCAGCTCAGAATATACCTAAATATCTTGGTGTGCTTTTCTTTCATGACTGATAATAATGGTGTGCTAAACAATGTTTGTTGCACTTTATAAATTAATTGTAAGGAATCTTCCAACTGAAAGATAAGTACTATGGAAATAGATTTTTGTGCTGTGTTGTTTTTAACTGACCATTTCCTAGTGCAATTGTCACTTTTCTGTTCATATTGACAAAAATGGAATGGTAACTTTAATGAACTTTTAGATGATGTTTGTCTGTTTTCTACATAGTCTGGATAGACTACACATCTTTCATACTGCTTGGGGTCTGCAATTCTAAACACGTATGCGCCCACTGATTTATATTTCCCAGTCAAAATCTACACTTACATATACATATTTTTTTGTGACACACAATCTCCATTCTTTCATACATAGATAATACAACCAGAAAAAAAATGGAGGGCTGCAGATAAGGCAACAGACTGGGAATAGAAACAAAGGAGGACAGTGGAAGTGGGTGAAGCAATAGGACCAGTAGAAAAGGAAACAGGCGAAAAATGAAGCAAGAAACAGACGGCACAAGATGTAGAGAAAGCAGCGGGTGGTTATGAGGGGAGAAAAGATTAGCTACTCTGCACATTGTGCCAGAGCTGGGAGAACATATTGTCTTGATCTTCTTACTATCCCTCTGTTGATGCAGCCTAGGACTGCATTGGCTTTTTTGGCAGCTGCAGCACACTCCTGGCTCATACTTCAGTGATTGTCCACTAGGACTCCAAGTTCCTTATCACAGTTCTGCCGTTGAGCCAGGTACCACCTAGTCTATATCTGTGCATTTGGTATTGCTTGTCTAACCTTACTTTTCTCACCGTTGAACTGCATTTTGTTGGACAGGGCCCAGTGTTCAAGTCTGTCAAACTCCTTCTGGCTCTTGAGCCTATGTTCTAAAATGATGACTATTTCCCCCAGCTTGGTGTTGTCTGCAAATTTGATAGGTTCCCCTTCTATCCCTTCATCTAACTCATTTATGAAGATATTGAAAAGTACTGGGCTTAAGACAGAACCTTGAGGTATCCCATGGCATACCTCCATCCATGTAGATGTAGTTCCATTGAAGATTACAATGGAACTACAATTGCAGGAAAACAGTAGGTCAGCCAGTTACAAATCTATCTAGTGGTGATGCCATCTATTCCACATGTTAGACTGAGTACATAAAGGCATGGAACAAAACTACATTGTACATTGGCTTGGCTACTCATTGATAATGGATAAAAGTACATTTTGGGACCTGAACCATGATGAGTTAGCAACTCCAAGTTCTGTATGAGATAATACTTAATTGTGTAACCAATCTTCCTCTGTAGTTATTTTTTTTTCATGAGTCAACTTGAAGACGTTTCGCTTCTCATCCAAGAAGCTTCTTCAGCTCTGACTGGATGGTGGGGAATGGTAGGATTTATACTCCTTGCAGACAGCTGTTTATTTGCATTCTTTTAGCAAGTCATTGAAGCCCCTTGAGGCTTATCTGTGTCATCAGGATCACCTGAGTAGTGCAAATGGGTGTGGAGCCTTCTTGGAACTATTGAAAAGACTGTGTTGTAGACTGGAGATAGATGATGTCATATCCCTCCCCCTCTGTTGAGAGAGGGCTGTTCAGTTTTGACATAGATGGCCTTGACCCCTCTTTCAAACCAGCAGTTCTCTCTGTCCAGAATGTGGACTTTGCTGTCTTTGAAAGAGTGGTCTTTGTCTTTTAAAAGCAGATGGACTGCTGAATCTTGTCCTGTAGTCCATCTGCATTTAAAAGACAAAGGCCACTCTTTCAAAGACAGCAAACTAGAAAGTCCAGTTGACTCGTGAAAAAAAAAAAAGGACCTTTGGGACAACCATGACCTGGATGACTGAGAATCTCCATAGACATTCATCATCATGTTCCTCATTAAACCCCAAGAACAAAGACAGAAACGCATATACCTATTACCTTAACCTCAGTTCCAGTGGTGGGATTCAAATACCTGAACATCCGGTTCTCTGCATGGATGCAGGCCTGGGCCTCCAAGGCCTAGAACAGACTTCTGGACGTGACATCCATGCACTTCCGGTGGGCCGTTCTAGGGCTGGGAAACCTCCAGGCCTTCGAGACCTAGAACGGACTTCCAGAAGCAGCACGGGTTCAGCCGGTTCTCCGAACTCAACAAAATTTAGCTACCAGTTCTCCCGAACCGGTGCGAACCCGCTGAATCCCACCACTGCTCAATTCTGAAATTAAAAAAAACCATAAAATTAACAGAGGCTATAGGAATAAGCAGGCCATTTTCCATGTCTTTCTGCCAACAGCAGAATGGGCCAGTCAAAGAAGTGATGCTTTCCTTAGAGAAAATTTACCCAACACATTAAGTCATAATGTGCTTTCTGCTGCAAAGTATTGCATAAATGCAGACATTTGGTATACATTGCATAAATTCAGACATTTGGTATGTAAATGCTAGATTTTCATCTAGGCTACTTTGTGAATCTTGCTTCTATTACCTTTTGCTGCAATACCTGGAGATTTAAAGTGTTCGAAGGGATATAGGGCTGACTAAAACATTTCTACTCCACTAGTGAAGATTTTTCCATGATGAGATGGAAGGCTTACAAAATGCATTCAAAGATACGTGACTGAACTTCCTTTGAACCCTGTTAGGGTCTGACTATACAGGCTTCTTATGCAAGTTCAATCAAATGTGGATAGTGTTTAAAAAGCCTTTCCACTGAATTTGCATTAATCCTGTTTATTCAATACTTTTTATTAGATTTATATGCACCAGTCTCACCAATAAGGTGACTCTGGGTGGCTTACAAAATTGTAAAAAGACACATATTAAAACAGTTAATATGAAGAAGACTTAAATAAGGACTAAAACCAAGGGGACAGACAGCATAGGGGGGTAAGGTCTCTTTCTGACCCCATCAACCATCTCCAGTGAAAACTGCCCCCATCGAGGTCCCAGGTCAGCTGGCAAAACCAGGTTTTAAGACTCTTCTGGAAGGCTAGAAGGGTGAGGCCAGCGAACCAGTGGGTCACAACATTTATTCAACAATTGCCTAGACCAGGGGTAGGCAACCTCGGCTCTTTTATGACTCATGGACTTCAACTCCCAGAATTCCTGAGTCAGCTATGCCGACTCAGGAATTCTGGGAGTTGAAGTCCATGAGTCATAAAAGAGCCGAGGTTGCCTACCCCTGGCCTAGACCCACACTCTAATCAAGGCAACTCAGCTCGAGGGGGCAGCCAGGCAGCCCAACCCAGGGCGGAGCAAGGCAGAGACAGCCCAATTCCCACAGCCCTCTCCCTGCCTCCTTCCAGCCCCGCAACCCTCCTCAGTGGAGACTTGCCTCCTCAGTGGAGGACTGGATCAGTGTTCCCTCCCCAGAGAGACCAGCAGCCCCCTCTCCTGCCTCCTGATAGCCTGGTCTGGTAGAGGACAAAAGGCCTATAGCTTGGCTGTGAGGAATTGAAGGCGGCAAAACCTGAGGGAAGGGGGAGAAATGCAGCAGCAGCAACAGAGATGCTTGGAGCAAGAGAGCTCTCCAATCTCTCAAGCTGAGTGGCCGGATGAGAGGAGCAGACCAGACAGAGCAGCTGAGCCGACCAGAAAGCTGAACGGCAGGCCTGACCAGAGCAGAGACGAGCACCGAAAGACAGAAGGGAGCTGGCAGAGAAAACCACAAGAGGCGGGAGCAGCGAGCAATGGAAGTGAAGGCAACACTTAAGTTTGAGGTCCAAATAGGAAGGGAGGGAAGACCCCCAGTAAAGAATAAAGAATAAAAGAATAAGTAAAGAATAAAGTAAAGAATAAAGAATAAAAAGGAATTGCAGCTGAAAAACCTAAAAAAAATAGAGAGAAGAAAAGGATAAATAAAACTAACATAATAGTAAGAAGGTTAAATAAATAACAAGGTAGAAAAACGAGCACAAACAGACAGAAAAAAAGGATAGGGGGGGGGGAAATAGGCACCTAGAACAGAGAAGGAAGAAACAAGGCTAACAGCAAAGCATATCCACCAACCAAAAAGAGGGATTTTCAAACTACAAACTCATGGAAGAGGCGACTGATACTATTGTGGTATGCAATACATGGTATGCAATACTGAACAATTGCTTTTTTCCCCTAGATGGAAATATGCAGACCCAAATCTTCCCCCTCAAAGAAAACAAGCAGACACCTAGCAAAGAAAGACCAAAAATCCCTAAAAAAGTCACATCAACAAACACACCTGAGACAAACAGAAAAGCACCCCAGACTGCACCCCCCAAAAAATGAAGGCGAGTGTTGGTAATAGGAGATCCTATCCTCAAAGGATCAGAATCAGCCATCTGCAGACCGGACATGCAATCCAGGGAGGTATGTTGTCTCCCTGGAGCAAAAATCAAAGATGTGGCCAAGAAGCTAACCAAAATAATTAGGCCCACAGATTACTATCCTTTCCTCCTCCTTCACATTGGGATGAATGACACAACAAAGAACAATGACACAACAATGAGTACAATATTGAGAGCAACTAGACAATAAAGTAAAGGCACTAGGAGCACAAGTAGTGTTCTCATCAGTTCTCCCAATGAAAGGCCAACACCCATTGAGGGGGGAAAGAATTCTAGAAATAAACCACTGGCTAAAGGGTTGGTGTCGCCAAGAAAACTTTGGTTTCCTGGACCATGAACTGCATTTCCTACGCGAAGGACTCTTGGCAAGGGATGGGCTACACCTCACGAAAACAGGGGGAAATGTACTCAGAAAAAGACTGGCCCAATTCATCAGGAGGGCTTTAAACAAAAATTGAGGGGGGAGGGTGACCAATCTTTAGAATCCCTAGAACTCAAAGCCAGTCATAAATCCCAAGAAAACAAATCAAACAATGAGGTAGGGAGTGATGAGAAAAAAGAAAAAATCCAACAACAATCAGGAGATGCAGGAAACATACCCACAGACAGGCATAAAGGTCTTAAATGCTTATATACAAATGCTCAAAGCTTGGGAAACAAACAGGGTGAACTAGAAGCAATAGTACATGAGGGCAGGTATGACATACATAGTTGGCATTACAGAAACCTGGTGGGACGAAACCCATGACTGTAATGTACTAATGGATGAATACAAAATGTTCAAAAGAAATAGATCTACAAAAAGAGGAGGGGGAGTTGCACTATATGTAAGAGAACACTACATATCTAAAGAAATGCATGTGATCACAGATAAAATCCCTCCAGAATGTATATGGGTCAATATATAAGGGGAAAAAAGTGACATTGCCATAGGTGTATATTACAGGCAACCCAACCAATCAGAAAATAGATGAACTCAGACGTCCGGTTCCGGGTTGCGGTGCTGGTGGTCGCGCTGAGACTCTTTGCTCTTCGCCAGCCGGCTTCCCTCCGCCGGTAGACCCCTGAGAGGGTTGAAAGTCACCCTGGAGGGGCGACCACCGCTGAGGAGGCCCCTCATCAACTGTGGAGGGTGCAGCAGCTCCTTTGGGCCGACGGGGAAAGGATCGGCCATTAACATGGCCGATCATCTAGCCGCTCCAACCGCAAGTCAAAAGAACACCTAAGTGATAATGAACCACCGTGGAAGATCCGGGTGAGACCTTTCCTTTCCTCTCTTTATCCTAACTATTTTCCTGTGAAAAGCCCTTGGAATTATCCTCCCACTTTAACAGAGCGGCGTTTGTTTACTTGGGAATTTAAATTTTGGACTATAGAAACTAAAAATTAACTTTTACTGACTATATTCATTTTTGGGTACCCTGGGGTCCCTTTATTGCTTTGTTTACTTATTAAATTGGATAATATTCTTTTTTTTACTGTTTTCATCGTTTTAACCGGAAAAAATATTATTTGGAAAAAGATCTTATAGCTCACTGAGGACATCTCGTGGTAAAAAGCTGACACTACAATTCTATTTTCTCCCTGACTCTGATGCTGGATTTAACCTTCAAATTATCATAAGAGGGAAAAGATGAAACAGCTATGTGGAGGCGGATTGTTATTAAATATAGCCTCCACTAAAAGATTAAAAAACTATTTTACTATGGAAATGGAGGATGTTTACCCACAACTTGACTACAACCTTATACTGGAAAAAAATCTTGGAATTCACTGAGAACATTAATCTTGGGTGGAAAATTAAAGATGACCTTCCAGAACTACATATTGAGGAACAGACTAACAGCAAAGAGGCTTATGCCCAACATTACGTATACTATGAGATGGAAGAATCTTACCTACAACCTAACCACGAAAAAGCTTTTGTTTCAGAATCTCAAACTGATCGCCAGACTTCAACTGATCACCTTATAAGTCAAGAAATAGTAGAACAGGAATCTACCACTACTAAAGGGGATTTTATGCAACCCTATTTGCAACTTATCAAGTACCAGAACTACGACAACTTGAATAATCAACTATTAACTATAACACTGGATAAAATTGATTACACTATTCAGAAGATAGCAGAAGCAGGAGAACAGAAATGTGACCAGATTGAATTGATGATGAACACTCCCAATATAACAATGAGACTGGTTGATATAGAGGCTCTTTTATGGAAGCCTACCTGGCACAAAAAGAAAGCCAGAGTCAGATTTAAAAATAGAACTTAAACTCTTATTTGATGGCTAAATAAGGTTTTCTAGACATATGGACTGAATTAACATTAAGTAAAGTTGGGATTGATTTAATGCTTTGGATTTAAGATTCATAACTGAGATGAAATTATTGACTAGACTATAGTTTGGAATTGTGAAATGAAAAATGTTTTAAATGTGCACTTATTAAGATAAAAAATATAATATACGTCTGAAATCTATAAGATGGTATACATGCTTTTATTTTTTCTTTATTATTTTTTACTTTTGGAAATAATATGTTTATTTTAGTGATGATAAGTATTTTGTAATGGAATGAAAACAATGAAATGGATTATGACAATGGAAGATAATGTATTAGTAAACAAAGACGTCTCAGAATAAGAATTAGAATACATTCTATAAATGTAAGAAGCTATGATAACTATGTTGTAATGAAATGAGAATAAGAAAATGGATTTTGATAATGGAAAACACGATATTAGTAAATGAGCTATTAGAATAAGAAATAGAATATATTTGGGAAATGTAAGAATTTAATTGTTGGAATAATATTTATATTTTAGATATTATAATTGTTAGGTAATTAAATAAGGGAAACTAGGGATACCTGAAATGCAAACAATATGTTTATTTAAGGACAAAACTGAAATATGGTAATCGCAAATTAGTAGAGCTTATAATACAGGACTTGGATTTGTACAGTGAAAATTTTAGTGACAACTTCTTTGATTGATTGAAAACATATTATCTAAAGTGGAATATGGTAATTGGAACATACATAAAGCTTAAAAGTAGGATTTGGACTTGTATAGTTAAAATTATATTGATGAATTCTATTGATTAATTGAATTTTATTTAGAAATGTATTAATTTGAATAGGTTATATTAATTGAGGGAAATAGAGAGGGAATATTCAAGGAGTTAACCTGAGTTATGTATGTATGATTTTTTCTTCTTTGGACAATTGATCACCCCATCACCACGTTGCTTCCTAAGCACCTTGTTGTCAAAAAATTAAAAAACCAATAAAACTTGTTAAAAAAAAAAAGAAAATAGATGAACTCTTTGCCAACCAGTTAACAAACGTATGTAGGAAGCATACCACAGTAGTAATGGGAGACTTCAACTATCCAGACAAACTGTGAAGTGAGCGGGAGATCAAACAGATTCCTAACCAACCTAGCTGACAACTTTGTCATCCAAAAAGTAGAGGAGGGAACTAGAAATAAAGCTATACTGGACCTAATTCTTACTAATCGAGAAGAAGTGATAGAGGGAGTTGAAGTTGCCAGAACCTTGGATGAAAGTGACCACGTTATGCTGAAATTCAATATAATCAAACACAAGCAATAGAAAATAATCCAACCAGAGTCTTAAACTTCAAAAGAGCTGATTTTAACAAACTCAGAGAAAACATAGAAAAGATTCCATGGACGAAAATCCTAAAGGGGAAAACAACCCAAGAAGTGTGGGAAACTCTTGAGAACTATGATCATAGCGGCCCAGTCCAGTGCAATACCACAGAAAAAGAGAAACAAGAAATTCAAGAGGAAACCAGCATGGCTGCACAAAGCTCTCTCTGACAAACTGAAAGACAAAAAGGACAAGTACAAAAAATGGAAAGAGGGACACATAACTAAGGCTGATTATCAGCAGACAGCCAGAATATGCAAAGATGAAGTCAGGAAAGCAAAGGCTCAGAGTGAACCAAGACTTGCAACAGAAATCAAGGATAATAAAAATGGTATTTCCAACATATTAATAACAAGAAAAAAGTCAAGGAAACTGTAGGTCCACTAAAGAGAGAAGATGGCAAGGAAGTAACAGGCAGTAGGGAGAAAGCAGAGCTGCTTAACTCATTTTTTGCATCAGTCTTCACACACACACAAATTATACCACAACATACCCCCCAAATACTGCAAAAGACAAACTAAAAACAAAAATTAAAATAAACAAGAAAATGGTAATTGACGAATATAAATCACCAGGACCCGACAGGCTACATCCCAGAGTTCTTTTTTTTAAATAGAAATTTTATTAGTTTTTAACTATAACAATCTCCAGTGCCTGGTGTACAGTGTGTTGTCTTGGTTTATATTTTAACAAGAAAAAAAGGAGAATAATAATTAATTAACTATCAATAATAATTAAATTTGATAGTTCCATAATTAATATATTAATTAATGATACATTTCTTTGATCTTCCCTTCTCCTGTTTGTATTCTCCTTCTTCAGCCTTAGCCAAAATACAATTCTTAATATTTTCAATATATAAATAATTAGATATAGGCATTTTTATATTTATACAAATAATAATAATCTCTCTATATAAAAATTTTTCAGCTTATATTATTCTCATAACCATCATCTCATTAGTGCAGCATACATCCTATTTTTATAATTTTTGTTTGCTTAAATTCCCTTATATTCAATCCAATTCTTATCAGTCATAATTTCTTCATATTAGTCATCTAACTGTCCAAATTTTCCCATTTAGGTACATCCTCCCAATATTTTATATTTATACTTTTTATATTTATATTTATACTTTTTATCTATCTTATAATATCGAGATATAACATCCTTTTTAATCAGTTTATATTTCACTTATATATTAATAAAAGTTACATCAACCTACTATTTTAACATTTCATATATTATAAAACATACTTTCAACATATTAATAACAAGAAAAAAGTCAAGGAAACTGTAGGTCCACTAAAGAGCGAAGATGGCAAGGAAGTAACAAGCAATAGGGAGAAAGCAGAGCTGCTTAACTCATTCTTTGCATCAGTCTTCACACAAAAAACATTTATAGCCCAACACACCAAAAATAAAACTACTGCAAAAGACAAACTAGAAACAAAAATTAAAATAAGCAAGAAAATGATAAGAGAATACCTATCCAACCTTGATGAGGGCACCGGAGAAGTACCTGAGGATTGTAAAACGGCTGATGTGGTTCCCATCTTCAAGAAAGGAAAAAAAAACAGACCCAGGAAACTACAGACCAATCAGTCTAACCTGGGAACATCTTGGAAAAGATAATCAAAGAACAGATCTGCGAACAACGAGAAGCCAACAAAGTTATAACTGGTAGCCAGCACAAGTTTGTTAAAAACAGAACTTAGACTTCAGTAAGGCATTTTACAAAGTAGACTACAACCTGATGCTTAGTAATCTAGAAAAATAGACAACAATACCATCAGATGGATCTGTAGCTGGCTGACAAACCGTACTCAGTGAGTAGTCCTCAATGGTACTACATCCACATGGAGAGAAGTAAGCAGAGGGGTACCACAAGGCTCCATCTTAGGCCCAGTACTCTTCAATATCTTCATAAATGACTTAGATGAGGGAATTGAAGGGGAACTCATCAAATTTGCAGATGACACCAAACTGACAGGAGTAGACAAACTTAGGATCCAAAAATACCTTGACAAACTTGAACAATGGGCCCTATCCAACAAAATGAGTTTCAATGTGGAGAAAAGCAAAGTTTTACATTTAGGCAGGAAAAATCAAAGGTTTAAGTACAGATTAGGTGAGACCTGGCTCAAAAACAGTAACTGTGAGAGGGACCTTGGAGTCCTAGTGGACGATCATTTGACTATGAGTCAGCAGTGTGCGGCAGCAGTCAAAAAAGCTAATACAATCCTGGATTGTATAAACAGAGGCATAGAATTAAGATCACACGAAGTATTAGTACCACTTTATAAACCCTAGTAAGACCACACCTGGAATACTACAACCAATTCTGGTCACCATACTACAAAAAGGATGTTGAGACCTTGGAAAAAGTTCAGAGAAGAGCAACTAAAATGATCAAAGGCCTGGAGACTAAAACATATAAAGAACAACTGCAGGACTTGGGTTTGGCTACTCTAAAGAAAAGAAGAAACAGGGGCGACATGATAGCAGTATTCCAGTATTTGAGGGGCTGCCACAAAGAAGAGGGTGTCAAACTATTCTCCAAAGCACCAGGGGGCAAGACTAGAAACAATGGTTGGAAACTGACCAAAGAGAGAAGCAACCTGGAATTACAGTCACTTGTCTGAAATGGTATAGGTTCTCCTGCTCGAGCAGGGGGCTGGACTAGAAGACCTCCAAGGTCCCTTCCAGCTCTATTCTATTCTATTCTATTCTATTCTATTCTATTCTATTCTATTCTATTCTATTCTATTCTATAATTGGCCAGTCACACTGATAAGCATTTTCACTTTTAGGTGAAAGAGAGGGGGGGGGGAAAGGAAATTTCACACTGCAGAGTATCTTTCTACTTTAATAAAAGTTAGAAGATAAACTGGCTTTACATTGATAGCTCCATGGAGGTACTCTTATATTCCATATAGAACCCTCATGTGGTTCCTTCCCAGAAGGCAGAATAACTGGCAATGCTCATTTGGTTTGGTTGAGTGAAACAGAGCCTAGAGTTTCTTCTTTTATTCAACAAGATAACTTGGAAATATAGACTCTCTGACCACTCTGCTGAATCACGGTTAAGGAGAACAAGTCAGTGTCAGGGTGGGCCAAACTGTAATAAAAACAGAAAAAAGCACTGACTGGAAAGACCAACTTAGCAGAGACCTTTAAAATATTGACCAGGCTGATCTCCTCTCCTATCTATTTAGCAGTTGGACAGCAAAGATAGATTCAGTAAACAAGGACAATTGCATAACTGTCAACATGCTTCTGTTCCTATAGCTAAGTCTAGGCTTTCTTTAGACCCGAACTTTTTGTAGAAGGCCTATTGAGTGGTCGAAGTCTGAAAATGCAGTTACTAGGGAAGTACAACCTAAATATTCTACTAAAATTGATGAAAGGTACTGCAATTTCTATTCAAAAATTGGTATCTGGAAACATTTTCCAGCATCCTAAATGTCAATTTCCCTCTTACATTCTTGCGACAGGCATATTGGCTTGGTTAGAGACACACGGCATAGTTGCCAACTTGCCCTGAGACTGCCAGAAAAAGTTAATGTGGAGTTCTGGTCTCCTCCCAGGATGCATTTGGGCTGCTGCCCATAATGATATGTATAATTGCAAAGGCCTGCCAAAAAAAGCAGGCTGGATTTAATTGAGTCAACACACTGCTATTAATAATAAAATGGCAGAGGCTTTGCCATTAATCACTCATGTTGGCTTTTATAGCAGGCAGTGTAAGGTATCAAACAACACCTTTGCAATGGTACACTAAAAACTTACCAAAAGGAATAATATACACCTGCTCTGATTTTTTTAAAAAGGAGCAAACAAGGAAGAAAGAATGCCCTTTGAATAGAAACTCCTTTCTAGAGCCTCAGTTAAATTAAATAGTTTGCTTCTGCCTCACACATTTCCAGTGAAAGGAAGTGGGCTAGGTGTATATTATAGAAAAGGGACGCCTGTGGGGCATGGTAATCTTTGATTAACAACTCACTGCAAGGCAGCAAGATTATAACCTGAAGCAGAAAGAATAATCGCATGAAACAATAGTGAAGCTATTCGTGAAGTTTAATACTGTTCATCATGGAACCCCATTTGATTGAACATTCTCTAGCAGAGCTTTTTCAAATAGTTAAAGACCTCTCAGGTATGGGATAGCAACCTAAATGTTTCAACAGCCATCACGGTCAACTTTCTGGGCATTAAAACATAGAATCATAAGGTTAGAAGGTCATCTAGTCCAAACCCCTGCTCAAGGCAGGAGACCTTATACCATCCCAATCAAATGGTTGTCCACTCTGTTCTTGAAAACCTCCAGTGATGGAGTACCAACAGCTCCAGGAGGCAAGCTGTTCCATTGCTGAATTCTTCTCACTTTCAGAAAATTTCTCCTTAGTTCTAGGTTAGATGTTTCTTTAACAAGATTCTACCTTACTGTATTACTTCTTGTTAATCCACTCTTGTTTCTGACAGTCTCCTGAAGTACTGGAAGACAGCTATCATGTCCCCTCCAATCCTTCTCTTTGATAGGCTAGACCAGGGGTAGGCAACCTTGGCTCTTTTATGACTCGTGGACTTCAACTCCCAGAATTCCTGAGCCAACATGGCTCAGCTTGGAAACCTCTCCCTTTCCCCTCAGCATGGCTGGCTCAGGAATTCTGGGAGTTGAAGTCCACGAGTCATAAAAGAGCCAAGGTTGCCTACCTCTGGGCTAGACATACCTAATTCCCTCAACTGTTCATCATACGGTTTAGCCTTCAGACTCTTTATCAACTTTGTTGCTTTTCTCTGCACACTTTCTAGGATCTCAGCATCTTTTTTGTATTATGGTGACCAGAACTGGACCAGAATATTCCAAGTGTGGTCTCACCAGTGCAGTATAAAGCACTGTTATCACTTTTCATGATCTTGACACCATCCCTCTGTTGATGCAGCCTTAGAATAACAGAGTTGGAAGGGACCTTGTAGGTCAGTGGTGGCGAACCTATGGCACGGGTGCCAGAGGCGGCACTCAGAGCCCTCTCTGTGGGCACGCGTGCTGTCGCCCCAGTCCTAGGCCTTCAGCTGGGTTTTATAAAACCTTTTCGCTTTAGGCCTCCGCCGCCGTGTGCAAAAAAAAAAAAAAAGGTTCAATCAGTCAATTTCAACTTCTTGCAGTAACCCGGGTGCTGCAGACGGCAGTAGACTAGGGACTGCAGACCAGTAGACTAGGGACTGCAGATGGCAGTAGACTAGGGACTGCAGACTAGGGACTGCAGACCAGACCGGGGACTGCAAAAGGCAGCAGACCAGTAGGCCGGGGACTGTGAATGGCAACTGCACAGCAGACTCTTAGAAAAAGAAACCGATGCTATTTTGATTTGCAAAACATAGGACAGAAACAAAATAGGCATAATTACCTAGAACAGAGAAAGTAGAAGCATGGCTAACAGCAAAGCACATCCACCAACCATAAAAGAAGGATTTTCAAACAACAAATTCATGGGACAGGCAACAAATACTATTGTGGTATGCAATACATGTTCCATATATGTGCTTATGCCCAAAGAACACCCAAATTATACAAGCATTAAATGTAAACCAAGTGAACTACTAGAGGAAAAAGTAAGGGATCTAGAGGCAACTCTAGCCAAACTCCAACCTACACAATAAAGCCATACACAAACCAAACCAAACAATGGACAAATAACTCCCAGAGGATTTGACCCTTTTGGTTTTCCATGCCTAAGTGTTCAAATCTGTCAAGATCCATCTGGATCTTGAGCCTATCATCAAGGGTTTTGGCTATTTCTGCCAGCTAAGTATCAGCAGCAAATTTGATGAGTTCCCCTTCTATTCCTTCATCTAAGTCAGTGGTGGCGAACCTATGGCACGCGTGCCAGAGGCGGCACTTGGAGCTCTCTCTGTGGGCACACGTGCCATCGCCCCAGCCCCACCTCCCCCTGCAGCCCCCTCCTCACCAACAGCCCCCCTGGAGGAGAGTCGCCTCCGGGCGCGGCCTGCACGGAGCAGCGCAGCTAAGGACATAGCCAGGCAGCATGGACAGACTCCGCTCTCGTGCCCCATAGCGTGCAGATGATGCTGCGGGGTGTGGGCAGAGGGCGTGGCTGCCATGGCGCTGCAGGACTGCCTGGGTGATTGGCTGCGGCAGGTCATGGAGGTGGTGCGTGGCCCTGCGGGTGGGGCAGGGGGCGGGCAGGGGCGGAGCAGGGAGGACGGGAGGTGGAGCGGGGGCAGGGGGCGGTTTTTGGGCACTCGGTCTCTAAAAGGTTCGCCATCACTGATCTAAGTCATTTATGAAGATATTGAAGAATACTGGGCCTAAGATGGAGCCTTGTGGTACCCCACTGCTTACTTCTCTCCATGTGGATGTAGTAACATTAGTCTAACACAGGCCTTTTGATTATTTATTTATAGCAATTTGGCATCACTTATCATTTAAAATGCCAAAGCACCTTGCAATAAATAAAGTAAACACAATAATGTAGGAGATTTAGAAAAAAGCAAACAACAAACTAATACATTATATAAAATAATTTGGGTAGCTGATAAAATCAAAGGAATGTGTGTGTGTGTGGGGGGGAAATGCCATTTCAAATTATGGCGAAAGGGCTTCATTGTGGAAGGGGTCTGTTTAACATTTATAAGGAGGATGCTCACCTCCACATCATTCCTAGATAATACAGCTGTGGTTAGACCAAGAATGCTGTCAAGATGTGATGTAGCTACAAAAAAATGCACTTCTAGGCTGCATCAACAAAACTATGGGAATCAAGATCAAGAGAATTGATTCCTTTTTATTTTTCTTTGGTCAGACTACAGCTAGAATATTACATCAAGTTCTGAGCATCACTTTTTAAGAAGGACATTAGTAAACCTGGAGAAGAAAATCAAGATGATTGTAATGATTTATTAGATTTATTATAGCTACTCTGATGAAAAGGGGCCTGGAAGCAAACCTTATGTGTAATGGTTGGATGCTCACTATGTTTAATCGCGAGATGAGAAAACTGTGGGGAAAGACACGTGTCTTCAAGTAACTGAAGGGCTATCACGAAGAAGATGGAGCAGAATTCTTCTGATTTGTTCCAGAAATGATGAATTTAAGTTACAAGCAGATTTCAGCTAGACACGAGGCAGAGATTTTTTTAAATGGTAAGAATGGTAAGATTCCTATTTGACCCAGAAGCTCACTGGTGACTTTCAGCAACTTGAGATCCCTATCTTAACTTGCTTCACACGTATGAAACAGTTCAGAGTTATGAAAATAACATTTCTTTTGCCAACTTTCTTCATAGTAAGTATGGTTGTGTTCTGTTTTCTTTTTAGAGCAGCATCTTACTAATAGGAAGCTAGGCAGACAAGCAGGCCTGAGCCCTTCTACATAGTTGGGTTGAAAAAATGAAAGGGGTGGTGGTGGTGATAGAATTATATCTACACTATGACCTCCTAAAGGAGTGTCAGGATGTTGTCAATCCTACAAGGTAGACAGCTATAGGAACAAAGTCTTTCAATCTAAATGTGCTTCCCCCTTTCTCACTTTCTCTTCATGTGAACTAGGAAGGGCTTATCGGAGATGTTTTCTCAAGTTATTTTCTTGATCCAGGCACAAGTCCCATTTATCTGACGATTGCCCTGGTAGCAATTCTTCCTTCTGTCCTTCAAGGCCTTCCCTCTGCCCTCAACAGATATAAGACAATCCTTTTCTGAGACTCCCGTTCAACTAAAATTCTGCTTCATAACAGTGAAAGTGAATCTTTTTCTAGACTGCAGGTAGTCCTCACTTAATGGCACCTGGGATCAGCAATTCTGTCATTAAGCAACACAATGATTAAGTGAATCATCACATGACTGTGACAGGCTTAGGTCACAGGACTCCCTGTGGGCTCTTTTGAAAGAGGACAGTGCCCATAGCCACATCACTGGTGTCTGCTTGGATGACAAAAAAATCATCCGGATTGGGGTGTTTGAGGGCAGGTTCAGCAGCAAAGAGTCATTTAAGGTTTTCAAAACCTGCCTGGCACTCCATAGTCCATCTAAGTGGTTGGCTCACTTGGGGTTTTCCCCTCTCCTTTGGTTCTAAGCAGATTAGTTATTGGTAACAGGTTTTACATGAATGCGGGGATGAACTGTTGGTGAAAGTTTGCCAACCCCCCAAAAGCTTTGAAGTTGTCTCTTTGTGCGGGGGCCTCCCACTCGAGTAGAGCACACACCTTTTCTGGATCCATTTCTACCCCTTTGTGGGAGATGTGGTAGCCCAAGTATCAATTTGGTTTTGTGGAAATCACATTTGGACAGCTTTGTGTATAATTGCACCGTGCAAAGCTTTTTAAGGACTGCTCTTACTACTTTAACATGTTCATCCATAGTTTCGGTATATGTCATCTAAATACACCAAGGCACCTTCATATAGGTGCTTGTGCAATACTTCATTTATCAGCTGCATGAACGTGGTGGGCACCCCTTGTAAGCCAAACAGGAGGACTTGGAACTGGAAACACCCTAATGGGCAATTGAAAGCTGTGTCACTGAGAAGGCGCTATTGCTAAGTCCCACCAGGTGACAACATTTAAAGGAAGGGACCTGGAATGTGCCTACCCTATCTAACCTGATGGATTAGGCAGTTACCCTCAGGACACAAATAGCCCAGCCCTGTGTAATACGGGGCTTTAAAGGTGATAACCAGGACTTTGACTGGACACAGAAAGAAACTGGAAGCCAATTTAGCTTATGCAGTAGTGGTGTAATACAAACACATGATAGGGCACCAAGAATTATATGTGTTACTACATTCTGGACCAGTTTTAACTTCTAAATGACAGACCAGTATAAAAAGTATTGCATTAATCCAATAGGAAGTGACCGTGAACAAATAGTGATGAAGGCATAAATTATTGCTGTAAGTTCTTTGCACTCCAATATAATGGGCTGTGACAGTAATTTGGGGAGTCAGGAAGAATAGTTGCAGCCTACACAATGGTCTGATAAATGAAATCTGAGTCCAAAAGAGGGATGGGGGTAGAGAAAGTGTCCCAGAAAGGTCCTTCCCTAGCTCTCTAGGAAGCAAAGGTAGGGGAGTGGGGGGGGGGTGTTTTCCATCTTACAACATTGTTACTATGACCTTGCAATAAACTCACATGGTTTTAATTTAATGTCTGGACTACCTTGAATAGAATAGAATAGAGCTGGAAGGGACCTTGGAGGTCTTCTAGTCCAGCCCCCCGCTCAAGTAGGAAAACCAATACCATCCAAGTGACTGTCCAGTCTCTTTTTAAAAACCTCCAGTGATGGAGCACCCACGGTTTCTGGAGGCAAGCTGTTCCACTGGTTAATTGTTCTCATTGTTAGGAAGTTTCTCCTTAATTCCAGGTTGCTCCTCTCTTTGATCAGTTTCCAACCATTGTTTCTTGTCCTGCCCTCTGGTGCTTTGGTGAATAACGTGACCCCCTCTTCTTTGTGGCAGCCTCTCAAATACTGGAATACTGTTATCATGTCACCCCTATTTCTTCTTTTCTTTAGACTAGCCAAACCCAAGTCCTGCAGCCGTTCTTCATATGTTTTAGTCTCCAGGCCTTGGATCATCTTAGTTGCTCTTCTCTGAACTTTTTCCAAGGTCTCAACATCTTTTTTGTAGTATGGTGACCAAAATTGGTTGTAGTATTCCAGGTGTGGTCTTACTAGGGTTTTATAAAGTGGTACTAATACTTTGCATGATCTTGATTTGATTCCTCTGTTTATGCAACCCAGGATTGTATTAGCTTTTTTGGCTGCTACTGCACACTGCAGGCTCATAGTCAAGTGATCGTCCACTAGGACTCCAAGGTCCCTCTCACAATTGCTGTTTTTGAACCAGGTTGCACCTAATCTGTACGTATATCTTTGATTTTTCCTGCGTAAATGTAAAACTTTGCTTTTCTCCACATTAAAACTCATTTTGTTGGATAGGGCCCATTGTTCCAGTGTGTCAAGATCTTTTTGGATCCTGAGTTTGTTTTCTGGGGTGTTGGCTATTCCTGCCAGTTTAGTGTCATCTGCAAATTTGATGAGTTCCCCTTCTATTCCCTCATCTAAGTCATTGATATATTGAAGAGTACTGGGCCTAAGAGGGAGCCTTGTGGTACCCCACTGCTTACTTCTCTCCAGGTGGATGTAATACCATTGAGGATTACTCATTGAGTACGGTTTGTCAGCCAGATACAAATCCATCTGGTGGTGATGTTGTCTATTCCACCTTTTTCTAGCTACACAAAGCACTAGATTGTGATCTACTTTGTCGAATGCCTTACTGAAATCTAGGTATACTATGCCCACAGCATTTTGCTGGTCTACTAATTTGGTCACTTTATCAAAGAATGAAATAAGATTGGTTTGGCATGATCTGTTTTTAACAAACCCGTGCTGGCTACCAGTTATAACTTTGTTTGCTTCTAGTTGTTCGCAGATCTGTTTTTTTATTTTATTTTCCAGGATCTTCCCAGGTATTGATGTTAGACTGATTGGTCTGTAGTTTATTTTTGTTTCTAGTTTGTCTTTTGCAGTATTTTTTTGGGGGGGATGTTGGGCTATAATTTTTGTGTATGTGAAGACTGATGCAAAGTATGAGTTAAGCAGCTCTGCTATCTCCCTGTTGCTTGTTACTTCCTTGCCATCTTCTTTCTTTAGTTGACCTACAGTTTCCTTGACTTTTTTCTTGTTATTAATATGTTGAAAGAAACTTTTTTTATTATCCTTGATTTCTGTTGCAAGACTTTGTTCATTCTGAGCCTTTGCTTTCCTGACTTCGTCTTTGCATGTTCTGGCTGTCTGCTGATAATCAGCCTTCGTTATGTGTCCCTCTTTCCATTTTTTGTACTTGTCCTTTTTGATTTTCAGTTTGTCTGAGAGATCTTTGTGCAGCCATGCTGGTTTCTTCTTGACTTTCTTGTTTTTCTTTTTCAGTGGTATTGTGCTGAACTGGGCTTTTATGATAGCATTTTGCAGAGTTTCCCATGCTTCTTGAGTTGTTTTCCCCTTTAGGATTTCATCCATGGAATCTTTCATAGGTTCTCTCTGGTTTTGTTAAAATCAGCTCTTTTGAAGTTTAAGACATTGGTTGAATTATTTTCTGTTGCTTATGTTTGCATTATATTGAATTCTAGTATGATGTGGCAACTTCAACTCCCTCTATCACTTCTTCTCGATTGGTAAGAATTAGGTCGAGTATAGCTTTATTTCTAGTTCCCTCCTCTACCTTTTGGATGACAAAGTTGTTGGCTAGATTTTTTAGGAATCTATTTGATCTCCCGCTCGCTGCAGAGTTTGTCTCCCAGCTGATATCTGGGTAGTTGAAGTCTCCCATTACTACTGTGGTATGCTTCCTACATACATTTGTTAATTGGTTGGCAAAGAGTCCATTTATTTCTTCTGATTGGTTGGGTGGCCTGTAGTATATCTCTATGGCAATATCACTTTTTTCCCTTTTACATTGACTCATATAGATTCTGGAGGCTTTTATCTTTGATCATGTGTATTTCTGTAGATATGTAGTGTTCTCATACATATAGTGTAACCTTGAAGGACTAACATTCAGGTGGGGCTGATACTGAACAGACCCAACCCTAGCTCACCACCAATCAACATATCAAGTGTACCACGGTAGTGTTTGTACTATTTGGGAACCCCGTGAATCATTTTTTTCTCAATTTGTTTTCCTGAAAGAGTTTAACCTATCAACCTAATAACAACAACATGGCAATAAAACATTTCCCTCTATTGTCTACACTGTAAGAGTTGCTTATCTTTGGGTTGCAGATATTGCATAAAAGTTTGGAGGGGTGTGTATGAAAGAGAGAGAGAGATGTTAAGCCACATCCACATTTTTTTTTCAAAATGCTAATTGAGCTGTTTTTGGTAAATACAGTATATTGACCACAAGATGGCAGCAAAGAGGCAGAATTTTACAACTCTTGGGTGTCATCTCCTGGTTGTCTTGATTTGTGCAGTTGTCATGCAACTGCAGGATAAGTTTGGTTAAAGAGATAGAGTTTGAGAGAGATCTTTTGTTAGGTATATATATAGGTGGGTCAGGTGACCTACTCTTCAAGCCAGAGTTACTAGTAGCAGTAGTAATATGTATTATGCACTTATAATTATGTGCAGTACAGGTATAGAATAAAACAATTGACATAGTATATTATAATCCATTACATCATACTATAAGGAGCCCCTAAACCATAATATCTATGACATGGAATATTATTATTCACTGTAAATTAAAAGTAACACAAATTACAAAATTGTTGTAACTCATTGAAGGAATTGCATTCTTACTGATTACACTCAGTGTTCTGGTCTCCTTTACACCTGAGTAATAAAAAATACAGTTAGTCCTCAGTTACCCTGTTTGGTGACCATTCAAAGTTACAATGGTAGTGGAAAGTAATTTTACAACCAGTCCTTACATTTCCAAAGCCTGGAGACTAAAACATACGAAGAACAGCTATGGGACTTGGGTTTGGCTAGTCTAAAGAAAAGAAGAGATAGGGGAGACATGACAGCAGTGTTCCAGTATCTGAGGGGCTGCCACAAAGCAGAGGGGGTCAGGTTGTTCACCAAAGCACCAGAGGGAAGGATGAGAAACAATGGTTGGAAACTGATCAAAGAGAGAAGCAACCTGGAATTAAGGAGAAACTTCCTGACAGTGAGGACAATTAACCAGTGGAACAGCTTACCCCTAGAGATCGTGGGTGCTCCATCACTGGAGATTTTCAAGAGGAGACTGTCTGAGATGGTGTAGGTTCTCCTGCTTAAGCAAGGGGCTGGACTAGAAGACCTCCAAGATCCCTTCCAACTCTTCTATTCTATTCTATTCTATTCTATTCTATTCTATTCTATTCTATTCTATTCTATTCTATTCTATTCTATTCTATTCTATTCTATTCTATTCAAACATTACAGCATCCCATTGGCACATGATAACCATTTGCACCCTTCACACCTGGCTTCCAACAAGCAGAGACAATAGAGGAGCTGGCAATAAAATCACAAGTTGCGGTCACTGGATGCCTTGTGTAACAACCTCAGGTGACCCACTTAACAACTGTGGTAGAAATGAGGTCATAAGCCTGTCACGTGATATTTTGCTTAATGACTGCTTCACTTAGCAACATAGTTGTCAGTCCCAATTGTGGTCATTAAGTGAGGACTATCTATACAAAGGAAGCCCCCTCCCCCACCCTATCCAAACAACCCATTCCATTACCTGGCATAATTGGAATTAATAGAGCAGAAGTTGCTAGTCCTGTTGGATTATAGGTCTCTCACTGCAGGCAGCAACCACTTTTAAGACCATTGATTGACTTACTCTTAAAAAGAAAAAGAAAGAAAAAGACCCAGAAAGATATTCAGCCAAAAGGAGCAGACCCCCCCCCCACAGCCAAACTGAAAGGGACCGTTCCAAAACAGACTGGCTGGATCAACTGGATTCAAGCAGATCACCAACCCTGACTGTACCATCTCAAGCCACTTCTCTATGAATTCTGGATTGTCTTCATGAAATGACTTGTGCAAGCAAATGGAATAATCACTTTCACTATGGACCTGAAGCTATCTTCGGACTAGCTGAACAACAGGCCAATGCTGAGAAAGAGATGACCTCATGAGGATGTATCAAGTCATAAGTGGGGTGTTTGGACACCTGGATAAAAAGACTATATGGACTGTGTCCACTTTTTCCCCCTGACCTTAATCTCCTGCTACAACTAGAGTTCAGTCAGAAACCTGAACAAATTTGGCACCATAATGTTCATAGCCATTACATCCCAAAGGGCCTGCAGAAGACCCATCCTTCCCTGAAGGTTGGGTGGGATTTTATAGACTCATTTCTCTCTTAAGTAAATAAGACAAATTCTCCAAAAGAGAATTCTGCCCTGGAATGAAAGAGAACGAACAGCAATTCAGCCATACATACAATACATACTGTATACATTCTCATCTTGCAGTCAAAACATCAAATCTTAATGAATATTAAATTCTTCAACATAAAGAGCACCATGAGATCTTCAGGAAGCTTCAGGCAAGGTGTAAAGGAATGCAGTGTATACAAAAGAGCAAAGGGTCCTTACCTTGAAGTTGACAGAAACTACCCATTTCCTTTTTTCAATCTGTAAAATATCCATATACAAAGGAATACATTTTCTGTGCAGGCAAGCAAATAATGTACATGTAACAAAATCCTCTGAAACTAGAGAGCTGAACAAACTAAATCGTTTAAAGGGAAAAGGAGTATTTTTCTCAGCACTGTCTTTCTAACAGATTACTTGAATATTAATACAAATATTTATCGCTATTTTTAAAAACAAAACAAATCAACCCTCATTCATGCACCAGATAATTTCTTTAAAGTCCACTGCATTCTATAGCTCTGGTCCCCCCCCCCCCGTTCCTTATATACGTAAGAAGCCTGAACCTCGAGAGAAATTCACTCCATTGTTAGAAATAGCCAAAACTGGCTTGCAACTAGCAAAGATGCCAAGATTTTGCACCTTGCTCTGTGACCTAAAGCAAAAATGACATGAACATTGACAAATTTGACAAGGAAATTTGTGCAAAAAACAACTTCTATTTGGCTAGCCAAGCAGCAAATATGTCGGATGATATGCTTTATTAAGCAATCCATTTTTCAGCAATAGCTGAGCCATCTGCAAAGGTTAGCGTGCATCAGGCTTTCCACAGAATTTCATCTGCGTCTGCAGCTAGGTGCGACACACAACCACATTTTTCATGTACATACAATTTTGGATGCAAATCGAATACTTGATGAAAGAGGTGACCTTCCAGATTGACTTCACCACATAGTAAAGTCAAAGGAAGAAAAGAGCCAAAAGACAAAGGCAAATCTACCCAATTTCTACTGGGAAATGTGGGGTGGTTCAGCTTTGGGAAGCAGAGGGTACCCAAATCCGAAAAGAAAGTGGAAGAATTAAACAGTTTGTAAAAGAGGGCAGAAAAATAAAGTCTTTCACTTATAAAATTCTGAGTTAATAATTTATTCTGAACTTCTGCAATTTCAAATCTGCTATATTCAGAAGCTGGTAATTTATAAAGAAAAAGGGCTGATAAAGCAGACAGAAAATGTCTAAAATAAAACATCAAATAACAGTTATACTTAATCAACTGACAAAAATGTTCCTGGGGCAAAGAGTTCCAGAGTTTACAGGTGGCAAACAAGATAGTCCTTTTCCTTGTACCCATTAACTGGACCTGACAGCTGTTGGGGAGCTCTTCTCCTTAAGATCTTAGAATAAATAAAACACGTTTTAAGCCCGGAAAACAAAAGGAAAAAACTGAGATCACTCTGGCCTTCAAAATTCTGTTACTACAGCTTGCATAAATTTATTTCAAGTCAAACTTGTAAAGTTGGTTTTCTAGCCTGCCCTACCTCAAATGGCGTACAATTTGAATTTAGTTTATGCTGAAGGCATAAAGCGTTTATCATATAAAGGCATATATCAAGGCATAGCTCACAGCAGTGATATAAAGTAATGTTTTCCCTTTAAATTGATATCAATCAATGGAGGATGTAGACAATATGACATAGCTTGTCACTCTCACAGATGAGTGGGTGATCTGCCACCCACGTAGTTGAGTGGGATGACCCTGTCACCTATCGGTCACCACAGCCTTGTGCTATGCATATCTACTTCCCTCGTGTCCTACCCCTTACTTTTCTTATTGGGATGGTATGCCAGCTGTTATAATAACACCAATTCAGATCAGCCTCTAAGCAGGTTCTAAGGAGATGATGAAAATGGGAAAGCTGGTCTCCTATCTTATTGGGCAAACCCTAACCATCTGATCAACATTCTCATATTAGCTTATTTTGATAGCAAATTTAGTAGCTTTTGAAATAGGACTAAACCTCTCCAGGATCAGTGGATCAGAAGTGGAAGGCTTTCCCATAAAACAACACAACCTCTATCATCTTACCAACCTGATAGTAAATGGGGTCTGAGACATTATAGGTTTCACAAACATTTGCCAACCTATCCAATAATCAGTATTTTCTCTGCCTCCTCATCCAAATTATTAAACAAAATGGCCAAGGGCAAAACAGCGTGGCACTATCCTTAATATCTCCAGTTTGATAAAGAACCATTGATGAATACTCTCGGAATATGATTTGAGACAGCTATGTAATCATTTAATTGTCATGCTAACCAGCTCACTCTTAATTAGCTTGCTGATGAAGAAGTCATGGGGTACCTTGACCAACATTTTCCTGAAATTAAGATAGATTATGTCTACAGCATTCCAACAGTCTATTAAGGAACTTTTAAGATAAATTATCTGATCAAAAATAAGGTTAGGATAGAATGGCAGACAAATCTGTGCTGACTTCTAATGATTATTGTAGTATTTTCGAAGTACTTGCAGATCAAACTGTTTTTGATCAGCATTTCCCAGATGACTAGTCAGCAGAACCGGTAGCTAAATTTTGCTGAGTTCGGAGAACTGGCTTAATGCACAGTGCTTCCGGAAGTCCAGTCTAGGCCTCAGAGGTCTGAAGATGGCATGGATACCACTTCCGGAAGTCCGTTCTAGGCCTCGGAGGCCCAGGCCTGCATCCAATAAGAGAACCGGTTGTTCAGGTATTTGAATCCCATCACTGCTCATAAGTCACTTTTTTCAGTGACATTGTAACTTCGAATGGTCACTAAATGAATGGTTGTAAGTCAAGAACTACCTGTACCAGACCCTTTAACCTTTTTTCATCAGATAGGTTAACTTTCAATGCAGAATTGCCAACCCATTTTCAAACATATTGAAGCAGTAACAAATCAGTATTTGATCATTCATGTAGCCCAGGGGTCTTCAAATGTGGCCCTTTTATGACTTGTGGACTTCAACTCCCAGAATTCCTCAACCAGGCACGCCTGGCTGAGGAATTCTGGGAGTTGAAGTCCACAAGTCATTAAAGGGCCACTTTTGAAGACCCCTGATGTAGCCCCTCATGACTATCTCAAAATTTCAAAAATTGTTGACCCTTAATAGAAATACAAGCATTATTACCTTGATTTCTATGTTCAACACATTGTGGATATTGTTCTATGCCTTCCAGAATTGCTTCTGGGAGATGGTGGCCATATAAATGTTAAATATATATAATACCTGAAAATCGTTGCAGACAGGTGTGTTACTGGACTGGTTGGCGGCTGCTGTGCAACCTCAGCCGTCCTGCCCTCCACACACAAAAGTTGGACTCAATGGGGTGGAAAGAGGGCATTCTTGGGTGCTATTCATGGGCAAGACACTTGCATACTGCAATGTGCAATGGAGATTGGGTGGAAAGAACCCTGTACTTAGGATGAGGCAGTTGAAGTACAAAACTTGTTCAAAAGGTACAGAAGCAACTGGAGAAAAGGGAGACAAGGAGCACTGGAACTTAAAAGAATTCACACTTCTTCAGAAATCCAAGTGAATAGGTTTGGCAATGTGATAGAGAGCACCTGAATTAAGAGCACCTGAATTAAGAGCACCTGAATACAGGAACAGATTAAAAAACAATTTTATTAAGTGTTTACCATCATCCACCAACCAAGGAGAAGATATGGATGATACCTTTCAAAAGAAAATTGCAATTTTTCAAAGAGGCATAAAATAATAATGATGGGGTTCTTTAATTACCATAGCAGCTGTTGGGGAAAAAACTGTGCCAAGCATAGTCCTTCTAAACATACTTGAAGTTGGCAAGAGATGCTAAGAACAATACAAAGGGCTTGGTCAGATATATCGAGAATAAAAGGAATAGAAAAAAATCAGTTGTTCAGTGAAAACAGATAGATGCAAAAACAGAAGAAAGGGGAAATGTAAGTAAATATTGTCCCTTTTTTCTAAAAAAAAAAAAAAGAGAAGAGAATCTATGGGCTACAGCCTAGTTAAGTTTTGTATAAGTATCTCAGAAGATTCTAGGGCACATCATAAATAAAATAATTGTAAGTCTTAAAAATGCTAAATTCTTTAATAAACTGGGAATTATAAAGATGTAATATATCTTTAGCAAAGCACTGAAAATGCTGATTCGCAAGATAATTAAATCTATAATATATCTCAAAAAAAATCACGCTGTACTTGAATGTTCCTCCATTGAAGTGGAGTGTAATATTGAATGGGGCACCCCTAAGATTTAGTCATGGGCTCCTTTTACTCTTCAAAATTCTTATTAATGGCTTTATTGATAGAGGGGACAATTATCACAGAATCATAGAGTTGGAAAGGACAATAGAGCCGCTGAATGATGATCATTCAAGCCTCTTGCAAGAGAAAACCTATCATTGTTTGTGGCAGCCTATTCCACCTGCTGGCAGCTCAAACAATCAGGAAGTTCCTCCTAACATTTAGATTAAATCTCTCCTAACCCTGCTTCAAATGTGATATTCAGAACTACACTTATATTCAGTACTTGAGGTAGTGTCCGATCAATAAAAAATATACAAAACATCTTTCTTGTAAATAATAACAATATTTTTTTTCTAAATAACCAAAACCTGCATTTGCCTGCTTATTGTAGCTGACATGGAACAGTAAAGACTCAGGCTAAGAGATTAAACTACAATTTCATGATCTTTACCACAGGGCACCATTAACCAAGCCCAGTATCCCGTATCTACAGTATATCTGTGCATTTGATTTCTATTCCTAAATGCAGAATTTGGCATTTATCTTTATTCAGTACCATTCAGTTATTTTCCAAAGTATTTTCCAACCTATCGAGATAGTTTTGAATTTTTATTTTGTCTTCCATAGTGTTAGCTAAGCATTCCAGTTCTGGGTCATCTAAAATCTGGAAAATCATTCTCTCCACCTCTTCATTCAAGTCATTAGTGCAAGGCTAAGGAGCCTTATAATGGTTTATTATGAGTAACATATTTATTATGAGTAACATGTTTATAATAATTTGTTTTAAGGTATCACCCGCTGTAGATTTCCAGCTGATGGGAGTTTAGTTTAATGAATGAATGTCTCCTTTTTGAAGATGGAGATGACATTTGCTCCCTTCCAGTCTTCTATAATCTGACTAGTCCTCCAAAAGGATTGCAAAGACTACAGGGGGAAGGGTTTTGCACACATCTCCATTAATTCCTTCAGTATCCTGGGTTGTAATGTACAGTAATTGGCCCTCAACATTTAAACTAGCCACATTCCCCTTTTACCTTGTCCTTATCTTTTCTAAGCTGAGTTCCTGCCCCCTTGGTGGATGGGGGAGCATAATGATGACCATCTAGACTCACAGGGATGTCAAACTGCCGGCCCCCGCGGGCCAGTTTCATCATACTGAAGCCACGCCCACCCCATTGCCGGCAATGCAAAAAGAGTCGCAATACGTCGCGACACGTCACGTGATGAGGCGAGTTTGACACCCGTGATCTTCTAGAGGTCCATTTACCTTCTGAGAGAAAAGAGATATAATAATATAATAATAATAAAGTTGGAAGGGACCTTAGAGGTCATCTAGTCCAACCCCCTGCTCAGGCAGGAAACCCTACACCACTTCAGACAAATGGCTGTCCAGTCTCTTCTTAAAAACTTCCAGTGTTGGAGCATTCACCGCTTCTGGAGGCAGATTGTTCCACTGGTTAATCGTTCTAACTGTCAGGAAGTTTCTCCTTAGTTCTAGGTTGCTTCTCTCCTTGATTAGTTTCCATCCGTTGCTTCTTGTCCTTTCCTTCAGGCGCTTTGGAGAATATGCAAAGATGCAAAATAATCATCCATTATGAGTTCACCACTTCACAATGGATTTCGCCCTCTTTGGCTTTCTTTTTCTTTTTATCTTAATTGATTTTGTTTCTATTTTATTTTACTATTTCATGTGCAAACTTTTGAATTTCATTTTTTTAAATGAATGTTTTTTTAAAACAATCTTGGATATTCAACCTTGCAATATTGGCATGTAGATATGATGCTTTTCTCTTATGCATTGTTGTCATGGAGAGCATAATGATATATCCACACAACAAATATATAAGGGTCTATGGGCCAGCATGGAAGAATGGTACAATGGACTGACATGATACGTAACTGGAACATTAATAGAAACATTGAAATGTAAGGATCCTAAAATGCATCCCTGCTTCACTAATTTCTCCGTGGGAATTGCATCTGACAGAGGCTCCTAAGGACTACATTTACCTCTTAAGTTGTGGATGACAATTGAATATGAGTCAGCTATGCAATGTGACTACACACACATAAAATAAAAAAATGGCAAATACAGTTTTTGACTTTATCAAGAATAGCTTCTAGATCATGGGAAATAATAGCTCAATTTTAATTCTAAATTGGTCATGTTCTTCCCAGATTCTTGTGTTTAGTTATGTCAATCACCATTCATTAGGGACTCAAACATACTAAAAGAAAGATAACAAGGATGATCACTAAAATCAAAGCATGTGAAGAGACAGTGAAGCAAATAAGAATGATTAGCTTTGAGAGAATTGATGACAGAGTTAAGGAACATGAAGTGGTACTGTATAGAGAAAAAAACACACCTTATTGTTCCCATCTTCAAGCATGGAATCATAATGGTCTTTCATTTAAAGAAAGCAGATTCCAGCTGAATGTTTTTTAAAAAATCCTTCCCAACATTAAGAACAGTTAAACAGTGGAACCAATTACCAAGAGAAGTGGTGGGCTGCCATTCACTGAATGCATTCAAGCAGAGGCTCAGTTATCTGTCTGGGATGCTTTAATTTGGAGTCCTGAACTGAGCAGGAGGCTGGACTCAATAGCCTTAATGGCCCCTTTCAACCTTATCATTTTATGAATGGGGGGGGAAAAAATCAGCAGTTGCTGCTGAGAGTGCCATCACACACAGAGAAACCTTGGTGATAATGAGGTATGATTGGAACCACAGCAATTGAATTCAAATCTGTTTTCTCTTCACTGCTCACAGACTTACTATCTGTCCAAAAAGGGAAGACAAAGACCAAGGCAGGACATGAATATACACCACCACCCCCAAATTACTATTTCTTTTTACTATTTCTGGAACATACCGTAGTAGCCTTTCTAAAATCTTGGCCCAATATTGGAGGCTTAACTTTGTAGAGAAATGTTGAGACAGAATAAATTGCACAGCTCCATTCCCCCTGCCTCCAGTTAAATTAGAAACCATCCCAAATCCAAACACAGATATCTAATCCTAATATATGATGTTTTGTTTTTCCTCTCCCAAAATATCTGAAATTGGATTTTCTTTTTCTCTTCTCTTTTTCTTTTCTCTTCTTTTTTTTTTTTTTGAACCCGTTCATTTGGGTGTTTTTTTAGTTGATACATGTGTTTGTTTGTTTGTTTGTTTTTTGTTTGCTTAGAGTTTGTTGGGGGCATTGCTGGCAAACTGAATAATTGCCTGTTTGCTTAACTTTCACAATTCTTTCCTTGTCTGTTTGTGGGTACTTAGATGACCTATGCAATAAATTTTCCCATTGTAACAAGCTTGTCTTGAGATCCTGATGTAGGAATATGTGCTCACTCCTCCTTTTTACGAAGCAGGAGTGTAAATAAAACAAACTGCAGCAAGTAATTTGATTCTTCAAAAAAGGAAGAAAAAAAACAGACCCAGGAAACTACAGAGCAATCAGCCTAACATCAATACCTAGGAAGAAAAAATAATCAAAAAATAGATCTGTGAACATATAGAAACAAATAAAGTTATAACTAGTAGCCAGCATGGGTTTGTTAAAAACAGATCATGCCAAACCAATCTTATTTCATTCTTTGATAAACTGACTAAATTAGTAGACCAGTGAAATGCTGTGGACATAGTATATTTAGATTTCAGCAAGGCATTTGACAAAGTAGACCACAACCTACTTCTTGGTAAGCTAGAAAAATGTGGGATAGACAGCATCACCACCAGATGGATTTATAACTTGCTGACAAACCGTACTCAATGAGTAGTCCTTACTGGTATTACATCTATATGAAGGAAAATAAGCAGTGGGGTACCATAAGGTTCTGTCTTAGGCCCAGTACTCTTCAGTATCTTCATAAATGACTTAGATGAGGGAATTGAAGGGGAACTTATCAAATATGCAGATGACACTAAACTGGCAGGAATAGCCAACACCCCAGAAGACAAGCTCAGGATCCAAAAAGATCTTGACAGAGTTGAACAATGGGCCCTATCCAACAAAATGAGTTTTAATGTAGAGAAAAGCAAGGTTTTGCATTTAGGCAGGAAAAATCAAAGTTACAAGTACAGATTAGGTGCCATCTGGCTCAAAAACTGTAACTGTGAGAGGGACCCTGGAGTCCTAGTGGACAATCACTTAAACATGAGCCAGCAGTGTGCAGCATCAGCCAAAAAAGCTAATACAGTCCTTGGTTGTATAAACAGAGGCATAGAATCAAAATCACGTGAAGTGTTAGCACCGCTTTATAAAGCCTTAGTAAGGCCACACCTGGAATACTGTATCCAGTTTTGGTCACCACAATACAAACAAGATGATGAGAGTTTGGAAAAATTCAGAGAAGAGCAACTAAGATGATCAAAGGTCTGGAGACTAAAACATAGGAAGAATGGCTGCTAGACTTGGGTTTGTCTAGTCTAAAGAAAAGAGGAAATAGGGGAGACATGATAGCAGTATTCCAGTATTTGAGGGGCTGCCACAAGGCAGAGGGGGCCAGGTTGTTCACCAAAGCACCAGAGGGCAGGACAAGAAACAATGGTTGGAAACTGATCAAAGAGAGGAGCAACCTGGAATTAAGGAGAAACTTCCTGACAGTGAGAACAATTAACCAGTGGAATAGCTTGCCTCCAGAAATCATGGGCGCTCCATCACTGGAAATTTTTAAGAAGAGGCTAGACCATGGGTCGGCCATCCGAAACGTCGGATGAGCCGCACGGACCCATTTAGCTTTAAAAAAAAAAACGCTGGGAGCCGCGCGTTCGCGCATGCGCGCGCACCCGCGCATGCACGCGGCCCCGTTCGCGCATGCGCGCGTGCCCCGCGCACCCGTGCACCCGCGCATACGCACCCGCGCGCCGTTCGCGCATGCGCGCGCGCCGTTCGCGCATGCGCACCTGCGTGCGCGCACCCCCGCACCCGCCCGCGCATGCGCCAAAATGGCGGAGGAGGCTCCGGAGCCGCAGGTAAGGCCTCAAAGAGCCGCATGCGGCTCCGGAGCCGCGGGTTGCCGACCCGTGGGCTAGACCATGGGTCGGCCATCCGAAACGTCGGATGAGCCGCACGGACCCATTTAGCTTAAAAAAAAAAACGCTGGGAGCCGCGCGTTCGCGCATGCGCGCGCACCCACACATGCGCGCGGCCCCGTTCGCGCATGTGCGCACGCCCCGCGCACCCGCGCATGCGCACCCGCGCACCCGCGCACCCGCGTATGCGAGCGCCGTTCGCGCATGCGAGCGCGCCGTTCGCGCATGCGCGCGCGTCGTTCGCGCATGCGCGCACACCGTTCGCGCATGCGCACCTGCGTGCACGCACCCCCCGCACCCGCCCGCGCATGCGCGCATGCGCTCGCCAAAATGGCGGAGGAGGCTCCGGAGCCGCAGGTAAGGCCTCAAAGAGCCGCATGCGGCTCCGGAGCCGCGGGTTGCCGACCCGTGGGCTAGACAGTCACTTGTCTGAGATGGTATAGGTTCTCCTACTTGAGCAGGGGGCTGGACTAGAAGACCTCCAAGGTCCCTTCCAGCTCTATTCTATTCTACTGGTGCAGAGTCCTGATCTTGCATCTTGTATTTTATCATTTAGATGATAAATGATAAATGGAAGATGAAAGTTTTACTGATTTACTTCAATAATATTATAGGTAAGTTTGTAAGAGACAATACAGTTCTTTGGAAAAAAAGAATAGTCTTTTATATATATATATATATAATTTTATTAAAACTTTTAAGCAAGAAGATAAAAGCTAACATAAACTAATAGAAGCTAAGAAAGAAAAATTCCAGCCCTATGATTCTATAATTCTATGAATTCAGTAGTAATTCTTATGAGAAGAAAGAAATCTTGCAAAAAGTGCAAGAAAATTTTAAAAAGTTAAGGAAAAATGGAAAAGAAGGGAAAAATTATCAAGAAGTGGCTTCTGATATTCTTCATAGCAGTTATAAGTACAAATATAGTTTAATATATCATATTACTATAATATATAATCTATCCTGTCTAATCATCAAATCCATAAGTCACGTTCATTTGTTTTACTTTTACACAAAAAAAGGCTTACATTCAGCAATAAATGTAGATCATATCTTTTCTGTATTTATTCCTTTCCGCAAAATCTATCAACTTCACCAGCCATTCTCCCATAGTGGGTAGTATTGAATCTTTTTATCTCCGTACATACCATAGTCTTGCTGCTGTGATCATATATTAAAATAATCTTCCATGTATTTTTCTGTTTATCCATTAATCCTAATGGAAAAATTCTAGCTTCAATTGAAAATTAATCTTTAAGCTCCTCTTTATCAAAGTATATATATATAGATCCAGAATTTTTTTAGTTTTTTTTACATGCCCATCAAGCATGGTAAGTAATAGCTTATGGTCAATGTTAATATAGATATTTGTGAAAATTTGTAGTCATCTTTCAAGTGGCTCTTTTTGAAGTTATTGTAAAGTTTCCAAAAGCTTCCAAAACAGGTCCAAAGCAGGTCCAAATGTATTGTTATGACTAAAAGATTCATCTTTGGTTTAGTTATATGATTATTAAATTTATTCACATTTCAATTATTTCTATAGTTCCAGAAGTATCAGAATAGAGCTGGAAGGGACCTTGGAGATCCAGTCTTCTTAAAAACCTCAAGTGCTGAAGCACCCACAATGTCTGAAGGCAAGCTGTTCCACTGGTTAATTGTCCTCACTATTAGGAATTTTCTCCTTAATTCCAGGTTGCTTCTTTCTTTGATCAGTTTCCATCCATTGTTTCTTGTCTTGCCTTCTAGTGCTTTAAAAAATAAATTGACCTCCTCCTCCTTGTGGCAGCCTCTCAAATACTGGAATACTGCTATCATGTCCACCCTAGTCCTTCTTTTCTCTAGACTGGCCAGTTACAGATCCTGCAACCATTCTTCATATGTTTTAGTCTCCAGGCCTTTAATCATCTTAATTGCTCTTCTTTGCACTTTTTCCAAAGTCTCAACATCTTGTTTGTATTGTGGTGACCAAAACTGGATGCAGTATTCCAGACGTGGACTTACTAAGGCTTTATAAAGTGATTTTGATTCTATGCCTCTGCAAATTTGATGAGTTCCCCTTCAATTCCCTCATCTAGATCATTTATGAAGATATTGAAGAGTACTGGACCTAAGACAGAACCTTGTGGTACCCCATTGCTTACTTCTTTCCATGTGGATGTAGTGCCATTGAGGACTACTTGTTGAGTACAGTTTGCCATCCAGCTACAGATCCATCTGGTGGTGATGTTGTCTATTCTACCTTTTTCTAGCTTACCAAGGAGTAGGTTGTGGTCTACTTTATCAAATTCCTTATAAAATCTAAGTATAGTACGTCCACAGCATTTTGCTGGTCTACTAGTTTAGTCACTTTATCAAAGAATGAAATAAGATTGGTTTGGCATGATCTGTTTTTAACAAACCCTTGCTGGCTACCAGTTATAACTTTGTTTGCTTCTAGTTGTTCGCAGATCTGTTTTTTTATTATCTTTTCCAGGAACTTCCCAGGTATTGATGTTAAATTGATTGGTCTGTAGTTTATTGGGTCTGTTTTTCCCCCTTTTCTTGAAGATGGGAACCACATCAGCCCTTTTCCAATCCTCAGGTACTTCCCTGGTGCTCCAGAATTATGTGGTGCAATGGTTCTGAGATAACATCTGATAGCTCTTTAAGAACTCTGGTATGTAATTTGTCAGGTCCCGGCGATTTATATTCATCAAGGTTGAATAGGTGTTCTCTTACCATTTTCTTGTGTATTTTAATTTTTGTTTCTAGTTTGTCTTTTGCAATGGTTTTTTTTGGTATGTTGGGCTAGAGTTTCTTTTTGTGTGAAGACTGATGCAAAGAATGAGTTAAGCAGCTCTGCTTTCTCCCTGTTGCCTGTTATTTCTTTGCCATCTTCTCTCTTTAGTGGACCTACAATTTCCTTTACTTTTTTCTTGTTGTTAATATGTTGGAAGAAACTTTTTTTATTATCCTTGATTTCTGTTGCAAGTCTTTGTTCGTTCTGAGCCTTTGCTTTCCTGACTTCATCTTTGCATGTTCTGACTGTCTGCTGATAATCGACCTTAGTTATGTGCCCTCTTCCATTTTTTGTACTTGTCCTTTTTGTCTTTGTTAGAGAGAGCTTTGTGCAGCCATGCTGGTTTCTTCTTAATTTCTTGTTTTTCTTTTTCAGTGGTATTGTGCTGGTCTGGGCTTTTATGATTGCATTTTTCAGAGTTTCTCACGCTTCTTGGGTTGTTTTCCCCTTTAGGATTTTCATCCATGGGATCTTTCCTAGGTTCTCCCTGAGTTTGTTAAAGTTGGCTCTTTTGAAGTTTAAGACATTGATTGGATTGTTTTCTATTGCTAGTGTTTACATTATGTTAAATTCCATTATGACGTGGTCACTTTCACCCATGGTTCCAGCAACTTCAACTCTCTCTATCACTTCTTCTCTATTAGTAAGAATTAAGTCCAGTATAGCTTTACGTCTAGTTTCCTCCTCCACCTTTTGGATGACAAAGTTGTCAGCCTTTGAGGATAGAATCTCCTATTACCAACACTTGCCTTCCTTTTGGGGGGGGCTGTAGTCTGGAGTGCTTTTCTGTTTATCTCAAGTGTTTTTGTTGATGTGACTTTTAGCGATATTTGAAGTGACTTTTTAGGGATATTTGAAGTTTTTCTTTGCTAGGTGTCTGCATGTTTTCTTTGAGGGGGAGGTTGTGGGTCTGCGTGTTTCCATCTAAGGGGGGAAATCAATTGCTCAGATTTAATGTGGCTGCTTCTAGTTGGATTTGATTGGGCAGAAGAGGTTTGTTAGTTGTATGCTGCTTCTTTCTTTAAGTATTGTGCTTCCTTCTATGTGTGACATTCCTCCAAGGGTTTATCAATCAGGTCAAATTCTCTGGGAGTTATTTGTTCATTATTTGGTTCAGTTTGGGTAGAGCTTTCTTTTGTATGTTGGGGTTTGGCTAGAGTTGCCTCTAAGTTCCTTACTTTTTCCTGTAGTAGTTCACATAGTTTACATCTAACACATGTATAGTTTGGGTATTCTTTGGACATAAGCACATACATGGAACATGTATTGCATACCACAATAGTATCAGTCACCTGTTCCATGAGTTTGTTGTTTGAAAAATCCCTCTTTTTGGTTGGTGGATGTGCTTTGCTGTTAGCCTTGTTTCTAGCTTCTCTGTTCTAGGTAATTATGCCTATTTTTTCTATCCTTTTTTCTGCCTGTTTGTGCTTGTTCTTCTGCCTTGTTATTTAGGTATAGATAAAAGTTTGTGGCAGTATGCCCTTTGGTTTTAAAAGGAAAAAAATTGCAGTTTATAATGAAGTTAAAGTTAATGCTAGGATAGGGCTATTTAACGACGGGAAGGGCTGCTTTCTCCTCAACAAGGAATTTGCTTTTAGCTTTCTGCTCTCTGCCTAAAAATTCATCCCTATCCTTCCTTTTCTTAATTTGATCCTTATTTATCTCTATCCTCTCTGCCTTCCTGTGCTTAGCCGGTCTTTCTAGTTGCCCTCAGTTGCCTCCAGCCATTGGTCCTCTGAGGTCTCTTCTATGTTCAGCCAGTTTTTCTGCGCTGAACTGGTCTAATAGCGGGTTTTTCTGAGCTGGGCAGGTTTGCTAGTTGGTTTTTCTCCGCTGAGTAGGTTTAATAGCTGGGTTTTCTCCGCTGGGCCTTCCCACCAACTGCCTCCATCTGCCACTCCACCATTCCATCTCTGGCCATTGCTCCGTCTCCGACGTTCAGTCAGGTTCTCTCAAGCTGCCCATCGGGTCCTCTGCTGCTCCGCCGCCTTTGTCGTGCTGCCTCGCCGCCGCCTGTAGGCCTCCCGGTCCGCCACTGCTGCCGCCCGCCACCTCTGCACACCCCCCCCAGCCACCATTTCAGAAGCAGATCTGGAGCCCATGATATCAGTGGTTTTAACAGCTGAGCCAATGTATTTTTACAGTGTATTAGATATTCCAGTAAAATTAATACCTTTAAAATCCTGCAAGTACATGGAAACTGTAGCAGACCATTTGCCTATTGGTTTTTAGGTTTGCAGTGTCCAGAAGGTTTACAAGGGGAAAATGTTACAGCTTTTTGTTTTGTTTCTTCGCTCATTTGGAATTTTGGGCATATGCCCAGAAATGTGCAGAACATGAAATAAGTATCAGTAGGGAGGGAGAACATGGATCTAATTTATTTCCCCATTGTGTAAAGTGAATTTTTTGTTTAAATTATTATTCCAGAACCTGTAGTAGTTCATTGTTTTGAAATCAAAGACTGTGAATCATTATTAAACTGCCTTTGGGAATTGGGAGGGGGAAGTAGAGGTAGTGTGGAAATGACAGTTTTAATTGGTGGACCTATGGACAAATTTCATGAATATTCTGAACATCTGAAGAAGGCCAGAAAAGAGCTAGGAAACAAGTGATTGAATCCAGTTCCACCGTTGCAGAGGTTTCCCTTTATTATGATTTCTCTCATTTTTTTGCAGCCTTGTTTGAGGCTAGCTGTTAGCACATTTGGTTTGCTGCATTAAGCAATTTTGATTGCTCTTTCCTCTGCACGATTCTTCTTTATTTGCTTCCTTTTTGCAAAAAGATTCCAAGATATTAATTAGTCTCCATTCAGTCAATTTCTTTGTTAAGTGTAATCTGATTTTTTTCCACTTGCCAGTTTAAAAACATTTTTATATAGTTTTCTTTACTTAAATCTCATTTATTTCAAGCCCTACATTTATATGATATACCTTGATTGCCAGTTTCATTTTATTTATTTTGTGAACTCTTTTGAATAATTCCTTTCAATTAGTTCAATCCTCATTCATCACTTTCTCACTTATTGTTATGTGGTTATATTATTAAAATACTCTTTTATGTATGTAATTTCATCATGAATTGTTATATCTACTGAGGGTTTTCATTTTCTGTATTACATCTTGTGTTATGTTCTCTTAATTATTTTTTATTTATTGTTAGGCAGTTGCACTTCTGCAACTGTTATCCATTACTCCTATTTTTTATTTTTCTTGTGAGATGCAGTATTTTTTCCCCAGTAGTATAGGTGATTCATTTGCAATACTTACCATGTTTCCCCGAAAATAAGACCTACCCTGAAAATAAGCCTTAGCTTGATTTTAGGGGCAGGGCCTAATATAAGCCCTACCCCAAAAATAAGCCCTAGTTTTGGGGTAAGGCGCACACCTAAAATCGAGCTAGGGTTCACCGCACCGCCCCACTTCTCATCGGCCTCACCTCATCGGCCCACTTCTCACCGGCCTCACCTCACCGGCCCACTTCTCACCGGCCTCACCTCACCGGCCCACTTCTCACCGGCCTCACCTCACCGGCCCACTTCTGTGGTGCCCCCCGGCCTGCATTTCACCATCAGAGGCCTTCCAGAAAGTCTCTGCTGCTGAGAACCAACCTACGGATTCAATCCATAGCTCGGTTCTCGGCTACAGAAGCCTTTCCGGAAGGCCTCTAACGGCGAAATGCAGGCCGGAGGTGTGTGTCGCATGCGTCAATCCAGAGCTCCATTCTCAGTGCAGATCATTTCCTTTGGCCACAGAAGAAGTGGGCCAGCTGGGTGGGGCTGTCAGTGCCGCCGTCACGAGGTGAGACGGTGAAAAAGACACCCCCCAAAAATAAGATCTGGTGCCTCTTTTGGAAGCAAAATAAATAAATAAATCCAGGTCGTATTTTCAGGGAAACATGGTACAAAGGGTAGAGAACATAGAGAGGCAAGCGGACTTAGAGAAAGTGCCATTGTTTTTGCCTCTAGACTCTATTAGATATGTTGTTACCCCTGTCAGTTATTTTAGCCAGCTGGAGACAACAAACCATCGGAAAGCATTTTCTCTTACATGCTGCCATGTGCTTCCATTGGCCATCCTGCATGGCAAATACAAAAAGACACTGTCCCTGTGGCTCTGGAGAGCTGAAGACCATTGGACACATACTCCTTCGAAGCTCGATTTATAGAGATATTCGAAAAAAATGTATCTTCCCAATAAACGATAGGTATCCTGGCCATTCTGACACTACTTATCTCCAGTGGCTGCTTCACGACGAACGGACTGTGATTAAAGCACAGGTAGCTAGATTCTGCGCAGAAGTAGATGATTAATCCATCATAGCTATTTTACACAATTAATGCAGCAAACCCTTTTGCATTATCACTCTCTTACATTTTAGTATTTAATAACTATGGGCTTCATAGTTTAAGGATTGATATTATATTATAGTTAGGCCGTGCTGTGTTTTGCTTGTGTGCAATTGACAGATTGGATGTCAAATGGTGATTTTAATATAGATTTTATCTGTTATTTATTATTTTATTGTAGAATTTTTAACTGGATATTTTGTGAGTGTTTTTAACTTGCTCTGGTCTTTGATTATAATAAATATTGACTTGACTTGACTTGGTAGCCATAGACATCACAGCAAACTAATCTCTTCTTATTTTATTATACATGCTTCATAAGTCATGCTGGTCATTGTCTGTAAATAAATGTTTGATTTGATTTGCACTACTTTCCTCTACTTTATTTTGGTGCCCGGGTCTGCGCTCACTTTATTATAAAACCAGAGTGCAATGTAAGAGAAGACAGCAAGTAATAGCATTTCCAACTGACCTCCTTCCTGCCTAATATTACATGGCCATTGTGGGGTAATTGTGGGAGCCTTATATAGGGCAGGGGGTTGGACTAGAAGACCTCCATGGTCCCTTCCAGCCCTATGATTCCGTGATATGTACAGACTACCACTATTTCTATTCTCCAGTCCCTCAAAGACAGTTTGAAGGTTATCCATGACTGTCTTTTCTTCTGCCAACTTCACAATGTTGAACAGAAGGAGAAAAAAATCTAACCCCAGCAGCTGCGCCGCACAACAGAAGTGAAAGTGTTTCCCAGTCCTCCTCTTACATCTTGCTGTAAGTATTTGTCTGTATGTGTGTATATACATATATCTCTGTGTGTATATGACATACACACACACACACACACACACACACACACACACTCAGGTATTGTAGCAGTAACTCTGAGAATGAGAGATTGGAGTCTCTATCATTCTCCTGCAGAAGGGGTATCCACAAGATGTGTTTTTCAAAAAAAATGGCCACAATGGTGATTAAACCACTGCCTGTTTATGTGCATCACCGTCTTGACATTTTCAATCAGACCCTTCAGAAACTCCGTCCTCAAAACCCTATAGGTTTGACGTATCTTGGGCCCACCTTTCTCCCTTGGTATGGGAGAATTACTACTGCAATTACCTATCTTCCAGAGAAAGTTAGACCTAGATCACGTTACACTTTTAAAAATTATTTCATAAAAAAAAATAAAAAGTAGAAGGAAAAAATATTTTTCTGCTTTAAGTAGTTCACATGGGGAAAAAAATCAAGGTGGGAATAATGCTGCTTAGAGACAGTGTTTTACAGATTGTTACAAAGGAAAAGATACATTTGGGGTAGATCACAGGATAGAATGGATCTTTTAGGAATGTAGGAGAGCCTGGTGTATACACATGTCATATCCAACCTTTTGCCTTATATAAGAGCACAGTGGTTAGAAAGAGGTATTGCAAGCTAACTCTGCCCATAGCCAAGAGTTCGATTCTGACAGGTTCAAGGTTGACTCAGCCTTCTATCCTTCCAAGGTTGGTAAAATGAGAACCCAGATTGTTGGGGGCAATATGCTGACATTGTATACCACCCAGAGAGTGCTGTAAAGCACTATGGGGTGGTATATAAGTCTAAGTGCTATTGCAATACAATAATTGAGCTTGGATAAGTAACATGCAGTAAAGATCAGATATGATGATAATCTTGACTAGCAAAAGAAAATAAAGAATGAAATTAATTCAATTTTAAGTAGCCATTTAAAAATACCTAATAAAATTCCAATAAAAAATCCTTTGAATCAGAAGTGATTTTGTTTCATTTTTATTTGGTTTTTACTTGGGTTTATAAAAAAAATAATTCTGGCAATTCCAAATTTAGCATTAAATTTGGAGGAGAACCATAACTCTTTCTTGCTCCTTTCTTGCCCTAGTTTCTTTCTCACAATCTTTTAGTCTGCACAAGAAGAGAAGTTGGGGGGAATATAATTTTTGCTATGTACCCCCAACCATATCTCTGGATATTTTTTTGCTCAAGATACTGACATATTAGTTATCTGGGAGAGAGAAAATGGGAGGGGTCATACTCCCAACAAGTACTAAGGTGAAGACTTTACATCATCCACAATTTCCTTTAGCACTTAGCTAAAACTAGGTTTTTATGCAAGCATAGCAACTCATAGAAACAGAAGAAATGAGTTTCATCAGCATACTCCAATAGATTGAATGACTTCTCCCAATGATTTCATGTAGATACTGGACAGGATAGGTGTCAGAGAATTGCACATTTATATAAAACTTGTAGTTTTATATAAATAAATATATTTAACATCTATATTTACAGCAGACAAGATGGTCAGGCACATCACTAGATCATGAGGTAAATCATGAGGTAAATCTCAGGACAGCATACAAAGCACACAGAAGAAAAAGTGGGGAAAAAGGAAAGTCCCCCTTTACACCCAGCAACCAATCATAACATAAATTGCCTCATGCACGAGCCTGCACTCTCCAACCAATCAACTTCTACTGTGTGTTCTGGCCCATTATCCACTTTTACTGTTCCAGCTATTACATTACATTTCTTAACAGAAACAGAAGAGATGAGTTTCATCAGCATATACCAATAGTTTGAATGACTTCTCCCAATGATTTCATGTAGATACTGATCAACATAGGACAAGATGAAGCCAATATTTGGAATACAGTCTAACAGGAAATGCCCCAAATGGCCCTGTAAACTGTTATTCCCCAAAACTCAGGTAATCCAAAAGAAAACCATAGTCCATGGTTTCAAATGCAAATGAGAGCTCCAAGACTACTACAGTAATACAGTTATACTCCTTCCACGCAGTTTTTGATTCAGGCTATTAACCAATACAAACAAACCAGTCCCATCCCATATCCTGGTCTAAAACCCATCTGAAATGGTTCCAAGTGAACAATAATCTCCTGATGTGACTGAAGTTGCAAGACAATCACCTTTCTCAATTAACTCAAGCCAAAAAGGTTATATTTGAGATCAGCTAACACTTTGAGTTTTTTTTTAATTAGGATGCTTTCTAAGGACACACCCTCATTAATTACCAAATAGGAGATACAGGATTCAGTAAGTAGTTAGTACCCTCACCTCTCAGAGTGTCCTTAAGATCTGAAACTGAAAACAATATCTAGCAACATATAGTTGTTCTGGTTGTGTCTTCTTCTTTTTTTTTGCCTTCAAGTTAAACTTGACTTCTGACAGCTGAGCATGTGGTTTTCTAGCTATTTTTAGAAAACATTTGCCATTGTCCTCCTAGGATGATTGGCCCAAAGTCACACAGTGAGTTTCCCTGATTAAGGTAGAACTAACACTGACGTTTCAGCACTTCTAGTCAGGGCCCTAACTGCTACTGGCTTTCATTATCACCCTTATTTTGTGCCAATATTGGAATCCAAGCTGAAACAGATCTAAGCAACTTTATCCATGAAGAATATTACAAATTATTCACAGCAAACAAACATCTGTTTCAGCCACTCTTCCAGCATTTTTTTGGTGGATGTGCTGTTCAATGCACAAAAACACAACTAGTTTACAGTAATCTGTACAAACACAACAGAGGTGACCAATATGACATTTTCTCATTGCATCCCTTCTATGGAATATTACTTCAGATGGGATTTAGCTTGTACTTAATTTTATTCATCTCCATTTCCTCCATTTGCCTCTCTTCCTTCTCAGTTCCCTCTTAAATCCAGGAACTGCTGACAACTTCCCAAGAGTTGATTGGACAGAAAATACTTAACTCTCCCCAACTACTCCCCCAACTAAATTAGTCATTTTTTAAAATTATAAAATACTCTTCTAGGTTTTCACTTTAAAAGAATGGATAGACATTCTGATAGTCTCTTGTCTTTTAATATTTCACAGTCTTTAATAGTTCACTTAACTAATTGTGCATTTTGTTCCTGGCAGTTTTGAGATAATTATATCAAGTTTCTGTTGAATATCATCCTAGTATAAAGACTGACAATTAAGAAAGGTAGATCTCCCCGGCTCTTAATTGTCCACATCAAAATTCCTCCTCTAAAATTAGTATTTGTTGTCTAGAATTTACACAGGTGCTTAAAAGCTTGTGGACCAGTGGACTAAGTTTATAAGTGTATGGCACTGTGAAACTCTTTTTGTTCTGTGCATTCTTAGTCCTATCCCAAAATTTCTGTCCCTATTGTTTCTAAATTTCAGGTAAATAAATAGGATAAATTTAACACACTATCACATATGTACACACAGAGTAAATCCAGTGGAAACCAAGGCAGCTACTGGGAAGCTCATTAAAAATAATGCGAACTGAGAAGTCCTATTGGCGTGGCTGGGCTTTATTGCAATAAAAACAAGAGAAAGAGTTTCTGAAGTTGTTGCTAGGTAACAGAGCTTCTGATTGAGCAGATTCTTCAAAAGACAGGTGCATTACCATGGGCTTAAAATAGATCATAAATTTGTATTTTGTTTTAAATAAAAGCTACAAATAAAAGCTACCATATTATTACCAAAGCAAAGCATTGAGTAGGCATTGACATATTATTAGATGCAATTTTCCAACAGTACAATATAGACCAGGGGTCTTCAAACGTGGCCCTTTTATGACTTGTGGACTTCAACTCCCAGAATTCCTCAGCCAGCGTGCTTCAAGGGCAGTTCCCTGTAGAGTACATTACAGTAGTGCAATCTGAAGATGACTAGGGCATGAGTGATTGTGAGCAGAGCCCCCAATTTAGGAAGGGGCAAAACTGGCACTCAACAGGTTGACAACATGAAGTTGAGCAAAGGCCCTCCTTGTCACAACTGCCACTTATTCTTTGAGTAGGAAATGTGAGCTTAGAAGGACCCCAGATTGTGCACCACTAAGCCTACTCACATGACACCTCCCAGCCACTTTAACAAGCCAGAACAGGCTAAAGCCAGGTGACTGAGCTCACAGTCCTAAGGACCCCATCCACTTCCCCAGGTCCAAGAGGTTCAAACTGTTCCCAGATAACTCTGCAAGAATCCTCCCCAACCATTTCCTCTGGACCTCTAATAAGGCTGGTGCACAACTGCAAGTGATTTTGTTTGACAGATGCTGACCAAATTCCTTTACATGCCCATGCAGTAGGTTCTCCAAGCCTGTCTATGCAAGAGGGCTCGTGTCACCTGAAACAGGGTGTGGAGTGGCTATCTGTAGTGGGTGGATACATATTGATGTTTTGCCACCCTTATTGCCACAAGGTAGACTTTAATAGCAACTCTAACCTGCGTTTGATCGGATTTGTTCTTTTTTGAATGCCTGCGGTGTTCTAGACATCTCTTCTCTTGTTTCACCTCCCTCAACTACTCCACGAACCACAGAGATGATAGAATCCCTGACAGGCAATCAAAGCTTCAGATAGACCATGCAGCAGACCAACAAGAACAAACCACAGCTTCCTTTGAAACCCATCCAGGCCTATCAGTCACCAGGGTTGGACCATTCTAAAGGGTACAGCCTCCCTGCAGTGGATAGTGGCACTACAGAATCCCATGGAAATCAAGGCATGGTTTGAACATGATAAGAAAGACACTAAGGGTCCCCCCAATCTCAGATCACATAGCCACTGATGCAACAGGAACACCAGATCTGGTGTATGACAGTCCTGTGTTGGGCTCTGGATGATCTGTGATAGGTCCATGGCCTTCATGGTGGCCATGAAATCACCTCAACCCCAATCCTAAGGAAGGCAGATTAAAATCTCCCAGAACCACAAGACTGGGGAACTTCACTACCAATTCCAAAATGAATTAAGGAGCTCAGGAAGGGAGCTCGACATGCAGCAGGGAGTCTGGTACAACAACAATAATACCAACTCATCCCTAGAGACCATCTTATTGAACAGGGTCTCACATCTGGTGGTCTGTGGTGCAGTGCCCCTGAAAAACATAAGAGATTCCTGAATGACAATCATCACACCCACTCTCCTGCCATGGAGTCTTGCTTGATGCCACACCTGAAACCCAGCTAGGCATATCTTTGAAAAGGTTAGCTCCCCCCCCTTTATGGACACTAACCCTTATTCTGGCCCTGGTAATACATGACAAGTCAGCCCTCTCATGCAGTGATTAAATCTTTGCATTATTACAATCCGACCTGGCATTTAATAGCAGTAGCCAAAACCCAAGGTCACAGAAGATGTGCTGCCAGGGTACTGCGATTGTGACTAACAAGCTGGAACATGAATCTGCTAGAAGACAATGATATTATATTCCACGAGAGCAGCCTACTCCCCATCTCTCACCATTTTAGCTTCAATAGCTCTTAGGCTAGTGAATCAGCAGTCTGGCTTAAAGACAGACCAATTAGAATCAGTACTAGTCCTTTTCCCAACTTCCAAGGGAGCTTGAGAAATGGGCTCCTTGTCAGTCAACAGGTTTACTGATGTCATGGTTCCGACAGATGAAACTCTTCAAAGAACTTTGAGGCATTGTTTACCTTAAAGAATCTTTATTCGAGTAGCATAGCATCGGCACGTACATAGGCAAAGCCAAAATCTGAATTCCCCTCCCCTGAGCACATAGTATCAAAGCACAATTCCCTCCTCTAATTAACAGTCATAAATCACATTCTCCAATTAGTTTGAAATGCAGGCTTTTCCTCCAGTTCTCCAATCCGCCATTTCTTATCATCTCTTATTTCAAAAAACCTTGGTTCTCACACTGGTTACAATATTGTTATGTCTAACTAAACTCCCATGCACAATCCTCCTCCTCCCCCCCAGTATCATCTAATTCTAACTCTAATTCTAAGAGTAAAACATAAGAAGGAAAATGGCTGCATCTCCATATGTTGTCAAAGCAAGAACATCCAATGTTAGCAGCATTGACAACTGATCTATCACCAGCTTATCAGGTACTTAGGAGCCAAGGACTTGGCAGCACAAGGAAAGAACGGCCAACTGCCAGCCATTAACCCGCCAATCAACCAATAGGTAGGCATTACATAAATACGACACATAGAATAGACCAAAACACATATTCCAGTAGAGAGAAGTTCCCTGAGGATGGGCTCCAGCACAAGTCCAAAACCTCAGAAGAGTAAACCTCTGGTCCCAGTGACCAATCCAGATTAGATCTTGCAATTTAGGGTCTCCTGCTTGAGCGGGAGGTTGGACTAGGGCAGGGGTAGGCAACCTTGGTTCTTTTATGACTCGTGGACTTCAACTCCCAGAATTCCTGAGCCAGCATGGCTCAGCTTGGAAACCTCTCCCTTTCCCCTCAGCATGGCTGGCTCAGGAATTCTGGGAGTTGAAGTCCACAAGTCACAAAAGAGCCAAGGTTGCTTACCCCTGGACTAGGGCCTTCAAGGTCCTTTCCAACTCATTATTCCATATTCTGTATTCTTCAGGGAATGAAAAAGAGATACTGGTTCTCTGAAAGCAGAGGGATGCAGCTTCACTCCGCAAGGGACAAAGTGAAGTATTATTGGAATTAAAGACTTTTTACTATGAACTATGGAAAGAAATATAAGCTGACTGGCCTCATCAGCTTGTGAAACCTGCTGTCTCAAAAGAACAAGGATTTGATCTTTCCTACTAAGCCATATAGGGACAAATTAGAAATTACTATAGTCATTTCCCCATGGACTTTGAAGATCTAGGAAAAATTCAAGAACCTGGAGGCTCAGGAGTGTTCTCATCTATCCTTCTGGCCCATGGAAGAGGGCTGGAAAGAACTACTACCTTAGACCTGATCCTCACCAATGAATTGGTTGAAAAAAATGAAGGAGACTGGGACCTTGGGGAGAAAATGATTACATTATCCTTGAATCTGTGATACCCAGAGATAGGAGAACTGGGAATAGTCAGAGATGCATATGGAATTCAGAAGTGCAAATTTTGATGAACTCTGAGGGGAGATATGTTGGATCAAAGCACTTGAAATACTGAAGGAGTAAACTGAACAGGAAACATGGAAATTGTAAAACTGATGGTGCAGAAACTGATGGTGCAATCACAAACAAAACTTATATAAAAAAAGGGAGGCCTCTAAAAAGGTCAGTATGACTATATGGAGAGCTCTCTCAAATGCTGAAGAGAAAAACAAGTATTGGAAATGGGAGGAGGATAATATTACCCAAGAGGAATACAATGAATTTGGTCAGAAAGGCTAAAGCTCAAAGACTGAAAGATTCAGCATTACTCACTATGGAGGAATTGTTCATGAAATTGACAAAACTTGCTGAGATGGACAAACTGACTTCTTTGACTAAAGATTTATTGACATTCATCGATGACTGGAAACCTCTTATGGACTTTTTGCATGAGAAAGAAACATTGCGATTTATGGGTTTTATGATTAGAAAGAATAGGTTAGAGAAATAAAGGAATTATAATGAGATTGGAGAGAGTGTTTTGATTAAAATTATATGCATAACTGCCAAGCGGAATGGGACAACTTGCTACGGCCAATTCACTATGGCCAACTCGCTATGGCCAACTCATCAAGGCCAACAACTTGCCACAGCCAACTCACCATGGGTCAATTTAACAAATCTATTTAATTATTTAAAATAAATTAAAAAATATTTTAACTTTTGTGATTCTCATTTCATTCTGCCCCTCCTTTTACATCCTTTCTTTAATGATTCTATTCCACTATTTCTTTGATATTATTGTAACTCTTGTCCTGCAGCGAATTATCCCACAGCAAGTTGGCTGTGCGAATTGTCCTGCAGTGAATAGGCCACGGCAAGTTGGCAGTGTTGAGTTGGCAGTGTTCAGTTGGCCGTGGTGAATTGCCATAGATTCCTGCCAAGAGGGATATCAGAAGCCATTTCTTTATATATGCTTTCTTTAAAAAAAACAACACTTTTCTATATCTTTTCTGTTTTTTTCCTTTTCTGCTCCTTTTTTTCTTTTTCATACATTACTATACAGTTTTTGAATGTATTTCTTATAATAAAGATGTAAATATGTAAAATCCCTTAATTTTTTTTAAAAAGGCTAAAGCTCAGAAGGACAGTTCCCCAAAACAACAAATTAGGTGTAAGAACTAAAAATAGAAAGGAATGGAATGGAATGGAATGGAATGGAATGGAATGGAATGGAATGGAATAGAATAGAATAGAATAGAATAGAATAGAATAGAATAGAATAGAATAGAATAGAATAGAATAGAATAGAAGCTGGAAGGGACCTTGGAGGTCTTCTAGTCCAGCCCCCTGCTCAAGCAGGAGAACCTATACCATCTCCGACAGGTGTAAAGAAGATGTTGAGATTCTAGAAAGAGTACAGAGCAGAGCAACAAAGATGATTAGGGGACTGGAGGCTAAAACATATAAAGAACGGTTGGGCAGCTGCCTCTCCAGGCTGGGCACTATGCAGACCTCGTCTTATGTAAGGACCTATCTCATCTAAGCCACTCAAGAAAACAGAACACTTGAAACAGGCATTGTCTCAAAAGGAGCTTTTATTAGGGGCTAGTGAAAGTAGGAAATCAAGGCAAGGTCTGGGGAAAAACCCGTGAAAGCAATGTAATAAAAGCAACATTCAATACTCCTCCCCCCAGCGTCCCAGTGTTCATTTGAATCCAGCCAATCCATAGCTGGCATAGTGTTTTGGTAACTGGGTTCTTTGGCTCATTCATTCAAGGTCTCTCTCACTTTCGTTTCCTTCTGGCTCCAAGCGCAAACCGTCTCTTAGATAAGGGTGAGACAGTCCATCCCCTGGGGGAAGGGCATCATAGCCGGACAGTGCAAAGCAATCCCAAAAGCTCCCCCACTCCCAACAGAATGGCGGGTCACAAAGAAGATTTACAAATTCAACAATATGCAAAGGGAAGAAATAAATTTTTTTTAGGGACCTGACATACGGACCCCCCTAGAAAAATGGGTTATCCACCTGCAAAAGACATAAAAAGGAAGGGGAAGAAAACAAATAAAATACAGCATTAATCAGGCTTATCAAGTACTTAGAGTGAAAACGCTTAAGTAACTTAGAAGCTCTAACATGCTTTTTGTATACCCATTCATTCGGAGAAGAGGGAAGGTTTTTCCAAGCTACTAAATATTGAGTGGAGCCATAGTGTTTGCGGGAATCAAGGATGTCTCGCACTTCAAAGTGTTGTTCCTCCTCTTCCCATACCAATGTAGGTACCGGAGGGGCTGGGGGTCTAAGATTAGAAATAATCTCAGGTTTGAGCAAACTACAATGAAAGACAGGATGGATCTGTTTTAGGCTCTTAGGGAGCTCTACTTCCACAGTTACTGGATTGATAATGCATTTAATGGGGAAAGGTCCAACAAACTTAAGACCAAGTTTCTTGGAAGGCTGCAAACATTGCAAATATTTGGTAGAAACATAAACTCTGTCTCTAATCTTAAAAAGTTCTGCTCCACCTTCTTTTTATCAGCCTGGGCTTTATAGGCTTCTCTGGCTTCATCTAGTGCTTTCTGTACTACTGCCAGGTATTTTGCAGCTGTTTGATCCATTCTTGCAAGGAGGGAATATCAGGTTCTGTAGTGGGCAGTTCCGGAATGGGGACAAATGTCTGGCCATTGGCAACCTGGAATGGGGTATAACCAGTACTCGAGTGCACAGCACTATTATATACGACTTCAGCAAATGGCAATAGATCAGTCCAATAATCTTGTTGATAGTTGATAAAGCATCTAAGGTACTGTTCTAGAACTGAGTTCAATCTCTCTGTCCCCCCATTCATTTGAGGATGATGACTAGATGATAACCCCTGACTAGAACCCAAAAGGTCCAGAAAAGCTCTCCAGAACTTAGAGGTGAATTGAACCCCCCTATCCAAAATTATGCATTGTGGAGCCCCATGGAATCGATAGATGTGCTGCACAAAGAGCTTAGCCAATGTCTTGGCTGATGGAATCTTTGGGCATGGGATGAAATGGGCTTGTCTAGAAAACAAATTTGTAACCACCCAAATGACTGTATTCCCAGCGCTTTCAGGAAGCTTCACAATAAAGTCCATAGAGATCTCTCTCCAGGGTGCTGAAGGGCTCGCCACCGGCTGTAAAAGTCCCGGTGTTTTCCCTTGCCTCTGCTTAGCTGCAGCACGTGAAGCTCACAACATAGTTTTCTATGTCCTTTTTCAAGAAGGCCACCAAAACTGCCTTTTAAGCAGATGTAGGGTTTTGGTGAACCCAAAATGTCCAGCAATTTTCAAATCATGTCCTGCTTGCATTACTTCAGTCTTAGAGCTGCTGGGACGTATATTTTCTCCCCAACCCAAGCCAGGTTATCTTTAATTAAACACAAGTTCTTATGTCCTTGAAACTACTCGTCAGTTTCCAGTGCTTTTTTGAAGTCCTGGCACGCTGTTTTGTCTATTGGCATCGTAGCCCTGGTTTGTGCTCGAGTAGTGGCAGGCGCTGCTAACTGCTTGGGAGTCAGGAATGGTTTAACTACTTCAGAATTTACACTATTATATTGCGGCATCCTAGATAGGGCATCTGCTAGGAAATTCCTTCCCCCAGGGAGGTAATGGATAGTAAAGTTAAATCGGTGGAAATGTTGAGACTACCATGCTTGTTTAGGTGACAAATTCCTAGGGGTTTTCATAGCTTCAAGGTTCTTATGATCAGTCCACACTTGGAATGATATTTTACTCCCCTCTAGGAAATGCCTCCAAGTTAGGAGTGCCCACCGTACAGTGCAGGCTTCCTTCTCCCATGCCACCCACAGCTGTTCAGTTTCAGACAGTTTTTTAGAAGTATAAGCACAAGGTTGCAGTTGGCCCTCCTTGTTCTTCTGAAGCAGGACTGCCCCCACGGCCACATCACTAGCTTCAGCCTGAATAACAAAAGCTTTCTCCAGATCCAGGTACTTTAAAATCGGCACCACAGAGAAAAGCCTCTTTAGTTTTTCGAATGCAGCTTGACATTCCCCCATCCATTTCAGTGGCTGGCTGGGTTTTGGCTTGTCCTCACCTTTGGTCTTTAACAGATTTGTAATGGGGAGTGCGATTTGCACAATGAGGGAATGAACTGCCAGTAAAAATTTGCAAAGCCTAAAAAACTTTGTAATTGTTCCCTAGTATGAGGGGGGCTCCATTCCAGTATAGCTCGTACTTTCTCTAGCTCCCTCTTTACACACTCGCTGGAGATGCTGTAACCCAAATAGTGGATGTGATTTTTGTGGAATTCACATTTTGAGAGTTTGGCATACAACTTAGCAGAGCGCAGTTTATTTAGTACTGCTCTAACTAATTTAACGTGCTCTGCCTTGGTTTTGGTGTAGATTAAAATGTCATCAAGGTAAACTAAACCCCCCTTGTACAAGTGCTCATGAAGAACCTCATTGATTAATTGCGTAAAAACAGCAGGAGCTCCCTGCAGTCCAAAAGGTAACACCTTGAATTGAAAACAGCCATGGGACAGTTGAAAGCAGTCTTCCATTCATCCCCCTCTGTATCCTTATTCGATAGTACACTTCCCGCAAATCCAGCTTAGAGAAAAATTTTCCTTTTGACAGGTGCACTAACATGTCTCTCACAAGGGGGAGGGGGTACATAATTTCCATGCATATGTGTTCATACCCCTATAATCCACGCAGAGATGAAGCAATCCATCCTTCTTTTCTCTGAATAACACAGGGGCCGCCACCCTGGGTTTGGCAGGCTGAATGAAACCCCGCGCCAAATTTTTGTCAATGAACTTGTGAAGTTCGCCCAGTTCTCTAGAGTTCATAGAGTACATTTTTGGTTTGGGGAGCTTTGTCCCTGGGATAATTTCAATGGCACAATCCGCGGGTCGGTGGGGTGGAAGCTCATCCGATCTTTGCTCACTGAACACTTCGGCTAGGTCCCGGTATTCTGATGGGAGGCTCTGTAATTCTTGCTCGCTGAGGGTGTAGGCTAATTCATGATGTAGTCCCTGCCTCCCGCCCTTTTCTTTGGATGGAGGAGGGGCTCCCTTCTTTAGGAATTTCAAGCACCCCTCCCTCCAATCGACTATGAAGTTCCGTTCCTTTAACCACGTCAGGCCCAGTACTAACGGCCACTCCCTGCCAGGAGCCGCAACAAACGCTAAAGTCTCTGAGTGGTCTCCCATGGCAATCTGCAGGGGCCTGGTAGCAAAACTGGCAGGGGACCCCCCCCTGCAATGGACCCATCGAGTTGGCAGAAGGTGATCGGAGTCTTAAGTCTCCTGAGGGGTATTCCCATTTTCCTTACTAGCTTCGGGCTGATTAAGTAGCGGGTGCAACCCGAGTCCAGCAAAGCTGCTAATTTTACGCTCTTCTCAATACCTGGTATGGACAGTTCTAGGGACATGGTTATGGGGTTGATCGGCCCACTTACCAAGTGGTCGTTCTCGTAGTCACTCTCAGTGCCTCTGAGTCATCATTTGAAGGAGCCGGAGCTCAACCCTCTACCCAACGGGCCCGGGGAAGCTCTATGGACTCCTCGAACGCCATCGCCGGCTCTCTTGGGTGCGGTCTCACTTTCGTAGGCCTGCCGGTGGATTGACAGTCTCCCCTCTTAGTTGGCACCTTGCTGTGGCAGTCGACTGCTTAGTGCCCCTTTTTTCTGCACTTGAAGCATGCAGTAGAGCGGGATGTGGTCGGTGATGGCCGGGCAGTTTCACTTCTCCTCTCAGGTGTTGGCTTGAAGGTGGGTTTCACTGGGCAGTGCTGGTGCTTGTGCTTGTGCTGATCTCTCTGGCCAATTTAAGCGGCTGGCTAACTGTCAGAATTCCTCTGTGTATTCAGCTACTGGTCGTCGCCTTTGCTTCACCATTTTTATGCGTTCGCGGGCTTTCTTATCTGCAAGGTGGTCTTCAAAGCGACACTGGAGGGCTGCCATGAACTGGTTAAAATTTCTTAGCTCCGGAGTGTTGCAATTGTAAAGGGTCACCATCCAGTCAGCAGCAGTGTCCTCCAGCACTAGCGCAAACTGTCTCTTAGATAAGGGTGAGACATTCCATCCCCTGAGGGAAGGGCATCATAGCCAGACAGTGCAAAGCAATCCCAAAAGCTCCCCCCTCCCAGTAGAATGGCGGGTCACAAAGAAGGTTTACAAATTCAACAACATGCAAAGGGAAAGAATACATTTCTTTAGGGACCTGACAACTGGTCTGTGTTTTGACCAATGTACACTTCCATTTTCAAAGGGAGCACGATGACTCAGCTGTAGGAAAAAAAATGGTTTCACAGGTTAAAAACACTGAGCTTGTTACTGGAAAGCTGACAACTTGGGTTCAAGATCCGAACGCCGCATGACGAGGAGAGTTCTCATTATTTGCCCCAGCTCCTCTTACCTAGCAATTCAAAAGCATGCAAATGTGAATAGATAAATAGGTACCACTTCGATGGGAAGGTAACCATGTTTTGTTCATCTTAGTGTATACATAGTGATACTGGTCACACGACCATGGAAATGTCTTCAGACAATGCTGGCTCCCTCAGGTAAGAAACAGAGATGAGTACCACCTCCTAGAGTTGGACAGGACTGAAATGGGAAACCTTTATCTTTACCTTTTTTTTCCAAAAAAGGAGGGTTTTTTGCAATTTTGTCCTAACTATTTACTTTATCACTGAAGAAACTCGATAGCTATTGGTCCTTCAGTAAGCTAAGAACTTCTTGTTTGCCTCGACATTGAGAGATTTTGCTTTCTATATTTCAGCCTATTTTCATTCTGCTTCATTTGCTTGTTTTTAGTTTAGTTTTTTTTTCTTATTGAAGATTTCTGGGATATTTAAGAAATATCCTAAATAAACAACAATAGTGTTTTGTGAATACATTGAGACACATTTGTAGATTTCCCATTTGTTCATACACAGTTGACATCAATTTTTATAAGCCAATAGTCCTTAGTCTCCTAAGATATGTGAGACTGCTTCATGGAAATAAATCCAGATTATATTCCTATGCAATTTTTAAAACTATTATTTATTCATACCAAGATCATTTTAATAATACTATATTCAATTTCAACTTCAGTCCGGCCATTTCTCTAGTTCAGTCACAGAAATATTTTATATTTTGTTATCCTTAAGAATTGAGAAAAGACAAAATTTTACAATTTTTATTTGAAAAGAAGAAAAGATATCTTCTGCCCTTCAGTCCTGCAAATCATCTTCTCCATTTCAGGCAACACATCACTCAACTGATGGGAGAAACACCTACCTATAAGCAGGAAAATATAGTCTGTCAGTGGAATTCCATTAAAGGATATGAAACAAAAAAATTAAATAGCCAGTACATGTATATTGTATACCCTTATTTTTTATTTATTTTTTCTTATTATACTGACATTCTAACAGAAATGGGTGGTTCTACAAATCCAGATTTACTTGAGAAGTTCTCCTTCATTGTTACACTTAGTTGTTAAAATGTTCTATTTCCATTAGCAGATGCTTTAGTTCCAACATCTGAAAAAAGGTAAATTCCCCTAATGCTGTAAGCTCAAGTCAAACATGTTCTGATAGTTCTAACACTGACTGGATGCTCATATCTCATTATGTCACATTTGAACTTGACCCTTCACTTCTGTATAGAAGATCATCAACCCTCCCAGTTCTGCTGGATTCTGGATCACAAGTAAATCTGATTTTCTTTCAGCATCATTTGATTCTAAATTTGTTTTCAATTGCTGCAAGTTTATGTGGATTCTCCTGCTACACTTTCTCGTATTAACATACTTCTATTCTCTATTACAGCATGTGGAATTAACTCCAGGTGTTACTGTTGACTTGGTTATTGTAATGCAATAACTAGAATGATTCATCCTGTGGAGTTGTTTTGATCTGGGCAATCTAATAATCGTATCTTTTGTTAGATATAACTGCAGCTACAGATACAGTATATGACCAGTCGTGACTAGGACCAATTTCCCCCCATTTCACATGAAGCAGGGCTGTAACCCAGAACACAGCTGAAATTAAGTTCTGATTACTTATGTCTAAGAAGAAACACTTTAGACCAGGCATGTCAAACTGCCGGCCCTCGGGCTGGATGCATCATATTAAAACCACGCCCACCCCATTGCCGGCAATGGGGGAAAAGTCGCGATACGTCATGTGACATCACATGATGTCACGGAAACACTTTAGACCAGGCATGTCAAACTGCCGGCCCTCGGGCCGGATGCATCATATTAAAACCACGCCCACCCTATTGCCGGCAATGGGGAAAAAGTCGCGATACATCATGCGACGTCACATGATGTTGTGGAAACACTTTAGATCAGGCATGTCAAACTGCTGGCCCTTGGGCCAGATGCATCATATTAAAACCACGCCCACCCCATTGCCGGCAATGGGGGAAAGGTCACGATACATCATGCAACATCATGTGACGTCGCGAGTTTGACATGCCTGTTTTAGACATTCTCTTATTATGTAATGCCATTAAATTACTCATTCCTGATCTATTACTTTTGTAACCCAACATTCATGAAAAAAAATCAGGACAACATATACTGGTTATAACAAAATGGTTCCATTATCTCAGTTAGGTTTCAGAATAGTGATGGTCATTCAATCAGCTTGATGGCTAAGCAGTAATTTGACTGCTGACAAATGAAGCATTTACATTGCTGGGAGTGAAGTGACATATAAATTTAATAAATAAATGAGATAAGAGAGAGAGAGAGAGAGAGAGAGAGAGAGAGATTTCAGAACACAAATCCTCATGAAATAATAACAAAACCCCAAAACCTTGCTACAAATTTATACTTGGGTTTGTGTGAGTCCTTATCATGTTATAACAACCAATTCAGAGTGGCACGAACTGACAGTGCTAGAACTGTTGCCCAGTAGCCCTTTGGGAACAGGCACATGCTTGCCTGTTTTATGAAGTAGCAATTAAAGGAAATGTTTTGATTCTTCCTCCAAAATTCAAAATGTTATCCTGAAACTGCTTTGTGCATTTTAACATGTCACTTCAACACACACACACACACACACACACACACACACACACCTCATATCCTATGATGCCAATCCTGTTCACCAGCCCAACTGCTTTTACTAAAAGGTTTTTTTAAAAAAAATTGAGAAATGTTTTGTAAAACATAACGATCTTGCTTAAGAGCTAGTTTTTGTTTAGAATAAAAGGCAATTCATCTTTTTTTTTAGAAAGAAACTGAAAGATATAAGAATCTCCTTTATTTTTCCTAGTTTTTAGTCTGCCCAGAGCTCCATCTGCATACAAGCACTTGTCTGATGGTATTGATGATCAAGATGAGCCAATTGCATTGAAAAGTGTGAAAAAGCAAGCATATATTGGATCCGAACTAGATTTTAGGACCTTTTGATTCCCACTTGTTTGGGGACCAGAACAATTCCCATTACAGTTATATGAGGTTTGTCTGTGCGTGAGTGTGTAAGGCAGGGGTGTCAAACTCGCCAAGTCACCTGACGTGTCGCGACATGCCGAGACTTTTTTCCCATTGCCGGAGCTGGGGTGGGCACGGTTTTGGCATGACGCATCCGGCCCGCGGGCCGGCAGTTTGACACCCCTGGTGTAAGGGGTCGTGTGCCTGCAAGCCTACGTGCTACACTGCAAAATGGGTTTTTCAAGAAGGGGAGAAGAAACTTCTTTAAAGAGGCCTGGTCCTTCTTGCTGACCTTTCCTTGTTAAATGTAATCTGCTGTGGTGTTCCTACACAATGGAGAACATTCTGCTCTCTCTGTACTTGGCAAATGAAGAAATTGGCTTTTAAAAACCCTCATTGCATGAACCATGAATTATTGACAAGATGTTTGAAGTGACTCCAAGATTTCTTTCTGACTGACCTGTACTTTCTCGAGAGATTTGTCCCCTCCCAGTTTGATGTGAAGAGTTGGAAATATATAACTGAGTAATTCAGCCAAGGCATTTTTCTCCTCTTGAAAGTCTTTGGTAGAAATCACTTAATGTTTCTTCAGCGAAAGAAAAACAGAATCCTGAGTCAGTCTTTCTGAGATGAAAGTCATGCCCTCTCCTGAAAAGAACAAGGCTGGCATTCTGCTACTCCAATTGTCTTGTAAATGCTTATTAAACTCAACCTGGTGAACTACATTCTACCCAGAACCAGCAGAAACAACAGCATTTGGATTTGTTCAGAAATCACCAGAGGGGACTATCACCCTTCAGTTAGTTAGGAAGTCCTTTCAGCTTATTGTTGTCTCCAGCTCCCTCTAATGGTGGCTCTGTTAATGCAGTGTGAAAGGGTTCAGAGCCTGTTTTCAACTTCTCGATCAATCATGGACTTAAATGGCTTAAAAGGCTAAAGAAAAACCTGGCTGGAACATTGCACAGGATTATTAGATCTGAGCTGCAAAAAGGTGAATGACCACTAGATGGCAACAGAGGAATGAAAAAAGCCCTAACACTCTCCCACCATCTAGTGGTTGTTCATATATTTGCAGCTCTGATCAGGTAGCCTCAGCAAAACACCCCATTATGAGAGCTGGCTGTGTCTGGATAAGCACTGCAACATTGATTCCAAAAGTCTGCTCCAATGAAAAACCCTCACAAATGCGAAACTTCATATGAAAGCTTTCTTCTTTTCTGATATATGTAAGCTATACTCAGTGATGGGATTCAAATATGTGAACAACCGGTTCTCTGTGTGGATGCCGCTTCCGGAAGTCCGTTTTGGACCTGGGCAACAAAAAATTAGCTAGCGGTTCTGCCGAACTGGTGCGAACCAGCTGAATCCCACCACTGGCTGTACTTCAGAGCTTGCATCTAAGTGTCAAAATCTGACCAGCATTTGGTATTCCAGTCATGCATATTTATCCCACATAGTGCCATAACTGAAGGCACACATGTATCCTATGCTAGTAACGAATCCTTCTTCAGGCTAATCTCCTTCAGATATGTCAATAGGCCAATGGTGTTAAGAATAATGATTTACTCTATAGATTAATTTTCATGACTTAATCCTAAATTCACATAAATCAAGTGTCTGCACTAACTCTCCCAGTTCTTAATAAAATTTGGAGGTCTGGCCTAGAGAAGTATTGGCTCCTGTCTGTTCCTCCTGCAATTTAGGTATCAGGGGAAAAAAAAGTTGTCTGTTGGCTCTGTTCCATCCATCATGTATGACTACACAACAAGGAAACTTTTACTCTTATTTCAATCCCGGAAGTTGGTTGTTCAGATGATATTTCCTCCTGAAAGATTAACAATTAAAATGCCCTCTCTGAAAGTAATTCCTAAAAAAAAAATCTGCCAAGGTGCAAATTCTTCCTTTCCTTAAAAATGTCAAGAGTTTTTTTTTTCCATACTTGGCTTGGATTCCCACTCAGATTCCTCCTCTGATCCCCAGCAACCTAGTTGTTTTGGCCTGGGAAAATTAAAAAAAAGGAGATGCAATGTATATATATATATCAGATTTTAAGAATATATTTAACTAACAATATAACGAACAAACACTAAAAAGAATTAAATAAAGCATTTTTAAAAATAAAAATAAAAATCATAGCTTGTATTGAAAACACCCTGAATCACACACATCATTATTACCCTTATGGAGACTACTTTTAGATAAACCAATTTTAGAACCATTCTTACGATTATTTGACTATCAGAAAGATGATCCTTGTAGGTTAGCCAACTACAGAACTGAGGGTTGGAGTTTTAGATCTTGGGGCTTCTGCTACAGAAATCCTTTAGATTTCAGATACAGCAATAAGGTTATTCCTGTAAATTTCAGGCACTAAGGAAGTTCTTCTTCCTATAAAGGTTGCTTTGCCAAAGCTATTTTCCCCTTAAGAAAGGTTAGTGAGGAGCTGCTGCTTAAAAGCCACTGCCCTATCAGCATTGGAGTTATGAAGAATAGCTTCAATTATTCCTATTACTCTTTCCACAATCCAAAACTCACACAAACCCCAAATCAAAATACCTATTAGATCAGAAAAGAAGGTATAGTACTTAAAGTTGTGTGCAAACAGCAGTTACATTTTTAACAAAAAGCTTACATTTAAATGCTTAAAATTATGTGTTTGTGTGTTTGTGTGTGTATAAGTGTGTGTGTCTGTTTTATTTTCAGGATAATTTATATTAAAATGTTCTTTGGCAACTTACATGAACAGCTATGTAAACTAGGAGAAAGTATTTGTAAAGACTCCATCTACTAGGAGACAGAAAATAAAAATGGTTGTGATTTTTTTTTTTACAGAATTTTTTTTTTTAAAACAACCTTCTAATGCAGGCTATAAAATGGAATTATTTTTTTACTGATCTGCACCCCTTTAGTCTGCAGTCCTAAGTAACTGTTATTGGAGACAGAGAATGAAAACAGCACAATCACCACACGTTGTGACTCCTAGTCATAACCATTTGCCACCCTTCCTCCTGCTTCTGTGCCTTGAAGTCATAATTTCAGCTTTAATTCTGTGAAGTGGAAAAAGACTTGGCTGATGGCCAGCTGGCATTCTACTGTCACCTTGTGTTGCTTCCATCTCACCTTTTACAGTGGCCAGAGAATATTGGCAGTTCTGGAATCATCTACGGAGATCTAATCGGATGATTTATGCCAAAAGAGATTTGACTGGAAGCCAGGAACTGTTTGTCAAGTGGTCCACTCATTCATTTTGAATATCTCATTTTTAAATTTCAAAAGCTTCCTTTTTACATAATATCACAGTTCCTCTCTGTCCCCGAGGAAATGCAAGCATCCCAGTGAACTACAATGCAGCAGCCTGGGCTTGGCATCAGCAGGAGCAGAGCAAAGAGACAGCAGTTTTATCTCTCTGAAACCTCAGTGGGTTGAATGTGGGGACCCACATCCAAAACTTCAATCCAAGTTGACTCCTCAGATGCTTTGACAGGATTAAAATAAGCTTTAAACCCCTCGTTAACAAAGAGCAGAATGCATCTCAAAATGGGCACTGTACCTAGTTTGTTTTTGTTTTAAATAGTAAATTCAGCAAAAAAAAAAAAATGCACGGAGAAAGGAAAACAATGCACATCTTTGTGATCCAACATTTTTTTTAAAAGGAATTAGAAGGCTGTTTGTCTTGCACTTCATCACCTTCGGACTTGGTAAGGGAGGGAGAGGGCCTGCATGCCTCTCTAAACTGCACCCACGGTGCACGCTACAGTAGCCAGGAATGTGTATTTCTGCAGATGATTAAATCAATACAATTTTGACAAGACTTGTTGGAACATGCTTCTTTATTTTACGCAATTCCTTCCCCTTCGTCGGGGGCATTTATCACCCTGCCTGCCTGTCAGCTAATGGAGATTGTTCTTAGTCCACACTTGATAGAAGGACGTGGTTATGATGCATGCCCCTAGTTCAGCTCAGATGCCGGGGGGTGGGTGGCAGGGCAGGAAGGGCACACAAGCTCAAGGATGGAATGGAGCTGAATGCCTGTTGGCTTGGATATCGTTGTTAATTTTAAAATAATTGTAATCTAATGCACAATTCTAACAATTATTTCGTTATTAATTATTGTGATCCTTGTTCTCCAGCTAAATGTTCAAGGTGAATTGAAAACAGAAGTAAAGCTATAAATATCACTGAAGTTTTTATCATAGGTATTTTACTCAATAATATACAGTTTTAAATGGGCTTGTAATAGGGAAATATTGTTTTTTTCCATTCGTAGGTGTAAGGAAAACAAAGATAAGCTCAGAAAACAGTCTGATAACAAAACAATTAACATTTCTCCAGGGAATATTTGACACTGAATCTATTGTTGTTAACAAGCCAGCCTTCTTGTTTGAATGTTCCTTAATATAGCTAGGTAGCCCAGGATAATTTTAGGACGAGCATTATTTGGCATTAGTTTATTTTGTGTACATCTTTTTTTCCCCATTTTGCATCTTCTTTCACCACAACTATCCTTTCTTGTGGATAATTAAAACTGCATTTTTCACTTCTTCCCACAAATAAACCCCCAATTTTTAAAAAAAGTAAGTTTCAAAGTGAGCTATAAATAATTGAGGCTTATTTCTTTTATTTCTGGTCAGAGAACTGTTTTCTATGGCTGCACTTCTGCCTCCAGCAGAAGTTGGCCTATGAAACATATTGCAAGGTCTTATCTTTTCACCAATAAGTGTGAGAATTTAGGGATGTACAAAAGCCTGAAAGCAACCACGGTCACTGTAAATTTATGCTATGATGTGAACATGGGGGGGGAGCATGTCTTTATTCTGTTTTTCTCTTGTCAGCTCTGAGTGACTGCCAAGCTATGATTATCAACATTATGCCAACAGTGGATGTTAAAAGTGTGCATCCTGGCACAGAAGTACAACACAAATACATTTTTAATGTGAGAAGTGCACAAAACCTTTTGCTCCTGCCAAATGAACATAAGTTTCTACCCTTCTACTCAAGCATTCAACAAGAAATCTAATTTTTCATCCCATTTCTCGTAAAGCAATCATTTGATGTAGTTTAGAGCAAGTCTGAAAGCAGGAAAGTAGTTCAGAGTTTGCATTTGAGCTTCATGGTTAAACAACAACTGAAGACAGATATTGTCCACCCAAATCTATCCCACTGCACTTTTCTGGGACTTCACCAAAGCCAATGGCCAAACTTGATCAATGGGCTGGGGGTCCATATTACAAAGAGAGTCATCACCCCTATTAACTTCAACTTAATTTAAAAGTAACTAAATGACATAAATACAATTAGTACCGTTTCCTGTAACTCTGAAAATTACAATTTGATAGCATCTTATGGAGGGACCCCGGGATCCTCAGGGGTTCCACATTGGGCAGATGGGATTGGCTAGGGAAACGGGTAGTGGGCAACTAAACTTCTAGATGTGTGCAATAAGAAAAAACATCCATGTTATCTCTTTATTCTTCAATATATTTTGGTGGTTCAAGAACTTTGTAATTCAAAATAACAACCAGAAGTTTTGGCACTGGGGCAGGAGCTGTGCTCGCCTTAGGTGCTATGCCTTTTCTCTGGCTTCAGGCTTTCATCTTAACTTGGTTGTGTAATGACAAGAGTAATGAGAAAGAAATGTTTTGTACATGCTCATAGCTTATCATAGGGATGGGAGGAGGATTGTCAAAGACAGGAAAAGTGCCCATAAGCGTGTCAGTTATGGGAACTGGTCCTTCGATAGCTGGGCACTCATTTCCCTTGTTAAAACTGAGAAGCCAGAACAGAAGATGAAATTTGTTTCAGCAAGACACTAGCCAAACACAATAATAAGGCCATTCCTTTGTTGCAAGTGCTCTTTCAGACTTCAGTTTCTAACTGAGTAATGCTAATTCACATGACAAAATGGAAGATCTGGGTGAATGCAGGCAGAGCCATTCTTAAGAAGTCATGAGATTCCTTTAGCAGGAACAAACTCAACTCACTGCCAGGCGAGTTAAAGTATCAGATGAGATTTGTTATTATATTGTTTTTATGTTATTTGATAAGGCTTTGGGCCAGAAACACTACTTAGAATATTATTTAATAGCTTAAACCAATGCAGACAGCATATAATACAAGATCAAGCATTAGGATGGGTAACAGAGAACCACAGCTGTGGAAACCCTTGGCAAACCTTAATAAAATTAAAGTTTTATTTTGCATCAGGCAAGAACAAATGTTGTAAAAGAGCTAGGGAAAGTCCTAGGCTGGGAAGAAACCAAAAATCCTAATTGAAAAAAAAAAGATAATCAGAAGAATAAAATAATCATTTAAGATGCCTTTTAAAAAGAGCAATGGACTTCATTCCTGAACTAAACTTTAAATAAAAAGACATTATTCCTGTACCTTCAAGTAGAGACAGAATCAGAGACATTCCTCTTTTAAGTAACACACCCAGTTCTTTAAATAAACTTAAAATACAGGATTTTTTTTTCTTACAGTCCAGCAGAATAAACAGTGAAAATGAATATCTCCTTTGCACCTACAAGATAAAAGAGAGCATTTTTAAAATATGCATTGACAAACACAGTGCCAGGAAACATTAATTCTTCTGAAACTACAGATTAATTGGAATAAAAAGAGCAGGAGCTTTCTGCATGCATCCCAAAACAGAGATCTTGTTAAAATCCACCATTGCACCAGAAACAAAAGAGGAAGATTTCTTGGCCTTCCTCTTCATAACTCTCTCTCTCTGCTCTTTTTAATGAGCAGTTAGGAAAACAATCCATGAGAGGAAACTAGAGAGGAATATGCTTCCAGGCCAATGGTGGCCAAGGTGTGATAAGACAGGGAGGGAAAATAAAAGCAGGAGAGGGAGAAACTAATGACAGGTGGAGCTATAAATGGTCTTTTCTGCATAGGCTGATTGCAGCTTCGCCTGCTCATTCGGCCATGACTTTACAACTAATCCTGTTTGTAAGTTATTATTTATCTTCAGGAAAGTTTGTCAAACTTGGGCTTTGATTTTCCCCCCCTTTTTCCCTCTTGTGGCACACACTCACACACATTCCCCATATAATTTATGACTGCCTCTGGTCCTGATGACAGATTATTAAAAGTAGAATTAGTTTTTCGCGCAGAATTTTTCCACTGGGAATAGGGAAGGCAGTGCTCTCCGCAGAAGGTCTCTGGCGAGGTCTCCATTACTAATAGAAGTTTTTTGATGGGGTGAGGAGACTAATGATTTGAATTTACTGTGGCAGCGATCACGTGGCCTGGAAGGCATCAGCCGAAGAGACAAGAGGTTAACTTTCTCCCTGTGGAGAGGTTTATTGGATTGTTTAGCAGCAGAAGGATAATGTTTTTGTCATAGACTGCCGGGCTGCTCTGCAGAAACGCAGTGGCCGGCTTGCAGGGAGAGGAAGGGCACCGAGCAGCCCAGAGCGGAGGAAGCAAAGGGACGGAGCCCGGAGCCCCGGCCAGGCAGAAGCGGCTGCGAGGGTCTGGCTCGGCGGCCATTTCCGTGGGCTTCGCGAGACGCCGAAGCGTTGCAGGACTCCATAAAAGAAAAGCGGGGTGGAAAGGAGGAGGAGGAGGAGGAGGAGGGGTGCAGCGTGGAGAAAGAAAGAAAAAAATGAGCTGTTAGCAGTCTTCACCTGGTTGTCCGTTTGGAACTTGTACTCCCAGCATGCCTTTACAACATGGGAACCGGAGGGGAGTCGCTGCGCAGCTGAGAGTCTCGGCTTAATCTTATGCACCATTAACCACTCAGCAGCAAGCCAGTACTGTTCATATACATCATCCACGCTTAATAAACATAATGATGACATAAGATGTAATTCTAGATGAATTTTCATTTTATAGGGAAATGGAGAATTCCTGTAGAAGGGGGGGGGGGAAGTAAATTATCTGGGAAGTGCAAAATAAATGATGTTTCTCCCCAAGATGAATAGAGGTGTTAGTGTTTTAAAAAAAATAAAATAAAAGGAGGAGGTTTTTAAGGGAAAAAATGTGTGGACAGAAAGAGTGGGAGGTTAAAAAAAAAGGAAGGGGGAGAGCGGAAGAGAGCCGCTGGGCTGGTGAGAAGGAGCTGGCCAGGGTTGTTTGTTTGGGAATGGCGGCCTGTGATGGACAAGCTCGGAGACCCCGAGTGGGCTCATCCATCAATGTGGGGAAAGGAATCGTGAAAGCTTTGGCTGGTGTTAACTTACAGGGAGGAAATTGAATTCTGATGAAAGTACCAAAGGAAATAGGCACAAAACATCAAAAAAGACCAAGACAAGCCAAGGGAGGGCAAACAAGGGGAGTAATAGCTAAGTCCCTGGTGCTTGAGATTAGCAAAAGAGGAGAGGAGAGGGAAAATGGGGGAAAGGCTGCATAAATCCTATGGACAAATGGCCAGAACTTTTCTTCCGGAAGGAGGAGACAGGAACATCCGCCCTCTCTTCCCTCCATCCAGTTCCATATCTCCTAGTCAATAAAGGGCAAGGAAGAATGGACCTGCTGGAAGGATAGGGACAGAGACCTGACACCACCTTTGTAGAAGGGAAAGAGGGATGATATCCCTTGTACCACGGGCTTTCTTCTTTGTTTGCTTACATGCCTATAATTGCAGCAACTTAATAATAGAACAGTTCCAAAGTAGTTTTGAAGTCTTAGTAAAATGAGAGCCATTTCTCTGTTGGTGTGGTTCATCCCCCACTATGTTAGAATGGGAGGATGGTTTTTGATGCCATTTCAATGATGATGGCAATGGAGACAGTGAAGATGATGATGATGATGATGGAAACTGGGCAAGAATTAGTAAGATCTGACCATCAGCTTGGAAACTGGGAAGACTCCTCAGTGATTGTACTGATAAATATTAGAGGTTGCACTTATTCACTAACAGATAAATAATGAATATATTACTAATGAGTGGCAAAATGGTGCCACTCTCTTTTGAGGCACAAATAGCTTAGTTTTGTGAAACATGTACCAGTATAATGTCTGGTAAAATGCTATATATCAAAAGCAATGTTGGAGCAAGACAATCTCATCCATCTCCCTGATTCTACAGATACAAAACTGCATAATCTACACATAGTCTACACTACACACTGAGATAGACCAGTTAATCATATTTTGATTTGGCAGGTTACATAAATCCAAAGTCTTGGGTTCATTCATATGCCAGAATACTGGATTGAGGAATCATGAGATTATACATGTTAATAATGCTTATGGAAATCACTAATAATGTACACATCCCCAAATGTTGGTGGTCTTTAGAAGGGAATGTATGTTTTACAACAAACTCTTTACAGCAAATTTATCAGATAAGTATGTATGACTGATTAATTGGCCAGGAATTTTACCATGTCTTGGTATGAAAATGGATTTGTGTTCCTTCTGTTCTCTTCTGGCTCAGGTAAAAAGCCTGAGTTATTACATTTGCAGCATCGTGTGATTTATTGCACATGGGTAATAGGCACATTGCATATAAAGAATCATATTCAGCATTTCAAACATTTATTTGCTACATTTATATATCATCTTTCTTCCAAGGAATTCAAGGCAGTATATACTACTTCACTCTCTTCATTGTCATAACATCCTAATTTGGCTAGAGAGGTAACAACTTCCACAAAATCCTTCAGGACACTTTATCACAAGCTAAACAATACTCAATATGATTCTCATTTGTGAAGATTGTTACTGTTATTATTTAATATCTCTGTAAATGCCCCCCCATAATAGTCAAGGCCATTTTTAGTACTGCTCCTAAAAGAACATACATGCTCTGCACTTCTTGAGAATGGTCATAAATGATCACATCCAAACAAATTCCAAATTAGATGACGATCTTCCTATGCATTTATGATGGATTGAGATTAACACAGTGTAAGATTTTGACCCACCTCAAAAGTTTTAGTTTGTATATATTTCAAATAGAAATGTAACTGTTGCAGAAATATCAAAACATCTTTGTGATTTGATTATTCTGGATATACTATAACTTGATTACAATACTAATTATGGTTTGTTATATTTTAAACTGGATGCAAAGAAACTGGAGAGGTAAGAGATCAATACAATACAATATATTTGAAAAGAGCAATCCTACAAGCAATTAAAACTTGGGAATTGGAATAGGGAAAGATGAGAATTAGCACCACTTAGAAAACAAACTATAATATATAGGTATTATATATTTGGAATAAATTTTAAGATCAGATCTAGTTATATATCTCTTTTCTATGTTATACATTTGAATTACCAAGTATGGTGAATATACATATTTTATAGACACTGTGTATTAGTGTGTTCTAACCTATTTTAATATAAAAATATTATTGAAAATGTAGTTAACATTTTTTTAAAAAAAGACTATTATAAACAATAGATCCTCACAATTTAGTTTGTTTTAACTAATGCTCATCCCCTAATTTAATTCCACTACCTGTTTTATTGTGTCCCATAAAACAGAATTATTGTAGCCTGAATAAGCAGTAGCCTTATTTCAGATTTTTTGATGAAATTGGTTTAGCCTGTCTTGCTGAGTCCAAATGTGGATTGTCTACCTTCGTTTACTATGTTTGCAGTTTCCAATCAATATTTTATACTTAGCTTGTTATGTTATGTCAGCCAATTATGATTTATTGAATAAGCAATGAACTGTTTATCAAGTTATTAGGATGATTTAAGTAGTTGAACAAAGAAGTTGAACAGAAATACAGAAACTGTTCAAAAACAGATTCAAGTTTATTTCAGATCTGGGGCTGTCACCCAGAAATGCACATAATGAATCTGTTTACACTATGAGCCTGAAACTCACAGTTAATCCATTAATTGAAATGTTTTTCATTTCTTATAATTTGGGCTTTATAAATAAGATTTTTTTTAAAGGCACACATGACAACATCAAAACAATTTAGTCAAAAGAAAACTCAAATGGTACCAATAATATCTTAAAACATAGCAAGTTTTCCTTCAGAAAAAGGAAATATTACTTCTTTCTCAGATAGAACAAAGCTGGCCCTAACCTCTAACCCCCTCAAGATGCCAGAAACTTCTCTTTTGTGTTTGAAGAAACGAAGCAAACCAATATACAGTACTGCCATCTCCATTCAACTATGAAGTATGACCGAAGTACTCTTTGCCATGATTTCACATTCCATCCAATCTGATTCAGCCTTTGGGACTGTTTTCTTTTAGAAAGGTGAATGGTGAATCAGTTATCACCTGATTACAAAGCCTTCTTAGCAGAGAAAGTGGGAGATGAATACCCAGGGGGGAAAGGAGAAAAGAACTGGAAGAATTTGACTACGAGAGAGCAGCCAAAATATTGTACTTGCAAAAGTGGATTGGATTGGCTGGGCTGGATTTTGAGGTGAACTATACTCTGCAGAAATAATTTAAAGGAACTTTGCATTTTAATCTGATTTGATCTGCTGTTGTTAACTAGAGCCACACAATCAAATTGTTTTACTCCAAGCAAATTTTACTACTTAGTAAAAATGTTTAACTTTTCTACTTCCCAGATTAAGAATGACTTTCTGGCATCTATGCAGACAATTGTCTATGTGGTCCTTAAATAAATCATCGGTCTTTGTGACATCAAGGATGTGACTTCACGATGGCACCATAATCGTTTGTATCTCCATCGTGCACTGAAATTCTATGCCACCTTTAAATGTTGTACCTTTAATGGCCATCTGCTTATCACCGTATCTAAAGCAAACAGAATGCAAGTCACTTAACACAGATGGAAGAGATTTTCCCAGCTCTGCTAAGGAGGAGCTGAATGAATGGGAGGGACTGAGGTGAAACCCAACATCAAAGACAAAAAGGTTGTCAGCACATTTAACTTCACAGAAACTCTTTGCCTAATAAAAAATGAATGACCTCGTTACTGCAGACACTAACAGTTCCCAGGGGAAATGCTTCAAGGCTGCAGACAGCACTTTTAATATTCACTCTGCAAACAAATGAGGAAGCCTTGAAATTATACCATTGTTGTTCTTGGCAAGCAGTTAACAATGTAGGGTTTTTATTTTTAAGAGATTTAAGAATTTTTGCAATTTATCTTTGGGCTATTTCCCTTTAATTCTCGGATTTAGTTCTGTTACCAGTCCAATAGAACATGGTGGGCTTTTCCCTAAGGTCTTTTCTAGTAGCCAACTTTATTTTTTTAACTCCTGGCCTCCCAAGTGTCTGCCAGAGGTGGGAGGAAGTGCCTGTAAAAAGAAGAGTACTATCCACATCCCTGGGTCCAGGCCTGTCTTGCTTTACATTAATCATTGCAGAAGTTCAGCATTATGTGTTTTACCATCACCTAGTGAATTAATAGCAAAGAAAGGAAGAAGAAAATTTGTTCCCCCTTTATAGAATTGCAGAATTTGCAGGAATATCATTGGCCATCTAGTCCAAACCATTTGATCCAGGAGCTTCTTTAACATTGCAGACAAATGGCTACAGGTTGTCCTCAACTTACCACCACAGTTAAGCCCAACATTTGTGTTGCTAAGCAAGGTAATTGTTAAGTGAGCTTTGCCCCTTTTTAACAACCTATCTTGTCATGGTTGTTAAGTGGATCACTGAAGTTCTTAAGTTAGTATAATAAGGTTGTTAAGTGACTCTGGCTTCCCCATTGACTTTGCTTGCCAGAAGGTCGCAAAAGGGGATCACACATGACCTTAGGACACTGCAACTGTCATGAATTCATGAGTCAGAGGCCAAGCATCTGAACTTTGATCATGTGACCAAGGGGAGGCTGCAACACTCATAGGTGTGAAAAATAGTCATGTCGTTTTTTTCAGTGTCGTAACATCGAACAGTCACTAAACAAACTGTTGTTAAGTCAAGGACTAGCTGTATTTGTATCTGAAGACCTCAAGGAAGGCTCTTCATGAGGCAGCCTGCTTCATGAGGCAACCTATTCCACCGGTTGACAGCTTTTTTCTTTCTTTTCTTTTCTTTTCTTGGTGCCCTTGAGTCAGTTTTGATTTGTGGCGAGTGCCTGGACAGGTCCCAGCAGATTTCTTGGCAAGATTTCAGAAGTGGTTTGCCATTGCCTGCTTTTTCCTAGGCTGAGAGAAAGAGACTGGCCCAAGGTCACCCAGCTGAGTTCATGCCTAAGGCAGGACTAGAACTCATGGCTTCCAAATTTCTGGCCTGAAACAGTAGTCCTCAACTTAGGTCCATCCGTAACATCAATGATTCGATGTTCAGAGAGCAGTGAAAAGAGTGATTCATGACTCGCATTTAAGATCATTTGCAATGTTCCTGTGGTCATGTGATCAAAATTTAAGCACTGTGCAATCAGCATGCATTTGTGATGATTGCAGCACCCTGGGTCTCGTAAATTGCCTTTTGCGATTTTCTGATAAGGGAAGTCAATGGAGGAAGTTGGATTCTCTTAATGGCCACATGATTTGCTTAATGACTGTAGCAAAAAAGGCCATAAATTTGGGCCTCACTCACTTAACAATTGCATCGCTTAGCAAGGTAAGTTCCGGTCCCAATTGTGGTTGTAAATTGACAACTACCTGTAGCTTCATTCCACTGATCTGCCCTCCAGGGTGGTGGGAAAGTAGTCCCTCATCTAGATGACAATCTTCAGATACCTGAGGATTGCAACTGTGTCTCCTTTTAATCTTTGCAGGATAAATGCACCCAGGTATTTTAAACATTCTTCTAAACTGTCCCTAGATTTAATGTTTTACAAAGAGCAGATAAGATTGACATGGAAGTACATTGCATGGGTAGTCCTTTATCCCATTGTTATCCCCCCCCAGAGAAGGAAATATTAAAAGGGCAGAATATTATATTTCCTCAAAGGATCTTAAAGAGGCAGAAAAGCATGCCCAGTTTTTCTTAATAGCCCCAAGTTTCCCTCCCCCAAGCAGAAACCAGCTCTGTAGAAATGCAGATGTAATAATCCATTCAGGAAGGTTGGAGCCCTCCAGCTAGAAGTTTAGGAAGACAAAGGCACCTAAAATCTAAATACCCCACCCAAACTCTAAGACAGGACATAATAGGATTAACCCACAGATGCCAAAGGGGCACACTCAGACTCAGGTCAAAGTACATGACACAGGAAATACAAAGCCTCAAACAGGAACAGGAAACAAAACAAAACAAAAGCCCAAGAGGGTATAAAAACCCACTCCCTACTACACGTGCTCACTCTCTTTTCTTCCAGAGCCATCTTTCTGTCTGGCTCTCCTCTTCAATAAACTACAACCTCCTTTCTAAAGCAGTCACCATGTTGTTTATTCCCGGCTTGGACTGGACTCTGATGAAGACTTTTCCTTCAACACCATAAAAATCCTTCCAAAATTGCTTAAGAGTTTGTGTGATTTGAAAGAGATTGGCTAAACCACAGATTTGAACTGAATTTTCAAAATGAATCCCAAACACAATTTGAGGTGTTGAATGAAATCAGATGTTTTCAAGTGCTTTGGAGCGAATGGTTTGAAGGCATTGGGGAAGGGGTGTCCATAGACTTTCTGGCTTTGCAGAATTTCTGACATGGTTGCATCTTTCCTGCTATTGATAGACATAGTTGGGAAGAGGATTGATGCACTCTCTGATATTGAGATGAACTGGCTGATGAGCCATTGCAGTAAGACTGCCAGCTAGAAAAAAGCAAGTGGTCAGACTGCCAAAAAAAGAAGTAGTTGTGGGCATGTTGAAGTTTCTCCATATAGGCAAGTTTGTTACTGAATTGAACCTTGGACTGGTTTAAATTTCTTCATTTTGCCCTTGAATCTCAAATTCAAAATAATGTATTGGCTGATTTGCATATCCTGCTGTACAGTTTGCATTTTGTTCCATGCTTAGGATGAGTGTTGTCAAGGAGACATTCTTTTGAGAATGCTGGTTTGGATGTGCACTTCGGAAATTTCTCTACCGCTTTTGAAATGCTATTTATTTATCAAGTGTGTTATCTACTTTTCTACATTTCCCAAATGGATATGCCTGTTCTGACAAATTCAAATATTTTACAGTAAAAACCCTTTACAACAAAGGCCTACATTCTTGTGTCTTAAAATACAATAAAGAAATCTATATGACTGAAGTGTCTCAGTGGAGATCAGAGAAACAGAAAACATTTGCAAAATGTTTCAGAACTGATCGTTGAGTATTTTTACAGTGCTTTGTAATCCGTCCCACTGCAACTATTCCAGAGAGAATATTATCATTCCCATATGCCAAGATAAGAAAATCCAGGTAGTCATCTGCCAATGGATAGCAAATGTCACAATTTACCCAGAAACCACCTGTCAACCTCCAGCTCAAGTATCCAAATAAAAGTCCAGGATTATTTTCATTTCTGAAAAGCTTACTGTTTATTGAATACATGGGCTGGTAAAGGCAAGGAAAAACTAAAGTCCCAAGGCATCTGACCATAGCATATAGCAATGACTTTCCCAGCCAAACCCCCCAAATGCCCATACATATATTTTAGAACACCTGTACACAGAAAGCCCTCCAAGGGCTGTACCCTTCATCTCTGGATAATCGGGGGGGGGGGGTAGCTCACACTTGGTAGAATGTCCTTAAAAGGTTTCCATACTGCCGCATCTCAGCAAGCTTCCATAGAACTGGAGAGGTTTCGTTTCTCTAACTAACCCATTTGAAAGCAACACCTCTCCCATCTTACTGAAAACAGAGAGGCATGTAGCTGCCAAATTTTCACTCTTGACATGCTGCCTCCCCCCCTCCCTTGACAGAAGAATGGATCTGGAAAAATAGTTATAATTCTATATACAATCAGCATGCAATCAGTACTAGTTGTGTTGCATTTAGTCAACTACAATAACTGGGCACTGAGGGAGATGAGCGGTTTAGAAATATGAAATATGAATAAATAACAAAAATCTATTAAGGGGCATTTCTACTCTGTAGGAATACATTAATGATTAAAGGGGTATAAAAGTGAGAAGAGGAGGAAAGAACATCTTTTGGGATTGGAAACAAAAAAGTGTCTGGGCTAGAGGGCATTCCTCTAGCTCAGGGGTAGGCAACCTTGGCTCTTTTATGACTCGTGGACTTCAACTCCCAGAATTCCTGAGCCAGCCATGCTGAGGGAAAAGGGAGAGGTTTCCAAGCTGAGCCCTGCTGGCTCAGGAATTCTGGGAGTTGAAGTCCACGAGTCATAAAAGAGCCAAGGTTGCCGACCCCTGCTCTAGCTGATACATTTCAGATCCATGACCTGAAATAAGGATGTTGGGAATCCCCCCCCCCAATTATCTAGAGATGAAGAGTACAGCCCTTTGGAGGGCTTTCTGTGTACAAATGTTCTAAAACATATGTATTGGCTGAAGGAGAAAGCTGGCACAACAATATGCCTTCACCAGTCATTAATACTGAATTTAAACAAGAAAAAAGAAATTAGAAATCTTTTGCAAGAAAACATGTTTCAAAAAGTCTTTTTTTTAGCATGCTAGCTGATTGATTCCCTCTCAGTATAATTAATTTGGTTTAAGTCTGGGAGAGCAAGTTCACTATACGGAATAGCAGGGCATAAGACCAGACTGGGAAAAAAATGCTGATCTGGTTTCAAGTTTATCCTTGTCGTGGAAAAACCGTGTTTGATTTTGAAAGACACGTTAGAATATATTTTGCTATTTTACGATTCAAGCTTTTGATGGATAAAAATAAGGGAGTTTAAAACCCTCCCGAAATGATTGATTCATTTATAAACTAATTCTTCTTACTATATGCAGAAATAAGTCCTCAGCTTTCAGTGGGACTTATATGAGATTGTACTCTTTGGAAAACTGTAACTCTGTCTAATCACTATGTATAATAACAATAATGCAAGCATATGCAGTTAAAACAACTACAACTAAAACCAAGATGGATTTTGAAAATTGAATAAAAATGCTAATGAAAGTCAAATTATCTGCCAACTAGAATGTATTTAACAAACAGGACCAAAGAGAAGAGAAAATTATAGGAACAATTCAGAAAAAGGATGGAATAGCATCCAATAAACCTATGAGGATATGATTAAGCCCCCATCTCTGGACCTCTTGCTGATCCAAGGCCTTGGGCTGAATACTTTAATGATAGGCACTTTAATTTGATGTGCATGTTTAACACTTTTTGTAACATTCAATTGGAATCTGTTTCCCTGTAATTTAAATCTTTTATGTCCTCCATACTGGAAAAATGAAGAACGGGCCCTCACTTTCTTCAATGTGACATCCTTTCAGATATTGGAAAGACTATTATAACCTGTTCTGTCTGCCTCCCCACACTCCATCCCAGTTTATCCACCCATCCTGTTGCACAGTTTTTTCCTTGCCCAATAGAATTTGTTGCCATTTTTAATTTATTTATTTATTTTTGTAAGAAGGAAAACAGAGAAATCCGGAGTCTCTGGTGTGCTTCTGTACTGCCTGTTCTACATGGCCCGATCATGCCTTTTGTAACTCTCTTTTCCTAAGTGACAACTCACTGGATACCTCAGTACCTTTTAACGTGTTATTTAATTTTTGGCTATCTGCAATGTCTGTATCCGTTTCTTCGTATATTTATCTTGTCCTTCGAAAGTAAAATTAATTAAATAAAGAGTTAAACACCAAGTGACTCTGGAATTGCCCGACCCCTTTCTCAGTATTCTTTGCTTTAGCTTGCACCCAGAATGCTACAAGAGAATAAATATCAAATGGGAAATTAAAGGGAACACAGCTGTCTCAAGATCCTCACCCCCTATGCTTAGGGGAAAATAAAAAGGGAAGCTAAAAGTTCTCAGATGGCCATGATCCTTCAGTTTCATATGATAACAACTGTTAGTAATGTAAGTTCTAAGTCAGATGAGATGCTGCCTTTCCATCTTAGACTTTGGTGGAATATAGAGATCTGCAAGATATTGTCCTCCATGCTTAAGAGGGTTTTTCCTACATGAATTTCTGATGTATACATGACTATTAAAATACCACTAGAATGCAGATTAAATGTACTAATGAATGAACACACAGACTAATGTGTGGATTGGTGAACATGTGTTCACCTTACTTTGAAAAAAATAATTCCCAGGTATAGTAGCCTCCTTCAGGATGCCTTAACTACCATATTATCAAAAAATTGCTGTTAGAGAAGCCAAGCACAGTCCTTTTAGGAAATCCCTGAACCCTCTTTCAGGACCGAAGGATGGAGATAGGCATAAGGGGATCAGTATCCTTGAGTTCCTGGGCTCTAGGATCACCACCGATGGGGACTTCAGCCAAGAAATTAAAAGACGCTTGCTCCTGGGGAGGAAAGCTATGGCAAATTTAGACAGCATACTAAAAAGCAGAGACATCACCCTGCCAACAAAAGTACGTATAGTCAAGGCCATGGTTTTCCCAGTTGCAATGTATGGCTGTGAAAGTTGGACCATAAGAAAGGCTGAATGCAAAAGAATTGAGGCCTTTGAACTATGGTGCTGGAGAAGACTCCTGCGAGTCCCTTGGACTGCAAGGCGATCAAACTGGTCAGTCCTAGAGGAGATCAACCCCGACTGCTCCTTAGAAGGCCAGATCCTGAAGTTGAAACTCAAATACTTTGGCCACCTAATGAGAAGGAAGGACTCACTGGAGAAGAGCCTAATGCTGGGAAAGATTGAGGGCAGTAGAAGAAGGGGACGACAGAGAATGAGGTGGCTGGATGGAGTCACTGAAGCAGTAGGCGTGAGCTTAAATGGACTCCAGAAGATGGTAGAGGACAGGAAGGCCTGGAGGAATGTTGTCCATGGGGTCGAGATGGGTCGGACATGACTTCGCAACTAACAACAACAATCCTTGACTTTATATTAACTGGCAAGAAAGATTCATTTGGAAGTAGTATTGAAGCCTAGAATGGGGGGATGGGCTTCCCTTCATGAATAGTGTTAGGGATGCTTTTATTTAGATTCTTGCATTGGGCAGGGGCTGGATTCAGGCTTAAATGGACTATTCCAGCACTCTGAGTCCTAGGATCCTTGGTTCTCCTGTCCTCCTATGTACTGACTCAATCTCAGTATCATCTTGCATAGCAATTGGTGCCATCATTGTTGCTGCAGAAAGAGTAGAAAATATTCGGACATAAAGCTTCCTTGCAGCTGTTGTTCCCCTTCACCTCTTTTGACCAGCAGGCCTTGCCTTCACCAATTTAGCCCTCTAGAGACCCTCCCTTCCCCAGTGTTGCTGGCCTTTGGCTTAGGGCAGGGGTAGGCAACCTTGGCTCTTTTATGACTTGTGGACTTCAACTCCCAGAATTCCTGAGCATAGCTGGCTCAGGAATTCTGGGAGCTGAAGTCCACGAGTCATAAAAGAGCCAAAGTTGCCTACCCCTGGCTTAGGGAATGGGTGGTATAAGCTACCTAGTCCTCAACTGGGGAAGGCAGAGGGAAGTCATAAAAGCAATTTAAGGTGGGGCCAAATTTGGGCAGTGCCTGCAGCCTAAAAGTCCATTTAAAATGAACAGGTTTTTTTTAATATGTATATGTATATAATTAATTTATTAATCTACTGTTATATTAGAAATATTTTGAAGAAAAATAACCCCATTATGGGTCACCAAACAACTGAACTAACTGAAATGCTTGAAACAATGTTCTCGAGAAGGTCCTATTGGGATCTAAATCTACTTTGTTTTGTCCTGAGCTCAACACAAAGGCTACAGAATGCAAGCGTTTTCTTTTAAGCAGAACATATGCAAAGCAACCATTTCTGCTGTGGCATATCCCAAAGTTGGAACATTTTGATCATCCCTAGAGTGAGATGATGGTGGACCCATCAGTCTATATCAGTATTTCTCAACTATGGTAGTTTTAAGATGTGTGGACTTCAACTCCTGGAATTTTGGGTAGGAAGGCTGGCTAAGGAATTATGGGAGTTAAAGCTGCTAAGATCGAGAAACACTTTTCCATTGCAGTCACCATTCATTTCAGATCTGCCATGCTGCTTCCAGCAGATAATTCCATATCTAAGCCTAGACTTTCTTCAAGGGGATCTTTTTCTAGTCCCAATGTGGAAGGCACTTAGCAATAAGCTCAAATTTTTAAAATCCCCCTCTAGGCAGTTCATAGCCTCTGCCTTTTATAAAGGTTCTAAAATAAAAGAGAAAGTGTAAGATGATGTCCTCTCTTTGCAATGAAAATGAATGGGTTCCATGGCAGGACCAGATTTGGGCAGTGCCTGCGGCCTTGTGTCTGCTACAGTGACAAAATAGTTTAAAGTGATGTGGAGTAAAAATAAGACATAACAGAGCAGAAAAGCAACATAAACCACCTCATCTCACTTATCTGTTCTGTTCCATTCCATTTCTTTTCGGAATCTATTCTGCACTTTGTACATTGCCCATTGCAGCTGGTGCCGCTCTCCGTCATGTCTGTGGTTTCCCATTATTTCCTATGGACTTTTGTCCACTTTAAGATAATTCTTTTTAAATATAAACTCAAGCTGTATGTAGTGCCCAGGGAGCTGTTTTAACCCACCTGGCATCTTTCCCTCTGGGAAGAAAGAGGATGGGCAAAGCATGAAGCTGCCAATGGCTGAATATGCTTCCCTGCAGGGAGACCCTTCTAATGCCAGCTGCCTTGTAATTTTCCCTTTGGAAAGGCATGGAATAGTAAAGCTGAATGGGAACTGGCACCCCAAGATACTCTTATCTGAGGCACCTTAAAATGGTGCTTTGCCTGTCTTACACAACTGAATCTAGAAGCTGTCCAAGGATTACTATTGCATGTGAAATTCACTTAAGCAAGAACAACAGTTACATTTTTCTAAGAAAAAAATATTTCTTGTTAAAAGCTGTGTTAGCAACAGTTTGGCTTATTTGTGTTATATATTTTTTCCTACCGAGCTTTTTAAAAAACAAAAAAAAACCAGGAAAAGTTGTATGTTTGTGGAATCAGTTCAGCATATCATCCCTGCAGCAGGTGGAATCTGTTTTGACAAATTGTTCTGTTTCCATAAAGTCTGTGGACGCCTTTTTAAACTCCTACTTAAATGGTGCATAATTTAAGATGGCTATCTTATAACGTAATTTCCATGGTTTTTGGAGCATGTGGAAAACGAATGCATCTTAAACTCCCATTTTCAAGCAAGTTTTTCATTATTACTGAATATGCTGTTTTTTTGTCTTAACTACTGAATGTCTTGCTACTTCTATAAATATCTTTGTGTGTTCTACGACTTTTCTGTAGGCAAATTTACTAACAAGGTAGATTTTTCTGGCATAGACACTGCTTTTTCTTGCACAAAAAATATCTCAGCAAAAGGTTTCTAGCTCAAATGCATATAATATGGTTAAAATAATTGGCTTAGAGCAGTGGTGGCGAACCTATGGCACGGGTGCCAGAGGCGGCACTCAGAGCCCTCTCTGTGGGCACGTGTGCTGTCGCCCCAGTCCTAGGCCTTCAGCTGGGTTTTATAAAACCTTTTCGCTTTAGGCCTCCGCCGCCATGTGCAAAAAAAAAAAAAGGTTCAGTCAATTTCAACTTCTTGCGGGGAAAAAAAAAGATCTTGCAAAGTTGGAATTGATTGATTGAACTTTTTAGTCCCACCCTGTCTGCCGTTACCACCGCAGCCACGCCCACCCAATTGGCCACACCCACCCGGCACTCGATGATGCATAAGTGGGTTTTGGGTTGAAGTTTGGGCACTCAGTCTCTAAAAGGTTCGCCATCACTGGCTTAGAGCAATTACATAGAGTGGAGAACTGATATATAACCAAAGGGACATTCAAATTACAGTAGCTGTAACATCTCTTTAGCTTATTTATTCCTTTGACCACTCATCAGACACACATTTTGCACCTCCTCTGAGTTCAGTATTAGAGATGTGTTTGCTTACTATATTTGTAAACCATCCTAATCTTACAACTTTGGCATTGTACAACAAAGTTAAAAACAAACCAAAGATAATGCAAATACTGTAATGCAATGATTGATTAAAAATACAACAAATGTTCAAAAGGGAAAAATGTTCTTGAAGCAGGCCCAGGTTTAAACAATTTGGTCTCCTAACATGAAAAGTAATCTGTTTGCTTCTTGACAGAGTAATTGTTTCTATGCACCAAACATTTTAGAGTGCTATATTCTCTTATGTAGTAGAGATTCCAAAGGAATATTCCATGACATTTTGTGAATTTATCCTAAAATGTGTCTTTTGGGCCAGGTCACTGATGTTAATAAAACAATAGAACCAAATCTCTCTCTTAGGCCAATTCCAGTCACTTAACCAGGAGGACAGTGACAAGCATTTTACTTGGAACCAAAGAATTGTTTGCGTCTCTCACACACACATTTGTTAGAATGCAAAGAGCAGAAGAGGAGGACTATCTAATAAGATCCTGTGGAAAATCCTTCCCTTGAAACTTACTTAGGAAAAAATCCTTCACAGTGTGCTGCAGCTGCCCAAAAGGCCAACACAGTGCTAGGCTGCATTAACAGAGGGATAGAATCAAGATCACGTGAAGTATTAATACCACTTTACAATGCCTTGGTAAGGCCACACTTGGAATACTGCATCCAGTTTTGGTCACCGCGATGTAAAAAAGATGTCGAGACTCTAAAAAGAGTGCAGAGAAGAGCAACAAGGATGATTAGGGGACTGGAGGCTAGAGCATATAAGGAACAGCTTCTGGAATTGGCTATGTCTAGTTTAATGAAGAGAAGGACGAGGGGGGACATGATAGCAGTGTTCCAATATCTCAGGGGCTGCCACAAAGAAGAGGGAGTGAAGCTATTTTCCAAGGCGCCTGAAGGCAGTACAAGAAGCAACGGATGGAAACTAATCAAGGAGAGAAGCAACCTAGAACTAAGGAGAAACTTCCTGACAGTTAGAACAATTAACCAGTGGAACAACCTGCCTCCAGAAGCGGTGAATGCTCCAATACTGGAAGTTTTTAAGAAGAGATTGGACAGCCATTTGTCCGAAATGGTATAGGGTTACCTGCCTGAGCAGGGGGTTGGACTTGATGACCTCCAAGATCCCTCCCAACTTTATTATTATTATTATTATTATTATTATTATTATTATTATTATTATTATTATTATTATTATTATTATTATTATTATTATTATTATTATTATTATTATTATTATTATTATTATTATTATTTGCTTACATTCCTCCTTAGACTGCAAGTTGATCATACTGGACCACCAAATCTGCCCATTTTCTCCCCTTTTAAAATTAAACATAATGTGGGTCATCACCAGGTGAAACACTTGGAAGTTTTTATTTTGTTCCGCTTTCATGTCAGTTTATTTGTGGTTGGGGGTTCAAGCTAGCATGATTTATTTATTTTTTTCAGAGTATATGCATTTATTATGCAAATTTTCCTTACTCAAGCACTTTCAAATAATTCTCTAACACAATGATTTTTGTACATTTTCCTAGGTATTATATATATTTTTCATAAGACACTCCATAATTAGTATGGAAGGGAATGATGGGCCTTTTTTTCTAACTTTCCCCACCTCCAAGAAAACAAATGTACACCAATCATACTTCATAGTCATCCAGGATACCTTGTAGTGTAGCTCTCAAGGTGGCAGTCTGCTTAGTGAGTTAAGTTTTTTTTCATTATCTTCATTTCCATTCTCACTTGTTCCACCTTTAGTTAGTTTATCCACCTTTCCTTCCAGCTTATTTCCTTTCTTCTCTTTCTTTTTACAGCATATTCCAAATTTTTCTTTAACGGGACAATTTTTCCAGTTGTACTGATGTTTCTTTCACTAGTTCTGTTGTTCTATTTATTATGCAAATTATATTTTATTTATTATTAGCTTTGCTAAATAAGTCTAAACAGGAAGGCTGTTTGTGTCTTGTTCCTATCAGGTGTTGTTTCATCCCATTTTGGCTCTGCTGATAACTAATCGGATATGCATGTTACGGACAGTTAGGAAAAATTCTCAACAAATTGTGCTGCTGTGGGAATGAGCTGAATTAACAGCTGCTATAATAAAAATAATCAATCCTGGAACTTTAACTGCTGCATTTCTATGAAGTTTGGCACATTTCAACTCCTCTAAGAATCCAATTTTTCTCTAAATTTTATCCCATTAAGATAAACATAAAACAAGAATAGACACTTTAATAACTGAGTACTTAAATGGACTCCAGAAGATGGTAGAGGACAGGAAGGCCTGGAGGAACGTTGTCCATGGGGTCGCGATGGGTCGGACACGACTTCGCAACTAACAACAACAACTTAAAAGAGCCTTGCATCAATTTCTATGAAATTTGAGAAATTCTCCTACATTTCTCCCCTTTTATATAAACAAAAATGTTATAGGTATTCTGAAGATTATTTTCCCTAATGCTACATGAAAAGCTATAGTTCCAATTTTCTCAACAATACTTCAAAATTGGATCAAAACAGGGTGAGCTTCCGTGCATAGTTCATGCCACTTTCTGAACTGATTGTTCAGCTACAAAACAGGGGAGATAGTCCTTGCACAATGCTAAAATACAAATGTCACATATTTTTTTTATTGAAAGTCTACGGAGATTCTCAATCATCCAGGTCATGGTTGTCCCAAAGGTTGGGGTTAGGAAAAAAAACAAAGAAAGTCCAGTTGCCTTTTGAAAAGGACCTTTGGGATGTTTTATTGAAAATTATGAAAAAAATGACAACCCATTACAATTTTTGTGATGCTTCAGAAAGATCATATAGCTGGGTTTGAGTTAGAATTGTAATTTCACAATATTTTCTCTTCCCCTAAATATGGGCACTTTCTCAGTCTCACCTATATCTTTCTATCTCCAGTTTAGGATAATTCAGGATCTAAAACAGTGTTTTTCAACCCTGGCAACTTTTACGATATATGGACTTCAACTCCCAGAATTCCCCAGAACAGCATGTTGGTCTAAAATAGTCCCAATTTGTTGCTCTTCAAATGTTCTTGGATATCAACTCCCAACTCCCTGGTTATTGGCTATCACAACTGCTGGGCACAGGGTGCAAGGGATATTCTCCCGAGAAGGCAGATGACTCTCTTCAGACTTGAACTAGAAAAGCAGTAGCGTTCCCTATATGAAGAGCCATGGTGATACAGTAGTTAGAATGCAGTATTGCAGGCTAATTCTACCGACTGCCAGTAGTTCGATTCTGACCAGCTCAACCATTGCACCACATCTCTCATAAATCCTGGAACACCGGGGAAATACCTAGGTCAGGGGTAGGCAACCTCGGCTCTTTTATGACTCGTGGACTTCAACTCCCAGAATTCCTGAGCCAGCATGGCTCAGCATGGAAACCTCTCCCTTTCCCCTCAGCATGGCTGGCTCAGGAATTCTGGGAGTTGAAGTCCACGAGTCATATAAGAGCCGAAGTTGCCTACGCCTGACCTAGGGATTGGAAAAGGGCTGATGTGGTTCCCATCTTCAAGAAAAGGAAAAAAAACGGACCCAGGAAATTACAGACCAATCAGTTTAACATCAATACCTGGGAAGATCCTAGAAAAAATAATCAAAAAACAGATCTGCGAACAACTAGAAGCAAACAAAGTCCTAGTGGACAATCACTTGACTATGAGCCAGCAGTGTGCAGCAGCAATCAAAAAAGCTAATACAATCCTGGGTTGTATAAACAGAGGCATAGAATCAAGATCACACGAAGTATTAGTACCGCTTTATAAAACCCTAGTAAGACCACACCTGGAATACTGCAGCCAATTTTGGTCACCATATCACAAGAAAGATGTTGAGAATTTGGGAAAAATTCAGAGAAGAGGAACTGGCCTGGAGACTAAAACATATGAAGAATGGCTACAGGACTTGGGTTTGGCTAGTCTAAAGAAAAGTCTAAAGAAAAGAAGAAATAGGGGAGACATGACAGGGGAAAAATGATTCCAGTATCTGAGGGGCTGCCACAAGGAAGAGGGGGTCACATTGTTCACCAGAGCAACAGAGGGAAGGACAAGAAACAATGGACGGAAACTGATCAAAGAGAGAAGCATCCTGGAATTAAGGAGAAACTTCCTGACAGTGAGGACAATCAACCAGTGGAACAGCTTGCCTCCAGAAATTGTGGGGGTGCTCCATCACTGGAGATTTTTAAGAAGAGACTAGACAATCACCTGTCTGAGATGGTATAGGTTCTCCTGCTTGAGCAGGGGGCTGGACTAGAAGACCTCCAAAGTCCCTTCCAGCTCTATTCTATTCTAAGGTTGACTCACCTTTCATCCTTCCGAGGTAGGTAAAATAAGGACCCAGATTGTTGGGGGCAATATGACTCCATAAACCACTTAGAGAGGTTTGTAAAGCATTATGAAGTCATATATAAGTCTAAGTACTATTGCTATTGCTATTTTGTCTCTTTTCTCTCATTTCAAAACTCTTTGTTGCCTCATCTTCAGACGTATATTAGTTTTATCCTTTGTCCTCAGGTAGGACACAAGGCCTTATAATATATAACTAACCTTAACCCAAAGCAAGAGAAGAGCTGCTGCAAACTATACAGAAGAAAAGAAGTTGCTCTCAGAATCTTCTGCAGTCAAAACTCATCTAAAGTTGACATTGTCTCCTTTGGTAACTTTTCTGCTGAGGTTGAAAACATTTTACTGCAGAGTTGCACACAGCTAGTAGCTTTCACCTCCCCTCCCTCTTCCCAGTATCATTTGCATCTTTAATTAGCTGTAATTCTGCAGTGTTCATTATAAAAGGACTGGGAACTATCAAGAATCCTACAAGCAGGGGAGTGGAAGAGAAAAAGAGGGCAGAGGAAAGTTCTAGCAACTCAAGATGTAAAGAAAAGAAGTAGGCAAAAGTACTGGTATCATTTAAACAAAAATATGACAATGCTCTTAAAATACTGGCGAATGGCCACTACTGTATTTGCCAAAATAGCAGTGCCATTTTTATAATAATGTGCTTTAAAATTCTATTGTAAATAATTTCAACATTTCCAGCATTTAAACTTAGAAAACGCAACCTATTAAAATTATTTTTCAGGAAAACAGGTTGAAATACTGCTTAGATTTTTATAAGCAGATGAAGTAGGTTAAATTTCATAGAACTGGTATCAGTATATTCAGCTTGAAATCCTTTAAAATCTGATTAAGCTTCCATTACTTCATTTTTGGAAGCAGAGCAATAGCATGTAGACTTTTATACCACTTCACAGTGCTTTACAGCCCTCTCTAAGCAGTTTACAGAGTCAGCATATCGACCCCCAACAATCTGGGCCCCCATTTTACCAGCCTCGGAAGGATGGAAGGCTGAGCCAACCTTGAGCCGGTGAGACTCGAACTGCCGAACTGCTGGCAGCCGGGAGTCAGCCGAAGTAGGCTGCAGTACTGCATTCTAACCACTGTACCACCAGGGCTCTTATTATAACTTGCAGTTATAATAGCTCTACCCATTGAGACGGTCAGGTGAACGGGTTGTAGAATTTGCATAAGAATGATGATGGCTTTTCCTGAAGACAGTGAAACTGGGGGCTATGTGCTACTGAATTGCCTTAAATAAATCAGTTATTTCGCCTGATCATCTATATAATTCACAAATATTTTCATTTAGTCACTTAAAACAGGAAATCGGGTCACAAAAAGTTTCATCAAAATGGTAAAGCTAGAGGTGTCCAGACCAACATTTTGGGAAAGTGGCATCAATGGAGACCCAAACAAAGGAACTGTTATTATTTTTGTTACAAATGATCAGATCCAATAAACATAGACAATAAACTTGCAAGAGAGGGAAAATTATGTGCCCCTTATTAAGGGTAATGGTGTGTGTGTGTGTGTGTTCAAGCCTATAAATTTACAGAATAAGATTCTGCAAGCCTGAAAGTTGCAGAATTTATTTTCAAAGAATCATAGATTTTGAGTGACCAATTTCTGCTTAGTGCAAGAATCCACATTAAAGCATCCCAGAATGATACCTTCAATATTTCAAATAAAGAGAAACAAAAAACCTCTCTTAATAATTTGTCCAATTATTGAACTGATGTAGTCTTTAGAAAGTTTTTCCTAATATTTAACTGCAACTTGGATTGTCAGTGCAGCTGCCTATTCATTTGATCTATGTGCCTCCTGATTAGCCAAGGCCTCCATGAAGACAATGTAGGGTGTGGACCAAACAGTGATATGTTTAACTTTGAACGAGGAATAGTTCTACTGGCCTTAAGGAAGAAGTTGTTTGCCCTCTCCTCCAGAAGCCGTTCTTGGACCCAATGGTGTTGGATAATTTCTGACCAGACTCCATGATAGAGAAGGTGGTTGGGTTGCAAATTCATAGGGTCCTGGAGGAAATGCATCATCCTGGGATTTTTCAGTTGGGTTTTAGGCTTGGGTATAGTACTGATCTCTCAGTGCAGAAATCCAAATTAAAGCATCCTGGACAAATGCCTGTCTGGATTCCACTAAGCTCATCCAATGAAAAGAAGCCTCCAGGTTCCTAAATTTGAGCTTGTACAGTAATTGTAGGCCCAGAAGTCAAGTTGGATGACTGATGCATTTAAAGGAATTGTTCTAAGACCTCTTTTGCAAGTACTCTTGTCAAACCAGCTATCAATGTTACCTGGTTTGGGTAATGAAACCTCTGCAAGAAAACAACCAAACTCGGAGGCCACTAAGGACTCCTCGGCTATTCTCTATTTGTATTTGTCAGAACCCTATCTTTCTATGGGCATGGGATTTCTTATTCCTTTTGGGTTCTGCCATTCCCCTGGGGGGAGAGGGGGAAGCTTGGGTGCTGATGTGTATTTCCTTTGCTCCAGCTCTTGCTCTATCCTCTTTGATGTTTCTCTAACGGGGTGAGAATGGAATATGCCTCCAGCCATCTGTCTTATCTCCGGGCGCGGAAGGAACAGCGCAGACACCTAATAGCCTTGGAAGCGGCGCCTTATCACTCTGTTCCCACGGCGATTTTATACCTGCAGATTGGTCTGTTTGAACCATCCGGATGGACAGTTGGGGTGGGGTTACTATGGACACTTTTGACTACTTGATTCGCACAGGAAACCCTCAAATCCTGCCTTCTATTCCTGCTGTCAACATCTTTCAATAAAAGTTCCTTTTGAAATGATGCCATTTCAAGAGTTCTGCTTTCTTGGGAGGACTGATTGAGGCGGGTCCTTACAGTACTTATGCATTTGCTTTATGTTTCCTGACTGAAGAACTCTGAATTTCTATTAAATTTCTTTTTGCTATTTTCATTCCATTTTGCAAATTTATCAATATACTGAATTTGTTGCTCTTTCTCACAGTTTTGTGTTATATGTAAATTTGAATACTATTTTTTTCACCTTTTCATTTAAAACTTTACTGAAATTAAATTTAAAAAAAGATCATTGCTAAGCCCAGTGGCACCCCATTCCATTTTTGAAGGGAACAGAAAATTGTTTATACTTCTGCTTTTGCAATCTCTGCTTCTAAGGACTCATTTTGAGCTCTTTTCCCCCCATGAACTTCTTCTGCCATGGGATTCTAGTTAAATTTATTCAAGCCTACTTTTATGAACTGCAAGTGAAGCACTTGACTACACTTAGTTTTAGTCTTTTATAAAATCAAATAATCCATGATTACATAGTCAAGTTCCATAATTAGTAGTTTCTTTGTATGTAACCATCAAATGGCCTTTCTCTTATCTGTTCAATATATAACGTAGAGTATATCTGAAGAATAATACCAATTTTAAAATAACATGCTTTGAGTACTATGTCACAGAATCATAAAATTAAGGGTTGGAAAATACCTTTGAGATCATTTAGCCCAATCCCCTGCACAATATATTCTAGGCACATGTAGCTGATGATATTGAAAGCTGCTGAGGAACCTCAGTGGAAACAAAAAAAATGTTCCTTTGACAGTGAAAATTGTCTGCCGGGATAAGAAAGGCTGTCTCCTTATTTAAATGAGGTTTGAAACCAGGTAAAAGTAGGTTTAGGGAAAAGGGACTATTTATGTAAGCATAAACAGAGCCTTTGAGTTGAGATGTATTTCTGATTCACAATATCATAGCATATGAACCTGTAAATGGGGGTAAGCTGTTCCACTGTCAGGAAGTTTCTCCTTAATTCCAGCTTCTTTGCATGGCTGCATGGCACAGTTCTGGAAGCAGCTGCCATTTTATCTCTACCCACAAAATCTTCCTTGTGGCAGCCCCTCAGATACTGGAATACTGCTATCATGTCTCCCCTGTCTCTTCTTTTCTTTAGACTAGCCAAACCCAAGTCCTGCAGCCGTCCCATTACCACTGGTAATGTCACTTTTTTTTCTATTTTATATTGACCCATGTACATTCTGGAGAGATGTTATATTGGATCATGTGCATTTCTGTAGATATGTAGTGTTCTCTTACATACAGTGCAACTTCCCCTCCTCTTTTTGTAGACCTGTTTCTTTTGAACAATTTGTATCCATCCATCAGTCCATTCCATTCGTGGGTTTCGTCCCACCAGGTTTCTGTTATGTCATACCCTCCCTCGTGTACTATTGCTTCTAGTTTGCCCTGGTATATAAGCATTTAAGACTTTTATCCCTGTCCATGGGTGTGTTTCCTGTATCTCCTGATTGTTGTTTGGGTTTTTCTTTTTTTTTCATCACTGCCTACCTCATTGTTTGATTTGTTTTCTTGGGATTTGTGATTGGGTTAGTTAGGGTTAGGGTTAGGTCAGTTTTAGTTTAAATGAGTTGGGCCAGTCTTTTTCCAAGTACATTTTTGCCTGATTTCGTGAGGTGTAGCCCATCCCTTGCCAATAGTCCTTTGTGTAGGAAATGCAGTCCATGATCTAGGAACCAAAGTTTTCTTGGTGACACCAACCCTTTAGCCAATGGTTTATTTCTAAAATGCTTTTTTCCCTCAATGGGGGTTGCCCTTTCGTTGGGAGTACTGATGAGAACACTACTTGTGCTCCTAGCTTCTTGACTTTCTTGCCTAGTTGTTTGTAATCTCTCACTATTGTACTCAGGTTATTTGTTGTGTCATTCATCCCAATGTGGAGGAGGAGGGAGGGGTAGTAATCTGTGGGCCTAATTATTTTGGTTAGGTTCTCAGCCACATCTTTGATTTTTGCTCCAGGGAGACAACATACCTCCCTAGATTGCATGTCTGGTCTGCAGATGGCTGATTCTGTTCTTTGAGGATAGAATCTCCTATTACCAACACTCACCTTCCTTTTTTGGTGGGGTGCAGTCTGGGGTGCTTTTCTGTTTATCTCAGGTCTTTAATAATAATAATAATAATAATAAATAATAATAATAAATAATAATAATAATAATAATAATAATAATAATAATAATAATAATAATAATAATAATAATAATAATAATAATAATAATAATAATAATAATAATAATAATAATAATAATAATAATAATGTTGGAAGCGACCTTGGAGGTCATCGAGTCCAACCCCCTGCTCAGGCAGGAAACCCTACACCATTTCGGACAAATAGCTGTCCAGTCTCTTCTTAAAAGCTTCCAGTGTTGGAGCATTCACCACTTCTGGAGGCAGGTTGTTCCACTGGTTAATTGTTCTAACTGTCAGGAAGTTTCTCCTTAGTTCTAGGTTGCTTCTCTCCTTGATTAGTTTCCATCCGTTGCTTCTTATACTGCCTTCAGGCGCCTTGGAAAATAGCTTCACTCCCTCTTCTTTGTGGCAGCCCCTGAGATATTGGAACACTGCTATCATGTCCCCCCTCATCCTTCTCTTCATTAAACTAGACATACCCAATTCCAGAACCTGTTCTTATATGCTCTAGCCTCCAGTCCCCTAATCATCCTTGTTGCTCTTCTCTGCACTCTTTTCTAGAGTCTCGACATCTTTTTTACATCGCGGTGACCAAAACTGGATGCAGTATTCCAAGTGTGGGCTTACCAAGGCATTGTAAAGTGGTATTAACACTTCTCGTGATCTTGATTCTATCCCTCTGTTAATGCAGCCTAGCACTGTGTTGGCCTTTTTGGCAGCTGCAGCACATTGCTGGCTCATATTTAAATGATTGTCCACTAGGACTCCAAGGTCCCTCTCACAGTTATTGAGCAAGGTACCCCCAATACTATACCTGTACATTTGGTTTTTCTTGCCTAAATGTAGAACCTTACTTTTTTCACCATTGAATTTCATTTCATTGTTAGATAGTGCCCAGTGTTCAAGTCTGTCCAGATCCTCCTGTATCTTAAGCCTGTCTTCTGGAGTGTTGGCTATTCCTGCCAGCTTGGTGTCGTCTGCAAATTTGATGATTTCCCCATCTATCCCCTTGTCCAAATCGTTGATGAAGATGTTGAAGAGCACTGGGCCCAGAACAGAGCCCTGGGGCACCCTACTACATACTTCCCTCCATGTAGATGCAGTTCCATTGAGGACCACACGCTGAGTATGGCCGGTCAGCCAGCTACAGATCCATCTGGTGGTGATGCTGTCTAACCCACATTTTTCTATCTTATCAAGTAGTAGGTTGTGATCTACTTTATCAAATGCCTTACTGAAGTCCAAGTAAATTATATCCACAGCATTCCTCTGATCCACTAATTTTGTCACTTGGTCAAAGAATGCAATAAGATTTGTCTGGCATGATCTGTGTATTTGTTGATGTGACTCTTTTAGGGATGTTTAGTGTTGTTTCTTTGCTAGGTGTCTGTATGTCTTCTTTGGGGGGGGTTGTGGATCTGCATGTTTCCATCTAAGGGGAGAAATCAATTGCTCAGTTTTAATGGGGCTGCTTCTGGTTGGGTAGGATTGGGCAGAAGGGGTTGGTTAAAGCACTATAATTTATCTCCCACTTTTATCAAAATTCTGCAAATAATTTAGAAACTGCAGTCAGTTCTGTCGTTATATTTAAAAACCCCGCCTTTCCTTCATTGTTGTCATTTAATTCACATATAGCTTGGAAATCAATTCTAGTGACTTTGATTGGGGTATGCTAGATAAAATGTTTGGGGGGGAGGAAACCTGCATTGCAAACTTTTTGCATGAATTAAATTGTACTAAGTGAATCTCAGAAATAACTTGGTTGCATATCCCAAATATCAGCAAACTTTTTAATGATGGGACCATATACCTTTTGTAAAGAGAAGCAGAAATCTGCTCTTTTCATTCACCTCACAAAATAGACAGTCAAGAATATTACCTGGACTGAAATCCCTCTTCCTGAGAACGGGATCATACATAGCTTCCAGTTCATTTTCCCTCTTTAAGAGCTGGTATGGGAGTTTGGATGCATCTTGAGGCAAGAAAGTGGAAGAGGCTCCATCCTGATCACCAAGAAGCAGACGGATTGGGGAAAGATGGGTATGTTGGGGGGGGTAGGGGACTTCTCCCCTCTTCAGCTGGGAAATCAGGATCTCATCTAGAGCTTCTGTTATGTATGAAGCACTGCCAGTATTTTTCTTTCTGATTTCCATTGGCTCTCAATGGAAATACAAGTGTGTTGGTAACAAAATGGTGGGTTTAGACCAGGGGTAGGCAACCTTGGCTCTTTTATGACTCGTGGACTTCAACTCCCAGAATTCCTGAGCCAGCCAAGCTGAGGGGAAAGGGAAAGGTTTCCAAGCTGAGCCATGCTGGCTCAGGAATTCTGGGAGTTGAAGTCCACGAGTCATAAAAGAGCCAAGGTTGCCTACCCCTGGTTTAGACCATAAAAAATGGGAGATCTTTGAAAGGCCATGTGTATTTACTTCACATAAAAGCAACTGAGTGTTCCAAGCTATGCAATTTTAGCTTGCTTTTTTTCTGTTGTAGGATGAGAATGTCAACAGGTATATAGTAGGATCATCCAACAAACACAACTCATTGATTCCTTTCCCACAAGTCCCCTTTCCTCCTAGAACAGCAAAACGTGCAGTTTCCAAACATTTTTAAGAAATGAAGCTCTGGCCCAGACCCCATTTCCCTGTATTTTATTCCATTCTCAGCAATCTCACACTCCTTCCTGCCGCTCACAGAAGATGCAGCTGCCCCAGCCACCTATTAAACAGCTAGAGTTTGAAATCCACTAGTAAGAATTATATCTCAAGATTAAATCCCTCTTCACTTTGTGAGATACAGAAGCCACAATCACCCAAAAGAAATATCATAAAATAATTCTGGTGGAAAAATGGAATATTGAGGGAAAACAGTGTCATGAGGACAGGTTGGGGAGCATATCATGTACGGCACTGGTATGGCCAAATGTCATAGAACTGGGATAAAATACTTGTGAAGATTGGCTACTAACATATCTCTCTGACAGTTGATTCTACCCAGTCTCTGAGAGGGCAGAAAATGATGTGTGGTATCCATCTTGACCAGGAGCTCTTGAGAATCTGATGCCTGGCAACAGCACACTGGGGTGTGCAGCCTAGCACAAACAACAGCTGTCTGAATCCTTTGCAATCTCACTGGGTCTTCCTGAATGCCTTTCAAAGCACTTTTGGTTCCCACCGGTGTCTTTTTTTTAAAGCACTGCCTGAATGAAGGGATTACAGCACGATGCTTGTCCTGGCACAGATTGCCCCATTCCAAGCAAGAAAATGCCATGGATGTGATCCACACTAGACTAGAAATTGGGAAGATTATATCCTACTTGAGTGGGGGAATCAATTGTTCTGTCACTGTTGCTAGTGTTTCAGGAAAGGGCTGTTTTGTTTTGTTGTTTCCAGAGATCAGTCTGCAATATTTTCTGGGATTTTTTTCCCCCCTTCCCTCTTGTCATTAAGTCAGTGCCTTGCAAATGATGATGCAGCCCCTATGTGGGCTGCAGGAAAGCACTTCGAGCAGGACTGGAGTCGTGCTGGGTAGTTCTGATAGCAGAGCTAATGGGAGCGAATGGGATGCAGCGAACTGTTCTAATGATAGCAGCCAGGGAAGAGACAACAGTAAGAATAAATAAATGTTAACTATTTTCCTCTTCCAGATATTTGCATCTACTGCCATTAAGTTCATTTAAATAAGAAATAGAGGGGGAGAGGAATGGGGAGAGAACTAGAAGGGGGAACTTACTAACACTCTTAATAATGAGTGTCTAAAAATAAATTAGTATCTTGGGGTGCACTTAAGGCATTTTAAAAATAAGCATGATCTTGCCCCTCCAGACACACATATACCTCCTTTTCCTTTTTTTTGAAAAGTGTTGGAGGGTTTTAATTTGGGCCGAGTAATTTTGGTGCAAACGCTTGGGCGCCTTTCGTTGGGAAATTGGGAGAAATGCAAACAAGAACTCACTTCATTAAACAGGGGCAAACACTAGAGAAATTGCACTTACTTATGGAAATGACTTTTAAACATGAACAGCATTTGCTTGCATTGCTTTGCGCAGGAATTTTCAAAAAAGATTATACATGTGAATAATTCACTGCGGGCCAATTAGACGATGGTTTTTGTTTCTTCCTGGCTTCTTTCTGTTCATCTGCTTGCTCTCCTTCTGCCTTCCATCTGAACTGCCTATTCCCTCCTAGCGTTACTTTTACCAAAGAAAATGAATAAACAAGCAAGATATAAAAGTGGGGGGGAAAAGGAAAAGCAAAGATACTAAGGAAATGTGACAAAGTTCAAGAGAAATCCAGTAAAGTTCCCTATAAAACTGTCATGATACTGTCATGTATCATGATGCGGGGGGAGAGGAAATGCAGGCAGGGAGGAAGAATAGAAAAATTGCTCTGTGGCAAATTGTTTACCATCATGGCCTGACCAACATCCGGGTTAAACATAACTAAGTAAGCCCCAATGAATTCTGCCTAATATCAACTTATAAACATAATTTGAGTAAGTTGAGAACAGTCCGTGCTACTAATATTATCTAAAAGTTTCCTGGAATAGAGCAAGCACTAGGAAAATAAGTATATGGCTCTATCATGTTTGCATTCAGGTTTTGTGAAAGCGTGAAAATATGATCCCATTAAGGAGTTTCCAAATTTCTAATAGTTTGATCTGAAATGTAAAATTTATAGGGGGCTTCTGCTTGTCAAAAGAAAGCATTACATTTTTGCACATTCGGATTATATAACATAAAATAAATGTGGGTTTCGTATTAAAGCATGACTACATAAAATTTTTTAATGAAGATCTGAAAATGAAAAAGAATACACATATAACATGGAAGAAGGGCCAAGAAAGTATATATTGTATAGCTGATGTTAGGAAAACAATAGAACAGAATGAGAATTTATTTATTTATAACATTTATATCCCACTACAATCATAGAAGACTTTTTGTAGGACATATAGTGAAGGATGTTAAGAATAACAAAAAGGTGTTCTTTAGCTTTGTTCAAAATAAACAGTATATCAGCTGCTTGATAAAGTTGGCAAAATGCAAACAGGTAACAAAACAGGTAGAGTTACTCAAGTCCTGTTTAGTCATCTACAACAAAAACAACTATGTACTATATACCACCAGGAGAGCAGGATGAAGAGGCCATATTTGATACTTGAAACTGACAGGAAAAAAATGATTTGATTTAAATTTGCAGAACCAGATGAATTACTTCCTAGGATATTGAAAGAACTTTCATATAATTTGGGCCAAAATTATGTATGGATCAACAGATATCACAATTTCTCTACATTTTGCATAAATCAGTTCACATCTAGAATTCTGAATATTATGTAGCATTTTTAGAAAAACTATCAACAAACTGGGAGGATGACCAAAGGGGAGCAACCAAGATGATAAGGGCCTAGAAGAGCAAACTTATGAGAAATAATTCATGTCAATGCGTATATTAAGCCCAGAAGAGGAAAAAACTGGGAAAACATGATGGATATCTTCAAATATCCAAAGATCGAGCAGAAGACCAGGCAGACATGTTCAATGTGGCTCCAGAAGAGAAGAGAAGAAGCAGGGACTTCAGTTGGGATATCAGGAAATGCTTCTGGATTGTAAAAGCTGTTCAACTGTGGAATTAACTCCTCAAGAGGCAGTGGACCGTATTTTATTGGAAATATTTAAAAAGAGGCTGCTACAATATTGGTTTCCTACCTGGCAAGGATGTTGTACTAAATGATCTCCAAGATCCCTTGCAACCCTTACATTTTATGGTTCTGTGATTTGAGAAGCACCAGAGAATAGGTGAAGTGCCATATATTCTCCTCATCATCAATGAGGAATGTGGGAATATTAGAAAAAGGTATCTCAAGAAGGGAGCAGAATCAGTAGCACATAATTTATTTATTTTTTATATCATGATTTTATAATTTATTTATAAATAACTCAAGGTAGCAAATATACATAATACTTCTTTGTCCTCCTATTTTCCCCATAACAGCAATGGTGTGAGGTGGGTTGGGCTAAGAGAGAATGAATGGCCCAATGTCACTCAACTGCCTTTCATGACTAAGGCAGGATGAGAACTCATAGTTTCCTGGTTTCTAGGCCAGTACCTGAACCATGACACCACATTCACAAAATATGTTCAAGCACAGAATGAACTTTCATCTGTCTGTGATGCTTTAATTTGGACTTTGTATTACAAAGGAAGGTAGACTTGTTCATCTAAATGATTTCTACTGACTCTATGGATTCTAATAGGAGATTCTATCCTCAAAGGAACAGAATCAGCCATCTGCAGACCAGACATATAATCCAGGGAGGTATGTTGTCTCCCGGGAGCAAAACTCAAAGTTGTGGCTGAGAACCTAACCAAAATAATTGAGCCTACTGATTACTACCCTTTCCTCCTCCTCCACATTGGGACGAATGACATAACAAAGAACCTGAATACAATAGTGAGAGATTACAAACAACTAGGCAATAAAGTTAAGAAGCTAGGAGCACAAGTAGTGTTCTTATCTGTACTCCCAACAAAAGGCCAACACCCATTGAGATAAAAAAGAATTCTAGAAATAAACCATTGGCTAAAAGGTTGGTGTCACCAAGAAAACTTTGGTTTCCTGGATCATGGACTGCATTTCCTACACAAAGGACTATTGGCAAGGGATGGGCTGCACCTCATAAAAACAGGGGGAAATGTACTCGGAAAAAGACTGGCCAAATCATCAGGAGGGCTTTAAACTAAAATTGAGGAGAGAGGATGACCAATTTTTAGAATCTCTAGAACCCAAAACCAATCATAAATCCCAAGAAAACAAATCAAACAATGAGGTAGGCAGAGACATCAATCAGGAGATGCAGGAAACATACCCATGAACAGGCATAAAAGTCTTAAATGCTTATATACAAATGCTCAAAGCTTGGGGAACAAACAGGGTGAACTAGAAGCAATAGTACATGAGGGAGGTTATGACATAGTTGGCATAACAGAAACCTCGTGGGACAAAACCCATGAATGGAATGGACTGATGGATGGATACAAATTGTTCAAAAGAAACAGGTTTACAAAAAGAGGAGGGGGAGTTGGACTATATGTAAGAGAACACTACATATCTACAGAAATGCACATGATCCAAGATAAAATCTCTCCAGAATATATATGGGTCAATATAAAAGTGACATTACCATAGGTGTATATTACAGACCACCCAACCAATCAGAAGAAATAGCTGAACTCTTTGCCAACCAGTTAACAAATGTATGTAGGAAGCATACTACAGTAGTAATGGGAGACTTCAATTATCCAGATATCAACTGGGAGACAAACTCTGCAGCAAGTGGGAGATCAGACAGATTACTAACAAACCTAGCCAACAACATTGTCATCCAAAAGGTGGAGGTGGGAACTAGACGTAAAGCCATAATGGACTTAATTCTAACTAATAGAGAAGAAGTGATAGAGGGAGTTGAAGTTGGGCAAAAGTGACCACGTCATACTGGAATTTAATATAACGCAAACACTAGCAACAAAAAATAATCCAACCAGTATCTTGAACTTCAAAAGAGCAGACTTTAACAAACTCAGAGAGAATCTAGGAAATATCCCATGGATGAAAATCCTAGAGGGGAAAACAACCCAAGAAGCATGGGGAACCCTGAAAAATGTGATCATAAAAGTCCATACTAGCACACCACTGAAAAAGAAAAACAAGAAATTCAAGAAGAAACCAGCATGGCTGCACAAAGATCTTTCTGACAAACTGAAAGATAAAAAGGACAAATACAAAAAATGGAAAGAGGGGCACATAACTAAGGCTGATTATCAGCAGACAGCCAGAACATGCAAAGATGAAGTCAGGAAAGAAAAGCTCAGAACGAACAAAGACTTGCAACAGAAGCCGGGGGCATGGCTGGGGTAGGTTGCAACCAACTGGGTGGGCATGACCAGGGAGGGCGTGGCCAGTTTGATATCGTTCACATCAGGGGGTGCCTGGGGAGGCCCAGGCAGGGCTGGGGGGGATCCAGGGGTCTCCGGCAGAGGGAGGAGGGTGGGACCAGGGGAGGCACTTGATCTACTGGAGGAGCCTCGCTGATCCTCTCGGGCCATGTGGGGGGTCCCAGGATGGCAGTGCGGGCTGCCTGGGGCCTGGGCAGCAGGTGCGCTACCCAGCCCTTGAGCTCCTGAGGTGCTCACTGGAGGACGAGGTTGGATGGCTGGGGCCAAGTGCGCAGGGACTGCAGCATGGTGGTGACAGTGACTGGCTGGGCTGCCTCGCCATGGCCCCACCATCTGTCTTTGCTTGCCCACATGCATCCCCCCTGCGCCTCTGCCTCCACCTGCTGCCTGGAGGTTGCAGCGCTCGGACCCACCTGTGCTGTGTGGGCTCGACCAGTAGGGTGTAGCTGCTTCCGGATACCATTGGCCCCTGCACACTCGCCACCTCCTGTGCACATGCCGGGGGGGGCGCTTGGCTGGGCTGGGGTAGGCCGGGACAGGGGTGGCTATTGACCCGGAATCAGGGGAAAGCATAGAAAGCATAAAAAACATAATTTGTGAATATGTGCATATGGCCCCGCTATCTTTGGGTACTTGCAGAGTCATGGATGCAGAGTCATGGAAGGTCAGCAAGGAAAACCCCCAATGTCCCCGCTCACCCGAGAACACGCAGTGTCTTTAGGGAAACACCCCAAAGGAACGTTTTTAGATATTTCTGCTTTTTTCCTTTCCTATCGATGGTGTGCCAGCCTTTCTGGGTGAAGTCTTTATCTTATGTGTGTCAGCTTTGCTGGGTGGGTTGCTTATGTAACCAACAAGTATAAATATAGGGATTTCCTGTCATCTGGGGCTTCTCTCTTTTAGAGGGGGCCCGTCTTTGTTCAACTGAATAAAAACGTAAAGCTTAAAAAGGCAACTCCTGGTTTCCTGTATTTCTTTACCAAGCAACACCTCAGATTCTGCACAACACGGCAGAGGCTGGTCCCGCAGCCAAATCTGTGTTACATATTAAAATAAACCACTTAATACAAGCAGCTGAAGCAAACATATGCTGCGTCTGGTCAGATCTGGACTTACTTCTTGCCCATCCTCAGAACCAGCTGGCAACCATTTCTCGAGGGCAGAAATAGAAGGTGTCGCCTCCAACACGTTGATGCTCTACTCCCCCTGAAGGCAACCTCCACACGTGTCTCCCAGATCCAGTTCAAATTTGCACACTCCCTCCCAAGAGAGCCTCTGGGACTCTTGCTCATTTGGGATACGGCGCCCTAGTTTACTTAGACCAGGGTAGGCAACCTTGGCTCTTTTATGACTCGTGGACTTCAACTCCCAGAATTCCTGAGTCAGCCATGCTGAGTGGAAAGGGAGAGGTTTCCAAGCTGAGCCATGCTGGCTCAGGAATTCTGGGAGTTGAAGTCCACGAGTCATAAAAGAGCCAAGGTTGCCTACCCCTGACTTAGACTAAACTCAGCAGTTCATTGGCTAATTTGCGGAGGAAGGATCACCCCTCCAGGATGGTCAAAGATTTGGGCAGTTTACAGTTTACAAAAAAATACACCAAGGGATACAATTTGAATAAAAGCATATGCAATAAAATGAAATGCTCAGTGCAAACTAGCTTAGAGTCCCTCTAGCTAGAGCTCAGGCCAGGAACAGCTTAAATAGTGTTACTCTGCTTATTGAGTGAACACTGTGGAGTAATAGGGTGGAAGGCCATACTCAGGGCAGCAGCATCTTAATTTACCATGCTGCATACTCAGGCTGGCAGCATCCAGCTGACTTACCAGCCTGCTCCTTCTACTTTAAGTACTCTTACCCTCTGACTCATAGTTTATGGGAAACTCCTTATTTAATCTTCAAATGTAACATTCCTGTTTAGAAAGAGAAGATAGCCTGGTGAACACCATTTTCAGCTCTCTGGGACAGAAAGCATCAGTTCCCAGGAAGCTTGTGCTGATAATCAAAACTTTGCTCCTTCTAATGCGAGCTGTTGCAGGTCACCAAGACTAAGCCTTGAAACTTACAGCCTTGCCCAACAGCTAGGCTTGCAAAGTCCCTTCTTTTTCTGAAGAGGTTAACAGCTTTTGATTAAATGTAGGAGTATCTGCAGGTTATAATCAAAAGAATCAAGCTGGTGGCCACAATGGTGTGAACAAAGCTCCACTTGTTTTTTTATCTGCGTTGGAAAAAAAATACGTAAGTTGCATCTTTGTAAACCTAAAAAAGTATGGGCAGGTCAGCAAAGCCCAAAGGCACTATAGAGTAAGGGTGGGCTGGCAGGGGTTCCTCGGGGAAAGAAAAGCAGCGTAGCTTAGGGGAGCAACATGCAACCTTTCCTGTCAATTTGTCCATTCACTTTGCTTGTGGGAAGTTGGTAGAGAAGATGGCAAATGGCAATCATGTGATTGCAGCATATCTGTGACATCATAATCTCAAATTGGGCACCCAAGCAACTAGATCACAATTATGTGACCATGGAGATGCTGCAACAGCTGGAATTCCAAGGACCAGTGGTAAGTCCTCTTCATTCAGTGCTGTCATAACATTGAACAGTCATTGGACAAGTGGTCATAATGTGAGGACTACCTGTATGGTATAAGTGTAGTTTTGCTGGTCTATCGGCCATGCAATTTGCTTTTGTGTGTGAAAAATACATCGAGGATTGGAAGAACACTGTTATTGTTCTTTCGTACAACAAGATTGGTAGTAAGAGCAAATGCTAAAACTACAGAAGTATTATCTTGTTCCTGGGAAAGTGTTTGGAAGAATTTTGGTTGAATGGGTAGGAGAGGGGACAACAAATAAACTTTGGGAAGTGTAGTGCAACTTTAGGACAGACAGTAGGTGCACAAAGCAGATGTTGTTCAGCAGGCCCCTGAGAAAAATATGATAACAGGAAAAAGTGTTTGCCTTCATTAGTGAGGAAAAAAGTGTATTATATATTTGTTGATTTAAAGAAACTGCATGATTCACGCACTTGCCACCAATAAGATTAGCAAAAATGTTTAAAAATTTGTCAGAGAAATGTTGGAAATGTAAGCATAAACCAGGTACTTATTATCATATGTGGTGGACATGTGTTGAAGCAAGGAGATATTGGACAAAAATTCACACTTGGTTAGAAAAAATGTTAGAGAAACACATAGACTATAAACCTGATTTTGTTTTTACTAGGTATAATGCCAAAAAACGTGATAAGCAAAGTACATACTTGATTTTACATGTGATAACAGCGGCAAGAATTATATTTGCACAATACTGGAAGGACGAAGAAACACCACCAGAAGAAGAAATAATTAAAAAAATACTAGACTGTGCGGAAATGGACAGACTTACTTTAAGGTTGAAAGAAAAAGAAGAAACAGAATACTTTCACACTTGGGACCTATTTTATCAATGGTTAGAGAAAAGATTTAGGGATTAGGAATTTAATTTGTATTAGTGAATAAGATACTCAGATAACATGTTTTTGTTGAATGATTACTATTGAACTCTGTTAAAAAAAATCAATAAAACTTTATAAAAAAAAATAAAAATAAAGAAACTGCATGATTCAAACCCTTGATACCCAAGTGGTAAAAGAGGAAGTAAAGAAGAAGTATGATTAAATTAATATGCTTGAATTATAGAATATTTCATGTAAGCTATGAGTTGAAGCTTAGTTGTTAAATGCAATATAGCATAAGTGATATATGATGGAAGTAAAGCATGCATGAGAATAATCATAATGTTTAACAAATGGTTGAAACCAAGCAGGGAGTAAAACAAAGATGAAAGATGTTTCCTTATTGTCCAACCTGTTCATAGATAAATGTAAGATAAATATTTGTGATGACAGTGGTTGTTTGGGGATATGAATGTCTGTGTAGTTTTGTATGCAGATGCTGGTGCAGATAAGGCTTCTGGCTGAACAAGTGACAGCAGATATAACAATGCAAGAAAGAATATAGATCTGAAAATTAATATATCGAAACCAAGGTAGTCCTGCTTGGAAATGGAGTGAACAACAGCACATAAATATAAAAACTAGAATAAGTAGATAAACCTGTGTACTTTGTAGAATGGTTACTAATGATGAGAAATGGATGGAGAAATATTAAGATGTGCAACAGTTAGTAAAATGTGGTAAGTAGTGGTTGGTTGTAAGAATGAATGTCCCAACAGCAAAATTGCCTGTGTATAACTTTGTGCTTCTGCCTACTTTATCACTGGGAAGTGGAGTTGAGTATATCAAGATGAACGTAAGTTTAATGTACTAAAAAATGTGGTACTTCAGAGAACGATGCTAATGTAAACTAGATTTACTTATATTTCCTTTTTTTTTTTCTTATTTTGTGCAGCTTCCAATAGTCTGGAAAAACAAGGATGTGCTATTCCAGTCTGAATTTAACCTTGATTATGGGATCGAATTGCTTTTGATTTCTCTGATGGGTGACCTTTAGAAAGAGACAAGAAAGGGATAGTATTAATGTGTTGATCTCATTTAGTGGTTTTCTTAAGATATTCTTTTAAAATGGTTCCGCGGGTTGGGCATTGGACTTCCCTGATCCCATTCCTATCCACAGGGCCAGACTCAATGAGAATATTGGTGGGTAGTTCTGTAGGAATAATACTGTGCTGTTTAAAGAGAACTTTGTAGACTGGTAATCTTTGGAGGGCATTAGCAAGTTTAGGGGAAGATTGCGTGTTGTGTTTTTCTGAAATACAACAATGCCTTCAGTCTCAAGACATCTGCTCGATGCCATGCGGATGACATTTATTCCCCTTCTCACCCGTTTCTAATAATTTAGGCAGTAATGTCTAGCACTAGAGAAACAGAGATAGGATTCATATTTAGGGTCACATCTTTGCATCATTATTGCCTGTAAAAGACATTCTTTATGTCTTTTCATTCTACCCTGGCTACTTTGTCCTGCAATAAGAATAACAGAAATGTGTGTGTATCTGTATGTGTGTATTTGAGAGAGAGAGAGTAAGCGAGAGAACAAGAGAGCCAGAGAGAAAGAAATTATCTGCTTACATATCTTTTCTCCATCGCTTTGCAGTTCAAGCTGCGTTGCAGCCCCTTCCCTGAGTACTGGATTTAAAAATAAAAATAAAATATAAATAATGAAAGGGGTAATAAGAGAGGAGGTAATGGAACATTCTCCAACTGGGCACATGTCAAAAGCCATTATATGTGCGGTGGATTTGCATAATTCAAGAAGCATCAAATTAAATTTGCATAATTCCTTTGATTACACTTGTTATTAAATGTAAGTGACATTGATTTACAAAATGGCCCAATATAAGGTTAATAGCAAATGTCACCTTCCAACAGGGTGAAGAGGGTGCCTGCATGGCGGTGCTGAGAATGGAAAGGGGGGGGGCGGGAGGGGGGCAATTGATTCCTTCAGGAGCTTTGGCCTTCTTTGTGTAATTTTTTCAAGGCTGGTGTACAAGGGCTTTTCGGGTTCACGTGGACAAGATCTAATTAGGATCAGCTGCCATATGGAGTTAATGCCACGATTCTGTTCTGAGTACAGTACATATTGTACTTTTGCAGGCATTTCAAGAGCTTCGAGAAACTGAGTGAGCTGGAACTTGTAGCCCCAGTGCTCATCAGATCTCTGCAAAAGTAGCATGGATTTCCTTGAGATCAGTTCAATTCTTATTCATCACGAGGGGTATTGTTTTGTTTTGTTTTGCTATTTTTTGTTTTAGTGCAGGGGTAGGCAACCTTGGCTCTTTTATGACTCGTGGACTTCAGCTCCCAGAATTCCTGAGCCAGCATGGCTCAGCTTGGAAACCTCTCCCTTTCCCCTCAGCATGGCTGGCTCAGGAATTCTGGGAGTTGAAGTCCACGAGTCATAAAAGAGCCAACTCCCAGAATTCCTGAGCCAGCATGACTCAGCTTGGAAACCTCTCCCTTTCCCCTCAGCATGGCTGGCTCAGGAATTCTGGGAGTTGAAGTCCACCAGTCATAAAAGAGCCAAGGTTGCCTACCCCTGTTTTAGTGCCTTCAAGTCAGTATTGACTCCTGGTGACTGCCCGGAGAAATCCATATAATTTTCTTGGCAAGATTTCAGAAGTGGTTTCCCATTGCTTCCTTTCTAGGGCTGAGAGATAATGACTCATCAAAGGTTACCCAGTTCCTATGGTCTCCTAGTCTCTAGAGTGGTGCCTTAACCACTGCACCAAGTTTACTCTCATTTATTCATCATATGCATTATGTAACTATAGAAGCACTTTATACCTTTATAGTCCCATATATAACCCGAATCACAGCTATTACAATGATACGGTCACCAGAAAATCTACAATGGTTCTTATTTACTTTCTGTAGCCAGAGTCAGTGGAAACTAATTAATTCAGTCAGGAATACCAGAATGGAAGGACAAAGGAACATGGGAGCAGTGGTGGGATTCAAATATGTGAACAACCGGTTCTCTGTGTGGATGCCGCTTCCGGAAGTCCATTCTGGGCCTGGGCAACAAAAAAATTAGCTACCGGTTCTGCCGAAGTGGTGCGAACCGGCTGAATCCCACCACTGCATGGGAGCCATAGGTGACTACTGTTTTATCTTACTGGGATAACTACTGAGATAAAGCTGCTTTTTCCTAGAGTGGTCAGCAGATCTGAACAGGGAGAGGAATCTGGTCCCTGGTCTGGTCCTGGCCCATTGCTTCAGTGGGGCCCTACAAGCAAGTCCTCAGTGGGCTGTGTCCACTTTGTTCCGCATTTCAGCCCGATCCCAGAAAAATGCCGATGGATTTTCTCCATGAGGGGTCATAGCAGTCTAGCACCAATGATCTCAGAACAGCATAATTGAGTGTACAACTGAAAATTAGCTGCATTCCATACAGCTCCCAGGTCTTACCCTACCTTAATAGCTTCTCCAGCCACTGCGTCCAGTCAGTGGATTAATCCTGAAGAGGATCCTGAAACTGAACTTTGATCACGGGTTCAAGACTGCTAAGCTCTCGTGTAACTTGCTGGATTTCTTGCGGCTAGTCTATATCCCGACTAATGGGTTTTCCGTTTTCTTAAGAATCACTGGTGATCAGTTGTATATCCAGTAATAATACTGTCAATTATTGTTTATCCCACCTGCGAAACATTAATTTCTGGTTCTTTGTTTCTGTGTTGATCTGGCTGAATCTTAACAACCTTAGCATTCAATTTCTTTTACTTTTTTCTGATAAAATTACAAGTGCGCATGGTGCATTATTCCCTGAGGATTTGGCCATAGAACAACCAAAATTGAACAACATGTCAGTCTTCAAGAGGAGAGCAGAAGAGTTATTAAAACATAGATTTGTAAAAAAAAAAAAAAGTGTTTTCAGATTAACTTTATTTTATTTATGTTTAGGTAATGTATTTGGTGAAAACAAGATATACTATGTCTACAGTATTTGACCAATCCACCAAAGATCTTACCAAATTAAATAGAGTCTGACAATGCTTATTTTTACCAATCCATAAAAACTTGTTTTAATCATTATGTTGTTCTCTATCAGATCAGGTTCTTTATGATCTACTTTAGAATCTACCCAGTATCAGAAAAACTGGTTTATAGTACTTTGAATCATTGTTTTTGGTCTTTTTGAAAATTTGCCAGTCATACACACAACTCCTGTTCCATAATTGGCCTTAGGGGTGTCTGCAGTCAAAAAGTTAAGATGTTTTTTTTTATTTTTTTTTATTTATTTTTTTATGTGAAGCTGGTAGCCTTTTAACAACCTGACCCTGAATCTCTGGTTTTGGATTGCTTTTCTGCCTAGCTGTAAATTTAAATTGTTTAAACTATTTTTGACAATTGGCTGTGTACTGCTTTAATAATAAACCTGAAGGGTTTTATTACTTACTCCAAAAGTTTTTGAGAGTTTGCAAAACCAAGTTCAGAAAGAAACAGAGAGATACGAAATCACACCATATTAACATCCAGACTCTGTGATGTTTTTTCTCTTCTGAATGTACAACTGCTCCTTTATAATTTTTTCTTGTCATATTATTCTCAGTAACAGAATAACAGAATTGGAAGGAACCTTAGAGGACTTCTAGCCTAATCCCCTGCTCAAGCAAGTAATCCCATGCTATTTTAAACAAACGATTGTCCAATCTCTTAAAAACTTCCAGTGTTGGAGCACCCACAACTTCTGGAGGCAAGTTATTCCACGGATTAATTGTTTTAACTGTCAGGAAATTTCTCCTTAGTTCTAGGTTGGTTCTCTCCTTGATTAGTTTCCATCCATTGCTTCTTGTCCTGCCTTTAGTGCTTTGGAGAATAAGTGGACCCCCTCTTCTTTTTGGCAACCCCTTAGATATTGGAACACTGCTATCATGTCACCCCTAATCCTTCTTTTCATTAAAATAGACGTACCCAATTCCTGAAACCTTTCTTCAAATGTCAACCTCCAGTCCCCTAATCATCTTCTCTGTACTCTTTCTAGAATCTCAACATCTTTTTTATATTGTGGTGACCAAAACTGGATGCAGTATTCCAAGTGTAGTCTACCCAAGGCATTATAAAGCGATACTGCCAAGATTGAATTGCTACAATGCCTGTTAGCTTCATCATCTTGCCAAACAAAAGGGGGGAGGGAATGGAATGGAATGGAATGCCAGGAAGCCTGCACCAACCCAAGGTCACTGCTGCAGGTGCTCGATGGAGAAGTGAACTGTTCCCATAACAAAAAAAAAATTGATATTGGACAATGTGAACAACCGGTGGGTGGGGAAGCAGGAAACCAATGATTAGCTAAGCAAGCTTTCACAAGGGAAAATCTCAGAGTAGGTTTCGCTTCTTCATCACTGCAAACCTGGAGGAAGAAGCCGCCAAGAGAGTGGTGGCACTTCATGACGAGGGAGCTCTAGAACTGGGAGATATGGATGCCTTCCTGGAGGGGCTCTAGGCCAGGTTCGGAGAACCCCATTCAGGCCCGCCGGGTAGAATCCAGTATCCATTCCATAAAGCAGAGAAATCAGACAATAGCTGAGTTGGCACTGGAAACAGCTTCCCTAAGATATCCTGCTCTGCTCTGATCCAATGATCCTTTCCATCGAATTCTCTTTTCATTCAATAGGAAAGCTTTTGAATGAGTCTCTGTTAAAGAATAGATAAGAAACAATCCTGTGTCAAAAAAAAAACCCACTGCTGAATGCTACAGTTGAGACTAAGTCTCTGGAATAGTTTTTCTCAACCTTGACAAATTTAAGATGCCTGGACTTCAACTTGCAGAATTCCCCAGCCAGCATGCTAACGGGAGAATTCTGGGAGTGGAAATCCAGGCATCTTAAAGTTGCCAATATTGAGAAACACTGCTCTGGACAGTTTGAGTGTGACATGATCTTCAAGATCTCTACTTCTATAAAAAAAAATCCCTCTAGACACAGGACAGATTTAGAGAGGCTGACAATAGGGGAGTTATCGTGTCTTCGTTTTCTTTTGTTAAGGAGAACTCTAGCAGATAGAACATAGAACATAGAATAATAGGGTTGGAAGGGACCTTGGAGGTCTTCTAGTCCAATCCTCTGCCCATGGCATCCTATACCATTTTGGACTTTTTCTGGGCTGGATGGGATGAATACACATGATCATAGAAAGAATAAAAGAATATTAGAATAGAATAACAGAGTTGAAAGGGACTCTGGGTCCGCCAGCCCAACCCCCACCCAAACAGGAGACCCTATCCCATTTCAGACAAATGGCTGTCCAATCTCTTCTTAAAAATGTCTAGTGATTGTATAGGTAGGCCTGGCAGATGATATATGCAGGCCTGGCAGATGGTATGGGCAGGCCTGGCAATGTGCAAAACTATCCTTTTAATCCTCTGGCCATTCTACCGGTAGGTTTATCGAGACAAAATATGCTGCTGTAGTTCAGTCTTTGAAAAGGGAATTCCATTTCATTGATGCTCTGTGCAGAATCATTAACATGTCATTAACATTCTCCGGCAGTCCTACAGACACTAGTTGCCCACTTTCCTCTCTGTCCCAATACTTACGCTTCTCTTCTTTCAAGATAGGTGGGCTGATGAGATGACTTGAAGCAAAACTGACCTGAAATTGTCATAATTGGGATGACATACAGAGGAGAGAGAAAAAACAGAGGTTGGCGAAAATCCTACCTGTTCGCTTTGCTTTTAAAAGTTCAGCTGAAATGTTGAACTAAGACCCAAGTTGGCAGCCCTTGGTCAAAGAAATGCATCTATCTTCAGCAGCCTCTTCCACTGAACCATTCCAGGATGCAGCAAGTTGAAACAAGCAGGCCAGATTGACCCAAGTGGAAATAGGGGCTGTGAAATATTCCCAACATTCCTCAGTGTTGTATGCCTGCCCCTCCTCCTCCTCCTCCCATGTTAAAGTTATTGTCGTATTCCATGGAGGTTCAGGTAGGCAGATGAATGGAAAGCGTTCCCCTCCATTACTAGCTGCACTTGACTGGAGTCTCATTACATTACGATGCTGCTTTAGCAAGCGAGCAGTCCTGGCGTCTGGGTTCCGAGATCCCCTCATACCTTCAAGATAACGTAAATTACCCTCCGCCTCATTGCTTCAAATGATCAAACATCAAATTGCAAGTTAGAGGGAAAAAAAAGAGGGGAAAAAAAGAAAGGGGGAACAAGAAAAGCTGAAGAGAACCGCAGGTTAAATCATGACAGTCAGCAATGGAGATGCGTTTGTGCCCCTTAAATGCATGTTAAGGAGGAATCCATTGAAGGCTTGATGCACAGTAATTTTGCTGACGTTAAGATACACCTGCAAAACCCAAACAAAGCTTTGTAACTCAAAAGCCTCGACCATCACCCTCCGAGGCTCATATCTTCTGTGCAGCTGAGCTCGTAACTGATCTTTCTCCATCACAGGTAAAAAGATGAAAGATAGATTTTTGTCAATTGTTTGTTTTTTAAGGGGGGGGGAGTAGAATTACCATTCCCCCAATGAAAAAATCTCCCAACCGTGCTTGAAACTGATCCGTGCTGGAAATAAGGTGTTGGGTTGGAGGAGGGACTGAGCGGTTGTTCGCACGCAGAAGAGTACAGGAGAAGTTGGTCAAGTGGAGATCAAGAAATATGGACCCAGGAAGGGCAACGAGGCACCGTCAAAAGAAGAGGCTGTATGTCTCTTCTCTGTATTTAAAGTGTGCTTAATGTGGTGCTCAGTGAAATGGCTAATCTAATAATGTGGAGAGTGTTAGCTGTAGTGTTTTGTGAATTGTTTACCACAGTATTTCATAAGGAATGTATTCGCTAAAAAACAGCAGTCACTCTAGCATACAAAAGCACATTTGTTGCACAATATAGGGGGAATATTAAGAGGTTTACTCGGGAATGTGTTTAATGCTGTATAAAAAAAAAATAAGCACAAAACATTAATATTTTCAGGTTGAATTTACATATGAAGACAAGGAATAAGCCAGGTTACTCAGAACTGGATCCTGCCCAGCTCATTCTTGTCTTTTAAAAATCACACATTTGCTAAGGAACTTTGTACATTTGAATCATGGTTAAATAATCCAGCTAGGCGAGTAATTCATAATTTGTTTTGCTGTTTATCCAGCAACTTTTGCCTCCTCTTCTCTTGTTGGCTGTCTGAGAAACAGTTCCCTCATGTCAACTCTTTACTCAGAAACATTCACTGCATAATTTCAGCCATGAAAAATTCTTGATTTGTAGCTCACTACTATAAAAACAAACTAGTTACTTAAGGGGAATTCTCCAATAATATAAAGAGCTATATCACCAAACTAACTGTATTCATGTTGAGTTAGAGCATAGATTTTCAAATTTGGAAGTGGGTTTGATTTGGCTCAATATGCAAACCTCATGTTGATAATATTCTTTTCTTCCTGTGGGATGGAAAATAATGGTGGTAAAAATATAGATGACTGCACCTGTGCAAAAGGCTTTTATTTATAATCTAATATATTGCCTGGGGAATTGAAAGTATAAAGGTGAAATGAGCCAGTGTGATATCATGAGTTAGATGCTGGCCTAGAAACTAGGAGGCTGTATATTTTAGTTCTCTTCTGACCCAAGTTACGTGGGCAGGGCAGAGGTTAAGGAGGGTCTGTATATTGCTCACTTATCACAGTGACAAACAATCCACCAATGATGCTGGTGAAGCTCCACCCCAGTCCTCAGTTTTCTCTCAGTCTGGATTCACAAACTAAGTCCTAGCCGTCCCACGAGGTAAAAGGGGAGTAACAATGCCAACAAGTCCAGAGTTCCAAACAACCAAAACAGTCCAAGAGTGAGAAGTCTGAGCACCAAGTCCATCCATAAGAGTCCAAGGTTCAGAGTCCAAAAACACAGTCTGAAGTTCAAGGAACAGGATTCAGGAAAGCCAGGAAAGAGCACATCAACACGAGTAGGTGTTCCCAACAAACACACCTTCCTCCGTTGTCTAGTTAAATCACCCTTCCCCAGCTGTTTCTTGTGAGGAAGGATGGGGCTGCTTCCTCACAAACAGCCTCACTGACCTCCTCTGTGCCTCTCTGCTCTGCTCTCATCTGTGGATTGGGTGGGGGAGGGAGTTGTTCCTCATTGAAAGTGATCTGGAGCTGTCATCTCTGCTGGCTCTCTGCAGCTGCTCCGTTCCTGCAGTCAGCTGTCCATCAGGTCAACTCCCCCCCTCCACGGCCAGATGGCCCTGGGATTGCCTTGTCCTCAACCCCTGGACTCTCCACTCATTTGGAGAGGACTGTGTCCTCCCCATTGGACGGTCCCACATCCAACTCCTCCTCTGAACTGGGATCTGATGGAGCCATGACCTCCCTTAAATATGCAAGCTGGCTGGGCGACTTTGGGCCAGTTACTCTCTCTCAACCCAGCCCAACTCACAGGGTTGTCATTGTGTGGAAAATAGGCATATTAAGCATGTTTACCACCTTTAATTGATAAGAATATATAAAGGGAGGATGAAAATATAATAATAACAATAAGACCTGTGATGGTTAAGAGCAGGAAAGTTGAAGAAAGAGGGACAAGCGCTCACTGCACAATATCAAGTCTTAACAACAAATGCATATAAAGCGAGAACTGAGAAGACTGCAATAGACAGCAAATGTCACTTCTGAAAAGAAGCTGAAGTGGAGCACCTACTTAGTTATTGCAAGGAGATCACACAGACAAACAATGATATAACAAAATAGCAACAGTGGTGCATTGGAAGATCTGCAAGACATATCATTTGCCTGCAAACAAGAATTGGTGGAACTACAAAATAGACAACATCATAAAAAAAGGAAGAAGCTAAAGTGCTCTGGAGCTTTAGAATTCAAACAGACACCTGCCACATAATATCCCAGATTTAACCACTGTTGATAAGAAAGGCAAAAAAAGTCTGGATAGTGGACATTGCAATGACTGGAGACAACAAAAGAGAAAGAACTGGAGAAAATCCCAAAATGTAAAGACTTGCAAATAGAAGTGGAATGTTTGTTTGTTTGTTTACTGGATTTATGTGCCACCCTTCTTGTATGGAGGTAACTCTATGGCAAAAGAAAGCAAAAATAGGGTTTGGGTGCAATCCCAAAACATTTGGAGCACAACTTGAATACCACTGACATTGACAAAAATCATCATCAGTCACCTTTTACTCAGGACAGCTTACATCTTGCAATGATACCTTTAACACCATCAACCAACAAAATCTGCTTACCCCAGGTCCTTGGAAAAGACTCAGTGCTGGATAAAAATATCAAATCAGTATAAACATCTGGCTGACTTTGAAACCAACCATAATACCAATAATATAGACAACATCCTGTTTTCCTCATACACTTACATAGATCAATGAGTGGAAGCTGATGTATACTAAAAAAGAAGTCAACTGACCTAAGGCAACTAACCCTCAAGGTTTAAAATTAACTCCCAACAGATCCAATCCTGGGCAGAATTAAATAATTTCCATCTAGTCAGTTGTGTTATGGCAACATCAATTAGCTGATCCACTTTATAGGTCTAAGTAACAGAGCTGTAGAGAAGAAGCAGCTGAAAAAAATAAGGCTTAATTAAAATTATGGTGGAAAGATCCAGCATTACAGAATTCACTACCGAGCACCAGTGAGCTGCTGTGACATACAAATGCCTAAATTTAACCTATAGTGAAAGGACTAGTGAGATAATGATGCCTTGCATGATCGTTCTTGGCCTAAAGATGACAGACCAGCATTCCTTAGAGAAAACAGGGGGTTCTTCTGGTTCTGCAAATGGTGGTCTTGATTCAGTGTGATCATTTGCAGCCAGACACCTCCACCTCCCCATCCCCATAAGCGATCACCTTACGGTAGTAGTTGACTAAGTCAAACATCTTGTGGGGACAGAGTCACCTGGTTATTTAATTAGCACATTTTCTGGGTTTCAAATTCATTGAACCATAAACTAATCAAACAGACTAGGTTCGCACATCATGGTAACTCCTTGAAAAAGTAGTTAATCAAGTTTAATTAAATAATTTAAGGATGAATGAAACGGACCCGATTAAAAGTGTTGTGTGAATACAGCCACCTTAGCTTGGACAAATTTCATCCACAATTGAGAGAAAGCAAATAGGAACTGGATTTTGTGTGTGGGTATGAGAGAGAGAGAGAGAGAGAGAGAGAGAGAGAGAGAGAGAGAGAGAGAGAGAGAGAGAGAGAGAGAAACCAGCCTAACTTGATTAAAAGTACTTGGCCAACCTTGTCCTAGTTCAGAAGTGAAGGAGGAAACGTTGGCATGATTTAATTTGAGAGGGATGAAGAGATGTTGCCAGCTGGTTCAAAAGAGGACCTGATTTACTTCCTCATCAAGAAGAGGCCCATCTTGGACCTAGTAAATTAGGCTAACCATTATTCTCCCTTCAATCTTGTTGGGAAGAAGATTATAGAGTGGCAATTGTTTAAAAAAAAACCTGATTACCTGGGGATTCTGGCAGTCTGAATTCAGGTCGAGGTATAGGATAGAAACCACTTGCTTGTGGAGTGCCAGGCTTCAATGAACTCACGAGCGTGAGGTGTGGTAGTGTGGTCTATGATTTTTGTTTTACTCCAATTGAACTGGTGCTGTTTGGTGTCAATGTGGGTAGAGATTAAGGATTTGGGATCATGGGAATTAAGGAGGGGGAAAATACCTTCAGGGCCATCTGGTTTCACAGGCACCTGGGAAGCCAGTTGGTTATCACCTTTTCAGCCAGAAGTTCTCATAACATCTTCATGCCAGTGGATTGGCTCCTGATGGACTGGGGCATCGGGATGGAACTGAAGAAATGGGACTTTTAGCTTAATGCTTTGTGCAAGAATTTCAGATTCTGCCTTTTTACTCTGCAATCACTTTCTCTCAGTAAAAGATCCCCTTTGAAACAATGCTTGTTTCCTGAGTGTGCTTTCCTGGGGGAATAGCTGAGGCAGGACCTTACACAGAATATGATTTGGGGCCTGGGTTTCTTAAAGACCCCAAATCTGCCCACGTAATGCATGTTAGCAGAGCATGACTATGGGGAGGGTCCCCTTACTCCTACGCAGATGGGGCATAAATATTGAGCCTTCTCTGCAGGAGATCCTCTCCTTGCTAGAGTGGAGTCAAGTTGAATAGAATAGAGTGTTAGAATAAAGATATTTGTTGCTTTATACATATTATTGTGTGTGTCTATATATATTTACCAGTGTCTATTCTTGTACACTGCTCAGATTCTCCTGTAATTATAGAAATTCCATTGTAAATAAATATTTTCAGAGAATCCCAGATCTATCAGCAAAACTGCCTAGAAGAAAAAAAGAAAATTAACCCACTTTCATAACGGTGCAAACCATATAGAGGCATTCATGAAGTCACCAGGAGTCGAAGTTGTCTTGAAAGATAAGTTTAGCTTCAGCAAAAGTTTTGCAGAACTCAAATGTTCACCGTTAGTATAACATTTTTATTATTAACATTACTTTATATAATATTTATCTTTATTTTTATTATTTATACAGTATAAAATTTCAGTTACATTTTGTTCAGTGAACATAATATTTCAGTCATAGACTGGCATACAACTAATAACACAAAAATCACTCTAAATTGGAAGAACTCCTTTTCTCAACACAAAATGAGTAAGGTCTCCTTCATACTGTTCTTGAGGAACTGGGAGTGGAATGAAACACATTTAACTTAAAAAAAAACATACTAAAATTGAGGCAGCTGCTCCAAATCTGTTTAATTTCCCCCCTATATTTGTACCATGCCTTTCAGCCCAAAAGTTCCCAAAGCAATTTCCATAATAATAAAATCAAGAAACTCTTCTCTCTCCTGGTTGCAATCTAAGAAGACATGGCATAGTAGCTGAGGAGGGGAGAATGAAAAAGTCTAACATCCATTCTTAAAGTTTTCTATAATCATCCACTATGAAAGAAATGAAATATGCTTCTCAAATAGGTTCCACCACTCTACTGGGAATGGTACCAATATCATTTCCATCTAAATCAGGGGTGTCAAACTGCCGGCCTGTGGGCCGGATGCATCATGCGGAAGCCGCGCCCACCCCATTGCCGGCAATGGCAAAACAGTCCCAATATGTCGCGCGACGTCACGTGACGTCGCGAGTTTGTCATGTCTGATCTATATCTTCAGATACAAAGGACAGATACCTTTTTCTGACTTGGTATTTTCAAGAAAGATCATGTTCCTGTGGTAAATATTGAAGACAAAAGATAAGATTCCAGGCTTTATTGATAAATTGGACACAAATAAATAATTAGATTCAGATTACATCCGTCCAAGAGTTATTAACAACAAAACTGAAATTGCTGCCCCTCTATCAACAATGCATTAAATGTTTTTAAGAGAGCCTTCTTTTTAGAAAGATTGGTCAATATATGAGAAATGTTCGACAAAATGGATTTCCAGGGATGATCCTGAAAAAATACAAACTAGATGATCTAATGTTTGTCCTGGATACAGACAAATAACACCTGGAACCCAGGCCTGTGGACATCCTTTCTATTTTGGAGACTATCAGTGCCACAACAAGGAGCATGGTGGCTCATAAGGTTAGGACCTTGGGTTGGAGGTTAGCAAGCCCGCATTTGAGACCTGAGTGCTGCCATGGGGTGGGGTGAGCTCCTATCATTCGCTCCAGCTCCTGCCAGAGACATGAAAGGAGCCCCCAACTGGGTGTCCCCCAGGCAATGGTGATGTCATCAGCTAATCCAGGGTGGATGTAAAGTTCTGCATCAAGTAGGAAAAATGTAAAGAATAAGTATAAGATGGGGAATATCTAGCCCAACAGTAGTACGTGCGAAAAGGATGTGGGTGCTCCTGTCAACCACAAATAAAATATGAAGCAGAAGTGTGATGCAGCTGCTAAAAAGCTATCTTAAAGTACATTAACAGTGGTATAGAATCCAGAGAACAGAAGTAATTCTTCCTGTAAGGACATGCCCCAGCTGATCCTGTCAGGAAAGCATGATTCTTGACTCCATAAGGTTAATCAAAAGAACTTTTACTGAGAGAAAGTGGTTGCAGTAAAGACAAGTGGAACCTAATAGTCCCATGCAAAGCACAAAGCAATTCTTCCCATTCCAAAACCCAACCCCCTGACCAATCCACCATCAACCAGTACATTGTTGCAAGGTTGTTTTGAGAGCACTGAGGTACAAGCTTGATAATGGGTCATCCTCAGGGTGCAGCAATCTCGAAGTCAAGCTGGAACTGGCTGAGTGGGAGTCCATCTCATCTCCAAAGATGATCCCCCTCCCTAATTCCCATGCAGTTACCATAAAGCAAAAGCATGCAAAGAATCCTCTTCCCCCAGAGCCTCCTCTTCCCCTCCAAAAGAATGGCAGTGCACCAAAAAGGGGACCTGACATACTGCCACCCCAAAAGAAAGGGATTAAACCTGCAGAACAAAACATAACAAAAGGGAAGAGCAAAAAGAATATTAAAGAATTCATTTAGGTTTATCGGGATATTTATTATGAAACCGTTTCACTAATCTAGGGGCTCTAACATGCCGATGATCAACCCACTTATTCTGGGCAGTAGGGAAATCTTTCCATGCCACTAAATATTGAAGATTTCCCCTATGCATGTGGGATTCCAAATCTCTCTGACCTCAAAATGTTGTTCCCCTCTATCATTAAGGGTTCAGGGACAGGGTGAGAGGCTGGTCTAAGGGGTGAGGAAATTTCTACTTTCAATAAACTACAGTGAAACACTGGATGGACCCAGCGAAGGGACTTTGGCAAATCTAATTCTATTGTAACTGGGTTAATAATATGTTTGATGTGGAAAAGCCCCACAAACTTAGGTCCCAATTTCTTGGAAGGTTGAAGCAATTGTAAATAGTGTGTGGAAAGATAAACCTGGTCTCCAACATGGAAAGGTTTAGGCTCAGTTCTTTTCTTGCCAGCTTGAGCTTTATATGCATCTCAAGCTTCTGCTCGAGGTCTGTTGTAGTTGGGGTCTGCCAGGTCTGTTGTAGTTGGGTGACCCATTCTTTCAATGACGGCACTGTAGGGTCATTTGCAGGGAGTTTGGGCATAGGTTTGAAGTCTTGACCAGTAGCCATTCAAAAGGGGTAAAACCCATGCTGCTGTGTGTATAATTATTGTATGCCGCTTCTGCAAAGGGCAAAAAGTCAGTCCAGTTATCCTGTTGATAATTTATAAAGCATCTAAGGTATTGTTCCAACACTGAGTTTGCTCGTTCACAACCCCATTCGTTTGGGAGTGATGACTGGAATGGAGTCCATGGTAAGTACCAAGTAGGTCCAAAAAGGCCCTTTAAAACTTAGAGGTAAATTGCACCTGTCTATCTGAGATGATGTGTTAGGGTTCTCCATGTAATCGATAAATGTGATGCAGGAATAATTTGGCAAGATCCCATGCAGATGGGATCTTCTGGCATGGAATAGAATGCACCTGCTTGGAGAACAAATCAGTCACCACCCAAATTATTGTATTTCCTGCACTTTCTGGAAGTTCCACAATAAAGTCCATAGAGATCTCTCTCTCCAAGGTGCTGATGGCTCAGCCACCGTCTGAAGAAACCCTGGTGTTTTTCCTTGCCGTCGCTTGGCTGAGGCGCACACAGGGCAACTGGCCACATAGCTTTCAATGTCCTTTTTGAGGGATGGCCACCAAAACTGCCTTTTCAGTAAATGTAGTGTTTTCACAAAACCAAAATGTTCTGCCGTTTTGGAATCATGGCAGTTTCCTAGGATCATGAGTCTCTGACTGGCTGGTACATAAAGCTTTGCCCCCACTCAAGCTAGTCCATCTTGGGTTGAGCAAACATAACTATGTGTCTAAAATCATTTGTCATCCGTTAGTGCAGCTTTAAGGACTGAAGTCATATCACTGTCTATTGAAGGTTTTCTTTTTTTCTGTGCTCGGGTGGTTACTTGGGCTGCCAGCTGATGGGATGGGAATACTGTCTTGATTACCTCTGCTTTGGAGCAATTGTATTGCAGCGTGCATCGGCTAGGAAATTCTTCCCCCCTGAGAGGTAGCACAAGGTGAAATCAAAGCGGTTGAAGTACTGTGCCCATTGCGCTTGTTTAGGAGAGAACTTATGAGAGGTTTTCAGGGCTTCCAGATTCTTGTGATTAGTCCACACTTCAAAAGGTATTTTAGTCCCCTCTAAGAAGTGCCTCCATGATAGGAGTGTCCATCTCACTGCATAAGCCTCTTTCTCCCACACAGCCCATTGTTGTTCAGTCTTGGAAAGTTTTTTGGAAGTGTAAGTGCAGGGTTGCAGCTGCCCATTTTTGTTTTCCTGCAGTAAAACAACTCCCACAGCTACATTGCTCATATCAGCTTGTATAACAAATGATTTTGTTATGTCAGAGTGCTTTAGAATGGGTTTGGCTGCAAACAAGCATTTGAGCTTCTCGAACATGGCTTGACATTCCATCATCCATTTTAAAGGTTGACTAGGCTTAGGTTTATCCCCTCCTTTGGTTTTTGCATTGGTGAAACTCGCATTTGGAGAGTTTAGCATACAATTTGGCAGCAAGCAGCTTCTGGAGAACTGCCCTCACTAGATTAATGTGTTCGGCTTTGGTCTCAGTATAGATCAAAATGTCATCCAGATACACCAGCATCCCCTTTGTATAAATGCTCATGTAGGACTTCATTAATCAACTGCATGAAGACAGCAGGGGCTCCCTGTGATCCAAAAGGAAGCACTATGAATTGGAAACAGCCCAGTGGGCAATTGAATGTGGTTTTCCACTCATCCCCTTTCCTGATTCTCACACAGTAATATACCTCCTGTAAATCCAATTTAGTAAAGATTCTGCCCTTAGCCTGATGGGCTAGCGTGTCCTTCATCGGGGTAGGGGGTAAACATTGTCCACATACACCACATTTAACCCTCTATAATCCACACAGAGACAAAGGGTCCCCTCCTTCTTTTTCCAAAACAGGACCAGGGCTGCCACCCAGGATCTTATCAATGAACAGTTACAATTCTTCTAACTCCCTGGGGTTATTGAGCACAGTTTTGGTTTTGGCAGCTTGGCACCTGGTAGGATTTCTATGGCACAGTCCGTAGGTCTGTGAGGGGAGAGTTCATTCGACCCCTTCTCACTAAACATTTCTTTGAGGTATTCCTTGGGAATGATGGGGAGGTCCTTTCCTTGCATGGCAGCTCCTAGCTCACACTGTGGAGCAGTTGCCTCCAGAGGTTTCTCCTGGGTACAGGAGGGGCATCGGCTGGGGTTGCCGAAACTCCTGCCGTGATATCTAGTGACAACATTCTCCTGCCGTCAACCTCCTCTCAGGCTTGGCAGGTGTCACCAGAAGTCATTCTGGCTAGGGTCTTACATGCCTTAAGGTTCTGAAACACATCTGTCATGAAGTACATGGCTTGCTTCATGAGGAGCTTGGCATGGTCAGTTTCACTGCCTTCTTCCCCCTCATCTTTGAGCTTTTCCACCCCCAGAGCTTCCTCCTCCCCCTCCAACAGAATGGCAGGCACCAAAAAGGGGACCTGACACTTCAATTCTATTCTGCGCTGGCCAGACTCCACTTGAAGTCCTATGCCCACTTTTGGCCCATATAATTCAAAAAGTTCAGTGACAAATTGGAGAAAGTTCAAAAAAAAGGTTCACTAAGATGATGAATAATATAGAAACCAAATCTTGAGGAATTATGTATGTTTAGCCACAGACAAGAGAACTGGAGGAGACAGAGTCTAAGCTAGTCTTGATACATTTGAAGGTTGTAACAAAAAAGAGTATGTATTTTCTACTGACTCTCAGGAAAAAGATCAGAACCTTAAAGTACAAGAGGTAAGTTCAAGCTAGAGGTCAGGAGGAACTTCTGACTATATCAACCTGTCAAACTGGTTGCCTCAGTAATTGCTGAGCTTGCCTTCTAAGTAAGGCTGGATGATAAACTTCAGAGACACTCCAAGGAATTCTGCAGAAATCAGGAAGTTGGATTAAAAGACCTATGAAGGAGAATATTTGTAGCTCAGGGTTGAAATGAGGGGTCCTTGGTGCTCTCTGAGCTTGCTTGTTTTCTTGCAGACCTTTCATTACAGTACATTAACTAGGTAACATCATCAGTGCTAGTAAGGAGTACTGTTAAAAGACCTCTAAGGTCCCTTTCAATCTTTTTTTTTTCAATGAAAGAGAGGCAACAATTATTTAATAAACTCAATTTAACTGGCAGAAACTATAGTAAACACGGCCAAAAGTTTGGATTCTGAAATGAAGTTTTAGGTCCAGATTGCTCTGCTGAAACGAGCCATTTGCAGTTTCCCTGCAATAGGGAGCATTATTAAATTGGATGCCACATGAAATGCAAATTGCCTATGCTATCCCCATGGCCTCTTTTTCAAAAGTTGAAATATTATCACCTCAGTTAAAACTGATTGCAGAGAGTGCTGGTAAGATGCAAATAATGTGAATCTGAAATATCCAATAATTTCTGAGTGCTTAGAAGAGAAAAAATATTCCATGGAGGATATTAAGGGAAATGTATTAAAAACAGAACTGCTAATATTATAATGTACCGTAATGCTCAAATCTAGGATAAAGCCACATTTGCAATATTAGATAATGTGGTAGTAGTCCTAAATCAAAATAAGGCAGTCAAAATTATCAAAAAGCTAGGGCAACTTCCCTTTAATGAAAGGATATTATACTGGAGGCTTTATAGCTGAAAAAAGAGTAGGTAATAGGTAACTTGATAGAGGCTTGGAAATGTCATGCATTATGTGGAAAAATGGAAGGGATGTGTTATTCTCTTACTTTCATAATGGACTATCATTCAGTCAGGCTGAGTGATGGATTCAAAGCAAACAAAAGACCTTGTTATCCCAAAATGTAAAGCTAGTGACTAACATCCATAGGAAGCCGAAAATGTAAGGACTTGTACTAAGGATGATTACATTTTAATTTCGGGAGCTTGAGGCTAGTGACTTCAAGGCACTATGTATATGGGTAGACTTGGGACCTCTGCTGGGCTTGCTATGGGCTTCTGGTTGGTTGCTTTAGGAAAAGTGTGTTTGTGGCCTGATCCAATATAGCACTTCTTATAATACATTCATAGGAAAGAGATAAAGAAAAGCTCCTGGTCCCAGGGTCGCAAACAAAGCCAGTTTCACAAGTTGGCTCTTCGAGTTTGGCTTGTTTCAAGTTTATGGCTACGATCAGTAATGGGCAGCTGGCCATTCAAGACAGATCATTTTTCTTTTCAAAGAACCACATATATGAAATGTCTTTTCAGTCCTAAGCATGTTCTATGGGGTTAAAATCTAATTTTCAGATGCTATTTTATGGAGGGAAGAGGAATAACACAATATTTCCTAGACTGAACTGGAGAAAGGCATTTTTAAAAAAACAGAGCATTTTAGAAGAAAATCTAGATTTCTTTTTCTCTTAAAATACACCAAGCCTTTTTTAAAATAACGAATTATAAGTTTTATCTGCAAAATCTTCCTCTCAATGAAGCTTGCATAGTAGTAGTTGTTGTTGTTTTTGAAATATGCAGAATGTATCTTTGATTGTTTTGAACATAATGGTAGGTTATTAAAGATTCTGTGACCTGCTTTGAAACAGGAGGATAGTTCTAATAGAGCACTTTGGCTGCATTCCAGCATGAATAATTGCATTCCCTTCTTCTCTATTATGTTTCAGTTGAAATGGGAAACTGATACCTTTCTTTGCTCTCCCAGAATTCCTTTCCCATCCTAGCACTTCAGCTGAGAAATTGCGGTTCTCCAGAGCTCAACATCTAACATCCCTTTGCTGGCAGGTAAGTTAGGATGGAATTTGCAGTGTGCAGACCCCCCCCCCCACAATTTAAAAGTCAAACTATCCATTCCAAAACTATGCATAATCCCACATTATTTTATTCTTTTGTAAAATAAGGAAATAAATAATTTGCAACTAATTACATATTAAAGAATTACACTGTTAATTGTACTAGTGCATGTGTAAAGTTCTAGATTCTGATCATTTAGGAAAATATTTTGATTACCTTCTACCTTGCCTTGCTTGTGTTCTTTTTGTTTGGCTTGTGCATTAGAATAAGAGAGCCCGTTTAGTGTGGTGGTCCCCCATCCCATTCATGTCAGAGGCACTTTGTATGCACTTCTGAGTTGAAAGGATTAGCCAGTGACATCCCCATTGCCCAGGGGATGCCCACGGGGGCTCCTTTCATGTGCCCTTGAAGGAGTTGAAGCAAATGATGAGGACTTATCCTACCGTGCAACAGCAGTCGATTCTCGAATGTGGGCTTGCTAACCTCCAACCCAGCATGCCAACCACATAAGCCACCATACTCCTAGTGTGGTGGTTAAGGCACTAGGCTAGAAACCAGTGAATCCTAGTCCTGCCTTAGGTACCCAACCAGCTAGGAGAGCTTGGGCCAGTCACTCTCTCTTAGCCCTGGGAAGGAGGCAAGGGCAAACCAAGATGAGTCGTAAGGCACATTTAAAATAATTTTGACTAGTCCCCTATTGAGTCCAGGATGCCCCTAAAACATTTCCAGCCGTGGCCATCCAGTCCCCTATTTCAAAAATTTCCAATAAAGGGGAATCTACCCCTTGCACTAAACAACTCATTTCACAAACAACTTTTAATGCAAGGAAATGCTTCCTAAGATTTAGCCTGAATCTCTTTTTAAAAATTTCAGTCCGTTTACCCTTGCCTTGATCTCAGTTTTGAGAAAATGCATGACCATCCGCCCCCTTTTAGGTATTTACAGACCACCATCATATCTTTCCTTGGATTCTCCTTTGCAAGATAAAACATGCCCAAGATTCTTCAACCCTTCATCATCGGGCTTGGTTCTAATCTTCTACCTATCCTGGTAGCTCTCCACTGAAGTGCTTTTGACAAACCCATGATTTGACAAACCCACGTACAGGCAGCATCCTTTTCTAAATGCTTGTAGATCTGCTGTTGAAAAACCTGTTCTAGCCTCCTGCCTGGTTTGTAGTTTCCCAGTTCCTCTGTTTTCCTCTTTTGGAATATCGGTGCTATGTTTGTTCTTCTCCTGAACCTTCATAGTTCTCTGCATCTTTACAGATTTAAAGATTACAGTTTGTACTCACTCAAACCAGTTCCCGGCCTGAAATTCAACTGGCTTTTGAGACTCAAAATACTATTAAAAAGCAAGAGGGATTCTTACCATCCTCTTTTCAATCCTGAGCTGCGTTCCCCCTTTCTTCAGACAGGTTAAGAAGAGTTTTCCCACTTTTCTGAGATAAGACAAAGGTGCTAAGCAGTTCTGCATTTATTCTGTTTCTGCTATTCCCTGCTTTCCTCATGCAATATACCAACATCCTCCTTGATTTCTCTCTTACTTTGAAGGCATTCCTCAGTTCTATTCTCTTCCTGTTGTAGTTTCTTTTGACCAGTCTCAGCTCCTTCTGGGTATTTGTCTTCTTACTCCATTCCTCTAGGTTTAAGCTGCTAGTTGGCTGTCAGCTCAAACTTCCCGTACATTTCTTTCTTGCGTCTTAGTTTGTCAGTTCATCCATACAGCTCCCCTAAAGCTTTCCCCATTTTTCCTTCTCATTGTTTGTTTCTGCACTTCTGGTGTCTCTTTTTTCAGCATCTCTTATCCTTCTTTGACTTGTTTATCCTTTGGGAAAAGCCGTAAGTTGCTGCCCACTCTTCACCTGAGTTCATTACAATCTGTCTTCCTGAAATCCAAAGTATGTCACTGACGTCTCACAGCTTTTCCTCTCCTGAATATCTTGAATTCCAACATGGCATGATTGCTGTCCTCCAGTGTGCTTGAACCAATTAACCGTTAACCAATTCTTTCCTGTTTAGTAAGATTAACTTCAGGACAGCTGACCCTCTTTTTTCTTCTGTTAAAATGAAGTTAACAGCAAGAAAGGCCAGGAATGTGTAGACTTCCCACTCCTAACTAAGCTACTTTTCTAGGAACCCTAGTCACAATGCCCAGTGGTTAGGGTTGATGGACATTATGGTTCAGAAGGATTTGGAAGACCACAGCTCTTTGCACTGGTGTAATGAAGCATTCCAAATCCAGTCTCTGTCTGCTACTTAGAAGAGAGAGAAGAGAGTATCAAAACAAAGAGATGTTAGGAACAAAACAGGTGTCTCCATCCACTTTTTGCTCTGATTTCATCCACTGCATGCTTCAACCCACCCAAAACCTGTGCAAAACACATTCCCTTACCCTATGGCAATACAGCCCCTTACAGAAGAAAGCTTACCCATCCTTTCTGTCTTAGTGTATTCTTGGGTTTAAAGTGTGCACGTATGTTGTGTTGGCTAAGGTTCAGCAGTCCATCTGCATTTAAAAGAGAAAGGCCACTCTTTTGAAGACAGCAAAGTCCAAATGTCAAAATTGAACAGCCTTCTCTCAACAGAGGCAGGAGGGGGAATACGACATCATCTATCTCCAGTCTACAACACAGTCCTTTCAGCAGTTCCAAGAAGGCTCCACACCCATTTGCACTACTCAGGTGACCCTGAGGAAACAGATAAACAGTGGCCTCCATGACTCTCTAAAAGAATGCAAATGACCAGCTGTCTGCAAGGAATATAAATCCTTCTATTCCCCATTATCCAGTCAGAGCTGAAGAAGCTTCATGGACGAGAAGCGAAATGTCTTCAAAGAAAAACAAGAAAGTCCAGTTGCCTCTTGAAAAAAGCACCTTTGGAACAACTATGACCTGGATGACTAGGAATCCCCATAGACCTTACCCATCCCTATACCTGATGAGCATGGCCACGGAAGAAAGAACATACCAGTTGATGGCAGGGAGATAAGGTCTTCAAGAGGAGTAATGATATTGCTATATTATTACAATAAAAATTAAGTAGCACCTTACCTATTAGCATATATTGTGTGTGGAGTGTATTGAAGTGGCATCTTGTGTTGAAAATTTATGTCATACTACTTTAGGTGACAAAATGCCTTGATTATTACTGTGTCATTTCAAGCTGTATTCCCTGCTATTTTAAGCCAGCAATTTATTTCAACACATGAAAAGTGGAGTGTCTCTCTTGTAACAAAATGTTCCAGAGAACTTCACATAAGAGCCTTACACAGTGAATTATATGTGAGGAAGTGAGGAAGCATCCTTGGTGTTCTTCCATACTTATACAAAGGTCTTCTTCTCAGGAAATAAGCTAGTATAAGAATAACGCAGCATTGCTTATAATTTCTGAAAAAGAGAGAAGTGCCAACACAACCATAGAGCTGGAGAACAGACTCCGTTATGGGGGAACGACATACTGAATGGTTCTGGTCAACAGAAGGGATAATAAGTTGGTAAGCTAGACTTGCGCATGTAAAAAGCATTTTTATACCAGATCAATGTTTCCCTCAGCACTTTAATGCACCCCATTGGTGTTCTAAAACTGTAATGATGTAGTCTGTGAGAAACTCTCATTTATTACCCACAGATGGGGTGATAATTATTGACAAGATTGTAACTAATAATTAAACCCATTTGCTCCTTTTAAACAAGTTAGTGTGAATTATTTCCAGGGAGTTCTTGCTTTATCACTCTGGCTTTCTGGCTAGAATTCTAATGCAGGCTATCAAGGTGGGGTGAGGAGAGGCAATGGCTTAACCAAGATGCTGCTGCTGCCGCTGCCCAGACATCCATTCTACTCCAAGGCTACTCTGTGACCTCCACCACATACACTTACTATAGATTGGAAGCCCTCCTGGGAAGCATTCAGTACCCAGATGTCAAAGTAGGGCATCAAGCAACATTTAAACAACCAGGTACTTGTTCATGGCACTGAATTCACAACATAGTATAGAGCAGGGGTAGGCAACCTTGGCTCTTTTATGACTCGTGGACTTCAACTCCCAGAATTCCTGAGCCAGCATGGCTCAGCTTGGAAACCTCTCCCTTTCCCCTCAGCATGGCTGGCTCAGGAATTCTGGGAGTTGAAGTCCACAAGTCATAAAAGAGCCGAGGTTGCCTACCCCTGGAGTAAAGAGAGGGCAATCAGACCTCTTAGAAGATGAGCATAGAAGCCAGCTACACTGACTTTGAAAAACTGTTTTTCAATATCAGCCAAGGTCAGTCACCTGTTGAGGCTAACAGGACTTAACCTGATACCTTTCAAATACAAAAAGAATTTAAGGACAAAGTTCAGTTTAAAAAATGCTATATGGTTTTGATGTTCTATTAGAATTGTCAGTTTTTCTTCATATTGTTGATAGATAATGTCTCAGTGAAGCTTTTAGAATTACAGAATAACAAAGTTGGAAGGGACTTTGGAGATCTTCTAGTCCAACCCTCCGCATAAGCAGGAGACCCTATACCAGGGGTAGGCAACCTTGCCTCTTTTATGACTCGTGGACTTCAACTCCCAGAATTCCTGAGCTCTGGATGGGGTTGTACTATCCCAGATAGAACAAGCCTGCAATCTGGGGGTTTTCATGGACTCCCAGCTCCTGTTCAATGAGCAAGTGGCAGCCATGATAACTTTGCTGAGAACCCTCTCAAACAGCCATTGACCAAATTCTTCATAAAGATTCCGGTACAAATGGATTCGTTGTGGGTTGCCATAGAGAAGAGGGACTCAACCTATTCTCCAAAGCATCTGAAGGCAGGACAAGAAGCAAGGTAATTATGCCTATTTTTTTCTATCCTATGTTTTGCAAATCAAAATAGCATTGGTTTCTTTTTCCAAGAGTCTGCTGTGCGGTTGCCGTTCGCAGTTCCTGTCTACTGGTCTGCTTCCTTTCGCAGCCTTTTCTATTTTCTCTTCCTTCTTTTGGACCATGAAGTCCCAATAGAACAGGTTATTTTTTTCAAAAAAAGATGAAGAAATAAAGGAATATTTGTCCCTTACAACCACATTAATTCTTAGAATCCATCCCAGAGAAATTCATTCATTTTCTCAATCATCTCCTCTGTATGGAATGGGAACTAATTATCTATCTCACAAGGAATTTATTTTCATACTCTAAACCAACCTCTATCTTATATACAAACATAGGATGCATGGTTAAGGGGGAAATGCAAAGTAATTATTTTCACAGAAATCTCAGAATTCAAACAAGATAATTCATTTTGTGTGAGGTCATGAATCGCTAAAACCTGCTGTGGTGGTGGTAGGGAGAAGGAGAATGCTTGCTTCCTCCAGAAGTCAACAAAACTTGAATAAATTTGTTTTTTCTACCCACTGGGCAAGTTTTTTTTTCTTCACAGATATTGCCACATACACCAAGGAAAACGTGGAAGGCTTTTCTTTTCTTTCTTTCTGTCTGTCTCTTCCTTCTTTTCTTCAGGAATGTTTACTGTTTTGCAGTATTTTGCAGTCCTGTAATAAAAAGATTGACAAATATTTGCAGTTCCATCTGGAGTCTTGCTCTTCTGCCTCCCTTTTCTGGGAAATCACAGTGGCACATATTCTAGAGCTGCAGCTTCTCCTTGGTGTGTAATCCCATGATATATTCACTATCACAATGTTGAATTGAACTGAACTTTATTTGGCCAAGTGTGATTCAACACACAAGGAATTTGTCTCCAGTACAGAAGCACTCAGTTTACATGCAAAGCAACAGAAGCATTATCATCATCATCATCATTCACCATCATCATCATCATCATCATCACATTAAAAGGGGAAGTAAAGAAGATAATAAGGATAAACAATAATACTGCAGCCACACTACATGGGTAAAAATACATAGACATTGTATGTGTTGCAAACCCAACGTGCTTCTGCTCCTGTGCTTCCTGTATGAAGTAGCCCCATTTAGCCAGGAACCAGGCCTCATCTTTCACCTACCATTTCAGAATGAGATAAAAGCACTTGTCTATTTGGGGAGTGTCTTTACTTCTTACAAAAATATCTTACAATGCACACACACACCCCAAAATATCGAAATTGCATGCCCACATGCCTATGTTTATTTTTATTTATCCAATTTCTAATTATTTATTTCAATTTATTTTGCACCAGAATGGGGTAAAACTTACAAAAAAAGTCATGCTAGCAGAAGAAAAAAATCATATGAAGAATGGTTGCAGGATTTGGGTTTGGCTAGTCTAGAGAAAAGAAGGACTAGGGGGGACATGATAGCAGTATTCCAGTATTTGAGAGATTGACACAAAGAAGTGGTCAACTTATTTTCCAAAGCACCAGAGGGCAGGACAAGAAACAATGGATGGAAACTAATCAAAGAGAGAAGCAACCTGGAATTAAGAAGAAACTTCCTAACAGTGAGGACAATTAACTAGTGGAACAGCTTGCCTTCAGAGATCGTGGGTGCTCCATCACTGAAGGCTTTTAAGAAGAGACTGGGCACTCACTTGTCTGAAATGGTGTAGGGTCTCCTGCTTCAGCAGGGGATTGGACTAGAAGACCTCCAAGGTCTCTTCCAGCTCTATTCTGATTGATTGATTGATTGATTGAAACTTTTTTTCAAGTGCAACTTTATTTTCTTATTCAAAGAAATGAAAATAAATTGCTGTTGAATGAGAACATGTTGAGAAGATAGTCTTGCAAAGAAAACATATCCTTTTTAATACGCCCATATAATATTTACTGTAGGACAGCATGTTATGAAATTCACCGTGAAGGAAACACTTAAGGTGAGCAAAATCCACAGCAATTTCAATTCTTTTGTCTGATCCTTTCATTTCCATGTAAATCATTAAAAAAAAAAACCAGCAAGAAAATATGCTTTTCTTTCATATGCATCTTCAATATATTCTAGTAGCTTTTTTTCAAATGTATGCATTTTGTATGTTATTTAGTATGTGTTATATATATACTTCTGAGTAGCAGACCAGTCCATCTCATTTGTAAAGAAATTTGTCATGATTATTCTGTCAACCAGATTCTTGGGTCATGCTTTTAAGAATTGAATTTCTACACTTAGGTTGATAAGCTAAGTTGACCCACAGCAGTGGCTGATTCCCCAATTCCAGGTTATCCTTCTCTGCTATTTGCTTCTACAGAAGCCTTCTGCTCAGACCTGCTGATAAATTTCACTTCTCAAATTGTCCAATGTATTATGGCTAGTAAGGATTTGCCTCATCAGAAGAATCAGAATATTTGATAAGAGAAAGGGAAAGTATAGCTGCAAAATACTGGAGACTTTGGAGCATAGGAAGGAGTTAATGAAGAGAGGCCAGCTTTGAGGGTAAGCTAATGTTATCTGCTAAATCATTAAAAACATCCTCTGTCTTACAACATTGCCACTAGCTACTGTCTGCAATATGGGCATGTCCGGTAGAAAGATCTCAGAAGAAGAGAGGAGCAGTTGGGGGGGTTTATTCACATGGGAGAAAGCCTTGACTCAGACAATAGAGCAGGCTCAGTTTGCCTGAAGGGTTTGGTTAGAGTTTCTGTTGTGTGTTTTAAAACCTCTTGATTGGTCTTTATCCATAAAAGGACCCAGGGGCATCATTTCACACTGAAATGGCAGCAAGACAATAGCACTGTTGCGGAAGCTATTAGAGAAAACATGGGCCCTGGGACCTGATGCCCTCCCGCCTGAGATCAGTATCAGGAAGACTTGGAGCTGGAACCACTCTGAATCCAGAGCCACACACACACACATTTTGGGCTCAGTTGTAACATTACAGGCTCTTGCCCTGGAGCAGTGGTTCAGGCCAGAGGGGTCAGTCTTCTGAATGGCAGCCACTCAGTGCCTTCTGTTCTCCATATGGATTAATTGATTGGCATTTGCCTCCCAGGCCTCTCCCTGTGTGCTGTCTTTCTCCTCCTCCCTGTGTTCTCATAAATTGTTCTTTCCCTCTTTTTTTTTTTTTTTTAACAAACCCTCCGTGTTGCCAGCATGGCCACAGGCGCTAGGAATTCATGAGGACCAAACAGAAGAGGAGGTATATTTGCTTTTGACAGATATATCGGTTGGGCTGAATGAAAAGCAGTGCTTAACAAAGACAGCACTTCTACAAACCAACAGATCTCATCAGCTGACAATTTTACAAGGCGTTCTTTTAAAATATGTGGCGCTGATATAATACATCTTTGTTCCTGATATTCCATCCTGGCTTCACCACCACGATCAGAATGCTCCTTGTCCATTGGGCCAACTAATCTGCTTACGAAAAATCATACACAGTCCACTCCAGAGCATCTCAGCCATAGGATTTCACTCACCTTCCAGAAGTATAAAGAGTCATAGATATAGAAAGGACACACACACACAAAACATATAAACAATCCCCTTGTTGCTGTTGGATATTCCAGAGAAACAGAGAATCTACTGCTAGAAGAGAATACAGGTTCCACAATCCAGGTTAAAGCATCCCTCAGATGAAATAGAGGCACAACCTGTCCAGGTCACTATGTTCACAGTTTTCCTTCTCTAATTGGTGAAATTCTTTCTTAACGCTCAGGTGGAATCTAGTTCCCTGCAACTTAAGTCCATTATTATGTGCTGTGCATATACTCCTGATCCTCTATGTGACTCCTTTTGGATGCTGAAGAACAGTTGTCACATTTTCTGTCAGTTCTCTTTTCTCAAGCTAAACATACCCAACTCCTTCAGTCTTTTTGCAAAACATTTGTATCCCATCTGTATTATCTTTATAAATAACTCAAGGCAGCAATCATACCTAACATTAGCAATAGCAGTAGACTATATATACCGCTCCACGGTGCTTTACAGCAGTGTTTCTCAACCTTGGCAACTTGAAGATGTGGGGCTTCAATTCCCAGAATTCCCCAGCCAGCAAAGCTGGGTGGGGAATTCTGGGAATTGAAGTCTCCACATCTTCAAGTTGCCAAGGTTGAGAAACACTGCTGTAAAGCACCCACTGAGCAGTTTACAACATTAGCATATTGCCCCCACCAATCTGAGTCCTCATTTTCCAACCCCAGAAGGATAGAAGGCTGAGTCAATTTTGAGTCAGTCAGGATTGAACTCCTGGCAGTGGGCAGGGTTAGTGTAGGAGATGATCAGGCTGAGTCAAGGGAGGGGGAAAATGCATCATCAGTCATGTGTCCCTTCATGCCCACAAGAGATCTAAATACAGCCCACCTTGAATTCCTTTGACTCTACCACCAATTTGCTTTGACCATTAGTAGTTCAGATTCTTATAGAGAGCATAAGCTTGCAATAAATCTTTATGCTCATTTGAATTGCCTGGATCTTCTGATTTTCCTGGCACTTGACAATTAGCCTGCAATACTGCATTCTAGCCACTGCACTACCATGGCTCCTTCATCCTCCTATTTTCCCCATAACAACAACCCTCTGAGGTGGGTGGGGCTGAGAGTGGGTGACTTTGGACAAGTCTAAAGCTTGTCTTTAGACTTGTAACTAGAACTCACACTCTCCTGGTCTCTAACCGGATGCTTGAACTACTAAACCAAGCTTTCTTCAAAAGGCTTAGTTTCTAGTTCTCTGATCATCTGCATTACCCTTACTTGTGTTGGAAAATTATTGTGAATTAGTTTTCACCCAGCACACTGCTAGTCCCTTCCCATATCCTGAGCAGATCAAGCATAAACACCATCACCCAGTTCAGCTATCAGAAATATAGCTTGAGCTTTATTTATTAAACTTCAGCAAAATATCGAGAAAGTTGATGGGCACAACAGATCAAAGGGAAGCAAAAGCAGAAAAAGAGATAAAATAAGCCAAATTCATTCTATCTACATATCTAGACAGATATCAAAAGAGCATAGAACTTTCCAGAGCCATTGGAAACAATACTGTGGATAATTATCATGAATAGTCCCAAGGGAGTAGCTTTTGGTTATTCAAACTTTATCCTTTCATGTGCATGATGGCAGAATAGAGATGGAAAAGAGGACACCAGGTAATCCTTTCTCTATTCTGCACCATTAAAGAAATATTTTGGTAGATTGAGATAATGCACCCAATGCTCTGAACCTGTTTTAATTTTTTTGTGTTATGTTATGCCCAAAGTTGACTTGAGGCAGGGCGGACCAAACAAAATAGAATTAGCATCAATGATTTGGAAATTGAGAGATTTGGATGTCAATGTGGCATCTGGCTTCTTTGTAGCCATATTATGCTGCTGGTTTACATTGAATTTGCAATTAACTCTTACTCTAACTTGTTTTTAACATTATACTCTCATCTTATACTTTGGCATTTGTCTCTGTTAATCCTCACTCTTTTACTTGCAGGCCATTTCTCGACCCTATCAATATCATTTTGAATTTTATTTCTGTGTTCCAGGGCATTGGCTATCTCGCCCAGTTTTGTGTTTGAAAATATTATAAGCATTCCCTCCACTTCTTCATCTCAATTGTTCATGAAAAAAATTGAAGAGTTGAAGACCCAGGGCTGGTCTTGAGGCACCTTTCCTATTCCTTCTCCTATTTCACATGGAACTATTGATGAGCATTTTTTGCCAAACTAATTCTCATGCCATCCATCCTATAGTATACTATAGAATCGTAGGGCTGGAAGGGACCTTGGAGGTCTTCTAGTCCAACCCATGCCCAATGCAGGAGTCCTTATTTGGAAAAATGGCTGTTTAGTCTTTTCTTCTATCTGTATTTTGTATTTTAGTTATCTTTTCCAACCATATATGAATCTTAAGCCAAAATTTGTTCGCACTAGGACATACCCACCAGATATGATAGTAAGTACCTGGCTTTTGTTTACATTTCTAACAATTATTCAAGTCATTTTTAAACATTTTTGCTAATCTTACTGGTGTCGTGTGCCATCTATAAAACATTTTATACAGGTTTTCTTTATATGAAGCTGCTTTAATCAATTTAATGTTTCTATCCCATAACGTTTGCCAATCTTCTAAGTCTATAGAATATCCAAAGTTTTTTGCCCATACTATCATTGTTTCTTTTACTTGTTCTTCTTCCATCTTCAAATTTAGAAGAAATCTATAAAGTTTTTTAATCAAGTTTTCATCTGTTTTTAAAAGTATTTGGTCAAATTCTATCTGTTCTTTATAAAATCCCATTGTCTTTACATCTTTCTCATATCTTGTTTGCATTTGCAGATAAGGCCACCATGCTAGGTCAATACCTTGTTGTTGTAGGTCTTGCCTATTTTTAAGTTTTCCGTCCTTGTCCAGAATGTCTTTATAGGTGACGACTTTATCGTAGTTAATTAAATTTGGGTAAGCATAAGCTTCCATTGTTGAAAGCCACTCTGGTATTTTGATATAATTTTTTTGCTTTACTCTCTCCCATTCTACCAACAGTACATTTCTTATAGCATGGTTTTGGAAATGTCTGTGTATTTTATTTTTCCCGTACCACAGAAAGGCATGCCAACCCAATTGTAGGTCATGCCCCTCTAGGTACAGTAATCTTTTGTTTCTCAGTGTTATCCATTCTTTAAGCCATGGTAAAATGGCCGCTTGATAATATAATCTCCAGTCCGGGAGTCCAAATCCTCCACTGTCTTTAGCTTCTTGTAGCATTTTCACTTTGATTCGTGCTTTCTTCCCTTGCCATATAAATCTCAGTATAGTTGCATTTAAGTCATCAAAAAATGCCTTTCCCAATTTTACAGGAATTGTTTGGAATAGAAAGAGTAGTTTCGGCAGGACACTCGTTTTCACTGTGGCTATTCTTCCTAGCAATGACAGTTGGAGGTTTTTCCACTTTTCCAAATCTAGTTTTATTTGTTTCAACAATCTTTCGTAGTTGTCTTCTTTTAATGTTCCACATCTTGCTGTTAAATAAATTCCTAAATATTTACGTTTTTTAACTATTTGCAAATTTGTCTTTTTTGTAAATTGGGTTTTCTGTTTGTCTGTTAAGTTTTTTGTTAATACCTTAGTCTTTTCTCTATTTATTTTCAAACCAGCCACTTCTCCAAACTTTTCTATTTTCTCCAACAGTTTGGTAGTTGTTTCTAGTGGTTCCTCCAAGATGAAAACCAAATCATCTGCAAAGGCTTGTAGTTTATATTTTTGGTCTTTTATCTCTAATCCTTTAATTTCCGTGTCCTGCCTAATATTTCTAGCCAATACTTCCAGTGTTAATATAAATAGCAGTGGGGATAATGGACACCCCTGTCTTGTACCTTTGGACACCCCTGTCTTGTACCTTTTTTGATGTCAAAGCTTTCTGTATAGTCTCCATTTAAAAGTATTCTGGCCGTTTGTTTATAGTAAATTGCTTGGATTGCATTTATAAAGTTTTTGCCAAAATCCATTTCCATCAGCTGCTGAAACATAAATTGCCAGTTTAAATTATCAAAGGCTTTTTGCGCATCAAGAAATATTAATGCCATCTGCTGTCCAGTCTTTTCTTGAAGACCTCCATTGGTGGTGCTCCCATCACTCTGGGAGGCAAGCTATTCCACTGATTAATTGTTCTTACTGTCAGGAAATATTGTCCTTAGTTCCAGGTTGGATCTCTATTTAATAAGCTATCACCATTGCTTTTTGTCCTGCCCTCTGGTGCTTTGAAGAATAAATTGACCTCCTCTTCTCTGTGACAGCCCCTCAAGTACTGAAAGACAGCTATCATGTCTCCCCTAATCTTTCTCTTTGTTAGGCTAAGCCAGGGGTAGGCAACCTTGGCTCTTTTATGACTCGTGGACTTCAACTCCCAGAATTCCTGAGCCAGCCATGCTGAGGGGAAAGGGAGAGGTTTCCAAGCTGAGCCATGCTGGCTCAGGAATTCTGGGAGTTGAAGTCCACGAGTCATAAAAGAGCCAAGGTTGCCTACCCCTGGGCTAAGCATATCTATTCCCTTAACCATTCATTGTACCATTTAGCTGTACCAGACCTTTTATTATCTTTGTTTCTCTTCTCTGCATTTTTCCAAGGGTTTCAGCATATTCTTTTTATCATGGCAACCAGAACTGGGCTCAATATTCCAAGTATGGCCTCAGTAGTGCAGTATAGAGTGGTACTATTATTTCTTGTGATCTTAATGCTAACCCTCTGTTGATGAAACCTAGGACTGCATTGGCTTTTTTGGCAGCTGCAGCACACTGCTGGCTCATACTTAAGTGATGGTCCACTAGGATCCCTCTCACAGTTACTACTGTTGAGCCAGGTACCACCTATTCTATGCCTGTGCATTTGGCTTTCCCTGCATAAGTGCAGGACCTTACTTTTCTCACCACTGGATTGCATCTCATTGGATACTAATCAGCATGTTATAGAGCACTTTTCAAATGTTGGGGTATATTATGTCTATCATGTTTCCCTACTCTTCTGAGAAAGCCAGCTATTCAAAAAAATAAATAAATAAGATTAGTGGGCAAAATTAGTTCTTGACACATCCATGCTAACCTCTAGTAATTACTAAATGGGATAGGTAGAAACAATTGCAGAGAGGTGGTCCCACAAATAACCCAGCTCCATGCCATACAGGATTGTTTAGGTAACAACTACTTTGAATTGTTCCTGGAATTCATACAAATCACAACATGGAGTAATACATGGGTATACCAAAGTGTGCCATGCACTGCATTTTGAACCAGTTGCAGATTTTTATTTTTATTTTTTGCCAAATATCTTTCCTAATCAGTATGCTCCACTGGACCAAAAGGTCTTCCCATAGTTTTATAGATATTGTTGTAAGTACAAGAGACGAGTCAAGTAAGGTGTTTTTGTGGGAATGTTTCACCCCTTTGCATTCCTTGAAAACCTTTTTTTTTCTCTCTCTTAGTTTCTCTTGTCATTTTTTGTCTCTCAAGTTCTCGTACTTCTCCTGACAGCTCTATAATCCATTTTGTCGAATCTTTTTTTTTGTCCTTAGACTTATTTTGCAATCCTGAAATATAAGTTGTCTTTTCCATGTTTCCTGCAAGTTTTTCTCCGCCTGGATTAAATCATAGTTCCTTCTATTATTGAATTCCATCTTTAAATCTCTTTCCTCTGGTTTATGTTCAGTTATCTGCTTTACTTGATCACTTTCTCTTTTTATTTTCTGAGAGTTTTTTTTTGTTGTGAAGTTAAATTGGAGATGTATTCATTTAAATTTTTAGTTATTTTTAATTTCCTCGTGGTTTGAAGTCATTGTCATTTGTATTAGGGATGGGACTGGAGAAAGCAGTCCCTCTGAAAGATCATCATGCATGGTGATAGAGATACTGCTGACCTGCAGGAAGGAATATCAACCTACTGCCAAATTTGTCTGATAAACTAATTGTACACTATCCTACATACAGAACATAGAACCATAGGGCTGGAAAGGAACTTGGGGTCTTCTAGTCCAACCCCCTGTTCAAGGCAGGAGATCTTATCCATCTTAGTCAAATGGTTGTCCCGTCTATTCATGAAAGCCTCCAGTGATGGAGCACTCACAACTTCAGGAGGCAAGGTATTCCATTGATTAATTGTTCTCACTGTCAGAAATTTTCTCCTTACTTCTAGGTCGGATCTCTTTAACCAGCTTCCACTCATTGCTTCTTGTTCTGCATTACATATGTGTACATACTACACAGGTATGGTGTAGTTGTAGTAGTCCACCCCCTGGTAACATGCTTGGTTGAGAACTCTAGTAATGGAGAACGTGGCAGCAAAAATGCTGAGTGACTGCTGGTTTTCTGTGAACTATACTAGTATGAAACAGTTGCATTGTCAGGCTTTTTAAACAGCTTCTGTTGATTATCAATCATTGCTCTATCTAGAACACAGGCTTTTGTTCAATTATTTATGCATCAACCATCTTCTCTGTCAACTTTAAAAAATGAGCATTGCTGTAGCCATCTTCCTTATTCATTTTTGGTTGACACATAGAAAGGAGGGGGAGTTGCCAGGTGCTTTGCTAGTCTAAATAACCTTTTATCCCGTGGGAACCAAGGTCATTGGCTGCTCCTGAGACTGTAGGCTGGGCGTTTCATGAAAAGCCCAGCAAGAAGATGTATTGGGGAACGTAGTTGCTTGCATAGCTTTAGGGGTGGGATTTCTTAACTTTGTATTGAGGAATTGTTACGTGTGTCTTCAGACTTGGTTTCACTTTTGACGTGCTGATACTTTGTAACTAATAAACATTGAGGAATTTCCAAGCCTTGGAGTTCTGCTTTATTTGTCTCTGACTGTCGGAAGCATGACATTCTCACTATTTTGTTGTTATGCACTTCATGCAAAGTTCCTTTTTTGAAAATGAATAATCTTGGGGAGGTGTTTAAATGTGATAAATTGTTTTTTATTGTTTTCACATTTTACTCAGTAGTAACAGCCCCAGAATTTTCTGATTTGGACATAATACAACAGATTTGCCTTTTGAATCCCAGTTCAAAATGCTATGATATTCAGGGTCTCAGACAGTTTGTGATACGTTATACAAGATACCTTCTTCACTGCAAATACTTTCTTGCTGATGGAATTTGCATTCTTCCATCATTTAAACTGGAAATGGACAAGCAATGTACCTCCAGAAGTGGATTCTACATTGCTGCATTGCTTCCCACTATTCTTGCAATGTAATTACAATGACTTTAAAAAGTGACTTGCAAGTCTTTATGTCAGAAGGAAAAAATCAGGTCCTGTTCCAAGCTGGGAGGATGCTGTAGAAATGAACTGAAGACAGACCACAATTTGGAAAGAAGGTCTATTTATTTAGTTGCCAGAAACTTCAGTGACAGCAGCATGTTTCTGGGGTGGCTGACCAAATGGAGTTGAGAGTGGGTGGGTTTTTATACCTTCTTTGGGGCTTTGTATTTAAGGTGCTTGTTCTTGTGCAATGTACTTTGACCTATGCCCTTTTGGTATTCTAATTATTGTTGCCTGATACCCATTGTGGCTTGGAGGTCATGTCCTGTCCTTGAAGCTGGGTGGAGGATGTAGATTTTAGGAGTCTTTGTTTTTCTAATCCTCTCAGCTCCAGCCTTCCTGCCCTCAATCTTCCTGAATGGATTCGAAAATATGCACCTCTAAAGAGTGGCCTCTTTAAACCTCTTTTGGAGGTTTTCTTGCTTTGAGGATCTTTCCCAAGGATTCAGTTAGTATATAGAAGAGAGAAGATTGATACTCTCACCAGTTCCAAGCACGCTGTTCACCGATGTTCTTGATTGTGCTCTTGGACTTCAGCTGCAGGTAGCTTGGGCTGGACGCTTATACAGTGCCAGCCTTTCTCCTGTTGGGTTGGAGGCTTTCTCCTGTCAGGTCACCATCATTTTGTGATCAATGGAGCGCCCCTCCTTCATGGTCAACTCTTTGGGGTGACTTCAGACCCATTTAGGGTCCCCCTGGCAGGATGAAATTGGCCATGGGGAGCAGAGCTTCACTATCCTGCGGCCATGCGCTATGGCACAAAACCGGAAGTCCCCCTCAGTCTGATTCTGAATGGTGTGTGGGTGGGTGTGGGTGTGTGTAGCTACTTCTACAACACAGGTAATACAAACATCCTGGACAAATTTCCCTCCCACCAAACATTAAGTCCAAGGTATTCAGGACTTGCTGTGCCAACCACTCCCAAATGCCATCCCTCCATGAATCCATGTAACTGGCAAATTACAACGTAAATGAGGCAAGAAAGAAAGCCTTACAATGAGCTTCTGTCCTCCCCCCATAGTCTTTCCAGTTGTCTTCTGATGCTTTATGTGGGGGCAGCTTTCACAGGCATCTGGGTGAAGTAGGACCTGGGAAGATCTGTTCCACTCTGGTTGCATGGTGACTTTTTAGTGGATGGCTGGATCCAAATCCAATTCCCTGGCTCAAATGAATGGAGGGTCTCCTCTGGAGGCAGTGTCTGGGTCAGTGTGCTCTGCTTCAAAAGGTTGCAGAGTCATCTGTGCAGACCTGAAAGATATGAGAATAGGGCCCCCTCCCCACTTTGTCGGTCACCCTCCCAGGAGAGGCATTGTTGGTCTGACATAGGAATGGAGAACAGAGGATAAGAAATGGAGAGATGGACTGGGATGGATAGCTTGCAGGCAGAGTTTGAAAAGACATTAAGGTTAACATTGCAGGTGTTAAATAGACAGATAAAACCCACTTAAACACATACAATAAATGCAAGAATGAAACTTTTCATGTAAATGAACTTAAAATATTCCCTACTAACAACTTTGGGCTGTTCTTAAAAGTACAGAGAGGGAAGGGGAAAAAAAGAAGGGAACACAGTTCTCTTCACCCTGTTTTGCTGGCCAAACTAGGGTGAAGGTATCTTTCTTTGCTTTGCTTATTTTAACATTATTTCTAGCAGAATTTTAAAATTCTTGTCTCTAGGGATTAGAGACACTTAACAGTTACATTTACTTCGAGGACACATAAAGACTTTGACACACATACACACACCAAGAGAAGGAACAAAGAAAAGGAGAGGAAAACAGAACTCTTAGGTTTTCACATCCTAGTCATTCCCACCATAAATCTCAGTTAACTCAAATTAGGGAAGGCAAAAATCTTAAAAAACATATTAAGTGGTTGATAGAAGAGAGAGAGAGAGAAAAAAAATCAATGTTCCTATGTATATTATTTTCCTTTTCTTTTTAAGTACCTTTATTTAGCCAAATTGGTTTTCCGGCTTTGTCCCTGAGCAAAGTCCACTTCTCACACAATCTGTGTGCATGTCTTAATTTCATGCCTGGCTGGACTGGCAACTCCCTCTGCCCCAAAGCTTCCCTCTGTCTCCCTAGGGGAGATCTCGGGGGATCCCTTCTCACTGACCACGATGAGACTCCAAGGCTCCCTCTCTCTTTTCTTTTACTTGGGTCCCTCACAATCTGTGGAATACACCATCCCCAACAGGTGAAGGTACCTTCCAACCTGCGGTCTGCCCCTCAGTTTTCAGGCAAATGGCCTGTCCGCTGAAATTAATCAGAGTATGGGTACCTCCTTTCAGAATAGGGCTCTGCTCAGTTATGCTTGGCCAGTTACCCAGGAGTGAAAACCTCTCTTCCCTTTACACTCACTCCCACACACTTTCTCTTCCCTTTTCCAAAAGGTCCTGTGCTCCGGCTAAACCCCTTGCTTTCCAGGATCTGCTGGTCATAGCTCATTGGAGCTAGCAGCAGGACTGTTTGCAGCTAGGAATAGAAAGGAGGGAACAAGATCCAGCTGTGTCAGAGAGAGAGTCTCAGTTACACACGCATGCATGCGCGCACACACACACACATGCTTCTTTCACCTCCTGGGCTTCCTTAAAACTGTCAAAATTTAAAGTGGTACTCACCTTCTTTCCAAGCAGCCGTTGAGCTCAAAACTTTACTAACCTTGCTCCAAATGGCCAGGGTCTGGGAAACCCACCCACAGACACAAGGGGTCTCTTGCCAGCAAGATGGAGGCTTACTCAGGCCCCGTCCATTGGTCAGGTTAGCTTGGCGTCCCATCCGGGTCGCCAAATTGTCAGAAGGAAAAATCAGGTCCTGTTCCAAGCTGGGAGGACGCTGTAGAAATGAGCTGAAGGCAGTTTGGAAAGAAGGTCTCTATTTAGTTGCCAGAAACTTCAGTGACAGCAGCATGTTTCTGGGGTGGCTGACCAAATGGAGTTGAGAGTGGGTGGGTTTTTATACCGTCTTTGGGGCTTTGTATTTAAGGTGCCTGTTCCTGTGAAATGTACTTTGACCTGTGCCCTTTTGGTATTCTAATTATTGTTGCCTGACTCCCATTGTGGCTTGGAGGTCCTGTCCTGTCCTTGAAGCTGGGTGGAGGATGTAGATTTTAGGAGTCTTTGTTTTTCTAATCCCCTCAGCTCCAGCCTTCCTGCCCCCAGTCTTCCTGAATGGATTAGAAAATCTGCACCTCTAAAGAGTGGCCTCCTCAGGTTTCTGCCTGGGGAAACAGGCTGGTTTCTGCCTCCCTTGAGATTTTTCCCCATTTCTCCTTGAGGGAAAATATTCTATCCTGCCTTTTTAATATTCCCCAAAATATTTCAATCTCTAGGAGGGTGGGTGGGTGGGTGCTGACTCCCTACATTTGTATATGCAAAGACCACAGATTTGTTGCACAAATGTATTCCACTGGAGTCTGTGAGGGCAATATACATACAAATGCTCTCTTTTTCACCTAATCAGATAGCAAGTATTACAGCTATTGTGATTATCTTGCAGCAGGATGGGGTTTCGGTCCCTGATAATTCAGGTTTTCTGAGGATTGGAGTTGTGTTGATAATAGGAAGATCCCTTTTTGCCTATTGGAAGTATAAGAATGTGAGGATGGGGGAAGAAAGGAGAAGCAGAACCAACACAACAATCTTTGGCAGTGATTTATAGACTGGGTCAGCCTCAAATTGACTCATATGCAAAAAATGTAAATGGATTAGAGACTTTTGATGGAGAAGCTCATTTTCAACCTTAAACGTTTTAGATTAAACACACTCATACACAAATGCAGGTGGAGAGGGAGTTGGTTTATATCATTTATATTACAAATCAATTCATTATCCACTGCACTGATTTTCAAGGATCGGAGATTTGATGAAGAACATTCATTTCAAGAAATAAACCTTTTAAATTAGGCACAAGATGAAATAAATTTCCTTATTTAAAACATGTGCCAGCTCTTTTCTTTGTTCCTGTTACGATCATTGATAATATTTTCAATCCAGGTATGGATCCTTAAGGAGGATCCAGAAGTCATTGATTATGTTCCCAATTAATGCAAGTCCAGCCTGTCTCCTAGGTGTCTTGTTAGCTGCAGGATTGGCTTGTTCTCTGAAATGGCTTTTGTTTTAATTAATCTGAAGACATTCACTGCATCCAATTCCAAAACTGGACAACTCTGTCAAGCTCATTAGATAGTACACAAGACATCAGATGATAGAGATGACTTCTGGTGGTTTAAAACTTCCCGATCCAGATTGCATTCCTCATTCTGAGTCCAGCATGATCCTGCATAGCAACCCATTTTATTATTATTATTTTTTACCTATGTTGACTGTAGGAAAAATCTCAGAGCTCTTCTGTACTTTTCTTAAAACTTCTGTTAAACCTTTCTGATGCAGTTTGGGTGACTCTTGCGTCATTCTGATAAGGCTCAGTATCTCTTGCTATTTTTTCTGCTTTCGCTGATCCATTTCTTACAACTCTTAGAAACCATGGGAAGAGGCACAGATCTTAAGATCTGTCATGGGACAATATTCTAATCCACGCTTGTATAAATGTATGGTGAGGGTCTGGGCCATAGCCCACATACTATTGGACATACCAGATAAACTATTGCAATACACTTAACATGGTGATGCCCTTGAAAAGCATTCAGAATCTGCAGTTGGTACAACGTGCAGGTTATAGGTCAGTGATGGCGAACCTTTTAGAGACCGAGTGCCCAAACTGCAACCCAAAACCCACTTATTTATCGCCGAGTGCCAGGTGGAACGTGGCCCACTGGGTGGGCGTGGCTGTGGTGGTCATGGCAGATTTGGTGGGTGTGGCCAAACTGGGCGTGGTCACCTTGATGCTGCTCGTGGGGAAGGACGCCTGTGGGCAGGGTTGGGGGAGATCCAGGGGGTCTCTGGCAGGTGGGGCGGTGGGTAGGAGGCTCATCCTGTGGGGTGAGTCGAGGCGAGGCAGGGACACCATTGCCGTGGGGCAAGGTGAGGCAGGGGCCAGGGCAGCTGCTGCCTGACACCATTGGCCCCCGCACACAGAGGCCAGCGAGCACATAGGGGCCGCCGGTGTCTGTCAGCAGCCACAGCCTGATGGCTCCTTGACCGGCGTACTCTGGGGCTCCATAGCCCACCACCAGCAGTTCAGAGAAGCCACCTCTGAGCTGGACAGCTGGCCGACAGGTGAGGAGGCAATGCAGTGGGTCGTGCCTGGGAAAAGGAGAGCATGTGAGGCCAGGAGGGACGGGACGGGGGGAGGGAAACCAGCTGTGCCGGGATGCATCTGGCCACGTGGGACCTCAGGCAGCTGGTTGAAGAGGGATGGTTGCCATCTCTGGGGCATGGCATGCGTGCCCACAAAGAGGGCTCTGAGTGCCGCCTCTGGCACCCGTGCCATAGGTTCGCCACCACTGTTATAGGTGCTTCTTGATCCCATTTTATGCTTCTGCTTCTTGAGCGTCATTAGTTGCCAATGTACTTCTAGGTGATTGACTATAAAGCCCTCAATGGCATGAAGCTCAGATAATTGTGGGACCGGCTCCACCACCGACCCCCTATCAGATCCAGCAAGAAAGGCATGCTATAGATCCCATCCATTAAACAGTGGCACCTGGGTGGACTAGGAAGAAAGCCTTTTCTGTTGCCTGGTGAAACTTCATCCCCTCAGAAATCAGACTGTTCATGACCCTTTTGGCCTTTCACAAGACTCTGAAGACAAAAGTTGTATTTCCTGGGTTGGGCATTAGAGCATCTGTTGGAGCCTGTAAATTAATTTTTCCTGAAATATTTGCATTGTATTTATACAGATAATTGTTTTGTTGTTTTTATTTCAGGTGCTGAAATTTTATATTTTTATTGTTATTTCGCTGGACCTTAATTTGTTAATTTTTTTTTTATCAATAACTCCAGGAGACAAGCACACACAATATTCCTTCATCCTCCTATTTTCCCTATAACAACCCTGTGAGGGAGGTTGGGCTGAGAAAAAGTGACTGGCCCAAAGTCATCTAGCTGGCTAAGGTGGGACTCGAACTCTCTTTCTTCTTATTCTACCCTGGTGCCTTAGTCACTAGACCAAACTAGCTGTTTTGGGGGGTTTGGGTGAAATAGCTATATTGTAGAAGAGAAAGAAAAAAAAATCAAAGTAGTCTTGTTAGATTACAGAATGGGTGGCAAGTAACAGAATGAAACAAATATCAAATAGGCAGAAATACTGGATATGGAGAACTTGGGTGAAGTTTTTTTCTTCCTCCTCTCTCTTCAATACATTTTCATATAGCCGAACAGGAAAGACAATGAAGCACTTCTGTGGAACAACAAGGAGGAGAACAACAAGATGGGCCATGATCCAGTTAGGAGGCAAAAAGGTGATATGTGAATTGGGGAAGCTTTAGAAAGAACAACAGAGTCCACTTACCCCATTCAACGAAACTTAAGCTCTGAGGGCAAAAACATACAAGAGTGTCATAAATAAACAAGAATAGATTGTGGAGACAGTAGCCTGGCAAGGTCTTGAACTTCTATGAGCTGCATAGGAAAAAAAAAATCCTGGTGAGCTTTATTACATCATTGTATCATTAACTTGGAAATACATATATTCTGAAAGAATATTTTCATATTTGGAGCTAGCATGCTCTGGGGTTGTTGCATCAGAGAGGAAACAGAGTTCCCCACCCGATTTAAGCTACAGAGATATACCTGTTTTGTGTATTAGTAGTGACTGCCTCCAGTAGAATCAGTGACTTGATACTTGTGCTCTATTATAAGCCAACATCACTGAATTTTGGGGGATGGAAAGGTGAAGTTTGGCAGCTATTCAACACCAGCTGATAGAAGAGGGAAAGGAAGTACAATTAACCTTCAAAAATTTCCTTTCCAGGGCATCCGACTACAAACCTCAAGAAATTTCCCTATGTGTTTCTGCCCAAAGCAGCATCCAACATAATTTGTTAATGGCCTGCATGAAGAAATCTGCTTACTAGGAGACAGCACTGGCCCAGAGTCAACAGGCAGCCAGGTGTGAGAAGTTGAAGAGAAATACATCTCATTAATGCGGAATTGTTTTTAGGTTAATAATCTTGCATTAATTTTCCTTTAAAATATTGTCTTTGACCGTTAAATGCTCACACTGTTATAAAAAGGAAGGTAATAAATGATCTTGAAGCAAATTCTCCTGCCAAATGTCATAATTTATTTGCATAATTAGCTCTTAATTTTAATTCAATATGCAAATCCATGCTTCCTTTAAATTGCAGCAGCCTGTTTCTCAGCCCTAGCTGCCATGAATTTATTGTGACGAGGCTGTTGGAAAAAAAAAAGGAGCTTCATTGCTTTCTGGAGATGGCTGAGTGGGCGGAGGGACCGCTGCTTGCAGGCAGGTTAAACGGCTACTTTTTTGGCTCTGTCTTTGTCAAGTCAAAAGCCTGATAAATTCAGGGACAAATGGTTGCATTCAGTATGGGATTTTGAATAACGTTTTGGCTTTCATTCTCGTTAGTCACTTTTAGAAGATCTTGAAATCTGTAGAAATGTTTCACACTTATACAGGACTTCAAAGCATTAAAATGGTTTCGTATAATATCATCCTCTCTAGTTGTACGGTGAGTCTGGGAATAATTAATATTGTTATTCTCATATTGCAGTTAAGTGACAGAAGTAGAGAGAATCTAGGCTTCCCCCAAAATGGAAGGTGAGGCCACAAAGAACCAAGGTCACAACTGCAGCCATTGCAATTGGCCTTGAACATGCAGCTGAGCAGCCATTGCGTATCCAGCTAGTGAAATGGCAGTCATTGCCCCAAAATGTAGCTTTTTGTTTCATAAGAAGAGTAGCACTATCCCTTTAATAAATACAGGTACATGATCCCCTGTCCCCACCATGCAGACATTTGCACAGAGGGTTGGGGGGGAACACTGTGGTGGTAGTGAAATTCACCATGTATTATAAATGCTTCTCCCTCCCCACTTGAGCAGTAAATAGAAATGCCAAGAGATAAATTGAGTAGTAATTATTTGGATGTGATTTGTTGCCCTTGTCGTCTTCCTCTTCCTCCTCCATGTAATAAAGTCGAGGGGGGAGATTTATATTTTCTGACTTGGAAGTTTCTGTTATTGTAATTTTACAAAAAGAGTAGTGTTAGTACTCATTCTTGATACTTCTTGTCTGGACCACCTCACAGGGCTGACAGAACTGTAATGTTGCAAATGGGATACAGACAATGTTGTTGTCATTATTGTTTTGTAGAACCTGCTTGGCAGTGTTGTTCAATATGTTTTCTGTGCTGAATCTTCCAATAAGAGCTTCTAGTTATCACTAGCCAAAGAAATTGAATACTACAGGAGGCCCAATAGGAAAGAATATCCATATCCAATCAGCCACAACTTCTAAAAATACTGACTATCTCAACAAATAGTCCATATTCGGCTTGCCAGACATTTTTGCACCTGGGTCCGAAAGATGAGCTGGAAGGTGCCAAGGTATCAGCAGGCACTCACCACATCTGATTTGACTGATGTTTATGAAGTTCTTTTAATTATAAATAAATAGAAAGCAAGCATCTTGCAGAGCAATGGCTAGCCTCAAACCTTATACTTTATTTACAAGAATATTTGTGGACCTTATATTCTATAGAAGCCTTCTTAACTGAAATGGGGCTGCCACAGCAAAAAAATTAAAAAAAAAAAACAGGTGGTACAAGCACCTGAGGAGGCCAGAGGGAGTGGTAAATTTGGTATTTTGTGGCTGGACATATCAACCATGATAGTCTTTTTGTGACAGTGTCCACTGCATGAGGTCAGAATTCCAAGTGTGTTCCAAAATGACATAAAGATTTGCAAAGGGGGAAAAAAACACTGGGGAGGTGTAAAATTGTTCACAAGTTTTTGGTAGCAGTGCAGAATACAGATCATTATTTTTAAATGATTTTACAATAGCACTCAACTGCATGCAAATATGCAAAATACATCAATGCAAAATACAATGAAAACAGAAGGGTAACTTTACATCAGGGGTGTCAAACTCACAATATCATGTGACGTGTCACAACGTATCGCGATTTTTTTTCTCCCTTGCCGGCAATGGGGTGGGCGCGGTTTCGGCATGATGTATCCGGCCTGCGGGCCGGCAGTTTGACACCCCTGCTTTACATCATAAAAGTGTGTATTTCTCTTTCTGGAAGTGTATAATTTGCTTGATCAATAAAATGCTTTACATTGTGATAGAAATGTAACCTGTTGTAACTTTATTCCACTATATTTAGAATCGTATTCCCACAGAAAAATGCCTTTGGATTCTAAATATTAAGGAAGTAAAAGGAATCCGCCTCTGGCATGCAATGGCACAATGGCACAGTCAACACAATTGTTTTGGAACAGGACCAGAAACAAAGACCTTTGCTGCTCAAAATTTTTGCTACCCTCCCTACCCCCAACTGAGTATTTCAGAATGAGAGATGTAAAGCACAGCATTTATTTAGCATGTTAAAACAATTGTTTTAGGTGTGGCTTGTTTTAAAAAAGTAAACATCAGGCAATTGTATTTTTGAAAAAGGTGCATGCTAATGAAAGGTAAATGTAGAATTTTTTTAAGCAGGAGCATTTTACAGAGCATGTTTGCTGAGACATTATTTTGTTTAATTTCATTGACATGGAAAGATTATTTCTTTATCAAGACCCTCTTCTCAGCTGATACTCTTCAGCTAAAGTTATATGTTTTGATCATTTCTATAGCAGTGATAGTTTTATCTAATTATTCCTTGGTCCCCCTACTGTTCCTGTTTACAATAAGCAAAATATATGGTAGTTAAACATGGAAAAGTAAACTATTGTTATTAAGATATATCACGAATTAAGTTTATGAAACACTATATCTACATCTGATTATCTAAACTAGACTGTTAGAAGGGACTGCTAATACTTTGCTTCATGTGTACTCAGGGCTTTTTTTCTCATAGAACGCCCAGAACGGAGTTCCGGCACCTTTTTTGGATGGAACCTTGTAGGATAGGCAAGGCGGGTTGTATGACGTGTGTGAGTTCCGGCACCTTTTTATTTTACAAAAAAAGCACTGTGTGTACTGCTTCTGTCCCAAATGATATAAAAATCAGCTACTTTTTGGTCCATTAAGGAAAATGTACATGTACAGTATAGTTGTAGGTAGGGCAAATAGCAACCTTGGGGAAGATTGAAATAATGCCAAAATTGGCAAGATATCTCTTTATCATCCAAAGATTGACAAAGTTTGTTTGTGTGTATGTGTAAATTATATCATATATAATTTACCCTCTTTCTCATTGTCTCAATTCTTATTCTGGTTGCTTCTTTCTTTTTTTGTAGTCTTTATTTCCTCTTCATTACTTAAAGGAATTTTCTGCCTTCAGCACTATGCAAATTGATACAGTCTCATTGCTGAATTCAACAGGTAACTGTTGGCTGTGGACCTTTCACAGAAGTGTGTTACCAAGAAGCCAAAGGGATCCCAAGATACAAACATATTAGAAGATTTCAACAAAGAAGATAACTGATAAATGGTTATTGCAGTCGATATCACCAACTTTTGTTCAGTTTTGTCCTGAAGAAATAGCATTACCTATAGCAGGGGTAGGCAACCTTGGCTCTTTTATGACTCGTGGACTTCAACTCCCAGAATTCCTGAGCCAGCATGGCTCAGCTTGGAACCTCTCCCTTTCCCCTCAGCGTGGCTGGCTCAGGAATTCTGGGAGTTGAAGTCCACGAGTCATAAAAGAGCCAAGGTTGCCTACCCCTGACCTATAGCAATGTTTCTTAACCTTGGCCGTTTGAAGGTGTGTGGACTTCAATTCCCAGAATTCCCCAGCCAACATGTGGCTGGGAATTCTGGGAGCTGAAGTCCATACTTCTTTAAGTTGCCAAAATTGAGAAATACTGCTGTAGTAGGGCAGTTCTTTAGACTGCTGGCTGGCTCTAAACAAGTTAAAGATTACTGTCCAAGGCATCATCTGTAGATTATTGACTATGTATTTGAGTGTTTTGATTTGGGAATTATAAACAAGTCTATATGGGTATATAAAAACTGCCTAGATTGTGCATGAATTTATTGGGAGTTGAGTTTGACTTGAAGGAGCTTTTACCCTTACAGGCACAGCCTAGTATTCCATTATTTTTCCTCTGGGTATTTACCAGTTTTGCTCTGTTATTCTGTCTTGCTACTTTGCTGGATAAGTATTGCAGTTTGAGAAAAGCCTAATTTAAGTCTCTTCATTGCGCATCCTTGTCATCTGAGTCTGAACAGATGTGGATGTTTCATAGGGCTTAGCTCTAACAATGGCTTCAGGTATGTTCTGGATGGAAACAGGAAACACGAGTATGCATAGTAGTAATTGGGTCTTTGATATAAGGGGGTGGTGCATTGTTTCACAAGAGTATGCCATGAACCAGAATGATCAAGGATCTGGTTGAATGTCCCTTTGTTCAAGAGGCATAGGGGAGAACAAAGCAGTCCAGTAGTTTTGAGAGTCTTAATTAGTCAGCTGGAGTTGTCAACTAATCTCCATTCCCAGTTATACTAATGTTGACTGGTAGGAGGGTGGCAATATTCTAACAAGATTCCCATTTTCCTTGCCCTAAGAAATCGCAAGCAAGCAAGGATTACAATTTGGTTCCAAGGATAGAGACTTCCCTAATCCATTTCACCCCTACTATGCTCTTCCCTCCATCTTGTGACATCTGCCACTGTCTTGTCATATCCCCCACTTTGTCCTGCCCCATGCCAGAACCAAGCCTCTCCTGCTCACCTGCCAGGGGATAATTACTTTCCTTCCAGGTATCCGGCTGCCCTTAAACATCTCTGCAGCTGCAGGCATCGTGAGCTGACCTGAACAGTCCATTGGAAGGGAGTAGAGTTACAAGAGAGAGCCAATTGCGAACGGCTATGGCTTTGATGAAGGGACATTTAATTATCCTTCCTCCCTTAGTGAAAGGGAGTCTGTTTCTTGATCTTTGGTAAATTTCCTATCATCTATGCATTGCTCCAGAATACACCGCCCTCAATTTCCTTGTATCAATCAAATGATTCATTATATTTCAGTCAAAGTTTAGAAAAATAAAACATCTCTTCAATGATATAATGACATTAAATACCAACATTAAGCCATATGAGCAGAAGAGCCATGTACTGACAGCTGTTATAAAAGTAAGTTAACATAAAATCCATCAAACTGACTTGGGACATGTGATTAGCAGGGAAATAAGAGGCTTTTCAGCTGCCTCCATGAAAGGAACCATATGGCAACACAAGAAGGATGTGCTAGAGCCAAGGGGCAGGTTTAGCAAGCTCTGGTGACCTTCTTAAATTTCCCAAATAAAGCTGCTGAAGGTAAGTTGTTAGTTGTGGCTTTAAAAGAGAATCTTTGTTGAAATGACAAAGGATGGGATGTGAGATAACTAGCCAGTTTTCATCCGTTCATTCTTTGACATGTTCTGAGATTCGACTTTTTGATACTCCATATCTAAATGTTTTTTTTTCTGATGATTTTCTTGGCTTGGGTGAATTCTAAGAGATGTAGGAAATCTACAGAGAGATTATATGATAAACATTTTCCCCAGATTACTTAAGACCATGAAGACTGCTATCAGTCAGACAGGAGAAAAGGAAGCAGCCTTATAGGGAAATAATGACTTTTCAGCCAATAGTTATTAACAGTCAAGCTATACCTCATTCTTTGATTGAGCAGTCCCTAGTAATGGATGTAATGGATGGAAACTAGTCAAGGAAAGAAGCAACCTGGAACTGAGGAGAAACTTCCTGACAGTTAGAACAATTAACCAGTGGAACAACCTGCCTCCAGAAGCGGTGAATGCTCCAACACTGGAAGTTTTTAAGAAGAGACTGGACAGCCATTTGTCTGAAATAGTATAGGGTTTCCTGCCTGAGCAGGGGGTTGGACTCGATGACCTCCAAGGTCCCTTCCAACTTTATTATTATTATAGTTCCAGGGCTACATTGGTTTACGTATTTTCAAAAAACATACTCCTATAAACTTGATTTGCATATTTCCCATGGCTTATAACTAGAATAAGGATCCATCTATAGATAAACTGAGCTAAAGAATTATCATCAAATACTGCAGTTTCTGAGCTGCAGCAATACATTCTCTGCCTTTTGTTGCAAAATAAGTTTGAATTTCCAAATACCGTCTAGGAAACCGTATGACCTCAAACTTATATGTGCTTCCCATGACCTCAAGTTATGAAATACCATCTTCAATATCCTGTTCTTCTATTATCCATTTCAGCTTTCTAGGGATTTTTGGCAAAAGCCATCACATTACGAGAATAAATTTTCTTTACAGTATTGCACTAGGTTTCTGAGGGCCTTTCTGAAAGCAACTGGGGTCCTCAAGATGCAGGATGCTGCAGTATCTGCATATAACAAAAAGGGGAAATTCCCATCTACTATTTGGAGAGGACGGGTATGCAAAACTTTCCCTGTATTTGGAATTGCCTCATTTCAGCCCTGGGTTTGCAAGAAAGAAGAATACAGAGTGTTCAGCAGGGTTGTGCAAAGTATTCAAAATAACTACAATACATATTTGCAGAAGCAAAGGACTTCAGAGTATTAAAGGAGGTATGTCCTCCAGGAACCAAGGATTTGATAGTGTCCCCTCCTTGTTGGTGCCTGTGTGGATACATTATCATGGTTTTGCTTGGCTGTCAATCCCAGTGAGAGTGTTTCATGTGCATAACAACCAGAGGAAAGCTTTTGAAGTCACTTTTAGGGCTATGGAAAGCATTCAAGAGCAGTGCTGATAAAGTACATTGCATAAACAGAACGTTATCCCCATAGTATTAAAGCAGGCACATTGTCTGTTATGGCTGCTTTAATGCATTAAGAAAAAAGTTTTGCTCGGGCAATGTGTTTCATCAGCATTGCTCTTGAATGCTTCCCATAGCCCTAAAGTTTTCTTGCATATGTGAAAAGTGCAGCAAAAGGTTATCTAATTTAGATTGGGTCTCAGATCTGAAAAATAATGTTTCACTCAAGTTTTAAGCAATAATCAATATATGATTATTTTCAAATACATTGGTTCAAGAATTAGCTGTTCTGCTGTTCCTACTGGGAATGATAGATGGGAAGTTTAACAAAGGAGAGACATATCTAGTGTTGCATATTATAACAGCAGCAAGGTTGGTTTACGCCCAGAACTGGAAAAATGGAAACTCCCCGGCGGAGAGTGAACTAATTAAAAAAATTCTGCTATGTGCAGAGATGGATAGACATTAGAAATTAAGGACAAGGATGAAACAGAGTATTATGAAGTTTGAGATAAGATGTACTATTGGTTAGACTCAAGGAGAAAACGTCAGAACAAAGAAAGCTCGTTTAGAATTGAAACGGAAGTTATGTTGTAAACACGTAAATATGTATGTAAATATATAAATATGTAAATAGTATAAAAGGTAATATGTAAATGGTATAATGAATACCTATCAATGAATAGGGAGATATATGCTATATGCTATAGTATGTATGGCAAATAACAGCCAGAAAAGTCACACTGTGTTCAACCTGTTTTTAAATGTTTACTTAATAAAATTATTATTAAAAAAAAAAAGAATTAGCTGTTCTGCATCTAGTCCTTGTTTTTTTTTTAATGAATGCATATTATGTACAGTATTTCGTTTTCAAGGCTGCCACAAAATCCTCAACAATCATTCAAAAAAGCTTAAAACAGAATCTTAATGATTCCGTGTCAGCTTTCAGGCTACGTTGACTTGCTTCTTCTTCTTCTTCTTCTTCTTTTTTTAACCATAAACAATTGTGATTCTGGAATTCCACACCAAATTCTTCCTATTTCTTTGGAAGCAGGGAATAAACGGTTTCTCCCCTTCTTTTAGGCACCTATTTAAATACTCATGAAGGCTTTTAATAAAATTTGTTAGTTTGAAAAGAGTCCTGATTTTTGGCTAGCAGTGCTCACTGAACAAGTTTGTTTCATAATAAATTTAAAAGGAAAAATTGTTCAGTAAGAAATTTTGCTTTGTTAGATGTTCATCGATTATTTTGATATCTCATAATCTGATTTTGTTAAAAAAAATAAAAATAAAAGATTTACAGTCCTGATATTGTTAGCCATTGTAGACCATTTCAGACAGGTGGCTGTCCAGTCTTTTCTTAAAAACCTCCAGTGATGAAGCTCCTACAACTTCTGGAGGCAAGCTGTTTCAGTGGTTAATTGTCCTTCATGTTAGGAAGTTTCTCCTTAATTCCAGGTTGCTTCTCTCCTTGATTAGACTGGGCTTTTATGATTGTCTTAGCTGACTGCCCTACAAAGGTTTTCTTTCATGAAAAAATAATCTTATTTCCCTATCTTTAATCCCTAATGGTTAGTTGTAGCACAGTCTCTGTTGGTTACTACAATCCTTTCCTTCTGCATCAAACTCTTTCAACTTATCACTGATATTTTTTGGGAAAACAGGTACTTTTGTTGTTAATTTCATCACATTCTGTCCCCTAACAAAATAGTTAAGATCATGTTTTTCAGGATCATTAATCAAATTTATTCTGGCAAACCATAATAAGAAGTTTTGCTTCTGTTAGAAGTCTCTCTCTCTCTCTCTCTCTCTCTCTCTCTCTCTCTCTCTCTCTCTCTCTCTCTCCCCCGTGTGTGTGTGTGTGTGTGTGTGTATCAAGTGATGAAGATGAGGTGAGGAAAGCTAAGGCTCAAAATGAACTAAGACTTGTGACAAAAGTCAAAAATAGCAAAAAAAACTTCTTTCAACATGTAAAAAACAAGAACAAAGTCAAGGAAACGATTGGTCCATTAGTGGGAGAAAGTGGCAAGAAGGTGACAAGCAACAGGGAGAAAGCAAAACTGCTCAGCTCGTTTTTTGCATCCTTCCCTACACAAAGGGAAAAAAGAGCCCAACCTATGAAAAATAGTACTGTAGAAAACAGATTAGAAACAAAAGTTAAAATAGGCAAGAAAATGGTAAGTGAGCACCTGTCCACCCTAGACGAGTTCAAATCACCAGGACCAGATGGATTAGATGCCACGGTTCTGAAGGAACTGGCAGATGTGATCTCAGAACCACTGAACTATATCTTTCAAAGATCCTGGAGTACCAGGAAACTACCAGAGGACTGGAAAAGAGCTGATGTAGTTCCCATCTTCAAAAAAGAAAAAAAATAGCTCCAAGAAACTACAGTCCTATCAACCTGACCTCAATACCTGGGAAGATTCTGGAAAAGATAATCAAACAACAAATCAGTGAACACCTAGAGGCAAACAAAATCACTACTAAAAGCCAACATGGGTTTGTCAAAAACAGATCATGCCAGAAAAATCTTATTGCATTCTTTGACCAGGTGACAAAATTAGTGGACCAGAGGAATGCTGTGGATATAATTTACTTGGATTTCAGTAAGGCATTTGATAAAGTAGACCACAACCTACTACTTGATAAGATAGAAAAATGTGGGTTAGACAGCATCACTACCAGATGGATTCGTAACTGACTGACCAACCGCACTCAACGTGTAGTCCTCAATGGAATTGCATCTACATGGAGGGAAGTATGCAGTGGGGTACCCCAGGGCTCTGTTCTGGGCTCAGTGTTCTTCAACATCTTCATCAATGATTTGGATGAGGGGATAGATGGGGAACTCATCAAATTTGCAGACGACGCCAAGCTGGCAGGAATAGCCAACATTCCAGGAGATAGGCATAAGATACAGAAGGATCTTGACAGACTTGAACATTGGGCGTTATCTAACAAAATGAAATTTAATGGTGAAAAAAGTAAGGTTCTACATTTAGGCAAGAAAAATGCACAGATATGGTATAGGTGGTACCTGGCTCAATAGTAGTAACTATGAGAGGGGTCTTGGAGTCCTAGTGGACAATCACTTAAATATGAGCCAGCAGCGTGTTGCAGCTGCCAAAAAAGCCAATGCAGTTCTAGGCTGCATTAACAGAGGGATAGAATCAAGATCACGTGAAGTGTTAATATCCCTTTACAATGCCTTGGTAAGGCCACACTTGGAATACTGCATCCAGTTTTGGTCACCACGATGTAAAAAAGATGTTGAGACTCTAAAATAGTGCAGAGAAGAGCAACAAAGATGATTAGGGGACTGGAGGCTAAAACATATAAGGAACGGTTGCTGGAATTGGATATATCTAGTTTAATGAAGAGAAGGATGAGGGGGAACATGATAGCAGTGTTCCAATATCTCAGGGGTTGCCACAAAGAAGAGAGAGTGAAGCTATTCTCCAAAGTCCCTTAGGGCAGGACAAGAAGCAATGGATGGAAACTAATCAAGGAGAGGAGCAACCTAGAACTAAGAAAAAAATTCCTGTCTGAAATGGTATAGGGTTTCCTGCCTGAGCAGGGGGTTGAACTAGAAGACCTCCAAGGTCCCTTCCAACTCTGTTATTATTATTAGTGTGTGTGTGTGTGTGTGAGAGAGAGAGAGAGAGAGATCCTGACAGCAGGAATCTAATTAGTGAAACAAGATTTATCATTCTATCAACAGAAAAGGAAACTTATTGACAGAAAAGAAATTATAGGGATAAGCAAAGCCTAGTCCCTAGCTGGACTACATCCTATCAAGACAAGCATCCCAATGCTCCTTGCACATGTGTCTGTGGAAAAAAAGCAGAAGAAAGTGACCTGCAACTCACAAAGAGCAGACCAAGAGGGGACAGAGACTGCCTTGTGGTCAGTGGGTCCACCCTTCCAACAAAGGCTTGCTCCTCTGCTATACTTCTTCACAGGTATCATCTCAGGTGTGGTAGCACTACAAATCTGCTTCTGCATTTCAGAGTACCACACCAGACTGAGAAAGCTGCGGCAAGACTGATACACAATATCATCTCCCTCTCAGTTTTACCCACTCCCAAGAGAAAGAGGGGTAGAATCATAGAATCATAAGGCTTAGAGGTCTTCTAGTCCAACCCCCTCCCCAAGGCAGGAGTCCTTATACCAAGTCGGACAAATGGTTGTCCAATCTTTTCTTGAAAACTTCCAGTGATAGTGCACCCACAACTCTGGGAAGCAAGCTATTCCATTGATTAACCGTTCTTACTGTTAGGAAATTCTTCCTTATTTCCAGGGTGGATCTCCCTTTGACAAGCTTCCATCCATTGCTTCTTGTCCTGCCCTCAGGTGCTATGGAGAATAATTTGATGTCCTCTTCTCTGTGACAGCTCTTCAAGTATTGGAAGATGGCTATCATGTCTCCCTTGAGCCTTCTCTTCATAGGTAGGAAGCCTATTAGGGAAGGCTGAGATTAGGACAGATGTGGGGCTGTGAACAACTCAAACACTATTGGCTACATTAGTGAGTTACTGTTCTTTAACTTAGGGGAAATATCCAACTCCTTACCTTCCATAAGTCAGTGATGCTATCCTTATAGTAACCCTCCCAAGAGAAGTTGTTGGTCCATCTATGGCAGGTGAACTTTGCCCTGGTATTCAAAATATTATAATAATAATAATAATAATAATAATAATAATAATAATAATAATAATAATAATAATAATAATAATAATAATAATAATAATAATAATAATAATAATAATAATAATAATAATAATAATAATAATAATAAAAAAGTTGGAAGGGACCTTGGAGGTCATCAAGTCCAAAACCCTGCTCAGGCAGGAAACCCTACACCATTTCGGACAAATGGCTGTCCAAATGTTCTTTCCTACCCATCTCTCATGGAACACAGATGGGAGGCTACCAGATTAATTTGTTTTCAGATTGGGTAACTTTATTTGACTGTGGGAATGCTGCAAGTATAATATATCTTGATTTCAATAAAGCGTTCATCAAAGCACCACATTACATTGGGATAAGCAAGTTAGTTAATATTGGGCTAGATACTACTGAAAAAGATGTTGAAACAATAGCTAACTGCAAAGTGAAAATGATTTGGTAATGATGTAGCTGTAAAAATATCCAAATACATTGACAGGCTGCATCATCAATACAGTTTCCAAACCATAGACAATGATAGTTACATTTTTTTCTATGTTGGTCTGTTGTATCTGGTTCTGACCACCACATTTTAAGAAGAATTCAGAGAAACTGGAACAGCTTCAGAGAAGGCTAACAAGTATTATCAGAAGCCTAGAAACTAATGCCTATGAAGAGACATTGAGAGTTTTGGAAGCATCGGGTTTATCATCTTTATAACTACCGGTAGGATACAATCGCATTTTTGAAATATCTAAAAAAAATGTCACAGGGAAGAAGATCAAGATTTCCTCTCCATTATTTCAGAGTTCAAGTTAAGGAATAACATTAAATTTATCAAATCAAATCTGTATTGTGGTCATAGACCAGGATCGATTAGCTTACATGAAAATAGACTCCAACTGAGTGTTAGAAAAACAATTCCTAACAATAATTGTGAAACCATTTAATCAGAGATATCCTTTTCTGAATACTTTTAGACAGGGACTAGAGAATCATCTGACAAGGATGTTTTAATTTGGATTAATACTACGATCTGTCAACAACATAAGACAGTAAAGTGGTTCTTCTTTCATGACACATTTCTGAACCAACCATACAGCATCATCCAGACTTGGAAATAATGGTTATTAACCATTGGGGATAAATAATACTGTGGTCAAAGAACAGTTTATCTATGTTTACAGATGCAACCAATCTGAGAGTAAAAGATGCCAAAGAAATTACATGAAAGTTCAGTGGGATTGATGCAGTGTGTACATTTCATATTCTTAAAGTACGTGATGGTTTGTATCAGTATCAGTTGCGCTGCTTCTTATAAAAGAGGGAGGCTACTGAAGAATATTCCGTCTACTGTATTGTCACTAGGATCCGATAAATGTGTCCCCAAAAGTCTGTTTCACCAAAATTTGCACATGTAAGATGAATAGAACATAGAATAACAGGATTGGAAGGGACCTTGGAAGTCTTCTAGTCCAACCCCCTGCTCAAGCATGAAACCCAATATCATTCCAGAAAAATGACTGTCCAATCTAGTCTTAAAAAGCTCAAGTGATACAGCACCCACAACATCTGGGGGCAAGTCATTCCACCGATTAATTGTTCTCACTATCAAGAAATTTCTCCTTAGTTGTACATTGGATCTCTCTCTTTAATAATCTTCTATCTGTTACTTCTTATCCTGCCCTCAGATGCTTTGGAGACTAAGTCGACTGCCTCTTCTCTGTGACAGCCTGTCAAGTATTGGAAGATTGTTATCACATTATCCCTAACCTCTCTCTTTGTTAGACTAAACATACCTACTTCCCTCAACCATTCATAGTACACTTTAGCCTCCAGACCCCTTAATCATCTTTGTTACTCTTCTCTTTCTAAGGTCTCAGCATCTTTTTTTGTATTGTGGCAACCAAAATTGAATGCAGTACTCCAAGTGTGTCCTCACTAGTGCAGTATAAAATGGTACTAGCACTTATTTAGTCCTGATACTATCCCTCTGTTGATGCAGCCTAGGACCTCAATTGCTTTTTTGGCAGCTGCAGTACACTGATGGCTCATAATTAATTGATTGTCCTCTAGAACTTCTAGATTCCTCTCACAGTTACTGCTGTTGAATCAGGTATCACCTATTCTATACCCGTGCTTATGGTTTTCTTGCCTAAGTATAGACCTTACTTTTTTATCACTTAATTGCATTTTGTTGGCTAGGGCCCAGTGTTCATGTCTGTCAAGATTTTGGATCTTATCTTCCAAAGTGTTGGCTGTTCCCTCCAGCTTGCTTCTGATACCAGAAAAGGCACTGAACAGAATGAAGGAGAGTTGGAGAAGCTCCTTCATTAAATGTGGTAGACAGTTCTTGGTTAGAAAAAGTGAGATTCTGGTAACTTTAGAAAGAGAAGGAAAAAATAAATGTATTTATAACTACTAGGTCAAGAAGACTGGAAGCCATTCTTTATAATCTTTCTTTTCTTTTTCTTTCGTTTTCTACTTTCTTCATTACTTAATAATAATAATAATAAAGTTGGAAGGGACCTTGGAGGTCATCGAGTCCAACCCCCTGCTCAGGCAGGAAACCCTATACCATTTCGTACAAATGGCTGTCCAGTCTCTTCTTAAAAACTTCCAGTGTTGGAGCATTCACCGCTTCTGGAGGCAGGTTGTTCCACTGGTTAATTGTTCTAACTGTCAGGAAGTTTCTCCTCAGTTCCAGGTTGCTTCTCTCCTTGACTAGTTTCCATCCATTACTTCTTGTCCTGCCCTCAGGCGCCTTGGAGAATAGCTTGACTCCCTCTTATCTTTATTTTCTTTTATGATTTTTATTTTGTTAAAAATGTCTTCAATTAAAAGAAAGGAAAAGATGAAATACTGGATTCCTGCATTAGGCAGACATTACAGTAGATGCTCACCAAGGTAACTTGCAACTCCTACTTTCTAGGGTTCTGTTTTACCAGGTTTTGGAGCTGCCTGGCACTTAATTTAACTTAGGATATAAGCTATGTAAGAAATAGTGATGCAAATCCATTTTTTTCTTTTTAAGTAAAATACGTCTCAGGGAATTTACATTAAAATTATGAACAAGTGTGTATTTGGGGGTTTTGAGTGGAGAAAAGGGAATAGGTAGATTCTATTCAGTGTTGCCATTTATTGCTGGGATGAATTTGGTTTTAGAAGATCTTGCAAATTTAATTGCAAAGAAATCTGCAACACACTTCTTTTGTATCTTTCAGAGGAGATCCCACACTACAAAAGTTAAGCTCAGTGATTCCATCTTGAAAGACATATCAAATATTGGAACCAAGAAAAAGCAAAATCTACATTTATTCTCCTTTGTACTGTGTTGTAGAATTTGAACTGTAATGTGATTTTCTACACCAAGTTTCCTTTGTTCCTCCCATATTAATCAACATCATTGTGGAGATGTACCTGTGTTATCATATGACCAAAAACCTATACTTTCCTTTGCATTTTAGAAGTTAAAAAATTGTAAAAGCATCTTCCTGAAACACCACCAGCTACTTTTACTAAGTTCATTCAGACTTGGCATTAGGAGTGGACATGAGGATCTACAAGCTGCTGCACAATGTGCTGTTGACTTTGATTCAGGCATGGTTAGATAGGACAAATGCAATGCTGAGTTGTTGACAGAAGCAGATGTTCTTCCAGTTGTCCTTAGTAACACATTAACTTATGTTATACTACCACTATGAAACTAATGTACGCTGTTGCATCAAGCAACTGTCAGCGGCGTTTCAATGGCTGTCCACTCAGAGAGTTTTGAAATAATGTAAGAGTTTTGAATAGTACTAAAGTTGAACAGAAATCTTGAAATGATCTCCCAGAGATAAGCAGTGATGTTATGTTAGCCTGTTAATAAAGTCTAGGAAGAATCTCAGCGGTGAAAATGAATATTTTACCCAAAATTATCTTTCTATTCCAAAATATTCCAATCCAATTAGATAAAAAATTCTTTAAAGAGTTGAATAAGTTAACTTTAGATTTTGTGTGGCAAGGAAGGAAGGCGAGGATAAAGCAAAAGTCTTTACAGGATGCTAAAGAGAGAGGGGGATTAGGCTTCCCGGATTGGGAGTTATACTATCAAGCTGCGGCCCTGACGTGGATCGGGGATTGGATAACATTGGAAAATAAAAGATGTTTACTATTAGAGGGGCACGATCTCCAGCAGGGCTGGCATGCCCACCTATGGACAGATAAAAGCAGGAACCATCAATACTTCCTGAGGCATAAAGTCCGGCAAGAACTAATAAAAAGCTGGAATATAGTTAAATGCCAATACTACACAAAACTCCCAGGCTGGTTCTCACCATTTATAGACAAGATAGGGTTATCATATACAAAGATATCCTGTCAGAGGAAGGATATCTAAAGCAAAGGCAAGAGTTGAGACAACAGGGGACTGCTTTGGAATGGTGGTCTTACCTTCAGATACAAGCAAGATACGTGAAAGACAAGAAAGAATGGGGAATTAATAGACAAGATACGGGGCTTGATAAAATATTATTAGGCCCGGAGAAAAAACAAATAAAAAAAATATATAAATATATGTTAGAATATAAATTATTTGAAGAACAAGTTAAAGAAACAATGGTTACCTGGGCAATAGATTTGGGGCACGCTATAAACATGGACCAATGGCAGCAAATCTGGGAACGTAATTGCAAAATTACATTGGCAACAACTTATAAGGAAAATCTCTATAAGATGCTCTTTAGATGGCACCTGCCACCGGCTAGGCTCGCAAAAATGTATAGTGGCTACTCACCACTTTGTTGGAAGTGTAAAAGGGAAAAGGGTACTTTTTTTCATGTTTGGTGGGCTTGCAAAGAGGTACAGGTTTATTGGCAGAGGGTTTGGAATTGGATAACAGAAATGACGGGTCAAAAAACTCAATATAAACCAGAGATGCTACTACTTGGCATATTAGAAAAAAATATAAACAAAGATGATATATACTTAATTATTCATGTGATAACGGCGGCAAGAATTTTGTTTGCCCAAAATTGGAAAGCAACTGAAGTGCCTAGTGGAGATGCGTTAATAAGGAAAATTTTGTATTGCGCAGAATTGGATAAGATGACTAAAGAATTAAAAAATCAGGAGGAAACAGAATACTATTTAAGCTGGAATAAATTTTACAAATGGAAGGGAAAAAAAGAAGGAAGGTCATTAGAAGGGATGTAAATAGAGAAAGAATATCTGAAATGTATAAAGTATATGTATAATACGGAATGTCTAGACAAAGATGTATGTCAAAGATGATACACTATGTTCAATGTTTTTTAATCTTTTTTTTCTTTTTTTTGTATTCAATAAAAACTACCTTTAAAAAAAATAAAAATAAAAAAAATAAAGTCTGCAGCATCAGCACACCATTTCAACAGAATATTTTTCCAACAGTAAACAGCAGATGGACCAAAGGGATGTTGTTTTTCTTAGTATAAAAGCTGTGAGAAGACAGTAGTGGCAATAGGACCATCACTTGCTACTCTCATAGCAAATATCTGATTGGTTCCTACTTAAACTTACTGTGTATATGTATACTAGACTTTTTTCCCCCAAGGGCTTATACAGGAAGCAGACCTGAAGTTAGTTTATCCTTACACCATTCATTAAGCTTCTCCATACCGTTCTTTCTTTGCAAACTATCCTTGCTTCCACCACATCCATACATTGCATCATACATTGTCTTTTGTTCTTTAAACTTCTTACTTCTCTATTTTTTTTTAAAGATCTAACTAACTCCATCCAACCATGACTTTCTAGGTCTTCCCCTTCATCTGGATCCATTCACTCTTCCTTCATATAGTTTCCTTGCAACTCAATCCTTGTTAATTCTTTCTATATTACCAAACCACTTCAAAGTACAGCTTTTGTGTTTCACGGGATAGTCATTCACTTTTGTATTTAATCCACATTCCTCCAGCAGCCATTCATTCTTGACCCTGTCTCTTCATCTCTTCTAGTGTTACCACAGATATTTTTCAAGAACCCCGTCAACTTATTTTTGTTTCCTCTGATGTATCCAGTTCTGATTTCCAATAACAGAGTGGGGCAGAAGTGCACTCTTCTATGCCGCCATTTTCACATTGTTTAATGAACAGTGCATCAGATTTGGTTCTCACTATCCTTTTATAAGTATTTGCATGCCTTATTATTTCTCTATTCATTTTTTGTAACAATTCTCCATTAAAAACTAAGGTATGCCAGTTTGCCTATTTCGATCAAAATAGAGCTGGAAGGGATCAGTTATAAATCCATTTGGTGGTGATGCTGTCCCACATTTTTCTAGTTTTTTTGCTCTAGTTCAGTGATGGCAAACCTATGGCACGCGTGCCAGAGGCGGCACTCAGAGCCCTCTCTGTGGGCACGCCCGCCGCTGGTGCCTGGAACAACAGCCCCGCCCAGCACAAAGGAGGCGAAGCGGTCGGCTAGCAAGCTCAAGTAGAGGTGGTAGAGCACGCTCCCATGCGCTCGCTGGCCTCTGTGTGCAGGGGCCGATGGTATTGGGCAGCCACTGCCCCTGCCTCGCCTTGCCTTGCCTTGCCCTGCAGCAATGGCACCCCCGCCCTACCCCCTGCCTCACCCTGCAGGAAAAGCCTCCTGCCCACTGCCCCACACACCAGAGATCCCCTGGATCTCCCCCAATCCTGCCCAGCCCCCACAGGCATCCCCCCCACAAGCAACATCGAGGTGGCCACGCCCACCATGGCCATGCCCACTCAGTCTGCCATGCCCACCGCAGCCACACCCACCCAGTGGGCCATGCCCCCCCCATTGCCCCCCCCGAGGGCACCACAATGCTGATGCGGCCCTGGCACTTTGCGATAAATAAGTGGGTTTTGGGTTGCGGTTTCAGCACTCAGTCTCTAAAAGGTTCGCCATCACTGCTCTAGTTCTTCGCTATTCATGTACAATTTAAAAATCGATTCCTTCCATTTTTTTGTCAATTACAATTCTCTGGTGTGCACACCAGCTGTCTGATACTGCACTTTCAAAATTTTGCTCACCTCTGTTAGCCTTTTGATCTGAATCCCTCTGCAGCACCTTCCTTGTAATTCTCGCATTTCCCTTTCTTGCCTTTCACTTTCTCAAGGGACAGACATTTAGCCACAAATGCTAAATGTATCGCGACTCTTTTTGCATTGCCGGCAATGGAGTGGGCGCGGCTTCGGTATGATGAAACCGGCCCGCGGGCCGGCAGTTTGACACCCCTGCTTTACACAATATATTTCTCACAGATTTGAGGTGTTTTTTTTTTTCCAGAAACCATTCTCTTTTCTGTGTTTTCCTCATCCACAGCTTATTTCACTTCATCATTCCACCAAGCATCCATTACCATAATTCCATATTTTTCTATGGCACTTTGGAATGTTATGCTTTTCACTCTCTTCCAAGCAGCAGCCGCATCCTCTTTCCTTACATCCAGGCTCATCCGTTCTGTGTTGGGAGTAAGTTTTGGAAGTGCAGTATGGTTTTACACTGGTATGTTTGGATTCAGAGCCTTGCTCTTCACTGTGTCTTTCAGGAAAGTCTGTTATACGTTTGTTGATTTACGACAGTTATGCACTGCAGCCTAAGCTGTTTGTTTCATGGGCTCCTTGTGGAGGTTCCTTAAGGTGACTTAGCAAGTCCCAATCCCAACTGCAGTGGTTTTCCATCAGTAGTGTTCCATCAGTAGTGTTGGTCTCTGACAAAAGGCCACCTGAAGAGACTAGAAGCATTTGAAATGTGGATTTACAGGCGGCTGTTACGTATAAGCTGGGTGGACAAGATCAGAAATGAGGAGGTGATAAGCCGCCTGGGAAAGCCAAGGGAAATCATCAAAACAATTAAAAAACGAAAGTTAGAATATTTCGGACATGTGATGCGACACCCAGAAAAATACGGCATACTCCATTTAATCCTCCAGGGAAAGATTGAAGGCAAACGAGGTCCAGGCAGAAGAAGAACATCATGGCTTCAAAATCTAAGGGACTGGTTTGGACAAAACTCAGCAGCACTTTTTCATGCGGCTGCTGATAAAAACAAGATCGCCAACATGATCGCCAACGTCCGATAACGGATATGGCACAAGAAGAAGAAGAAGTGTTCATTCCAGATTATAATGACTACAGGACCTGATTGGTCATCTGCTTGTTTATTGCTGTTCCCATCCATGAAGGAAAAGCAAGCCTGAATGGCCAATTCCAGTGTGGTTCAGTATTTTAGTGCTTGTCTTTTTCTGATCCCTCCTTAGTAGTCCTAGGACTTTTCCTTTGCTTTCCAGATGTTTGCAAACGTGAATGCCAGTCCCTCTTTTTCTCACCTTTCTTCTAAAAAAAATTGTAACAAAGACGGATTGATGGTTCAGACTCAGAATAATTTCATAACTTCCTTCCAAGGTGCCTACACTGCAGTATAATGGCTAAAATAAAGGGGTGTGTGCTGGTCCAGTATATAGCCAGCTTAGGAATTAAGAATTGTGTGTAGAGCAAGTAGCATTTTAAAGTGCTGCCCCCTTAAGGGTGGCCTTCTGGGAAATGTAGTTTTAGTTGTTACATGGTTATATCTGTGTTCTAATTGGCCACTGGGAGGGACTTGTGTTTTTATTACGGGACATCCTGTGTACGTGCCAGTTTTATTATCTCTCTCCATGAATCCTAGCCATGAGGCTGGGAGAGCTCCGTAGAATGGGGAAATCCATTATCCTTTTACCTATGCGATGGGTCCAGATTACAATCTACATTCTAGAAGAACTTCTGCAATAACTGTGAGTTAATGTCTTGAGGATGCCTGGAATAAAGTAATTTTGTATGACTCATCCATTGAGTTTATTCTGCCTGTTTCAAGTGAAATCCAGCAATCTTCTTTGCATGAGACAGGAAAGGGTGAAAAGGAACATTGCAGTCCAATATGCACAATCTGAAAAAGAAAGGTGAGTGTACATTACCCAGCCTTAGTAGAAATCAAAATGGGGCCTACTGGCAGAATTAAGAATAGATTGGAAGCTTGTTGGTAAAAGACATGATAAAACCTGGTGGCCAGGAGACTTTACCAGGTTTTGTAGTTTTTATTGACTATCATTACATTAACTACACGGGAAGAAGCTGCTGATCAGCTGAGAACACAGTAGGGCAGGCTGAAGTGACTGTATAGACTAGTGAGCAGCCACTGGATGGAAGAGATAGTATAGCTTACGAGAGCTGGGAATATGGCGAGGTTGGAAAGAGGCCTAATAGACCAACTGCTTGGAAGGGCTCAGTTTAGCTCAGTTGGATGGTTCAGGATGGAAAGTACTTTTAAAGCAGAACTTTAAAAATGAGTGAAGGATAAATTTGTGATGGCCTGGGTGAATAATAATATTGACTATTTCTGCACTCAACAAATGGTGGGTTACCTGTACTGATGATGGAGCAAACAGAAAGTATAAATCTGACCTTAGAGAAATTGTATAATAAAATAAATAGGCTTTATGGAATCTTTTATACAAATATGAAGTTAAAGGTGAATTGCCGAACATAGAGTAAGGCAAGTGTGAAGATAATTGAATACTTAGTGAATGTTCCCATGTTGAGTGGAAGGAAAGACGTGGAAGTATGATATCCTCATTGTTCTTTAATATATTCATTTACAAATGTTATTTTGTTGGCTGAGAATTTAAATGATTTGCAGTGAATGTTAGACAGAATGTATAATGCAGTGAGGAGCATGGATATTCACGTGCGAAGGATCAAGGGAGTTTGATTTGACAAGAAAATTGAAACAAGCAATTTTATGCTATACATAAAAACAAAAAAAACCCTCTATAGAAAATAGATAAATCTGTGTGCTTTGGCAAATGTTCCTTTCTACCAATTTGTCTGGGATAAACATTAAGCTTGAGTGGCCTGTAATTTCCCAGGTTTTATATTTTATTTATTTAAAATATAACTTATTTTATATTTATATTTATTTTGAATTTTATATTTAAAATTTTATTTCATACAGTATGCTTTATTTTAAATTGCGATGCTTCTGAAATAAACAAACAATCCAGCGAATACTATATCCCTCTTCTCTCTTCTTCCCACCATGTGTATATGTTCCCATTTGCAACCAAGAGCTATAATTCTTCTATCTTGGTTTAAAGCAGGGGTCTTCAAACTTGGCCCTTTTATAACTTGTGGACTTCAACTCCCAGAATTCCACAAGTCATAAAAGGGCCAAGTTTGAAGACCCCTGGTTTAAAGACTTCTAGGATTGATTCAGAGAAATCCATGCACAATGTTCTTTTAAAAAATATATTGCAATAAAGTTTTTTTTCCCACAGCTTTTTGGTCTCTGTTTAACTTTATTGCTATTATGTCTACTCAACTATCTATTGTAGCATTTTCTGAAACATCTGCACCTTTCTAAATTATCAGTTTAAATGATGCTCTGCTACTTTTTTAATGTTATGCTACAGCGGTTCCATTTCTGCTCTTGAGTCATTGTGTCCAGTGTTTGCAATGAGTTTTGTACAGGTGTGGCTGGTCTCAAAAAGTTTCCTAGTGCCTAATCAGTTTAAGTCCCTCCTCAAAAATTTAGTTTCAAGGACTAGCTCGCTATCTTTCCTAGTGTCGTTGGTATCAGCAGGGAACATGACAGCTGCCTCCTCCCTATTATCTAACAACTTATCTACATGGTGTGTGATGTCCAAGCAGGCAAGCATCTCATAGAATCCACACATCCATCAAACCCATATCTCTGTGTTTCTTACAATTAAATCATGACCCCAAGAAAAAGCTCTCCATCTGCTACAGGAGCATCCTTGTAGACACACAATCATACCTTTGATGTAGTATGCAATAAACTAAAATGCATTCATGCCCTTTCTGGCTTTCTACTGCCCTACTTGTTTTAAAACAAGGGGAAAATCTTGTTAGAAGGAAAATAATGTTTCTTATCCATTACTTTCTGCTTATGAAATATGGAGAAATAGGACTGAATTTACTTCTGTCCTCAACTATTATATTGCTTGTTACACAACTGTAATTTTTTTTTTTTTTGGTCCTCAACTATGATGCCTTGTTAATGCAATACAACTTCATTCTTAGTTACTAATTATAGTCAATACTCCTCCCTCTGTTTTTGTCTTGACTATGGTCCTTAATTAGAGTGAACTCTGGGTTGATAAAAACAGCTACATATGGCAACTCTAGCAGAATCATATGTAGGAAATGAAGTCTGTACTGTATTTCAGGAATGCCATTATTCTATTCCGGGTGCCATCTTCATAGGAAAAAAAAATAGAAATTTATGTGTCTATCCTCATTCGGAATCTAGTGAGCTAAATGTTATTTCTTAACCGTGATCACAGAGAGAAAAGCAACTGAGGATGGAAAATAAACTGTGGGATGCACATGGGACTTAAACTTGCACTTCTATGCAAAATTCAATTGAGCTATTAATCCAAGGGGGGATGTCATCAACCATGGGCAATCCCATTATTAATTACCATGGGGTTCCTCCCTCTACACCCTCCCCCCCACATGGAGTGACCTTCATCAAATTTGGCTTCAGCTCTGTGTCTCTCCCATGGGGGCCACCTCTTGATCCTCATGAGCATTTCCCGTAATGCCTGTAGAAGTATGCAAAGTGTCAACCTCAGCTTAGTTTTTAACCTGGAGTGATAGCTTTACTGATTTGCCACTTTACTACTCTTGTTAATGAATTTTTAATCTTCTTAATGACATTAAACACGGAAAGTAATTAAGGAAAACAAGTTTGAAACTGCTGACTTAAACCCTTTATTCAGAACTATTTAATGTAGAATTAATTTGATTTTGCCCATTATTCAAATGAACGCATTACCTTCTCAGGGACTGGGTTTTTCTTCTCTTCATCCCCCAACCCACTCTTTTATTAAATATATCATACTACAAGTTTGTTCTTTCTGTTGTGATTCAGCTTGGGAAGGCTCATTTCTACCACAGGAAGGGGCAGACTTCCGAAACAATCTTGCTGCATCCTAGTGTCATTTGTAGATGCTGGCAGAGGCTGTTTGCACAAAATGTCAAGCCAGCTGGGTACACAGTAGGTAAAAATGAAGAATGGAAAGGACAATGTTTTGCCTCCTCAAAAATCTCCAGAGAGAGAGAGAGAGAGAGAGAGAGAGAGAGAGAGAGAAGAGCTGATCTGCTTTAGGTGATATGTAAAGGAATCTTCAACCCCCACATTTAAATTAACAAAATTCCTGTATTTGCACATCTGTTAGATGATATGGATGGCTAATAATCAAGCTCAGGTACTGAATTTGGCACTCAGCAACTCCCAAAGAAGTTTTAGATTTCATATTTTAAAATTATTGCTGTATTTTTATAAATCAGAATAAAACATGCAAACAGTTAATATCTATGGCATCATCCGGAACAATACATGTACTACTTTGCTATTATAACATCCTACTTTCATGAATAGTTTACTGCATAATTTTTGCATGCATCAATATTTTCACGGAAAAGCCCCCTGTGAAAAAGAAAGCCTAACCATGTTGGAGACACAAATACAGAAATACAAGAGTGTCAGTCAAAAGAGACTATACAAAAACATCTCTTAGGCTTCCAGTGGACATGGGATTGCAAGAGAACAATGGCAAAACAGAAGTTTGAAAACAATTTAGCAATGAAATACACACACAATTAGAATATGATTTAATAGACACATTGAAATCTACTTTGAATAATTCCTTACTTTAACCAAGGCTTTTGATAAAGTGCTTTTTTTACTTGTTACTAATCCATCAGCAGCGAAGCTTTCAGCCCTCTCGTGTTCATCTCACTTTTACTGTCTGCTGGAATCTGGATTTTCTGACTCATTTCCCATCCCAATTTCTTTCTCACCTGGATTCCTCCTCCTTCTTCCATTTTGCCTCCATCTTAGTTCTACTTATGTAAACCGTTTTCACACATCTCAGTCTCTAGAGTGCAATTGACGGTCCTGATATAAAGCCACAGTGAAACATTGAACTCAAGGTAGAACAGAAACGGTCTTTTCTGATCATTCAGTTTGTATAATTGTGAGGTGTCTAGTCATCCTGATAGAACTCCTTCGCTTTGGCCCAATACATATAGCTGAGTCTGAAATGCCCTTTCGTATGAAAATGATTGTTATTCTTGGTTTTCATAGGACTTTTGCTTATGTGGACTCTTTCTAACAGGAATCATGAAAATGGCTGGGATTTCATAACCCTGCCAGGTAACCAGAAAGGAAACATTACTGATGAGCTAATTCAACTTTATTGTAAGGCTACATTAACAGAATCTTGCAAATCTGAAAATATCACCATCACTTTTAACTGTCTGATAGGTTAGGGTGGATCCTTTTTAAGTTTCTTTCTTTGCCCATTACTCAGTTGCCAGCTCCTTCTCCTTTTACAAGTAATCCTTGATTTAAAACTGTAAGTGAGCCCAGAATTATTGTTAAGTTGTTGTCAGGTACTCTATAATCTCTGTCTGGATGCTGCCATTCTGATGGAAGGGGGAACCTTTGGAGTTCTCCTCTGATGTGCTCAGGTTTGCTTTGTTTACTTTGTTCCTCTTCACTTTGATGTACCTTCCAAGGTAATGGGAGGGGGGAGGGAAGTGCCTGGGGCTATCTGCTTCACCTCACCAAGGACAAGATGCCTGGGAACATCTCACAACACCTTCGCAGATTGGGATTGGCTCCTATGGACTGGGCAGTTGGGAGAGGTTTTGAACAATGGGTTTTAACATAGCAATTTCATGTGGGAACTTCAGATTCTGCCTACTTCTTCCTGCTTTCACTGTCTCTCAATAAAAGTTCCTTTTGAAACAGTGCCAATTTCAAGAGTTCTGCTTTCTTGAGGGAATCAGCTGAGGCAGGGCCTTACATTAGGCAGAATCTGCAAAGTGGTCAACCCGGAGCGGCACCAGCCCCTACCGCAGGGACCCAGCACATGATGTCTAACCCAGGCAGCAAACATGGAGAGGCTGAATGCTGGGGAGAGACATCTACAAAAACTCATCCAGACACAAACTCCAGAGAATGGACGGAGGAAGTTGCTGCCCTGGAAGATCCTGAGAAGCCGAGATGGTCCATTGGCATGGGGAAGAAGAAGGATTGGGAAGGAAGAGCCAAGGGAATCACCCTCACCCATGGTAGCCGACGTCATGGCTGGAAGCACGAAATGGAGAAAGCGCTCTACGAGGACGAACCAGACCATGCCAATTGCTTCATGAAGCAAGTCATGAACTTCATGATGGAAGCATTCCAAAACCTGAAAATGCGAGGAGCCGTAGCTCATCTAGAAAGGGTGAGCAAGAAGCGCGAGAAGAGTGAAGAAGAGCACGAGGAGGAGACCTGCGAGGTGGGGGGAATCCCCCCTTTTAGAGATGGCTGGAAGTGCCACCAAACTGGCCGAGAGGGTGATCGTTACACCAGCCAACCCTCCCTGGAGGGACTGGGGGGATGTGAACACTCACAGGGCCTGTGGGGGAGCAGACCCTCAGCAGGAACGAAAGGCCCCCCCTTGGTGTCAAATTTGATGGAGATCCTCAGCAACTGGGATTCTTTCTCACCCACATCCTCACCTATATGCAAGAATATGGGTGAGACATCCCCACCAAAGGGGCCAGGGTGAGAGTAGTCACCCTACCCTAGAGAGAGCTGCGGGCTGCTGGATGGTGACTCTCCACAACACTAACGCTCTGGAGCTCCGGAATTTCAACCGTTTTATGATACTGCTGAGATGGAGGTTCGAGGACCCCCTGGCTGATTGGAAAGCCAGAGACTACATCAAAACAGTGAGACAGGACCATCACCCAGTAGAATACACTGAGTTCCAGGACCTAGCCTGCCGCCTCAAAGTGAAAAGTGAAGTCCATTCTAGAATGGCAAGCTCTCCGAACCCATAAACAGTTGCAAAGTTTCCTTGGGTTCGCAAACTTCTATCACCAGTTTATCCCATCCTTCTCCAAAATCACCCTGCCAATCACAGAACTCTTGAAGATAGGCCCAGGGGGGAGGGAAACCCTGGCCTAGCCAGCCATTGAATTGGACAATGGAGTGCCAAGCAGCATTTGAGAAACTTAAGACACTGTTTGCTGCGAGCCCATTCTAAAGCACCCTAACTCAGAAGAACCATTTGTAATTCAAGCAGATGCCAGTGATTTTGTGGTAGGGGCAGTGTTACTTCAAAAGAATGGAGAAGGACATCTGCAGCCATGCGCTTTCACTTCCCGAAAGCTAAACGAAACTGAGAGGCGATGGGCAGTGTGGGAGAAGGAAGCCTTCATTGTGCGGTGGTCCTACTGATGTAGAGACAATTCTTAGAGGGGAGTAAGGTCCCCTTCAAAGTTTGGACTGATCACAAAAAGTTAGAGGCACTAAGGACTCCCTGTAACTCTCCCCCAAGCAAGTTCAGTGGGCTTTTACCTTAGGGGTTTGGGAGTGGTCTTGCCAGAGCTGGTTTTACTTTCATATGTGCCAAAATGGTGTACTCAATAAAACTTTACATTAAGAGATCGGAAAGTCTCGAAGTTGTTGGCTTGGTTGGTTTTGTCAGTCGGAACCATGACACAGGCCCATCATGATTGCACCCAATTTAGCAACTTTTTTTGCAGTGGTAGTTAAGCAGTCATAATGCAAACCCATTCTCTGCAATGAGTGCTTTTTGGGGGGAAAAATAATGTCATAAATTGCAATTACATGATCACGGGACACTGTAAACGGTGAATATAAGCCAGTTGCCAAGCACCCAAATTGTGATCACATGACCATGGGTTGGGGGCCCCAGCCTTTGAAACTTCTAATCTAGGTTGTAAGTACCTTTTTTCAGGGTCCATTGTAACTTTGAACAGTCACTAAGTAATTGGTCATACGTCAAGGACTACCTGTATTCTTATCATTCCCTAGGCCAGGGGTAGGCAACCTTGGCTCTTTTATGACTCATGGACTTCAACTCCCAGAATTCCTGAGCCAGCCATGCTGAGGGGAAAGAGAGAGGTTTCCAAGCTGAGCCATGCTGGCTCAGGAATTCTGGGAGTTGAAGTCCACGAGTCATAAAAGAGTCAAGGTGGCCTACCCCTGCCCTAGGCAGTACCGTTTCCCCTCAACCCTCAAGATCATTCTCACATACAATCACATGGGACCTATATGCCTAAATTTCTGCCTCCCACGCCCACTCTTGCATAGTATAAACATGATAGTAACATTCTCACACTCTGTTTTTCCTTTACAAACTGCTTGTACAAAGCCTGCGTGAAAAGCTGTCACGGAGAAGAAAGCCAAGACCTGTCCATTCTCATTTCAGTGCAAAGGATGTGGAATGCTGAGTTTAAGTTAGAGGAATACAGATTCCAGTTGACTGTTATATAAAAAAAAAAACCTTCCTAACAGCACAGGCAATTTAAGAGTGGAACCAATGACCCAGAGATGTGCAGGCTCCCCTTGGTCAGATGTGCTCAAGTGGAGGCAAGGCAGCCCTCTGTCTGGGATGCTTTAATTTAAATTCCTGCACTGGGGGGGTGGGGGTTGGACTCAATGGCATTAATGGCTGCTTACAATTCTGGGGTCCTATGGCTCTCCAGTGGAGGCACTCCACAGTTTTAAACAGACGTCTTCTCCAGCCTTTCCTTTCCGCCTGTAAAGAATGTCCTTCACCATGGAACTAGGCCCTTTTCAATTCAGGCTGCCATAAGGGAGAGAATTTGTAGCATGGAGCCAGTAATAGAAGCTTAAGAAGCAGTGGGTCTTTAAATAGGATGAGGGAAATCATCACTGAACAGCTTGGAGGACGCCAAATGGATTTTATTTATTTATTTATTTTAGCCAGCTAGCTAGTACACCACTGGTATCAACAAATTGACTCACAGCAGTTTACAAGCAAAACAAGTATAAAACATTCCATGATAAGGAATAATAAAGCAAACAGATTAAAATATCCACAGTAAGTTTAACAATAAAATATGCAAACGTTTCAGAAGTGAAACCATAACACCAACCTCTTGACCTCTCTCACAGGAAAAGGCCCTGGTGCAGGAGGACTCTAGTCTTGAGTTGCTTCCCCAAAAATGGTCAGGGAGGAGTCAAGCTCTCCGTTCCGGGGGGGGGGGGTCAGCTCTACAACAGAAAACAGCTCCTCCTATAGCAGCAACCCAGTTTTGGGGTAAGCGAGGCATTAGCAGCAGTTTCTCTCAGGATGATCTGGTTAGTTGGGGCAATTTTGGCCAGAAAATACAGTCCACAAGACATCTAAGTGCCAAAGCATGAAGGGCTTTGTAGTTTAAATCACCACTTTAAACTATACCCGGAAACCAAATGGGAACCATTGTAAGGCTTAGGATATGTTGCTGATGGTGGGTATTGGTCAGAATCCGAGGTGTTGCGTTTTGCACTCAAAGTTTCCCTATCAAAACACAGCACTGGAGACATAGAAGAACCCCAAAGTATCTACAGTGACTCTATCTTTAAAGCTACCTTGAATAATAGGGTTAAACTTTGGGCTGTTCTGTCCTATCCAAACTCTTACAGCCTTCAGACACTGGGAAAGAACCTCCACAGCAACTCCAGTCTGGCCCAGGGTTGTGTTATGAAGCTGGATGTCATCAGGCTACATGAACCATTAAATGACTTCTCCCAGAGATTTCATGTAAAAGTTAAACAGAGAAAGGGGACTGACCCAGGTGACACTCTACAAGTAAGCAGCCACAAGAGAGATTTCTTGTTGCCCCAAATTATTGACTGGAGCTACACAGTAAGGAAGGAGTGCCACCTTGCCCTCCTTGCAGTCTTTCCCAAGTGGTCCAGGTAGGATGCCAGAAGTAATAGCATCAAAAGCTGCTGAGAAGACTACCTAGACAAATGCTTGATCTAAATTGAAAGAAAAGAGCTGGGTACTATGAGCTAATGAGTTGCTAGCTCTGTCCCAAAGGGATGCAAAAGCAAGTTTTTCATGACCATAGTTTCTACTATTTTTAGTGGGGTATGTATCATTTTATCTACCTCAATCCCGTTTTTATCTACTGCACAGGTTACTTATGGGTGCTGCCAATCATGGGCAGTTTGTGCTAGCACTGTCGTTCTAGTGTGGGACTCAGCAATTAGAACAGGAAGTGTCACTTTTCAGACATGTTTCTGGTTTTATTACATTGCCTTTGCTTATTTGCCTTTACAAATAAGACCGGCTCCAACCCTGCTACTTTCCAGATGACAAAGTCTGAGCTCTTCAGAGAACAATTAGTAACTGATTTTTTGCCATCCTTGTTATTGTTATTTTTCTTGCCGTAGTTGGAGAATTTTAATTAATCATCTTATAAAAGTAATACTTTTTTTTTGCAAAAAAGTAATGATTTATCATTCAATGTAATGTTTAGATTTTGTGGATTATTTTAATCAGCTCATTTACGCTCAGTGTTTTTAATGATATAACAAATGTTTAGCTTCTGCTTATAAACCTTCGCAAGTCATGGTTGATTTGGTGGTGTAGGAATAGAATAAATTAATAAATAAATAGGAACTGGGGTGAGAATCTAGTTGGGTTTGATTTTAGCTGAAGGGATAGGAAGGTGTGGGATGCAACAGGATGTAGGTTGTCTGTTGCTCCTTACCACCCTTTCACCGTGCCCATGACCTGGGGCAGCAAAATAGAGGTCAGCATACTTTTCTACTGACTCAAGACTGAACGAGTGGTGAGAAAGAACTTGCAAGTATTGGCTGTTTCAGTTTTTCTCGGGTTACCAAGAGTGGGGAGTTACAATTGCTTGGGAAATAAGTAGAACCACTTTGAGGGAAAATTAGGATAAAAATGAGCCTAGTGAAAAAGTTTAAACAAGTATCTTATAAATGTGGATCTTGCAGACTTATTTGGAATTCTGTTTCCATGGCAGCCCTTGGCAGGAAAAAAAACCAGGCAAAAATGTAAAAGAAAATTACAAAGACACTGTTGTTTCAAGACAATTGGGGAGAAATGTGGTGAAGTTTCAATTTACAGACAGAAATCCTCATCCAAGACTGAAGAGAGAGTTCAAAATATCATTTTTTTTTTAATCTTAGGGTTCCCTCAGATCCGTCTAAAAAGTACCTGGCACGGAGGTAGAACAAAAAGCAGTAAAGGAGTTCTGTGTGAATTGATAAAGTTTGTGCAATTCTTAGACAGGAAGAGGAAAATATACTTTGGAACACACACATAATTTAGCTTTGTATGTGATAGCTTTCTGTACACTTGCACCAATTGACCAGTGGGGGCAGTAGATGTAGGAATAATTGCTAAAGGGATTTTGCATTCTCTAAAAGACTTCCTTGATGTGTTTTTATGTAAAACTCCTCCTATGGCTCAGAAAAGCAAGGACCTTTCTCTATAGTCCCTAGGAAATGTGCCTTGCTGGGGCCATTTAAGCCTCCATGAAAACAGCTATTGGTGGCTTTTCTTAGCTTACTGCTTCTGAATTTTATTGGAAGTTTGGGGGGGGGGGCACATTGCTCTGAAGTTCCAAAACATTTGCTTTAGCGTGGTTAAGAATGTGGAGAGACCTAAACAACATAGGAGAGTGAGAATGACATTTCTGGCCTTGGGAAGGGGGACTTCAAGAATTAACCATGTAAGAATCAAAGGCTGGGCGATATCTGACTAGTTTTAACCCACCAAAATAGAGAGATATTCTGTGAGGATAATGTCACTATAAGGCAGGGGTCTTCAAACTTGATCTTTTATGACTTGTGGACTTCAACTCCCAGAATTTCTCAGCCAGCCACGCTGGCTGAGGAATTCTGGGAGTTGGAAGTCCACAAGTCATAAAAGGGCCAAGTTTGAAGACCCCTGCTGTAAGGGAAGCAGCAAAAGAAAGACTGTATTCTTCAAAAGATTCTTGATTTTAGCTTGACAGACGCAATGGCTGCAAGACTCCCTTTTAACTGGAGCTGGGAGTAGGTATTGATAAGGCAGATGTTTTCCTGAAGGCATCTAGTTATTTGTAGAGCTACACAGAGCTCTTCCATTCCATAGATGGAGAAAGCTGGGGTACTTTCTAATGCTGACAGGACTGGCTGACTCACGAGTCTGATCACTTTGCTCATCTTTCTACCTCTCCGAGCTCTTTTGCCTTGGGCTTGACACAAATCAAAACTGAACTGACTCTTCGGTTAATGCAAAAGGTTTGTCCTGCCAACACAACTGGTAGTTTGTTCAGCTGTCAGCACTCTGCATAGGGCCTTGGTGCTGAACAGCCCTATATGCACTCATGTATCAAGAATTACTTATAAATTCTGCATAAATGAGGCAGGTTCAGATCTCTAAATAGACAATGCTACCTAAGTTTCACTGGTTTTAAGAAATAGGAATAGCCAAGTTACCCATGCTAGTTGTTCCAGGCTCTTTTCCTGTGGCTGCCTATCTTGGGGGTACTGAATCTCACTATGTTGCCAATCTCCCACTTGTGCTGTCTCCGATAATTAACTCACATAGAGTAATGCAGCAAGCCACAGCCCTGCTACCATGAGGTTCTTTGGCCATTTGTTCTTCCTATTTGCATCACATCAAATCCAGAATGGAGGTGGATTTTTCCCAGAAGGTGCCCATCTTGCCAATCCTTGCACTGAAAACAACAACAACAACAACCCAGTGATCAAGGCACCTTGGCACATCAGCTATAAAAAGAAGTTGATGATTATTCTTCAGTATCAAGTTAAGCCAAGCTACCCAGAGAATAGAATTTGTGCATGCTTGTGTGTGTGTGTGTATAATATTGTATAATACTATTTTATTTTACATTCATTCATTCATTCATTCATTCATTCATTCATGTAGTATTACTTAAGGTGGTCTGATGCTCCCAATTCCTATTTTCTCCACAACAACCCCTATGAGGTGCTAGGTTGGGATGTAAGAACTTAGCTGTTCTTTTTTCATCTCTGCCTTAAGACAGATATAAAAAGAATATTTTGAAAATATTTGTTTGCAAACCTTGGAAAGTCTTTCAACTTCAGCTGAAAATTTACAGACTTAAAACATTTTTACCAGCACCTCTGCTATTTTTATTCCATTCTGTAGAAAATAAAAACATAAAAGGAAAGTAGCAACGGGCATTGCAATATTTTCCCACTATAGTCTGTGGATGAATCTAATTAAATCTTGAAGAAACGTTAATCGAAGTAGTTTGTCCCCATATTTCTAACTGCAGGATTGAATTGAATCTTGCCCTCTTTAAACCTTGCCCTCTTTACTTTCGTACAGATCTAATATTTGGAAGTGCACACAAATCCAAAAATGTATTAGGTTAATTTTTTTTCTTTATATTTATTTAGAAATCCAAACTAGCAAGGTAAACCCTACTCACAGCATATTGTTCACTGGACACAAGATGAGTTTCATAATAAAAAATAAATATTTCTTGTCTAATAAGGACGAGTGACTGTATTTTAATTGTGTTTTGCCAAGTCATACAAAGAAGAGCTACATTACACAATCCCAGTTCATTAACTTACAATTTTATGGTAGACTATTCTGAACAGGTGACAATAGTCCTTTCCCAGTTAAGCTGACCCAAGAATTTGACTATTATGGAAACTTAAATAACAAGCTGAGGGTTGAGCTGGTTTATCACCCATGGGTTGATCAACTCATGCCTATTTGAGTATCATGCGCCTTGACACCATGGACTCTATCACCATGCCACCCAAAACTTTCTATTTTCCCTACCAGCCCACCCTACTGGTATATTATATTATATTCAACCTTGTTTGAATATACAGTAAGTAATGTTGGGGAGCTGACTATTTGCCATGGCAAAGAAATGTGCCATTAAAATGACCTTTCCATTAAGATTTTATTTCCGTTCAGATAAATCTGCTCTCCTGAAATTTAAGCTCATTATTCTGTGTTGATATTTTGGGATAATGTCCATCTCACAATCAGTGGTGGGATTCAGATATGTGAACAACCAGTTCTCTGTGTGGATACCACTTCCGGAAGTCCATTCTAGGCCTGGGCAACAAAAAATTAGCTACCGGTTCTGCCGAAGTGGTGCGAACCGGCTCACAATAATACAAACCACTAGAACTGTGCAATCTTCTCTTCTCAAGATTGATCTTCAATCTTACGGGATTTAATATCCAGTCTCTTGATCACCTGCATTTCTTGAAATTCTTGAAAATATTCTAATTTTGTTTTAACATTAGAAGAAGACAATACTACTCTGATCAGCAGAGATAGAATGAAACTTGGAAAATGTAATGGTGCTGATACAACATAGAATTAGATTTGTCTTTTTTCCACTTTACACCTTTGTTTCATATTCCAATACCCTTTTAGACTTCTGTTGGCATCCCCCACATATTTCATTTATTTTTTTCTAAATAATTCAGAATTCAGGACCTGGTTCTTGTCAAAAGCACTCTTTGAACTCATTTCCATGGAACCCTCCAGAAATAACATTATCTATCCCGCAGCTAACCAGCTTGCCAATCAATATATCAAGATGTCTTCCTTATATCTTGATACTAGTGGCTACTGTCCTATGACTTGTAATTACTACCCATCATATTGATTAACTGAGCAATGTGCATTCACAACTAGTCATTGGACAATGCATTTTCTCTTAAGCTGTTGTGGAAGCCCATAGAAATAGGAATTATTTTTCCTAATGGGGAGGATTTGTTTGAAGTACTTACTTTCTCATACTTCTCCGTACAATTAGCACTGAACAAAGCAACAATCATAATTTCTATGGAGGGTTGTAGGTGTGACCATGTTGATATTCAGTATAGACTATATCAGTAAGAGCCTCCATCCAGCAGTTGTTTTCTTTATTTTCTATTTTAAAACACATCTCAAAAATTTCTGGAAAACCAGGTTTCATTGCATATCCAGTATGACTGTTGCAGTGTAAGAGGATAACAATGTGCCCACCACTTCTCTTCCAGGCCTGACCTTTTTCTTCTTACATTTCCTGTTTGTTTTTTCCATCTCCCTTTTTCCTTTCTCTTACTTCTCAAGTCACTCATAGTATCCCAGCTTTTTTTTGAAAAAAAATATCTTTTTTGAAAGGGGGTGAATCTCAATATTATTTTACATCTATAGGCTAAATTTATCTTACATTTTCTATGCAAGTGGGCCTAAACTTTAGTTATATAGTAGGGAAACCTATGTCTTCTTCACTATGGCACAAACCACCGCTTCTCACTCACAGTTGTCAGAAATAGGCAGAAGAATTAATCTTCAAACGTTGAAAACAATGAAAAGTGGGAGAGAAATTATGTTTCTCTCCTTTGGCAAAGGGAGAGAGTAGACTGGGGGGGGGGGTATTAGATGAAAGTGGGGGCTGGGGGGGGGACGGTTGCTTTGTTTTATTGATTTAAACACACACACACACACACATCCCAGAGGCACCCAAAAGCACAGGGCAATGATTAATGTCCCCTCAGAAAAAGAAATTATATAGAATAAATTAAACTACTGTGGCAGCAAATTGAAAAATAAGGATGTAAATGAGGTTTGAATACTTAATATCTGAGAAGGCAAAGCGAGTCCTGTAAAGAACGAGGAGATTTTGTCAGAACTTGGAGTATTTAGCTTTTCGATAAGGGCCCACTGAGAGGTAGCACGGTGTGTCCAAGAAGGATAGGAGTCCAACCTGCCTATCTAACCTTGCCATGAAGGACTGAAAGCTTGTAGAACCAAAATGTTCCTGCACCACTTCTCCAAGAATGAGCTTGAGCTTGTGTCTCATGTTTAACTGCTCTTATTTTCACTATATTTTCACCCGTTTCTATTGCGTGAACGGTCAAATGTTGTCATAGCAAAGTTCTCCCCAAACAATACCTAATTTTGCAACTATGCACACACAACCTATGATTGTTTCTTTTTTCATTCCTTTGAAAATGAATGCCTAGTAGTGCCCAACCCCAATGCAGGAAAAGGGCAATGAACCTTTCTTTGCTGTGCTATGGAAAAGATATCCTTTACTACCCACTCTCATCTACCTACCTCTTCCTATTAGTCCTTGGAAGCTGCTAATAAGGGCGGTTAACATAAATAAATTGTCACTTTGGAGGAAGTCAAAGAACAATGAATAAACCACATTATTGCATAGTACTGCAAACAATATGGGAGTAGGTGATAATCTTAACAGAGACAATTTAAGTCATTCAGTTCAACTCCCTGGTCAATACAGGAATCTAATTGAATGCATCCCCAATCTGTGGCAGTCTAGCCTCCATGTGAACTTAATTAATTAAACTTATACACTGCCCATCTTGCCATTGAAAGTGACTCTGGGTAGATCAGTTTATCCAGTGAAAGTAAGCCATAACCTCTCTGGGAACCTGACTCTACTTCAGACTGCTCTTTATCACTTAGAATTGTTTTCTTGAATAGAATAGAATAGAATAGAATAGAATAGAATAGAATAGAATAGAATAGAATAGAATAGAATAGAATAGAATAGAATAGAATAGAATAGAATAGAATAGAATAGAACTTGAAGGGACCTTGGAGGTCTTCTAGTCCAGCCCCCCGCTTAAGCAGGAGAACCTACACCATCTCAGACAGGTGATTGTCTAGTCTCTTCTTAAAAATCTCCAGTGATGGAGCGCCCACGCTTTCTGGGGGCAAGCTGTTCCACTGGTTGATTGTCCTCACTATCAGGAAGTTTCTCCTTAAGTCCAGGTTGCTTCTCTCCTTGATCAGTTTCCAACCATTGTTTCTTGTCCTGCCCTCTGGTGCTCTGGTGAGCAACCTGACCCCTTCTGCCTTGTGGCAGCCCCTCAGATACTGGAACACTGCTATCATGTCTCCCCTTAATGTCTTAATGTCCTATTGGAAACTACCAATTACTCTACTGTATATCCTCTATTCTTGGGTGATAAGGAACAGTATGCATGCAGTCAGGGATGTCCAGAAGAGGTGTGGGACTTCTATCACTTAGACACAGTGCCATTTTGGCACATTTGAATCCCCCGGCTGGCTGCCATTAGAAACAGAATAAAAGGGACTAGAAACTATCATGTAATCAGACCCTCTGCTTAGTGCAGCATCTCAGAAAGATGACCATCAAAGCCTCTGTTTAAAGGTTTTCAGTACAGGAGAACTAAACACTCCATAGCTGCTGCAGTTGACTGCTCATACAGCCAAGAAAAGTATACCTGAAAGTATTTCCTTGTTGTATTTTCAACTCATTGGTTCTGGTCTTGCTCTCTGAATCAATGAAGAATGTCCCCTCCCATTTCTATGTGATAATGGTTCAAGATTACTGTCATATCTCCTCTCAGTCATCTCTTCTCTAGACTAAATATATTAATATCCCTTAACCTTTCCTCCTTGCACTTAATTCTCAGACCTCTCACTACCTTGGCAACCATCCTGTGAACTTGCTCCAATATGTAATTTTTCTTTTTGAGCCATGGTGCCCCATCAGAGCAGGAGACAGTGAAATACAGGTAGATCTCAGTTAGACTCTAGAAAGAGTACAGAGAAGAGCAACAAAGATGATTAGGGGACTGGAGGCTAAAACATATAAGGAACGGCTGCTGGAATTGGGTATGTCTAGTTTAATGAAGAGAAGGACGAGGAGGGACATGATAGCAGTGTTCCAATATCTCAGAGGCTGCCCCAAAGAAGACGGAGTCAAGCTCTTCTCCAAAGCGCCTGAAGGCAGGACAAGAAGCAACGGATGGAAACTAATCAAGGAGCGAAGCAACCTAGAACTAAGGAGAAACTTCCTGACAGTTAGAACAATTAACCAGTGGAACACCCTGCCTCCAGAAGCAGTGAATGCTCCAACACTGGAAGTTTTTAAGAAGAGACTGGACAGCCATTTGTCCGAAATGGTATAGGGTTTCCTGCCTGAGCAGGGGGTTGGACTCGATGACCTCCAAGGTACCTTCCAACTTTATTATTATTATTATTATTATTATTATTATTATTATTATTATTATTATTAGTGCAGTTAATGAATCCTATGAAATGGCCACATTATTCGGATTTGCACTATTCTCAGTGATATTTCTATGGAAAATAGAATAATGGGTTCCAGGTCAAGGGAAATAGACAATTAACATTTATAAACTTATTTTTATATATTTATTAATACAATAATGTGTAACAGTAAAAGAGGATAAAGCCATATCCAAAGCATACCTACTATCTCTTGTATTCTGCTGTAGTTCTTAAAGGGGGGGCTTTTTAAAAAAAGTTTTCCTCAAATGGAACCTCCTTTTTCTCCATTTTCATATACAACAATTAAAGCAAGAGCTACTAACCAATGCTTAGTTTGGAGCTCCCAAAGGAGAACTAACCTTGAGGGAGGGGCTAGCGTGGAAGGGGGACAAACTGTATGTCCCACACAGCTTGTGGCTACAAGTCTTGCAGCGCAGCCATGACACGAAGCAGGCCGGCCACTTTGGCTTTCTAAAGACTCTACACCTGGCTAACTGCCAATTCTAGTGGCCAAAGATGAAGAAGGACATCGAAAACTATGTGTGCTGGACCAGTGTGTAGCCATCTGGCCAGATTGTACAGCCAGCTTAGGAAATTGTGTTCAGAGCAAGTAGCATTTAAGGGGTTAAATGCTGTCTCCTTAAGAGATGGCTTCTGGGAAATGTAGTTTTAGTTGTTACCTGGTTATATCTGTGTTCTAATTGGTCACTGGGAGGGTCTTGTGGTTTATGACCAGACATCCTGTTATGTGCCAGGTTTTATTACCTCTCTGCATGAATCCTAGCCACGAGGCTAGGCTAGGAACTCCGTAGCAACATGTAAGATTTACGTAGAATGGGGAAATCCATTATTCTTTTACCTATGAGATGGGTCCAGATTACAACCTACATTCTAGAAGAACTTCTACAATAACTGTGAGTTAATGTCTTGAGGATACCTGGAATAAAAGTAATTTTGTATGACTTATCCGTTGAGTTTATCTGCCTGTTTCAACTGGAATCCAGCAACCTTCTCTGCATGAGACAGGAAACTATGTAAGGAGCTGTGCAGTGTGGGCAGCCAGTAAGAGGATGCCAGGGAAGAACTCAGGGTTATTACAACAAGTTGCTGACCCATCCCGACCCTGGGAAGAAATAGCCATGGACTTTATAGTTGAATTGCCTGAGTGGGGAGAACACCGTAATCTGGACTGTCATGGACTTATTTTCCAAACAAACCCACTTTGTTCATGCCCTGATGTCCCCTCAGCTCAGAGGCTAGTAAAGATGTTCCTGCAACACATTTACAGACTGCACAGTGCCCAAGTGTATCATCTCAGATCGAGGGGTCCAGTTCATGGCTAGGTTTTGGTGTGATTTTATAAGGATGATTGGGTCCTCAGTTCAGTTTTCCACCCAAGTATAAATGGGGCTGCAGAATGGCTAACACAATGGTAGAACAGTACCTGCATTGCTATGTTAACTACCAGCAGTCTAACTGGGCAGCACTCCTGCCGTTCGCTGAGGTGGCATACACCAATGTGGTACATAATAGCATGGGTTTCACCCCTTTTAAAATAGCCACAGGGTTGGAGTTCGTGCCCATGCCAGAATGTCCCCAGGGATCCCCCTCTTCAGGGACATTAGCCGACTGGGTGGACTCCTTTCAGAGTGTCTGGAGCAACGTAAAGAAAGCCCTAGACCAGGGGTAGGCAACCTTGGCTCTTTTATGACTCTTAGACTTCAACTCCCAGATTCCTGAGCATGGCTGGCTCAGGAATTCTGGGAGTTGAAGTCCACGAGTCATAAAAGAGCCAAGGTTGCCTACTCCTGTCCTAGACAAAGCGACACAGAGCCGAAAGAAAGAGGCAGACAAGAAGCGAGTACCCCAGGGAACGTTCCATGTAGGAGATAAAATGTATCTTCTACAAAGTATTTAAAATTGAGACAATCTTGCAAAAAGTTATGTCCAACGTACATAAGATCCTTCCTATCGTAAAAGTCATCAATCTGGTCATGGTAGAGTTAAAGCTGTCCAGGATACTTGGGAAAGTGCACTCAGTGTCCCATTGCAGCCCGCTAAAACCCTTTAGAGGGTCTAGAATGATACCAGTGAAAAGGAAATCCCCGGCCCAATTATGGGGGGGGGAACCACATTATGAAATCAAAAGGATTTTGGATTCTAGGATTCACAAGGGGAAACTACAGTATCTAGTACAATGGAAAGGTTATCCAATCTCAGATGCTAGGTGGACGAAAGCCCACCACATTAAGGCAGATCGATTAATAAATAAGTTCCATAATAAATACCCCCCAAAACCAGGGCCACAACAATAGAAGAAAGTGCAGGAATTTAATATGTGCTTGTTGTTTTTCAGGTCCTTTCCGACTTTTAAGGAGTCCACCTGTCAAGCTTTGAAGAATGCTTACGCTGCTGTGTCCATTACTGCTTCTTAGCTTGCCTACAGACTCGGAGGGAGAGGAGAGAAGAGACTGCCAAGCTGTGAGAACCAAGGTTGTCCAAAAAATGTTTACTGAGAACTGAAACAGTCTCTCATAACAATTGTCTGACACTTTATTGGAAAATGTGACCTGCACTATTTGGGGGGGAGGGGGATTCTATACTTTTAATGTACTGATTTAGGCACCAATTAACCAGAGCTGGTTTACTATTTATCAGTGCCGAAATGGTGTACTCAATAAAGTTTTGCATTAGAGATTGGAAAGTCTCAGCTGTGCTTACTTCGTTGGGATCATCAGTCGGAACGTTGACAATAACCTGGTATCAATTTATAAATCATGTTAAATCAAATCCAAGCTTAATTCTTACAGTATCTTTTGTTACCATAGTTTACTGAGTTAAGAAAGTTAAAATTATAATCATGTCACAAACTCTGATCTCTGGAGTATTTTAGGGTAGAGATTTTCTGTTTCTGCTTAATGATGTTCCCATAAAGTAGCAAGGACACAGTTTTTTTGGAAGATAATAGAAAACCCTAATGATGTTTGTTTTCTGAACCCATCATTTGAATCCCTATCAATTTTTAAATTAACCCTTACACCTCCTGTTAAGACATTCCAAAATAGAAGTTGCCTCATGTTTAATTTGTGTAGTTAGATCTGCACGTGTTAAAGATCAGTAATCATCTCCGTTAGGTCCTTGGACTGTAATCTATTTGCAGTAGGAGTACTACAAACATATTCCTCATTAGCCGCTGATTAGGACAGCGAGTGCTGGTTTCAGTTTTATCTAAGGAAGCGGCCTTGTTTCTAATTAATACAAAGTTACCCTATAGCCTCATGGTGACCCTGCCTGCACAGGTAATCTGTAACAAACCCCCATGATATCACTTTGATTTCTCTCTCTATTCATTCTTATGGTAGAAGAGATATCATCCTTTCAAAGGGATTTCCATTCTCCAGTTCCAGAATCTCTGTGCACGTCTACTTTCTTTCCCAGTCTTTCAGTTGGATCTGCTTCTTTTAAGTACATCATATCCTTTCAGTGGTTTGTGCTTGAGTACCCTCCCGCCAAGTTCCAATGATGCCTGTCCTGTTATATTTGTGCTCCTGAATTAGGATCTCCAGTTCTCCTTGTTTATTCCCCATGCCCTGTGCATCACTGATTTGGAGTGCTATTGTAATTTGCTCCTGAAGTCTGAGTCCCTACTCTAGCCTCCTGTTTATCCCTTTGTGTAATTCCTTATTCACCCCAATCTTTGGGTGCCATGTCTGCAAGTTCCTAAACGGAGTGATTTACTCTGTTTTAGTTCTGACAGAAGCACCCATCTCAGGTGTTTCACAAAAAAAAAATGCAGCATCCTCGCTTCCCAAAAAAAAGTAAAGAAGCTGCACGGCTATTATAAGCATTTGAGGGGTACGCAAGGTGGTGCGACATGCTTCACCTTGATGAGTCACATCACAATGTACCTCCTCAAAGCAAATCACAAGCAGCTCATTTGGACCTAGAAACAATGACTTCAGTTTCTCTGTAATTATTTTTCACTATCTGTAATGTACTGTGATGTCCAATCCTAACCAATCTTCTTTTCTCATTATCGGATGTCTCAGATTCTCTTGTGTCTTCTTTTTTAGGCCTTACAGGCTCTTCTCTCAACCCACTTAATCTCAATTCTTTCTGAAAGTATGTTGGTAAGAACTGGACCTAGTATTTGAGGTGTAGCCTGTCTAATGCCAGATAAAATGAAACCCCTTCCATGATTTAATGGATCCCATGTGAATTTCTTTTAGCATCTGTATCACACTGCTGATTCACATTTGGCTGATGATCAACTACAGAAGATCTTTTATTATAGATACTATTCCAAAATCAGATATTCTGCAACCTATAACTGCTCACTAGAATTCTTTTTCCTAAATAGGGATATTTTTTTTGTATTTTCAGCTCACTTCCTAAACCTCTCAAGATAACATTGAATTTTATTTTAAGCTTCTAGATCAGAGGTTTTCAACATTTTTCACCTCATGGCACACTTCTCATAGGCCAGACTTCTGGCTTGATAAACCAGAATTCCCCTGACGTCATAGGCTGCTGAAACTCAGGAGGAGAAATGGAGGGTATCCATGAGATTGTTGGCCATAAAAAAGTTAGACACTTCAGTGGGCACACTGAAATCCCCCAAGGATCATTGTCACATAAATAATAATAATAATAATAATAATAATAATAATAATAATAATAATAATAATAATAATAATAATAATAATAATAATAATAATAATAATAATAATAATAATAATAATAATAATAATAACAACAACAACAACAACAACAACAACAATAATAATAATAATAACAATATTAATAATAACAATAATAATAACAACAACAACAATAATAATAATAATAAAGTTGGAAGGGACCTTGGAGGTCATCTAGTCCAACCCCCTGCTCAGACAGATGGCCCTATACCATTTCAGACAAATGGCTGTCCAGTCTCTTTTTAAAAACTTCCAGTGTTGAAGCATTCACCACTTCTGGAGGCAGGTTGTTCCACTGGTTAATTGCTCCATTGACAATGAAAAACATTCTGAAATCTAGAGGTAAAGCTGTGAGATGCAACAATCTCAACTTCACTCAAACAGCTTTTTATAATACACAACATATTATTCGTGATCTAATCTGGAATCGATATGCTAATCAGATATTTATTATTTACCAATCTGTCATTTGACAACATTAGGTCTTATTAAAATTTGCAACATTCTGCCAGTTAGACAAGGGCCAGAAGATGGAGTTACTGTAATGCAACAATCCTGCCTTTTCCTTGAATGACTTCCTTCCTCCGTCCCCTGTATGTTTCTTTCTACACACTTCTAATTATTTAAGTAGTTCTTTCTCCCCCGTGTATCGCACTGTAATGAAGATTCCATAACAGTATTTGGTTTACCAGAAGGAACAACAAAAACAATCACTCCTGCTTGCAGAAAGGAGATCAAGAAGACATTTTCATCAGTCAATGGCAAGAAATAATCCCAAAGGGTGCTTCCCCAAAACAGATACTCAGTTACACATACCAGACTGCTGGTAAGAAATAATGACATACGAGTCAAGAACACACAAATGGGATTCCAAGGAGGTAAGAGTTGGTATGTTGGCGCCTAAGTCCAAAAGGAATTCTAATCTAAATTCAACTTCTTATCCTCTCACTTCATGCTGAGACACTGTCCTTTTTAAAATGTTTGCAACCTAAACTTTCCACATATGCCCAGCCACTGCTGCTGTCAAGGGCCTTGGCTCATGACAGAGTAAATTAAGAGATGCCCTCTCCCCTATAAAATCCAACACAACCAGCAAAAGTCCCATATCCAGTTACTGGGAACTATTTTCACATTGTAGGTGATCTTATGAACTTCTGGGAGGAAGCACTTCAAGAAGAATCAGAGAAGTGAGGCAAACGAAATATTTTCCAGCTATGAACAGAGAAAGGCAAGTCTAACTGAAATTGGAGGCAACAAACAGCCACTGTGATGACTAGTCTGAGCAAGAGGCCATGTTGCTGTTGAAGGCTACGGCAGTGGGGTGTGAAGGAGGGACCTTGCATGCACTGGATGATTAGGAAGGGAGGAGGGAGGGAGGGAGGGAGGGAGGGAGGGAGGAAGGAAGGAAGGAAGGAAGGAAGGAAGGAAGGAAGGAAGGAAGGAAGGAAGGAAGGAAGGAAGGAAGGAAGGAAGGAAGGAAGGAAGGAAATAATTAGATGATGGGATACAAGAAATCCAATCCTCCATCAACCTGGCTGATTGACTTTGTGCTAGGTGACCACGTCTGAAAGGTTGGCTCTTTGGACAGCTAAAGAAATAAGCAAAACTGTAATGGAGAAGACAGGGAGAAGAAAATGGCCCAAACAATGTTTGTAGTTCAGAGGTGATGGCCACTTAAAACACTTTTATCTGTCACAATGCTCAACTTCAAACAAGACAATTAGTCTGATACAAGATAGTTCATATTATCCAGTTTGCTAGACTACAGTACTGGCAACATAAATTCTTGCCATTTTTTTTTTATACGGTTGGGTTGGGAATCTGTTTTCTGCTCCATCTCCTCTTCCTCCTCTATTGATTAGTTAAGTTTGTAATCCCAAGTTTTCTTTACATTCAAGTTGGTGTAGAGAGTATTCCCTCCTCCAATTTTTCCTGACAACAACATCCCTGTCAGGTTGATAAGCTAGTCTCCAAAAAAGGAAAGACCTGGAATCACCCACTAAGTTTCCATCAATTTGATCCTGAGTCTTCTCAGTGCTAGTCCAACCATTCGCCACACCGTCAGTGACTGCCTCCTCTGCTTCCCTTATTCCTTTTGCTCAATTATCCATCATTCCTGGGATTCTCTTTCTCTCTCTCTCATCTGCTGTTTGGCTGGTTTTGCTGTTTTCTCATCTCATCTCATCTCCTCCGCCTCCTCCTCCTCCTCCCCCTCTCCTCCTCCTCCTCCTCCTCCTCCTCCTCCTCCTCCTTCTCTCTCTCTCCCTCTCTCCCCCACATAACACACACACTTCCACCTTTCCTTTATCTCCATCTTCCTAGGTACACTTGGATGTTTTTTCAAGTACTATCCACTTCTGTATTTTCTCTTCATAGATATTTAGTATTTATTTACAAGCTTGATTTTTTTTCCCCTAGATGTGAAGCCAGGCATGTACAAAAATCCTTAAGATGCTATAAAGCTGCTGAGGTATAAAATGGAAAGTGCTTACCCTGCCTGTACAGAAATATCTCACTGGTAATGGAAGCTACCAGCGCTGGGCATAGTAAATCTCACAGAGTTTAGCCTGTTTGGTTAAATTGCAATGAGGAGACAGAGAATTTATTCTGCTTCCCTGTCATGCCACACACACCCCACCATATGTTTGGCCTTCCCAGCATTCCCTGCTGAATGTCTTGGTTGGCAGGAGACAGTTCTTGCTTCAACATCCATGCCAACTGACATTCCATCAATATTCATGTCAAATGACAGTGGGAAAGATTAATCAATGGAACAGCTTGCCTCCCAGAACTGGAGCTTTTCAAGAAAATATTGGTCAACCATTTGTCCAGAATGGTATAAGGCAGGGGTCTTCAAACTTGGCCCTTTTATGACTTGTGGACTTCAACTCCCAGAATTCCTCAGCCAGCATGCCTGGCTGAGGAATTCTGGGAGTTGAAGTCCACAAGTCATAAAAGGGCCAAGTTTGAAGACCCCTGGTATAAGGGGTCTTATCTTGGGCAGGGGTTTGGACTAGAAGTCCTCCAAGGTCCCTTCCAGCCCTATTATTCTATGATTTTATGATTCTGTGATTCTATGATCCATCCCACTGGTCCACCCAGGGAGTGGTTATTGGTATTCATTTATCTGTGCAGGCAGCATATTTTGAAACAAGTAAATAAACAATGTAGATTTGCTGTTGGCAAATGTTTAATCGGTAGGGATATATGTTAGTGGACATATGTGATTAGTTCCCTGGTTTCCCATTGAAAATCATCTATGTCATTGTTTCTTAACCTTGGCAACGTTGAGGAATTCTGGGAGTTGAGGTCCACACATCTTAAAGTTGCCAAGATTGAGAAACACTGATATGAGTGGTTGTGCTGAAGCCGGAATGAATCTATGCATTGATTCTGGAAAGTTAAAAGATGAATGCAACAAACCCTTAGGGAAGGCTCCCAAAAATGAAGAGGGGAGAGAAATTGTCCAGCACTGAAGGAGGAATTACTGGTGTCTACCCTTAATTCCAGATGAGACCAGATACAGAACAAACAAGGGTTAAACTCTGACTACTTTTAGTTTCTGCTTGAAGAGATGGTGGGGGTTGTCAGGAGGATCTAGAGGTCACTGTGGCATTAGGAACCAGACCTGAGACAGCTGCAGGAAAAAAGGGATGGTGAACTTCTAAATGTCCTGTACATGCTACATATTGTGAAAAAAGCTCTTGCATTCATCAATGTCAGGCCCAGAGTTTGAATAAATTTGAATGCATTCAAGCGTGTTCCTTGCAGCTTTCTACATTATTTTCCAGTTTGAATTATTTCATTCACTTTTTTTTTTTAAATTCTTTTTATCCATCTTTTTATGTCCCTCCCTTCATCCTCTCCCCAACTTTCCTAGGATACATAATAGTATCTTTGGGTCCCTGGGCCTTTGAGCAATGTTCACACTGGATAACGAGATGATCCTTTTAGCTTTGGGTACTAATTGCATTTCCCTCTGGGCTGCAGTAGAAAAGACACTATTCAATTCACAAAGAAATAAAGTGCAGTAGTGCACTTTTTTCATAGTGGTCTTTAATCTTTCAACAACATAAAGTAGAATTTAATTTTTTTAAAAACCTATGTAGACTAAAATCTTCAATTTCTCTTCTACATACTATCCATCCAAAAGAATAGTTATGTTCTGAAGAAAGAGATGAGTAACTCAAAGGCACATTTTAGTCATCTTTGTGAAAACAAAACTAGTTCTGAGGCTTCACAATCTCAATATGCAGCTCCAACATACCAAATAAATGCAAATTATGTCCTTAAAAATTGCAGCCCAAAACAGGATGCTGATCACCATCAGCCAATTTGGCACCTATACATTTTGCTTTCGATGTACGTTAACTTTCTCCTAAATTGGAAACTTCAGGAGAAATAGATTATGACAGCTGAGGATGATGTGTGAGGAGGATACAGTACAATTTGTATAGTTTGATGTTTTTTTTTCTGGCTGGAGGGAGCATCTGTTATGAAGCTCTCACTCCATGTCCAGTAATTTCGTTCCACAATCTGTATTAAGAGGCAATACAAAAAAATAGATTGGAAGATGGTAAGATGTGATTCAGGAGAACACAGAACTAATAGATGCTCTAGCCTGTATTGAACATTTCCTCTCTCGTTGGGTTGTGAAAGCTCTTGGCTGGTGTGTGCATCTCTCACTCGCTTTTCCTCTCACTGTTTTTGATTTATATCCCATTACTTTGCTTGTTTGTGCCTTGCAGACATGAATTTTTTCCCTGACATCTCCTCATAGTAGAGGGGAGTTTTGTATGGCTGACTTCACATTTTCAGGGGATGTAGACATCAATTAAAATAATTTACAACATCTGATCCATCGTTATTAACAGCATTAATCCTGCCACACCCCTCATATTAAGTGCTGCTCACTGGGCAATGGAGAAATCGAGAAATGGTGGGTAACATGGTCCACATGAGGCTCAGATGGAAGCTGCCACAGATGAGGACTCCAAAACAAAAGCTTTAGGAACACAGAACAGGTCTAGTGGGTTCAACGGTGAGCTTTTGAAAGAGAAATGCATAATTTCGAATTAAAGATTGTTCTACGAAGAGGTAGCGCCAAATTTACCAATATTTCTTGCTAGAAGTACCCAATTGATATTTTTTTTAAATCCAAATTTCAAAAATTAGAAAAGTATAGACAGCACGGCTTTTATGTTTGAAACTGAAATAATTCCTTAGGATGTGAGGTTGGTTTTTTTTTATATATAAAATGACATTGACTTAAAGTTCCTGTTTTCATCTGAAGTATTTGAATTTCACTTCAGAGCAAAGTAAAATTCAATGTGACCACCTCAGAGTATATGTTCAGAACTATACATGATGCGTGATAGTTCAAAATGATGCTTTGCTTTAATTCAAAAGGATCTTTTCCTTTTTGACCCAAATTGAACATTACTGTGTAGACCATAAATACTCTTCCATCAGAGACATTGCAGGGAAAATAGTGAGACACAGAAAAACAGAAGTGATGGATAGATTCCATGTCATATATGAACTTAGGCACACTGTGAATCACACGATGGAGGAATGTCTTGTAGAGAAAAACTTATTCACAGTTTTAGGTTGATTGTCAGTGGTCCCATTGTCATTGGAAGTAAATGAGGCCTTCCTAGGTGTTACTTTCCTCACTTACTCTACTGGATTATTTGGAATACCTTGTGTGAGGACAGAGATGTCTGGAAAAAAAGACCACGATAGGCCTTCTCTCAAAGTCACAAAGCTGTAAGGAGCTATTTGGGTCCTCAAGTCAAACCCACCATTCATTTCAGGAAGCTAGATTCAAGCATTTCAGACAAATGGCAGTAGAGCTCCATCTCAAACACCATCTATGTCAGGGGTCTTCAAACTTGGCCCTTTTATGACTTGTGGACTTCAACTCCCAGAATTCCTCAGCCAGCGATGCTAGCTGAGGAATTCTGGGAGTTGAAGTCCACAAGTCATAAAAGGGCCAAGTTTGAAGCCCCCTATTCTATGATATTCACCATTTCTCTAGGTAACGGATTCCATTTTCAAACTCCTGTTAAGGATATTTTCCCTAGCCTTCCCAACATTCAATCAGAACCTGCCTTGCTGTAATTTAAATCCATAATTCTATTTCATACATTCTGGAACTAAAGAGAACCTGCTATGTGATTTCCTTCCTTTCCCATATTTAAAGGGTACTATCAATTTCTCATCACCTTTCATTGTCTTTTCTCAAAGGTAATCATTCAGATTTTTCAAGCTCTCTTCATAGGTTTTCCTTTCTAATCTCCTGATCATCTTCGTTTTCCTTCTCTCCGCCTGCACCAATTTGTTTGAATTCATTTTAAATTGTGTTTCTTGGAATTAGGCAGGGTAATTAACACAGGATCTGGCCAAAACAGAATTTTATTTAATTTTATTAAATGTGTACAGAGTCATGAAGTAAGCTGCAGCTCACAAAAACATTGTTGTTGTTAGTTGCGAAGTCATGTCCGACCAATCGTGACTCCATGGACAACGTTCCTCCAGGCATTCCTGTCCTCTACCATCTTCTGGAGTCCATTTAAGCTCACGCCTACTGCTTCAGTGACTCCATCCAGCCACCTCATTCTCTGTTGTCCCCTTCTTCTATTGCCCTCAATCTTTCCCAGCATTAGGCTCTTTTCCAGTGAGTCCTTCCTTCTCATTAGGTGGCCAAAGTACTTGAGTTTCAACTTCAGGATCTGTCCTTCTAAAGAGTAGTCAGGGTTGATCTCTTTTAAGACTGACCAGTTTGATCGCCTTGCAGTCCAAGGGACTCGCAGGAGTCTTCTCCAGCACCATAGTTCAAAGGCCTCAATTCTTTTGCGCTCAGCCTTTCTTATGGTCCAACTTTCACAGCCATACATTGCAACTGGGAAAACCATGCCCTTGACTATACGTACTTTTGTTGGCAGGGTGATGTCTCTGCTTTTTAGTATGCTGTCTAGATTTGCCATAGCTTTCCTCCCCAGGAAAGCTTTTAATTTCTTGGCTGCAGTCTTTTAATTTCTTGGCTGCAGTCCCCATCTGTGGTGATCTTGGAGCCCAGGAAGATAAAATCTGTCACTACCTCCATTTCTTCCCCGTCTATTTGCCAGGAATTGAGAGGGCCGGATGATATGTTAGTCAGAAAAGAGGCTACCAAATTCCTGGTCTTTTTGCCATCACAGGCTAACCTGGCTTTTCTCCTACATTTCCTATAATTTAGAAATTATCCTTAAGCATAGAATATAAGAGTTGGGTGAGAGATTGGAGATCATCCACTTGAAATCCCTACCCAGTCCAAGAATCCATTGTTTGTAGTTGATGCAGCCTAGCATTTCATTTACCTTCTTTGCAGCAGAGAGCCAATTTGGTCTAGTGTTTAAGGCACCCGGCTAGAAACCAGGAGACTGTGAATTATAGTCCCATTGTAGGCATACAACTGGCTGCATGTCTTTGGACCAGTCACTTTCTCTCAATCCAACCTATCGCACAAGGTTGTGTGGGGAAAATAGGAGGATGAAGGAGTATTAGATACTGTAGGTTTGCTGCCTTGAGTTATTTATGAAAATATTTAAAGCAGGATATAAATACATTTTAAAAATCACATTGCTAATTCATATTCAGTTTGAAATCAGCTACTTCGGTCTGTTTCTCCAATCTATCAAGATCATTTGAATTTCTTTCTATTTTAAGATCTTAACTATCCCTCCCAATTTTCTATGAACTAAAAATCTGAGAAGCATTTTCTTCACTTGTTTATCCAATTCATTAATAAAGATATAGAAAAGTACACCGTTCAGTATCAATGCTGGTGGAAATCCAATTGTTATCTCTCTCCAGTCTGATAAGGAACCATGGATGAGCATTCTCAGAGTAAAGTCTTCAACCCAGCCATGCATCCATTTAATTGTCATGCCATCCAGCCCATAATGTACTAAGTAGCTGATCAGCTTGTCATTAAGACTTAGTCCAGGGGTCTTCAAACCTGGCCCTTTTATGACTTGTGGACTTCAACTCCCAGAATTCCTCAGCCAGCAAAGCAAAGCTGGCTGAGGAATTCTGGGAGTTGAAGCCCACAAGTCATAAAAGGGCCAAGTTTGAAGACCCCTGACTTAGTCAAATACTTTCCTGAAGTCATGTTAGGTTTACAGTATTTCCATAGTACTGGGAATTGGAAATTCACAATCAGAAAAAAGAGATAAAAATTAATTTGCAATATTTATTTTTGACAAATGTATGTTGGCTTATGATAATTACCATGTGCTTGCAAAGGTCAAGGTGCTTGCAAAAAAGCTGTTATTGGCTCTTCTAGAATAATCCTGTTTTCAATGACAGAATGATTAATTTGTCGTTTGCAGGATCTTCCTTTTTCCCTTTTTGAAAATAGGGACAACATAAGTTCTCTTCCAGTCTTCTAGCATTTCATCAGTTCTCGTAGCTAATGCATGGGAATCTGGTTGGATTTATGGTTTCCAAACTGCGGACCATGGCACTTCATGACACTGCAGCAAATTCACAGAGACACCATATGTATTTAAAATATTTTCAATGTAAATTTGTGTAACAGAGTTTTGCACCATCTACTTGAAAGTCATATCTTTACCATACTATGGGTGCCGTGAACCACGTAAGCTTAGGAAACTCTGGTCTATCAAACTCTTTTTGATATTTTAAATGCATTAAGATTAAATTGGCATTCCCTTGTCAAATTTCTGTCAACTTCAAGGTTCAATACAGCTCACGTAGTTTGTTCTTTACAATTTTCTATAAGGTTGCCAACCAGCTGTGTCAGCCCTCTTGCTCCCTTGGAGAGACCCATGATCAGGAGAAACAAAGCATAAGCCTGTGACACCCCAGAAAAGCAATTTAAAAGATGAAAGCTTATTTTAAAAAACAGGGGTTTTTTTGTTTTGTTTTTACATTAGATAGGACACTGTCAGTTTAGCTAATTTATCTTTTATCTGCTTGCTATTAGACAAGCTAGGTGATAGTCTAGACCAGAGTTTCCCAAACTTGCTTGGTTCATGGCAGCCTTAGCATTGTAAAGATATGATTTTCAAATAGATGTTGCAAAACTCAGTTTCACAAATCCAACCAGAAAAAATACAGGGAAGATATTTTTTAAAAAAAAACACAAATGTGTTGCAGTGAAATTTTGGAAGACATTCTGATGCAACTTAGCAGGATGAATGAATCTAAAGGACCTCGCATCTCTATTATTGAAATGGAATGTGAGAATGACCCTGGGAAAAGGGAGGGCAGAGACTCTACTGAGGGAATCATCAGATAAAAGGTGGAGAAGCCCGCACATGAATAATGGGAAGAGAAAGAAACTTGGAAAGGATCTATCCTAACTAATCAGGCGGTAAAAAGAGACAGCAAGAGATTTGTCCTTTCCATATTACATGATTCTGTTAGTGGAGCCTTACAATTAAGTAGAATAAGTTCATCCTGTCATGTTTCTTGTCTGATCTACTTGGAAGATTGACAATTATGCTTAAAGATAAAGATAGGCAAATCTTTATAAACAAATTGCAAATCAAATTGGATTGCCTTTGAATCTTGAATCAAAATCATAGAATCATAGTTCTGGAAGGGACCCCTGAGGTTTTCTAGTCTTCCTTGAATCTCACATTTCTAATTCAAACTCAGTCAACTGATTGGCACAAGTCTATGCACTTTCCCAAATGTAATCTGTTGATCATGGGAAAACGGGGAGGACCATATTATAAGATATTAGCTACTGCTCTTTTGCATTAAAAGCCCACTGCCAAGCAACTCAATCATCAGTCTCCTTGGCAGCTGACTAAACTAAAATTCATTTCTGCCTTAGTATTGGTGGAAATATCTCTTCTGCAGAAGTAGCTGCTATTTTTCATGTGATTTCACCAAAGGGATGTAGCTGATTAGCTTAATTGAAGATCCGAAAGGATGGGGTACAAAAGCCCTTTTTTGTTGCCAATTGTTTCATGTACTGCAGTCAGTCAGTCAGTCATGTGTCTGAAGCCTAAATTTTATTGTATGGAGAATGTAGGTATTACTACTTCACTCCGTTAGCAATCATACTCAACCAGAATTCATTAATGGCTCCCTGTTAACCTTGGAAGAGATTACTCTGTGCTGTTTTTTGTATTGTTGAACCCTTTATATAAATGACCTAGATGAAAGAACCAACTGCTTATTGAATGTGAAGATTATATGAAAATAGACAACACCACAAGATACAAAAATATTGAGCTAAAACCAGCAATCAATTCCACAGAAATATATGTGAAGTCTTATAAGACAGTGAGATATAGCTTGGGAGAATATTACTAGGATAGGCAACACTGCATAGTGGTTGTGTTTAAAGAAGTGTATGTGCAAGAGATCTAAAGTGCTTAAACAGATCACAAATTTAATAAAAAAAACCAGCAGTGCAACAGAATGCTGCAGCTTTACTCAGTACTAGGGGAAATGTAAAGTTCTGGACAGAAATGAAACAAAGTTTTGTCAATCATTTATTATATTATACCGAGCAATGGGTTAGACTAAGTTATCTTTATGATCTTTAAGGTTAAAGATCCATTGTTATAGCTTTCAGTGTCCCTTTGGAACACACTATTCAAAGCTTTTTCATTAAAGGCTGCAACTGATGGCTGAAGCATAACCCATCAATTATGCCATATCTTCCACCCAAAATGGGTTTTAAAAAAAGTTCCCACCCACTGCTGTAGTGCTTGGAATCAGCATCCTAGCTACTGCAGTAATAGAGGGGGTAAGGAATAGAAAGGATAAAGTTTAGTCAGTTGCCTTCTTTTCTCTTAATTCACCCCCCTCCAGGCTGCCCTCAGATATTCAACTATTTAGAGAAAAACATTTTTCGCCATTATAGAAACAAGCAAAGACTTTCCAATCCTTTTGAAGTCAGACCAGAAGATGGTAGGGCAGTGGGAACAAGAAACTGTTCCAGTATTAGCTTTCAATGCCTTTTTTTAAAAAATTTTCTGCCTGTTTGCAAAGTGATGCAGATGCTTAAAGTTTTTTTTATTGTTCTGTTGTTGCTGTTCTTGTTGTTATCCCTTGACTACAAATTATCTCAAGCCTGCCCCATGAATTTCTGAATTCACAAGGTAGTACAGAAAAAAAAAAGTCTAGAGAAAAGCCATTGCTGTAGGTTTAGATAATTTGATGGTGATAAACTGTCATGAACAAAACTTCATTGGGGAAAAAAAAAACTCTTTGAGAATGTAACTTGAGTAAATATGTGTCAGCTAAAGAACAGCTCTTTTTAGAGCGAAAAAAACTTTTGAAAAATAGTACTTTGCTTCCTTTCAAAAGATTTAATTCCTTAACTCAGCTTAATTTCATTCCAATGCATGCATTGGTAAGAAGATCCTAGTGACGTGCATAATATAAGACTATTCTAGTCTTATATCATTATCCTGAGCAGGCAAACCCTTTTCCTCAGGATTCACATGACTCAGATTTTATTTATAATATTTAAGTTAACTTACATTTTACTTACTGCGCACTGGTATAAAGATTGTTTTGGTTAGCCTTTATATGATATTAGTGCATCCTTCAAAACTCTTCAAACACCCTCAAGAGCCTTCTAACCCTATGATTCAACTTATTTGTTTATTTTGTTATTTCCTTCCTTTCTAGTTTTCTCTAGTTTTATTCCCACTACAACCTTGTGGGCTAGGTTGAATCAGAAATGCACAGGGTTGTTTTTTTTTAATAAACACAATTCAAGGGGGAAAATATTCTGTTAGGAGCCTTAACTGCATGAGTAGAAATGAAACAATACAGAAAAGTGATTACGCTATTTGGAGAATGGCTAATTTTCTGAAAAAAATAACATCAGAATGGTGATCCTTCGATAAGCGTTAGCCTAGAAAAAGTTTTATTTTTAATACATGACTTTATTTTCAAATATGTTAGCGTATGTATGTGTGTGTATAATATATATGTGTGTGTGTGTGTGTGTGTGTGTGTCTGTCTATAATCAAACTTTTAATAGAAAATTTAAAAGTATTATTTGATTGTTTATGATGAAAATTTGAGAGAATTATTGAAGGTTACAAGATACCCTACCATTTTTTGGTATTATCAGGAAGGGATCAAATGGAAGGAAAAAGGGGGGGGGGAACCTAAAATAGGACAAGTACGGGTGGGGGGGAGGAGTACAAGTTCTCTATGAAAATAGTGTTCTACTAAGGATATTGTTCTTTCAACAGTGGAAAGTAGAAGGAAGGAAACAAGTTCTGGAAGCAGCTTCAAACAGAGTGAAAAGAACTAGAAGAGTGAGGAGTTATGCTAATGGCAGTATCAAAATGATGTTCAATAAAATGAAGTGAAAGAAGCTGTGCATGAGAAAAGAAATACAATATAAGAAATCAAATGCAGCAAAAAAATGAGGATGAGAATATATGCAGTATAATGTATATATGTACAAAAAAAAAAACAGTTGCAGAATGTTGTCAAACAGTGCTAGGAATGGTTAAGATTATAAGACACAGAGAAAATACAAAGTAATTTCGATGAAAATAAACATTTATTTTGTAAGTGAAGAGAGGTAAATAAGGGGCCTCCAACAAGCGTAAAGGGAATTTAAAAATAAAAGTGATTAAATTATTTGGGATAGTACTGGAGTGAGGGAATTTTGAAAGGAGCATTTTAAAGGTTTGTAGGGCGATATTAGAAGTATATTGAAGAGCAGAGTTGAAACAAATGTTTTAAATATACTGTCTCCCCAATAATAATGAAGAGGAAGTCATCAGCGCTGTGAGAATTTTGAAAAATGAGATGGCTGTTGGTGTGGATGGTGAAATTGGAGAAACATTAAAATATGGATGTGCTTTGCTTATGATGTGTAGCTTGTTTTGATATGTGTGAAAAGATTGCATCTGTGCTTGAGGATTGGAAGAATGCAGCCTCAATATAAAGGAGTAAAATAACATGTGTGAATACTAAGGGGGGTGTTTTTTATGCTCTGGTTGAGAAGATATTTGGCAGAATTCTGACTGAAAAGACACAAAAGATAGCAATAAACAAAGGGTGAGAAATGTACTAATGCTGAGTAGAGGATATGCTTGTTGCCACCTTGTTATTCTGAACTGAAAACTGGGTGTGTCGGGAAACAAAAATAAATCAAATGCAATAGGAAATAGGGTACTTAAGCGATGTGTGCAGAAAAACAAAAAGATGGAATGAATGTGGATTAATGAATGAAAGAAGTACTTTAGATGGAGTACTTTAGATGAAGTACTTTAGATGGAGTACTTCATTCATATGGAGAAAATGAATGAAGACTGAATTACAGAGCAAATGCCTGACGGAAGAGTGGATGTCTTAAAGGAACACCAAGAAAGTCGTGATTGAATGGTGAAATCCTGAAAAAGAAGCAGATTTAAAGAGGGAAGGAATTGTATGTATGAAGCGATCTATGGATCTGCAGAAGCAACTGTGGCTTGCAAATACACAAAGGTTTGAAGAGATACAAAAAATGGAGTTGGGGAAAACTAATTCTAGCTCTTTCTTCCTCCCTGCTACAAGCCTGTCTTTAATATGTTGGGATTACTAATTATTTTCTGTTGCCAGTCACAAAAGTAAATAGGGTGATGAAAATATATGTGTACGCATAGGAAATGTTTATTTTTAAAAACCATATATCCTCAATTAAGCACACTCAAAATGTCACAAAGGAGACAATTCTATGTAGAATGTTTCAATCCAGAATTTTGTTTCAGGCATTCAGTGCTCATAATTCTTTGATATAATTCTCCTCTCCTAATTATACCCAGCCAAACATGGCGAGGAGCTGTTCAGTTATTCATTCTGTTTGATAGAATCAGCTGCAGTTTCACAGAGGCTAGGAGGACAACAGTACACTGGTCTGAGATGGGGGAGGATATGGGGTGAAGCACAGGTGTTCCATTTATGCCTTCTGATTTTTAAGCCTTAGAGGGGGTTTTTTTTGTTGTTGTCACTCTTGCCTAGGGGAGTTTTCAGTGAGCGTGTGTCTCTCAGGCACATGGCAGCCCTGAGTGGGTAACGGTGCAGAACATAAAGTGTTGTCTATTAGGTAAGGAGACTGGTTAATACAAAGAGTTGTTGGTAATAACAATGTCCTTTCAATGCTGACAGAGACAAAGCACCTGCATGTGGTGTCTACTGCGTGATGGTTGCAGGGAGGTATTGGAGAGCATTTGAATTTCACATCCAGGGAGAGTCGCCTATCATTAAAAAACCCTAATTTCAGTGTCAGGTGGAATTCCAGGTAATCGATCATGGTGTCAGCAGACACAGTCTCTTCTTTGCTGCCTCACCTCTATGTCAGCCTTGGGATTTCCAATTAAATTTATGGAATGAATCTGGAGGGAAATAAGAGGGAAGCAAGCTGGGGAAATGGGGCATTTACACCAGAATCAGCAAGTTTAAGGGGCAAGTGGGCAACTGACACAAATCCATGCATACCAGAAGTTATGAAAGCCTTCAAACAAGGGAGAGAACAGTCACTGTACCACAAAGCAAATTGATTCTTGGTAAGGAGAAGCGAAACATTTTTGCACTCAAATTGCATCATTCATCACCAAACCAAATAATGTCATTGTGCATTGTTTGGCCAGCACGAAACTTTGCATTGACTTTCATTTTATTAGCTAAAATGCTATGACTGATTTCCAAGGGTTTTTGAAACTGAAGGTTCTGGTATATGACCGTACTTCACTATTCTTGTCTAGTTTTTTTTCTGATGCTAAGTCTTTCCTTTATGGTCATATTACAATTGTATCTCCAGCTGTATTGCTGAAGTGTCAGAAAATTCTTTCATTGGTAGGTTAAACTAGTTTGTCTCATTCCCTTTCATCTTTCAGTCTGCATGCTATTTATGGCTTATGTCAGTGTAAAAGTAGAATGATGCAGTGCACAGAATGTAGAATTTAATATGCCCTTAATAATATATCACTAAATATATGAAGTAAGCCTGAAAGAGTCATTCTTTTAATCTGCCCTTTCTCACAAGGCCTTTCAGAATTAAATGTGAACTGCAAGACACTTAGACAGAAGGAGAATTGGGTATCCTTCAGATTTTGGGTTAGTATGACTTGGATTCCCAATGGCTTGATTGCTCTGTGGAAAGCAGCAATGTCTCTGCCAGTAGGTACAAATCCTCTTTCTGAACTTAGTTTACCAGCGGATTGGAGGCAATGACGTAGATGACTGGAATACAAGGGGCAGAAAGCAGATTTGAGCTATAACTGAGTCATCAGTGGTGATGGCAAAGTGGCAATCTTTCACTATCCTATTGTATTTTTGAGCTGAGTCAAGCTGAATTTTTCTAGAAGTTCAGTGTCCTCACAAACCTTCAAAGTTTGCCGTGACAGATATTACAAGCACTCTGAAATTACCGTACTGGTTATAGCTGCCTCAACCTGGATATCTATATATGGTGCAACCTGGGAGTGGTTTTCATAGTACCATATGTCTCTGTTTTGTGGAATTCATTTTAATTTCTGTGACCTGGGGATGCAGGGAAATATTCTGCTTCCTCGTTTAGTCCTTACTGTCTTGACATATTACACCTACTTACTGAAATGGGGCAGGTGGTAATTCATACCTTGTTTTGAAGAAGGGAACTAGTCATATCATACAGATTTGAATCAGTGTGGATAGATCAAAACTTTGGCTTTTTCATGCACCTCTTTTTCCTAGACAAAATGTTCAAGGTGAGGGCAGCAGAGCATTTCCTGGCATTCTTGAAAGATGGAATTATAATTTTGTTTTTGAACAGATTTTGGAACCAAAGGTATCTTGATTGCCCTGTAAAATTATCAACGATAGAATATCAATCTATCAACAGCTTTCATTACTATTAGCTATGCCATTTTTTGAATAGAAGGGGATCGCACTTATAGTTCAGGGTAAGAGGCATTATAGTTTGGTGGTTCAGTTGCCTGCCTAATTTTATGGAGTTCCATGGGGTTCTAGTTCAACCCCAAGCTTTTTAATATTTAATATGTAAAATATGTAATATTTAATATTTAATATGTACAATTCCTGAAATCATTTAAGTATGTAAAGTGCCATTAGGCAATTGATACCTAGCTCTTTCTCATTTTTATAAGTCAAACAATGATCCAAGAAGATGGAAGAGCATAAATGACATATCAATGAAATGACTGAAATAAAGGAAATAAAGGACAACCTCCAATTAAACATCTATGGCATGTGGCATTACTTAAGCCAGACAAAAATCCCTTCAGATCCAACTGTCTTCCTATGTTGTCCATACAAGAATCATCATTGTGAACCAAGCTTCATCTACTATGGATAAATAACCAAAGCAAAGAAAACGTTTTTGTCCAGGAAAGCCATATGCAGGGCAAATTCTGAATCTCACTAAGTTTATCCAAACCACTTGAGAGATGTGAAATCATAGGAACAGTTATTCTGTGATCTTTCTGCACAGGAGAATTTGAGGAGTGGGGAGATGTCAATGGTGTCAAAATGACAGGGACAATCAATTGATTAAAGCCTCGTCACTTTATAATATGTATCACATAAATCACACAAATGTAACTTGTGCTGAAAATGCTGAAAATCGCGACTTCTGTGTCAAGCTTGGAGTACATGCCAGATGTGGTGAAATGGCTTGTGACAAAGAAGTATGGGGACATCACTCCTCTTTAACATTTATATGAACAAGAACCAACCCACCATATATAAAAAGCTAAATTAATGACCTAGCTATAGCAACACAAATAAAGGAATTTATTCAGATTTAAATGATATAAATGGAAAAATTAGAACAAATGCAAATAAGTCTTGGGTTTGCCTCTTCCATTTGCAGAGTCAAGGAACTGAACTCTTAACTGGAATGGGACTTATCTGAATAACAATAAAAGCCTAGCATACCTTGGAATGACCACTAATTTTCCATTCAAAGTACTTATTTATCACATATTGAGAATCAGAGAGAGAATCTAGAACACTTACAAACTCCCATTGGTAGATACATCCTACAGACATCATAACTGCTGCCTTGGCCCTCTATTACTTCAGAGCTGAGTAATACAGATCATTCTATAAAAAAGTGGACTGTTATCAATGATTTAGATGAGGGAATAGAAGGGGAACTCATGAAATTTGTGGATGATAAACTGGCAGGAATAGCCAACACCCCAGAAGACAAGCTCAGGGTTCAAAAAGATCTTGACAAACTTGAACAATGGGCCCTATCCAACAAAATGAGTTTTAATGTGGAGAAAAGCAAAGTTTTACATTTAGGCAGGAAAAATCAAAGATATAAGTACAGATTAGGTGAGACCTGGCTCAAAAACAGTAACTGTGAGAGGGAACTTGGAGTCCTAATGGACGATCACTTGACTATGAGCCAGCAGTGTGCAGCAGCAGCCAAAAAAGCTAATACAATCCTGGGTTGTATAAACAGAGGCATAGAATCAAGATCAAGCGAAGTATTAGTACCACTTTATAAAACCCTAGTAGGACCACATCTGGAATACTGCAGCCAATTTTGGTCACCATATCACAAAAAAGATGTTGAGAGTTTGGAAAAAATTCAGAGAACAGCAACTAAGATAATCAAAGGCCTGGAGACTAAAACATACGAAGAACGGCTGAAGGACTTGGGTTTGGCTAGTCCAGGGGTAGGCAACCTTGGCTCTTTTATGACTCGTGGACTTCATAAAATGGCTGGCTCAGGAATTCTGGGAGTTGAAGTCCACGAGTCATAAAAGAGCCAAGGTTGCCTACCCCTGGGCTAGTCTAAAGAAAAGAAGAAATAGGGGAGACATGGTAGCAGCATTCCAGTATTTGAGAAGCTGCCACAAAGAAAAGGCAGTCAAATTATTCTCCAAAGCAGCACAGGGCAGGACAAGAAACAATGATTGGAAACTGATCAAAGAGAGAAGCAACCTGGAATTAAGGAGAAACTTCCTAACAGTGAGGACAATTAACCAGTGGAACAGCTTGCCTTCAGAAATTGTGGGTGCTCCATCACTGGAGGTTTTTAAGAAGAGACTGGACAGTCACCTGTCTGAGATGGTATAGGTTCTCCTCCTTCAGCAGGGGGCTGGACTAGAAGACCTCCAAGGTCCCTTCCAGCTCTATTCTATTTTAAATTATCACAGGTTGTTTGAAGCTGAAAATATATACATTGTATATTCTCACTGGAATAGCCCCTCCAGACATCTGCAGAATTATAGCCTGTCAGACTAAGAGAAAATAACAACTGGAAGATGCTGCACATCTTCTATATAACTACATTTTGGAATGAGGACACTTATGTAAAGCTTTATTATATGAGTGAAAACATTAAATAGCAGATTGCCTTCTAAGGAGAAACTGTGGCAGACACAAATAAAGAACTTTGCAGAAGATGATGTGGGCAGTAAAGTGAATAAAAGTTCCCTTCTGGATCAGGGGAAGAATGGAAACAATCAATGGAACACATGCCTTCTGGAGTTATAGGTACTCCATAATTGGAGGTTTTTGAGGAGAGATTGAACAGTCATTTGTCTTCTTCTTCTTCTGCCATATCCGTTATCGGACGTTGGCGATCATGTTGGCGATCCTGTTTTTATCAGCAGCCGCACGAAAAAGTGCTGCTGAGTTTTGTCCAAACCAGTCCCTTAGATTTTGAAGCCATGATGTTCTTCTTCTGCCTGGACCTCGTTTGCCTTCAATCTTTCCCTGTAGGATTAAATGGAGTATGCCGTACTTTTCTGGGTGTCGCATCACATGTCCGAAATATTCTAACTTTCATTTTTTAATTGTTTTGATGATTTCCCTTGGCTTTCCCAGGCTGCTTATCACCTCCTCATTTCTGATCTTGTCCACCCAGCTTATACGTAACAGCCGCCTGTAAATCCACATTTCAAATGCTTCTAGTCTCTTCGGGTGGCCTTCTGTCAGAGACCAACTCTCTACTCCATAGAGCAGGATAGAAAAAATATAGCATCTGACAAGCCTGATTTTCAGTCTTAGGCTTATGTCGTGACTGCAGAAAACCTTTTTCATTTTGAAGAATGCTGTTCGAGCTTTCTCTATCCTTGTCTTTACTTCAGCGGTCATGTCCCAGCTTTCATGTAAATTAGAACCGAGGTGCGTGATCCTTTCAACTTTTCCTAGTGGTGTTTCTTCTGAATTTACTGGTGGTAAGTTAATGGGTTGTTTGCTGATGACCATGACGTCATTTGTCTGGGATGGTATAAGGATTCCTGCTCGAACAAGGGGTTGGATTGGAAGACCTCCAAGGTCCCTTCCAACTCTCTTATTCTATGATTCTAAGAATCTTGATTATGGTCCAATAACTGCCCTCATTCACACAAGGCCTTATACCTTTATTTGCTATGCTTCTTATAATTCCCAAAAATATCTTCCAAGTATGTTCAACTTTTCTTTAGTGAGATTATTCCATTTTAGTACCTGCAAAACCACAATGCTCAGAATAGGCTTTCTCCACTATAGTTTGTTTCCTCGGTTCGCTACATGCTTGTAATAGTTAAATATAGTTAATGCCTATAGTGGCTTTGGAGTTAGTGAGTTTATCCCCCATGAACCTATATGATAAAAATGAAGTTTGCTAAAGGAAATTCAATTAACAATAACATATCTAAGTATTATTTTTATCTTACTTCCAGGAAACTGCCTAGAGTCACTCTGTGAGGGAGATGAGCAGTTTCTTATATATATATACGTATACACATAAACATGCACATACATGTGTACACACACACACATACATGAGAGAGAGAGAAACACACACATGTACACACATGCACATGTACATACATACAGGGGGCCATAGTTTTTCCATCTGTTTTATGTAATTCAGTCTCTAAGTAAAGATTTGGAAATACTGCATTTTGAGAATTCTTAATGGTATTGAGAATATATTATGGCTAAGAAAACACATTCCTTTCTCAACCAAATGAAGCCATTGATATCTGGAATGCTGATTAAAAGCCGTGGGGGCCATTACTGTTCCTAATGGAGGTATTGGCATCAAGTGGCTCCAGAAGTGAGCAGCACCATTACACAGAAAAGTAATGTGCTCAACCTTGATACCCCCAATCAAAATGGGGGGGGGGGGGACTTCGCTTTTTATGCTAGAAGAAAATTACTGGTGGCACATTTTAGGTTCAAATGACTCCTTTTTTTATTATATAGATTACAGATGCTATAAACTGTTCATAAAAGAGGGAAGCCAACCCAAGGCAATTTGAATGATGGTTAGGGAAAACGTGGCTACGATGTGTTGATCTCTAGCAACAGACCAATTACATCTGAAAATCTTTAAGGCATTTCCAGATGCCACCTCATTGCCCCTTTCTATGATCTTTGAGAAATCATAGATGAAGGGCAAAGTATTCGGAACATTCATTTTTCTCCAATCCTTTATTTTCAAAAAGGGGAATAAAGTGACCTAGGTCACTGATGATCGGAGATCAGATCAGTTTTAGGATATTGGTACTGAGCAAAACTCTGAAAGATTATTAAGTAGTCTTTGTTTTAAAAAAAGGAAGAATTGTTTGGCAGGTGCTAGAATATTAAATTAATCTCAATTCTTTTTTAACAAACCAGTTTAGCTGACCATGGGAATGCAAGCACAGTCTGCTGAATCATGATTTCAGCAATGTATTCAACCAAGTATTCCATGAGATTCTAATGGAGCTAATATGATAACAAGTGAGCAACACTATACTACCATTAGATAAGCAATATTAGCCAGCAAGGCTATGTCAATGTATCCACATCAGTCTAGAGGGAAATGTTATCTTGTGTACCATAGAGCTCCACATTATATCCACTGTTGTTCATCATATAAATAATTCAGAAGACAGATTAAAAATTATTATCATGTTGAATGACAGCAAAAATCAGCAAGAATAACTTCAAAAGAGAGTGAAGTTAAAATCAAATGTATGGGGAAATGGGCAAACTTGGCAGCAGTACATGTGAAAAGGCCGACTTAAAATATCGCATCCAGTTCTGGATATCACATTTTAGAAGGATGCAGATGAACTGGAGCATGTCCAGAGGAGATAACAAAGATGAGAATGGGCCTGGAAGGAAAAATGGTTGGAAGTATACAGTATGTCTAATCTGGAGAAGAAAAGTGTGCTGGAGATTTCTTAGATGTAATGGCTGTTCACTAATGGAATAGACCAGGGGTAGGCAACCTTGGCTCTTTTATGACTCGTGGACTTCAACTCCCAGAATTCCTGAGCCAGCCAAGCTGGCTCAGGAATTCTGGGAGTTGAAGTCCACGAGTCATAAAAGAGCCAAGGTTGCCTACCCCTGGAATAGACTGTCTTAGAAAGTGGTGGAGTGAAGATGCTTAGAAGTTGGATGGCAATCTATTGGGGATATTGCATTAATATAGTTCTGCTCTAGGCAGGGGGTTGGACGACATGATCTCCGTGGTCACTTTCAAACTGAAATTTAATAGTTTGTGATTCTTTGACAAGGTAACAATGTAACAGCCTCCTTCTAGCCAAATCTTCTTGTTGGTTGTGACATATCTACCCAGAAATCCAAACAAATGTGGTCTGCTAGTTTTCCTGATCCAGAGAAGCTGGAAATAGAGCATAATTTGGTTTCTCATAGAAGAGCTACATAGGGGGAGCTACAGATGGTAGGCTGGCAGTTAGAAGTAACTATGGTAGTTAAGATGGACCTACACAGCTCTGGACTTGACTATATGGACTGGCAAACTGATTTGGAATGAAAAGCCGGGATTGAATAGCCTGCTAATTAGAGAGTGGCCCCAGATCCAGAAAGTGGAGTAGAAAACTATCCAGAGAATGGACAGTAGAGCTGGAGGTAGAGATACAACAGGATCTTTTTGAAGAAGACTTGATGGGAATTGAAAATGATGGAAGATGTTTACCAGTTAGAGACAAATTAGCTGCCAGCCTGATCCACAGAGAGAGGAAAAACTAAGCCCATCCTTAGCTTTAGATTAGAAAACTGGGTAGGGTATAGATATAGAGCAGCATTACAGAGTGCATACCTATACAGAAAGAAAACATGCATGCTACTTGATATTAAGTAGAGAGGCAACAAAGATGATTAGGGGACTGGAGGCTAAAGCATATCAGGAACGTTTGCTGGAATTGGGTATGTCTAGTTTAATGAAGAGAAGGACGAGGGGGGACATGATAGCAGTGTTCCAACATCTCAGGGGCTGCCACAAAGAAGAGGGAGTCAAGCTATTCTCCAAGGCGCCTGAAGGCAGGACAAGAAGCAATGGATGGAAACTAATCAAGGAGAGAAGCAACCTGGAACTAAGGAGAAATTTCCTGACAGTTAGAACAATTAACCAGTGGAACACCCTGCCTCCAGAAGCTGTGAATGCTCCAACACTGGAAGTTTTTAAGAAGAGACTGGACAGCCATTTGTCCGAAATGGTATAGGGTTTCCTGCCTGAGCAGGGGGTTGGACTCGATGACCTCCAAGGTCCCTTCCAACTTATTATTATTATTATTATTATTATTATTATTATTATTATTATTATTATTATTATTATTATTATTATTATTATTATTATTATTATTATTATTATTATTATTATCCCTGTAACAGTAGCTGAGGTTCATGGGAAGTTGGAATTAAAAGGCAATTAAAAAGCTAAGATAAAAAAACGGGGGGGGGGAACCTGAAATAATTCCAGAAGTGCATTTCTGAAGCATGTGGCTTGCTGACATAGTGAGAAGATTTTTCCTCCTGTCCTCCCCACATCTACCTCCAAACCTTGGAATTCAATCTCACAGAAAATAAATAAAGTCCATTTTATTTTTTAAAAGGAACAATCAAAATGCAAAAAAAAAACAACCTCCGCCCTTTAAATAGGAACAATGCAAATTTTCTGCATGGGAGACAAATTTCAGAACAAATACCAGATCACAGCTGGTAAATGGAGTTAAAAAAGGAAAAATCCAAAAGAAAACTCTGCATTCAACACATTGTACTCTGGACAGATCACATGGTAGTGCTGTTCTGTTACAAATGAAGAACACTCTGCCCAAATCTCTTTAAAATGTTGGAGAGGTTTCAGATCATTTACTACAAATCACAATTCTTCAAAATTATACTTTGAAAGTTTTGAATAGTTACAGGTGGTCTATTTCAGAAGAAGTATCTTTCATCTCCCAGATTCCAGTTCTGTTTTTAAACGAACATTCCTGTGGAAGTGCAATTTCACTTAATGACGGACGTTGAAATCTTGACATTAGCTAAGGCTCTGTGTCCCAATAGACATGGTTGGTTGGGGTGGATGTGGGTTGTGTGTGTGACTGTGTTATCCTGAGGAAACACCCTCTTGGGAAATTCCAAATTTGAGCGGATCTCAGATGTGTACTGAGAACTTTTCATATTGAACTGTTTCTTTTAAATATCAGTACTTGTCCAGACAGCCAGTTTTCTCTCAAATGTGCTGGATGGAAATTATTAAAACAAAAGAGACATGCAGTTTACAAAAAAGTTAACATTTTCTCACTGGGAATTCATTTGTATGCTTTCATGACTGAAAATTTCTTATATGTTGTAAAAGTAAGGAATAAGTTTTCAACATTATAATTATAATATTCAATTTTATATAATCCATTAAGCCTGCTAAATTTTTAGATTAATCAAAAATTACTGATTTTTTTAAAAATCTGGGTCTAAATCTTAAAGTCTGAATCAGATGGGTTAGTTATTATTGTATAATAATCTAGTTTAATCATGCCTCTTTTAATATTGACTAAACTTTTGATATTTGACATTCCAATATCCATATATATAATATAAAAATATGCCTAATTTTATGTTGGCTATACATTTGCTATTTTAATCCTTTTTTATTTATTGTACTTGTAAAATTAATTATAATGTATTTTATATATATATAAGGTGCTACCAAATTCCTTCCAAATTATTTTTTAAATTAAAAAAAAATACCAGAGTAACCTACAAAAAAAGATTACATACCAGATTAACATGCAAAAAAAGATTACAAAAGAATAATTACAAAACCAATAATGATAATTGGCTAGTGATTATGGTAATGAAACTACATTCAGTTTCTCATATTCCATAGAGGACAAAGTTATAATCTCACTCAGAGAAGAAATCATATGTGCTTTGACTTTCTAATATTTCATAGTTAAATTTATGGTATAACGTGGAAAGGCAAAAGAGTATATAATTATCCAAAGCACAATGATCTCTCGGTCCAATCTGGTGATAGAGCAGTGAAAGTAGAACTACTTTTTCAGTTTTATTTTGTTTTTTTAACTGCAGCACAATTTGCTGTTTGCTGCAAATGCCAGTTTCAGTACACTCATGGGTGAAATGTTTCCAAACAGTGAAATAGCTAAAAAATATGCATCTGAATTAACAAAAGCCAGTCACCTTATCTACTGCATTGGAAAGAGAGCACACAGTATGTGCCATCCAAAATTAATTACTGAAAACTTCGGTGATTTAAAAAAAAAAACTTTTCATAGACTACAGATGGCAGTTTTGACAAGGCTGACAAGCTCTTCTGAGTGCTTATCATCTTTAAAGCTTCTCAAAGTTCAATTAGGGTGCACTTTCTGGATATGCAAGCAAATAAAACATGGAGATACTGAAAATATTGCAAAGACCACTAAAAATGACTTAACCTACTATTTAGTTTTTTGGTTTTTTGTTTCTTTTTTTTTTGCTTTTTAAAATACTTTTGTAGTAATTGGCAAGTACGGTGAAGTTTCTGTCCAAGAAACGAATTGGTGAGAAATGTTACACGGGAGGCTATACCCACCATTTTAACCTATCTAGTCACAAAATGGGAGGCAAAGGCTGGTTCTTTCCCTATTGTCATTTTACAAAAGTGCCCCTCCTCAAAACAACTTCTCAAAAAAACAACTTCATCCACATAATTTATATAGGCCATTTAGTCCACCAAGTTTAACCTTCTAACCAGCCCAGAAACCCAAATTAAAGAATTAATATTGGGCTGGAATAGTAGCCAATCCACCTTTCTTTTTTGAGGTTCTAACACCTCAACAATAGCAATAGCACTTGGACTTATATACCGCTTCACAGTGCTTTACAGCCCTCTCTAAGCGGTTTACAGAGTCAGCATATTGCCCCCAATGATCTGGGTCCTCATTTTACCGACCTCGGAAGGATGGAAGGCTGAGTCAACTTTGAGCAGGTGAGAATCGAACTGCCAAATTGCTAGCAGCCAGCAGAAGTAGCCTGAAGCACTGCATTCTAACCACTGCACCACAATCCTGATCTACATAATCTTGTCAAAGGACACTCAACCTATCCAAGTGGGTGCTGAACACAACTAAGTGGACAGATGACTCAGAGGCTCTGACATATTCTCAGCATGTTCCTTCTTCTGGAGAATCTCCCTTGCATGGTCATAAAGGTTTGTCCAAATTAGCAAGAGTGACCCCTGGCTGATCTGGGCTAAGTTGTGCCCATTGGCACACATGCGTTTGGCTCAAGTCAAAGGGAGGCCCCTGTCTGCCTGCCTTACCCACACCTCCCTCTCCTCCCATGCCCCCTAGCATCGAGCAAAGCCTGCTTTTGGCTGGAGAAACTCAGTACTGCATGCCACATTGTGACAGATGATTGACTCGAAACAATATCTAAGGCGATCAGGATAAAGTACCAACCATTTCAAGGCTCAGCAGAATTCAAATTCTAATTAGACTTCTCACCACATTCCAAATAAAAATTGTTCCCCTGATATCCTTTTTGCCTATCAGGTGTCTCTCCCTGATCGCTGGAACAAAACGCATAAAGAAAGTGATTAAAGCCATAACAAAGGCATAAAATTGAAATTATTGCTGGCATCACATCTGGGAGTAGAAAGTGTCACCACACATCTCTCCCTGCCCCCTCCCACTGACTCACTGACTAATCCCCCTCCTTAAACACACACAAAGCATGGCAATTGTTGTCCAGAGAAGAGAGACAACATCTTTAGTTGACCGCCCATGTTCCATTCCAGGCCCTCCTCACCCCACTGGACCTACGTGAAGATAGAGGATCGGCAAAAAAGGAATTGCTGATATTTTAATCACACTTGGAACATTTTGTAGAGCTTTTAGCTTTTTCCTAATTCTCATCCTCATTTCCCAGAACCCCGTGAAGTAGGTTGTCGTCGTTATTCCAATTTTATACAGAGGTATAAAATTGTACAGATACTTTCAGCACCTCAGCAAGTGAATCTATGACTGAAATTAGAAGGCTTCCAGATGCTAGTCCAGCCCTTCTATTTCACAACTCCCTATGCTGTATTTTGCCTGCAACCCAAGTTCTGCTAAGTTCTTTGTTTTCTCCCAGAGCACACACCGTTCACAGCCAACTGGCAATAGCATGACAAGGAACTCTATTCAGGTGGTAGAATCACCAGCACTACTGTGTCAGTGGGAGGATTAAGCTATCATCCTCAAAGGAAACAACACTTTGAATGGCCACTTCATAAATAAACACAGTATAGAGATTTCTGCAAAACTTCGTAAATAAACACAGTATAGAGATTTCTGCAAAACACACATGAACAAAACAACAGCAAACACGGGTGCCAAAATACCTTTTCCAAGAAACCCAAATATATTTACTTATTATTTTATTGTTTGAATTAAAAAAAATTAAAATGGTTGCATAGTAGCTATCAAATGTTACTAATTTATATGCGCTTTTGAAGGGTGCTCGTATTGTTTTTTGATTTTTTTTAGTGATATTAGTTTCACTGTTCACTTTGGTATTTCACCCAAAACCCATCAGGATAGGGGTGTGTTACAAATATATTTCACTGAATGAACGGTTCTACTGTTCAATGCAATAAACAGTCAGTTGAGCACATATGAGTAGATATCAAATATGGGCATGAAATATGTGAAGAATAGATAATAGATAACTGTTAAGTAATGACTATGTTAGTTTACCCTTATGCCAAATGCAAAATTCTGACTCAGAAAGAGCCAAAATTAATCTAGAGCAGTAGGTACCTCCATGTCCCTGGTTATGCCAGAATTGTTTAGAAATGTTAGAGAATGCATACAAAATATTCAACACCAAAATTTGTCAGTGCTTTGAAAAGGAAAAAAAAACACCATAAAACCTAAATTATCTGTCTGCTGCTCATCAAACCTTGGCAATATTTTCAAAGCATAGAAGCCGTATACATATCTTGGAAGTTCATATGTTTGCCAATGTCCATTCAAGAAACAATGCTAATACCAAGGCTAAGAAAAATTCAGAATATGAGAAACTCATATATCACATGCATGAAAATGGGCACATGAACATTTTGAAAAATCCTATACATCAAATTATACTTTAGGAATTGTTGTTATTCAACATTTTCTACAATAATCTATAATAATCAAATTTTACTGTTTTTTAATCAAGATGTTATGCATCACTCTTTCCCATTATATTTATAAAAGTCTTCCGAAGTAGATTAAACAAAAATGGGTACACTGTCCAAGTATAATTTTCAGATTCAAAAGAGTTTTCTGTAAACATCACAAAGAAGCAGGTAACTCTGGATCTTCCTTCCATTAGTATGTCAGGGCACCTCAGCCCATATTAATAGATTATATTTTGAAAAAAGAGCCGCTAGCTCTTTTTTTTGTATCATCTGGAAGCATATATTGCATATAGTAGGTGCTCCATCACTGGAGGTTTTAAAGAAGAGATTGGACAGCCATTTGTCTGGAATGGTATAGAGTCTCCTGTGGGTGGATCTAAAAGACCTTGAAGGACCCTTCCAACTCTGTTATCCTATTTTCTATATTCTGAATCAGTGATATGAAAAAACACCTCACAAGTTCCCAGTGTTCAGTGTTATGTTTGGAACAGAGATGCTTTTGGATATGTCCTAACTCTAATCCATATGCTTTCTCCATTAGCTGTGTTTTTCAGGATAGGATTGAAGCTTGATTTCTCTCCTTCATGTACATGCATTATTCCATAATTAGTAACAGAACTGGCTCAGCCCCTGGATTCTGCCTTTCTGTCAAACTACTTCCATAAAATATTCCCCATCTGTAAACTAGGTCTACTCTTTAGATTTCCTATAGAAGTAAATCAGCATACAATAATATTACAACAGACTTTGAGCCTTCAGGTTATAGTAGTCTTTTAAAGACAATAAATCAGAGCTTAAAGCAACAAGGTATTTTAAATGAAGCCCAAACCTACGACTGCCTTCTATTTTTGCCAAATCATGGCCTTCTAAAACTGAGCCAGGGGTGGGGAGGGAGGAGTCATTAAAGAAGATAAAGGATATAGGCTCCTCTGCCTTACCTCAATTATTTCAGGATCACAATAAATCAGAGGTCCCCAACCTTTTGGGCACCAGGGATCAATTCCATGGAGAGAGGTTTTTCCGTGGACCGGAAGGTGCGTGGTTTTGTGTGCTGCCTGCATCCCATGGATGGGGCTTTGCTTGTTTGTGCGGACCAGTTGCTGGCATGCCACGGACCGGTATTGGGCCACGGACCAGGGGTTGGGGACCCCTGCAATAAATAATACATACATAGATTTCTTACATTTGTGACATCTTACTTCTTGGAGAGGGGCTCAAATTATGTACATGTGCCTTATCTTTAACCCAATGTAATATTCTCACCACAGCTGTTTTGGAAGGGACATATAGGAAAACCGCTTACATTTGCCACCAGTTGATAAACCCCTTGTCGGTTAACTTTCCAGAGCACTCCAATAATTTTAACTTGCATGATGTGTTAGAAAACCAGTACAAATCAATTTCTCTAAAAGTAGCAAAATTCTGCAACATTATGTGTAAGCTTTGCCCACAAATGGTTGCCCACATATAGTCTTTAACGTTAGAAGTTAACCTTGCTTTGTTTGTTTTATTGAATGTATTTTTATTGCTCAATGATGAAATAAAATTTCTGCCTGTCACATGTGCATGAATGTCTGTGGCTTCCAAAATATGCATCAACATTTAGGTTACTGTCCAGAATGCAAGTTCTGTACATACTTACATATGTTAAGCATGAATATGTGTTTCATTTTTTTCATTCACCTCTGACTGTGATTAACTCAAACGCAAGCTACTTTTTGCCTGCTGGAAAATGAAATGCCCCAGTTCGGATGATAAAACGTATTCTTTTCAAGGACATTGATCCTATTCCCACTTAAAAATGGGGTGCATTTTGCACTGTTGCAACGTTCTCCCAGAATAAAGTAATTTGAACCCATATCCGTTGCCTTTATTACAGTAAGATTGAAACAGACTTGTGAAGAAGCCCACCGACATTAACAGGATTCTACACTGAACAGACTATTGTGTTGTATTGTGAAACAGAATGATAAGAATTTTGAATCTATTCTTAACTGAATTTAAACTCTAGATTATGAAAGTAGAAAGAAAACAACCCAAGATTATATCCAGAAGCCTGTTTCACGTTTGGGGGGGGGGGTAGTTCCCCAATCCGGGGCTTTTTCTTACGGGAAAATTAACCAATTCATGTGCCTGTGCTAGAAGGATACCTGCTATGCTTTCACATATTACACGGACAGACTTTTTTTTTTAAATCTATAAAGAGAAAAATAATGTACGAACATGGTGTTCCTGTCTTCCATTGGCTCAACCAGTGTTAGGACATATTTCGAATCTCTCCTTTCTCTTGTCCTTTGGATCAGTGCCCTGAAGGATATGCATCTCACCGCTGGATTGCTTAATCTTTTAGCCAGCTGAAGGGGCACCTCCAGAAAACAGTAAGAAAAAGAGAGGAGAGGGAGGGAGGGAGGGAGGGAGAAGAGAGAGAGAGGGAAAGAGACTGAGACTAAAGCGATATAAAATTAAAAGGTAAAAAGCAGGAACGCAAATGGGAGCACTCTTTCAGCTTTCACATTATTAATGACTCTTCAAAAAATCGGCGAGTTTTCCAATCTTCTCTGAGGAAGCGCTTGAAGGAGCTCACAGATGAAACTGACCTTCAAAATGTTCTTTGGTCTTTAGTTAAGAAATTCGCTCACCATTATGGCATCATTAGGGAAACAAGGATAAAATTACTCCATGGTTAATGACCTATAGTATCTCCCCACCAAAATTTGTTTCAGATCTAATAAAACTGTGCTTAACACACTCGGATGAGTTATGAGGACTGTTCTGCAGGGTATTAAAATGTGGAAAATAGATTTTCCGAAGCTGGGGGGACTGGACTTTTCGAATCAGATAGCAGAATGGAATTTTCTGGGCAATAAATTCTTCCATGTCTCAATTTCATCTCTCTCGCTCGCCCTGTCTGTCTCTCTGTCTCTCTCTCTCTCTCTCTCTCCCTCTCTCTCTCTTTCTTATTCATTCTCTCTCTGAAATGCAAAAGCAACATGGAAATCTTTATAGAACAGAGGCTTATATAAACTTCAGCGGGTTTGTGAGGGAAGAATTTCCTTTTATGTTTTTAGTTTTGTGTTTGGGTAAAAGTTATTTCTTGGAGGCATCGGCTTCCTTCACTAAAGCAATGCTACTGCACCTCTTTCTCAAAATGGAAATTTGCATTTTACCTTAAATGGTCTGGCATTCAAATCAGTTTTTGAAGACCGCCTTGGTGGCTAAGGGAACTCAGAACATGTGCTGGAGAGAAAGCCATTCCTTCCTCCCTCGGTAACTGAGCCTAAGGACTGTATCCCCCTTGGCATTTCGGGTGCACCCATGCTTCCTCACACCCACTCACCCACCTGCCCATCCACCCCACCACCGTGCCACACACCCATATATACACATATGCCATCTGCACAACAGCATGCAACACATCCACGGCCCCTTGCTAACTTCTATGAAGGTTTGGTCCATGGAGGCCTGGATGTAAATAAATGCTGGTGTGTCCATATTCAGCCGGATGGAATGGAAGACTGATATGGAGGCATGATGCGGGAATCTTTTCCTGTCTGCAAAGTAGGCAAAAGAAGGTGCCTGGTTCTATAATTTGGGATCATGGGAAGCCCACAGATGGGCTGGGGATAGTGGATGAACTCAGTCCAATATATTGTTGCCTGAAACAGGAATCAGAGTCTCTGGTGGAGATTCTAGGTTAGTGAGGGCTAGTTACTGCCGCTGAGAGAGGTGGCTTGCAAGGTAATGGCATTTTGCTCTCTTTAAACTTTAATCTTTCCTATTAATTCCCAGCAACTGGAGAATGTATGAGAGTTAATGTTCCATGAACGTGTTTCTCACTCGACAGTCTCTTCGAGCTAATTACCTTCAGGTGCTAAATGGAGGGAAATTGCAATCCATTTGGATGTGAAAAAATTTCGCCTTTCCAATCCTCTGTGAAACATTCTTTTTCCTGAGTATTGCAGAAAGAAGGCACTCTTTTTTTTTAATGTTATCCTTCACACACACGCGCACACACACACACACACAAACACCAATATCTCCTGTTGGAAGGAAGGAAGGAAGGAAGGAAGGAAGGAAGGAAGGAAGGAAGGAAGGAAGGAAGGAAGGAAGGAAGGAAGGAAGGAAGGAAGGAAGGAAGGAAGGAAGGAAGGAAGGAAGACAGACAGACAGACAGACAGACAGACAGACAAGACGGTTAGATATAGATAGATAGATAGATAGATAGATAGATAGATATAGATAGATAGATAGATAGATAGAGATAGATAGATAGATAGATAGATAGATAGATAGATAGATATAGATAGATAGATAGAGAGATAGATAGATAGATAGATAGATAGATAGATAGATAGATAGATAGATAGATAGATAGATAGATAGATAGATAGATAGATAGATAGATAGATAGATAGATAGATAGATAGATAGATAGATAGATAGATAGATTTTGGACTCAATGTTAAAGAGGGGAAGAGTCAGAATCTGAGTACATGAAAGCTAACATTGTTTCAACCAATATTTAGCCATGTTGTTTTCACATGTACAGCTACAATGTATGAAAGTAACCTTGGGTGCCTCCAGAACAATACAAATACTTAAAAGCCAAGAGTAGATAAAGTATATTGATATAAGGAATCTGTTCTAGGGCTAGAAAAAAAGCAATTCAACTCAAAATGTAATTACACTGACTCAAACTAAAAAGTACTAATTACAATAATTAGACAAGAAATAATTTCCAAATTATTTCAAAATAATTCTGTTAATTCTAAAGCTTGCTTATTTGGAATTAAGGTACACTGCTCTCTCAAAGCAATTCTCTCCGTTAGCGTGCATATAATTTCATTGCTAATCTCCAATGCCACCTTCACCTTCCACACATCTACACGGTGGCCTTTTTGATAATACTGTCTTTTCCAAAATGTCTTTGAAAATTAAATATTAAAAACCAACTAGGGGAGTAGGCTGTCTCATACTTAGATGGCCATTCAGAGTATCTCATTTCTGTCCTGGCATCCTATAAAACAATTCTTAATAAAATCAAGAAACAAGGAGTACATCCCAACTTCAAGTAAATCTGTGCATCAGAAAGCAGCTCAGAGAAGCATCACAGCTGAAAGAGTCTGAAGAATTTACCTTCTAAATCTCATCTGGCTTTTTGCACAAGTTTCCCTGGAATATCCATTTTTTTTCTAAATGTTTCTTCAAAGACTACCAGAAAATGGGGGAATCACTTTATACTATCATGTTAACATGCCTGTGCTCAAGACATCTTGATATCCAAGCACGTCTGAAAATGGTCAGACCAACTTGGTTCAGTGCCAAATGCATTTTAAGCCAGAATTATGGAGGCAGACATTTCGTGATAGTTCCAAAATTAACATGTTTGTTTGTGTCATGATACGATTGGAGGACTCCTCTCTAGAGGAGGGGGAAGGAGAGTCAGAGAAGGAGCGTTCATTGAAACTCAATGAGCAGAGCGAGAAATGTCAGCACAAAAAAGAAGACTACACCAAAATAAAACACAATAGGGAGCAAACAACTTCTTTAAAAAATGACAACCCCATATATAAACATAAAGAAGAAAACTGATACACCCAAATTGAACACAATAGGGAACAAACAGCTTCCATAAAAAATGAGCCTACATATGTATCTAAAGAGCAAGACCGATGGAAATATGTCACTCTTGGAAGAAAGCAACCAAGAGCGAAGCCTCTAATATCTATCCTAGCCCACTCCAATGAAACCCCTCTGGAACTGAACAATCACTTTTATAGCCTCTCCCTGGAAGAAAATATACATACACTCACAAAAGAGCATTCATCAATAGTTTCTTTAAAAAGAGGCACAATCCAGCATTCCTGTGACAGGAAGAAAAGTATTCCAGACTTCCCTAGAGAAAAAAAGACGAATATTGGTGATAGGAGATTCAATTCTTAGGGGAACAGAAATTGTAGTCTGCATACCAGGCAGTCAATCTAGGGAGGTATATAGTGTCCCTGGAGCAAAAATCAAAGATATAACTGAGTTCCTTACTAAAATAATCAACCCCACGGATTACTACCCCTTTCTTCTCCTACATGTGGGGACCAATGACACAACAATGAATTTGAAAACAATAACAAGAGATTACAAACAGCTAGGGAAGAAAGTTAAAGAATTAGGAGCACAAGTGGTGTTTTCATCTATACTTCCAATAAAAGGCCAACATCCAATGAGGGAGCAAAGGATTTTAGAAATGAACTATTGGCTTAAAAACTGGTGCTGTCAACAGAACCTCAGCTTCCTAGACCATGGTCTGCATTACCTAGATGAAGGGCTACTGGCAAGGTATGAACTGCACCTCACAAGAACTGGACAGAATATATTCAGAAAACGACTGGCTCATTTCTCCCCCTAGATGGAAATACACAGACCGACAAACTCCCCCTGAAAGAAAACATGTGTCATGGTTCTGATAGATGAGACCAAATAAAACAGAACTCTGAGGCTTGAGGTTTCCTCTGAGAACATGTTTATTGGATACAAAGTATCAGCACAGTCAAAAGTGAAAACAAGACTAAAATCCCCTCCCAAAAGCAACAGTAATACAAAGTTACAGGCCCACCCCACTGGCTATACAATCAACTATGTTCCCCAATAACACATTCAGCTGGCTTTTCTAATACAAAAAAATATCCTCCCCAGCTGAGGGAAACAGAAATGACCTTGGTTCCCACAGGATAGAAAAATGTTTAGTCTAATAGAAAATGTCCCATTTCCCCCCCCCCCCCAATGTTGTGGCAACCGGAAACAAGGCCAGGTCCGTTGCAAGGTTGACAGTCAGATCCCCTAAAGAGAAAATAAATCCTGCGAAGAAATAAAAGGTGACATTAAGAATCTTCCTGGGGCTTCTGAGGATGTTTATCATAAAATCTCTTTACTAATCGATCAGCCTTAACATCCGTGTTTTTCACCCAAGTGGCCTCTGACAACGGATATCCCCTCCATTGCACTAGATACTATAATTTCCCCTTGTATAATCTAGAATCAAGGATTCGCTTAATTTCAAAATGGGTTTCCCCCTGTACTAAAAGTGGACCAGGGGCATCCTTTGGAGTTGGCCTCAATGAGGACTCCCTAAGAGGCTTTAACAAACTGCAATGGAGAACAGGGTGAATTTTCCCTAACAAGCGAGGGAGTTTCAGCTCAAAAGTCACAGGATTTATCATTCTAATTATAGGAAAAGGGCCAAGAAACTTCGGTGCCAACTTCTTACTGGGCAACCTAAGTCTTAAGTACTTAGTGTACAAATACACTTTTTCCCCAATGCAAAATGGTCTCTGAGGGGACCGCTTCTTATCGGCTTGTTCCTTGTAAGTCTTTGGGTCTTGTGTTAGAGCTTTTTTCGCATTAGTCCAAACAGTTTGCCAAGAAGCAACCCACTGATCCAAGATTTGTGAGGCAGGCGGTTCCTGAAGATATTCAGGCATAGAAATGAACTCACAACCAGTTGCTATTTTAAATGGAGTAAGTCCAGTACTACTGTGCACCATATTGTTGTATGCTACTTCAGCAAAAGGCAAGAGGTCAGCCCAATTAGTCTGTTGATAATTAACGTAACATCTGATGTATGGTTCCACCATTGCATTCTTACATTCAGCCTATCCATTCGTGCTCAGATGAAAAGCTGACAAAAGTCCTTGAGTAGATCCAATTAGCTTGAGGAAATCTTTCCAAAACTTAGCAGTAAACTGTAACCCCCTGTCTGATATAATTCTCTTTGGGGCACCATATATGTTTCAAAAACAGGTGCGTGGGCGAAGCTCCACTCTCAACCTGAGCGGTAGCCTGTGTTCTGGCAGCCGATGCCACGCTAAGGCCTAAGGACACCTCTCCTCTCTTCTCCATCTCAATTTCTGAGTCTTTGTTGTCTTCCTACAGGTGTTAGGTAGGTGACTGGGACTCAGGACCCCAATTAACGATTAGGAGTCTTGGTTTAATGTCATGGTTCCAATAGATGAGGCCAAATAAAACAGAACTTCAAAGCTTGAGGTTTCCTCTGAGAACATGTTTATTGGATACAAAGTATCAGCACAGTCAAAAGTGAAAACAAGACTAAAATCCCCTCCCCAAAGCAACAGTAATACAAAGTTACAAGCCCACCCTACTGGCTATGCAATCAACTATGTTCCCCAATAACACATCCAGGTGGCCTTTCTAATATGAAAAATATCCTCCCCAGCTGAGGAAAACAGAAATGACCTTGGTTCTCACAGGATAGAAAAATGTTTAGTCTAATAGAAAATCTCCTATTCCCCCCCCCCATCTTGTGGTAACTGGAAACAAGGAAAATGGCTTCAGCCAGGTCTGTTGCAAGGTTGACAACATGCAGACATCAAGCAAAGAACAACACCAAACATCCCTAAAAGAGTCACATCAACAAACACACCTGAGATAGACAGAAAAGAATCCCAGACTGCACCCCACAAAAAAAGAAGGTGAGTATTGGTAATAGGAGATTCTATCTTCAAAGGAAAAGAATCAGCCATCTGCAGACTGGACATACAAACCAGGGAGGTATGTTGTATCCTTGGAGCAAAAACCAAAGATGTGGCCGACAACCTAACCAAAATAATTAGGCCCAGAGATTACTACCCTTTCCTCCTCCTTCACATTGGGATGAATGACACAATAAAGAACCTGAGTACAATATTAAGAGATTATAAGCAACTAGGCAATAAAGTTAAGCAGCTAGGAGCACAAGTAGTGTTCTGATCAGTACTTCTAACAAAAGGCCAACCCCCATTGAGGGGAAAAAGAATTCTAGAAATAAACCACTGGCTAAAGGGTTGGTGTTGCCAAGAAAACTTTGGTTTCCTGGACCACGGACTGCACTTCCTACATGAAGGACTCTTAGCAAGGGATGGGCTGCACCTCACTAAAACAGGGAAAAATGTACTCAGAAAAAGACTGGCCCAATTCATCAAAAGGGCTTTAAACTAAAATTGAGGGGGAAAGATGACCAATCTTTAGAATCTCTAGAACATATAACCAGTCATAAATCCCAAGAAAACAAATAAAACAATGATGTAGGGAGTGATGAGAAAAAAGAAAAACTCAAACAACAATCAGGAGATACAGGAAACATACCCAGGGACAGGCATAAAGGTCTTGAGTGCTTATATACCAACGCTCAAATCTTTGGGAACAAACAGGGTGAAGTAGAAGCAATAGTACATGAGGGAAGGTATGACATAGTTGGCATTACAGAAACCTGGTGGGATGAAATCCATGACTGGAATGTACTGATGGATGGATACAAATTGTTCAAAAGAAATAGATCTACAAAAAGAGGAGGGGTAGTTGCACTATATATAAGAGAACACTACATATCTACAGAAATGCACGTAATCAAAGATAAAACCCCTCCAGAATGTATATCAGTCAATATAAAAGGAAAAACAAGTGACATTGCCATAGGTGTATATTACAGGCCATCCAACCAATCAGAAGAAATAGATGAACTCTTTGCTAATCAATTAACAAATGTATGTAGGAAGCATACCACAGTAGTAATGGGAGACTTCAACTATCCGGATATCAACTGGGAGAGAAATTCTGCAGCAAGTGGGAGATCAAACAGATTCTTAACCAACCTAGCCGACAACTTTATTATCCAAAACGTAGAGGAGGGAACTAGAAGTAAAGCTATACTGGACCTAATTCTTACAAATAGAGCAGAAGTGATTGAGGGAGTTGAAGTTGCTGGAACCTTGGATGAAAGTGACCATGTCATATTGAAATTCAATATAATGCAAACACAAGCAATAGAAAATAATCCAACCAGAGTCTTAAACTTCAAAAGAGCTAATTTTAACAAACTCAGAGAGAACCTAGGAAAGATTCTATGGACGAAAATCCTAAAGGGGAAAACAACGCAAAAAGCATGGGAAACTCTGAAAAATATGATCATAAAAGCCCAGTCCAGCACAATACCACTGAAAAAGAAAAACAAAAATTCAAGAAGAAACCAGCATGGCTGCACAAAGCTTTTTCTGACAAACTGAAAGACAAAAAGGACGAGTGCAAAAATGGAAAGAAAGACAAATAACTAAAGCTGATTATGAGCAGACAGCCAGATCATGCAAAGATGAAGTCTGGAAAGCAAGGGCTCAGAATTAACGAAGACTTGCAACAGAAATCAAGGACAATAAAAATAGTTTCTTTCAACATATTAATAATAAGAAAAAAGTCAAGGAAACTGTAGGTCCACTAAAGAGAGAAGATGGCAAGGAAGTAATAGGTAGTAGGGAGAAAGCAATGCTGCTTAACTCATTCTTTGCATCAGTCTTCACACACACAAAAATTATAGTCCAACATACCAAAAAAACTACTGCAAAAGACAAACTAGAAACAAAAATTAAAATAAGCAAGAAAATGGTAAGAGAACATCTATCCGACCTCGACGAATATAAATCACCAGGACTCAACAGATTACATCCCAGAGTTCTGAAGGAGCTGGCAGATGTTATCTCAGAACCATTGCATCATATCTTTCAAAACTCCTGGAGCACTGGGGAAGTACCTGATGATTAGAAAAGGACTGATGTGGTTCCCATCTTCAAGAAAAGGGGGGAAAACAGACCCAGGAAACTACAGACCAATCAGTCTAACATCAATACCTAGGAAGATCCTGGAAAATATAATCAAAAAACAGATCTGCGAACTAGAAGCAAACAAAGTTATAACTAGTAGCCGGTTTGTCCAAAATCGATCAATCCAAACCAATTTTATTTCATTCTTTCATAAAGTGACTAAATTAGTAGACCAGCGAAAAACTGTGGACATAGTATACTTAGATTTCAGTAAGCCTTTTGACAAAGTAGACCACAACCTGCTGCTTAGTAAGCTAGAAAAAGGTGGGATAGACAACAACACCATCAGATGGATCTGTAGCTGGCTGACAAACCGTACTCAGCGAGTAGTCTTCAATGGTACTACATCTACATGGAGAGAAGTAAGCAGTGGGGTACCACAAGGCTCCATCTTAGGCCCAGTATTCTTCAATATCTTCATTAATGACTTAGATGAGGGAATAGAAGGGGAACTCATCAAATTTGCAGATGACACTAAACTGGCAGGAATAGCCAACACCCCCAGAAGAAAAGCTCAGGATTCAAAAAGATCTTGACAGACTTGAACAATGGGCCCTATCCAACAAAATGAGTTGGAGAAAAGCGAAGTTTTACATTTAGGCAGGAAAAATCAAAGGTACAAATACAGATTAGGTGACACCTGGCTCAAAAACAGCAACTGTGAGAGGAACCTTGGAGTCCTAATGGACAATCACTTGACTATGCGCCAGCAGTGTGCAGCAGTAGCCAAAAAAGCTAATACAATCCTGGGTTGTATAAACAGAGGCATAGAATCAAGATCACGCGAAGTATTAGTAACATTTTATAAACCCTAGTAAGACCACACATGGAATACTGCAGCCAATTTTGGTCACCATATCACAAAAAAGATGTTGAGAGTTTGGAAAAAAATCAGAGAAGAGCAACTGAAATGATCAAAGGCCTGGAGGTTAAAACATATGAAGAATGACTGCAGGACTTGGGTTTGGCTAGTCTAAAGAAAAGAAGAAACAGGGGCGACATTATAGCAGTATTCCAGTATTTGAGAGGCTGCTACAAAGAAGAGGGTGTCAAAGTATTCTCCAAAGCACCATAGGGCAGGACAAGAAACAATGGTTGGAAACTGATCAAAGAGAGAAGCAACCTGGAATTAAGGAAAAAGTTCCTAACAGTGAGGACAATTAACCAGTGGAACAGCTTGCCTTCAGAAATCGTGAACGCTCCATCACTGGAGGTTTTTAAGAAGAGACTGGACAGTCACTTGTCTGAAGTGGTATAGGTTCTCCTGCTTGAGCAGGTGGCTGGACTATAAGACCTCCAAGGTCCCTTCCAGCTCTATTCTATTTGATTGTATCATTCACAGTTGCAATTTCACTTTCTATCAGAAAAGAGACCCACTTCCTCTCTGGTACAAGATGAGTTTATAAGAAAGATGTAACTTTATAGTTCCCTGATGTAACTATATGTATATTAGTTCTAAGTTGGAAGTATCAGCATATTTCAGCATATTTTAATGACAAACTAGAATGGTTGCCTTGACAACAATCATATGACTATGTTATCAGTTTGGTTCCAGGTCTGTGCATTTGCAACTGGATGACTTGCCTTCAAGTTGAAGCTGGAATTGAAGTCAAGACATTTAAAGGGGAAGAAATATTTGCAGTATGGGTTAATTTAACTATCCATGCCACCATCAACAGCCCCAGTTTTATATGTGGAAAAGAAATTGAGTAAGCTTTAATGATGTAATTACTACCATACTTTCAACAAAATAACTTTGTATAACTGATATCATCTGCTTCTTTCTGATCTGAGAAACTACAGAGCTATATCACTGCACTAAATTACATAACAGAATTATATAAACATAAAATTACAAGATGCCAATAAAATCATTGCATTCAATCCTCTGCTTCCACAAATCCTGTTTCAAGTATCCATGAGGGGGGCTTTCTAGTCTCCATTTGAATACAATGATCAGAAGGAGCCAAGGAAACTGTTGAGTACAGCATGGACACCTGAGAATATTCCAGATCATAAAGAACTCAGCTGGGAAGCACCTTAAAACTAATGCGGGAATTTGTGGAAATCATTATGGACTTGTCAAGACAAAATCTTGCCAGCCATTTTTTATCTATGCCAGGGGTAGGCAACCTTGGCTCTTTTATGACTTGTGGACTTCAACTCCCAGAATTCCTGAGCCAGCCATGCTGAGGGGAAAGGGAAAGATTTCTAAGCTGAGCCATACTGGCTCAGGAATTCTGGGAGTTGAAGTCCACGAGTCATAAAAGAGCCAAGGTTGCCTACCCCTGGTCTATGACAACTCGCCACAGCCAACTCACCATGGTCAACTCACCCCAAGACAACTCACCACAGCCAACTCAGCATGGGGCAACTCGCTGTTCTTGTTTTCAATTATTTACTGTTTGCAGTACTTGTGCCAGCCCACAAAGATGTATAAGTCAGATCAATCAAATAATAAGGGTGACCTACTGTATGTCTCTGATACTACTTTTTCTCTTGCTGCTGAGTCCTAAGAAAGGTACTAAGGAGAGAACTTGGCTTAGTGTGATCTTCTCTATGCCCAAAGTGCTCTTCACAAAAAAAAATGAATTGGGAGTCACATTTTTTTTTGCCATGTCATGGGTGGAGACATCCTGGGGAATCCATTTCTATTGTAGTCCAAGCTTATTCTAGAAATGACCAAGCATCTGCCTTGCTTCACACTCTGGTGGAACTATCCAACAATGTTATGTGTCTGCTCAATTGCTCATAGTAGTGCCAACCTCCGATGGATTACATGATCATTCCTCAGTCTCCAATAGCATAATGGGCTGAGTTTAATGGACGGTAGCTAGCCCACCCTTGTACTCTCCCCTCAGTCTCTGGCTGAGTCAAGAAAAAGCTGGCACCCCCTGGCAGCCTTATTCTGGTAGAAGACCCTTTTCCTAACAATGGGCTTTCATTGATCTCATCTACTATAGGAACAGCTGGTTGCATTACTGCAAAATTTCTATAATCCCTTCAAACGTTTATGTTGAATAATTCTATGGGATATGGTAATGTGCTCATCTATTTCATATTTCTGTCCATCCTATTTGGGGGGGGGAGGGCTTGTGAGAGCTCTTGTGAAACTAGACTTGTCTGTTGGTATGGCAATATTAACTACCAAAAGCACGTTCTGGCAGCAGATGGATAATCACCATCCAACCTGACCCACTTCAAGTCCTGGAAATATTCCCCAAGTCATTCCAGTTTGTTCATCAAAGAAGAATAGTTAAGAAAAACAGTGTCCCGTTTTCTCTGGGAAAAATGATTCTTCTACTTTAAGGCAAACCCACCTACCTGAGGAATCTGCCTTCTTTTTCTTCTCAGAAAGTGATGCAGACAGGTAACCTTTTATGCCTTCTCTCCTGGATATCTGTCTAGAATTTCTCAAAAGGAATTCTGCACTGACAGGCACAGGCATCGTGATGGTAGTGTGGGAAGTCAGCCCCCCCCCCAGAGAAGGAAATATTAAAAAGGCAGAATATTATATTTCCTCAAAGGATCTTAAAAAGGCAGAAAAGGATGCCCAGTTTTTCTTAATAGCCCCAAGTCTCCCTCCCCCAAGCAGAAGCCAGCTCTGTAGAAATGCAGATATCAAAATCTTGTCAGAAAGATTGGAGCCAGGAAGCTGGGATTAGAAAGACAAAGATCCCTAGAATCAACAATCCCTCACACCAAAAAGTCCAACTCATCACATAGTCATCAGCCACAGCCCCAGGGAAACAGGACATGTCCTTTGGGATATAATAGGATTAACCCACAATCAGAATACCAGAAAGGCACACTCAGACTCAGGTCAAAGTTCATGCCACAGGAACAACTCCAAACAAAAGCTCAAGAAGGTATAAAAACCCACCACTCCCTACTACATGTGGTCAACGTTCCCAGAGCCAACTTTCTGTCTGGCTCTCCTCTTCAATAAACTACAACTTTCTTTCTAAAGCAGTCTCCATTTTGATTATTCCCAGCTTGGATTGGACCCTGATGAAGATTTTTCTTTCAACAGTAGGGGTCCTGTTCCAAATCTGAAGAGAAAGGTGGACCATGGAGGGGTGAAGACATACTTCTCCCTACCAACTTCATTTGGACAGTCCCCCAGGACCCCTTCTGACAGTGACAACCCCAGGATCTCCCAAGGTGGATTACTCTGTCTCAGGCCTGAACGTGAGGCCTTTTGGTGGGTATCCCACCTTATTGTTTCTTTTTTACTTTTAAAAAGCAAAAAGAAGCCAGCATGTTGAAAATCAAAGCATTTCCAATAAGGGAAAACTCACCTCTATTTAGATTCTTTAGATGTTTTGTTACCCACCCACAGTTATTTTGCTAAAATGGGTGGCTGTATAAATGTGCTACTGAATATATGAATGAATTCTTTTTCTCTTTCTTTCATCCGTCGACTTTTCAAGACTCTTCAGCTTCTGTGCTTCTCTATCATATTTTCCCCGTCTTCTTTTCAAATGGTTTTGTTTGCTGCTACTTCCCTGGATGTGATAACAGCCAAGGCTGAAAGGGGACACCTTCAAGACAGCAGAGATGTTTCAGGGGTCATTGTGAGGTTAACAGGTGTGAGCCCACTTAAAAGGCCATTTAATAAGACTTTCAAGGGAATGAATTATTTAAGTGCCAACAGATTTAATTAGGCTAATGTAAGCAGATATGTCACCTGCTGCTTAAAATGGCATATCTGAATGGACTTTTCTAAATGTTAGATTCCAATTCTGCACTTAATGTTTTCCTCTTTGTCACAAACAGATGAAATTAAAGGCAGACTTTGAACCTTAGAATCGAAGAACGTATCAACTGAAGGTAATCTCGTCTAGCCCCCTATTCAGTTCATGAAGACACTAAAACATCCACAAATGTGGATATCCAGCCCCTACCCAAAAATCTCCAACAAGGGGAAGTCTTTTGCTCTTCTAGACAGGCTATCCCATTGCATAATAGCTTTCTGTTGGGAAATTCCTCCTGAACTCCTTTTTTTAAAAAATAATAATAATATCAACCCATCAGTCTTTGTCCTACTGTCAGTTTCAAATGGAAAATTATCTTGCACTTGTCAACCTCCTAAATATTTTTGGATTATAATAAGACTTTCTTTCAGTGTTCCCTTTAGTAAGGTAAACAATTCTCACCAGCTACATTGACCTTTGAATTTCTGTATAACACTGCTTGTCCACGTTCAAATGATGATCTATTAGGATTTAGATCCTTCTTAAATGCACTGCCACCAAGGCACACGTCTCAGTCCTATATTTATGCATGGGATTTTTCTACCCATATAATCATGGAGCAGAAAGGATCAATGTTCACGCTAGTTAAATCACGTAGTAATTATGATGTTGATCTCTAATTGATTACCCGGTCTTACTGTCATCTGCAAAGTTGATAAGCAACCTTGCCTTATTTTCTTTTCTTTCCTTCTTCCTCCAGGTCATTTATAAAAATACTGAATGATATTAGGTTAATGATGGAGCTTTGGATCCTGGTTTATCTTTCCAGGTCAAAGCCAAATAATGTATGATCACACTTTGGGGGAAAACACACTGGACTATAGTACAACTAACACATATTTATCCATCTGATCCTTGAGATCAGGGGTCTTCAAACTTTTATGACATGTGGACCAACACCCAGAATTCCTCAGCCAGGAACGCTGGCTGAGGAATTCTGGGAGTTGAAGTCCACAACTCATAAAAGGGCCAAGTTTGAAGACCCCTGCTTGAGATCATCATGAGATTGTGTCTAATTCTTTCCAGAGAACTAGATCTAAATCCACTTTGTCTTAGTGTAAAATCCGCCATTCTTATTCTACCAAACTTGTTATTCTGTCACAAAGAAGCAAATTTGATATTTTTGACAAACTTATGTTGGCTCCTGTTTGATAGTCTGTTCAGACTTATAAGCAACCTGATAAATGCATGTAAAATAGTTTCTAAGTCCTTCTTCCTCCCTTTTATTTATTTTAAATATTGGAACTATGATATTTCTTCACTAGTCTCAATGGTTCAAAAATCACCATCAGCAGTTCTTAGGTCAATTCTGCTGTCTTTTTCAATACCAAGGCATGTAATTCATCTACCCTTATAGACATGAACTGGTTAGGACACTAACATGGATTCTTATTATTCAATGGCTATTGAACTGTGTTCCTACTTCCCTAATCATATTAAAAAGGGGAAGCAAAATAGGAATTGAGGAGTTCTGCCATCTCACTGCTAGTTACAAGCGTAACATCTTCTCCTAGCAGTAGGACCATCTCTTCATTTTTCTTCTTTTACTATTGACATTGTTTGATCCTCCATTGTTTGAATCTTTCCTATTGTTTTGGAAAGATCAAGATAATTGAGTACTCTCATGTGATTGCAGCTCACTTTCTATGCCCACAGCTTCATTTTTGTTGGTTAATTTTAATAATATTGCTTTTCCTCTTTATCTTAGAAAAGAACTCCATGTAACAGCTCCTCCCACTGAGTGTCTGCTATGTCTTTTGGGCCCTGCTCCTGGTTCCTCCACTCTTGAACAACATTCTGCTCTCAGACATCCCATTCTTCTTGTCTGAGGTGGTATAGGTTCTCATGCTTGAGCAGGGGGCTTGACTAGAAGACCTCCAAGGTCCCTTCCAGATTCTATTCTATTCTATTCTGTTCTGTTCTATAGCTTCCTGTAGGATAAACACCTGTACTTTGGTTTTCCAAATGCATCTTAAAAGAGAAAGACTGCCCTCAAGTCTTCCAACATAAAAAAAAATCCTTCATAAACTCAGATATCCAATGTGCGTGTGCCTTGAAGTCAGTCTTGACTTCTAGGCAACATTTTCAGAAATGCAGCCCATGAATACAAGAAAAATAGTTCTACATAGCAGAACTCCCTGGCTGAGCAATAGGGTTGAAAACTAGAGGACTTCCCACCCAGAATTGCTCTGGTCTTCATACTTCTGCATGAGATGGGGGCTTGATAGCTCCTGGTGCCATCACCTATCTTTCAGGCATTCTATGCTTTTCCAATCTGCTGCAGACACCTAGAAAGTAATTTATCACTATGTAAGTTATTGATTAATCTATTGATTATTCAGAACTGGAAATATCTTCCATTTTACAGCAGACTCTAGGCTATTCCAAATTGGGAAAATGTTCCATTTAATTCTTTTTTTTTTTTTGGCCCACATTATAAAATTATAATCTATATCATCAAATACTCTACTACTACTATCTATGTTAAAGAGCTCAAAACTCAGTTCTGAAGTTCGTAATTAGATATAATAGACATAATAGATTAAACTTGAAGATAATAAAGTAACTTTCCTTAGACACAGAGAGTTGCAAGGTCAATTATATTTTGCCCATATGTTACAATATAAGTACAATTTCCTGGCTTACTCTGAGACAGTTTCAAAATTACTTCTCTCACAAATTTGAGCAGTTGACATTCACCTGCATTTACTTGTTTATTCCTCAACCTATTTGAATAGAAATACAATAGTTTGTTTTTATTTATTCATTCATTCATTCATTCATTCATTTATCTATCATATTTATATGGCTACCCACTTGACAAAGCAACTCTGGGTGGCATACACTGATCCAGTAAAAGACTAATTATCTAAAGCAATTATATAATTATTAAAAAGTATTAAAACTATAAAAGCAATACTAAACCAAAAAGAGAATGATAGGCATAGGAATATAAATAAGGGAGCTGCCCCAAAAAGATATAGATTCATTCTCCAGTCAAAGAAGATATCCCTTGAAAGCACACCACAATAATTTTTTTTTTTTGCACCACGAGGAGGAAAACAAATATTTATTATAATAAAAGGAAAAGCTCTTCTCAAATTATCCTAACTATTAAGAGAGGGGAGTAATCCACATTTTCAATGTACCAAAATGGACCATCTCTCATTGGTTCCTCTCCAACAGCTTCTGGCAAGACCAGCCTCTCTTTGTTTCTTCCTTTTCTCTTTCCTCCCCCTGCTGCTCCTCTCTACCATGATGTCCCACTGCACTTAATGAAATGGTGTTAGAGGATTAGTTGTCCATAGGCATGGAAAAACTGACTCCCAAGATCTTGATGTGGATGCCCTCAACAACATCTGACACGGTTAAATGTCACCTGTTGCTCTGGAAGATATATAATCTGACACAGGATTTCAAATGAAAATAAATGACCCAGACACTGAAATTGTGTATCATCTGGCATGCAAATGTAACCAATGGCATCTTCATCCCAACTAAGTACCATACGCAAGCATGCTAGCATTGCTCTTCTTTTACATTTTTAGGATCAGTCAACCAACCCTTCCAAAGACACAATTCTTTGTCTGTAATGATGATCTATCCTTAGTGAAGCAGGTAAGGGCATTTACATAAAATTCATCATGGTATCCCTTTTTAGAATATTTAGAATATTAGAATATTTCGGACATGTGATGTGACACCCAGAAAAATACGGCATACTCCATTTAATCCTCCAGGTAAAGATTGAAGGCAAACGAGGTCCAGGCAGAAGAAGAACATCATGGCTTCAACATCTAAGGGACTGGTTTGGACAAAACTCAGCAGCACTTTTTCGTGCGGCTGCTGATAAAAACAGGATCGCCAACATGATCGCCAACGTCCGATAACGGATATGGCAGAAGAAGAAGAAGATCCCTTTTTACTTTCTTGGCACCCTCTTCAGGTCAATTCTGCCTTCCCTTTTATGTTTGTTTCATGATTCATTCATTCTTCTACATGATCAAAAAAACTACAATGTGCTTCATTCATTTTTGTATTCAATACACATATAAAGTCTTGCCTCAGCTACTTCCTCAGGAAAACACAACTCTTGAAACAGGCATCACTTCAAAAGCATTCAATTCATCTAATTCCCTAGGGGTCATTGAGTAAAGTTCGGGTTTGGGCAACTTGCCCAAAACTTGGCCCTTGGGATGATCTCAGCCAAGTTGGTGGGTTAGTGAGGAAGGAGGCTATCCAACCCACGCTCACTAAATACATATCTCAGGTCCTGGTATTCTTTTGCTATGTCTGGTATTTGTTCTCCCCTCACAGCTGCCACTGCTTCTTGACAGGGGGCCCTCGGGTGAGTGAGGCAGTTCTCAGCACACTGTGGGGGTCTACTCCTCCCTGGGAAGTTTAGGAGTCCCCTCCTCCAGTTCACCCGTGGGTTCCATGTCTTTAGCCAGGCTAACCCCAGGACGAGTGTCCTCTCCATTCCTGGTGCTACTATGAAACTTAAAGTCTCTGAGTGGGCTCCCATTTTCAACCCCAGGGACACAGTGGTGAAAGTGGCCAGGATGCCTCCTGTGACTGACCCATCTAATTGGCAGAAGGCAATGGGGTTTTTTAGCCTTCTCAAGAGGATTCCTAACTTCACTAAGAGTGGGCTAACCAGGCATCTGGTACATCCCGAGTCTAACAGGGCTTTTAGAGAAGCATCCTGCTAAGTATCAAGGAGGTGTAGTTCTATAGGCATGGTCACCAAGGGGTCATCCTCATAGTTGGTGTCCGAGAACCCTTGGTCTTCCTCCGGTGGGGTTTGTGCTCCCTCCCTCCATTTTGGGTGAGGGGTTGAACTCCATGACCTCAGTGCTCTTCAGGGCCATCTCCTTCATGTGAGGCTGCGATTTGGCAGTTTTCCCACTTGGTGCATGCTCTTCCTTCTTGGCTGGAGTCTTCACCCTGCATTCGGCCACTCGGTGGCCTTCCTTCCCACGCTTGAAGCAGGTAGTGGAACATACCGGCTAGGGTTGAGATCTGGTTGTTTCCCTCTTCCTCTCCGGGGGCAACCTTTTCCAAACTTTGCTGGAGCGGTACATTATGGGCTTGGTCAATTTCGACTTCCTCAGCTAGCACACACCAGTCGTGTAGCCGTGCGGGGGGGGCTCTCAATACAGGCATTGTATAGGTCAGGGGTAGGCAACCTTGGCTCTTTTATGACTCGTGGACTTCAACTCCCAGAATTCCTGAGCCAGCCATGCTGAGAGGAAAGGGAGAGGTTTCCAAGCTGAGCCATGCTGGCTCAGGAATTCTGGGAGTTGAAGTCCACGAGTCATAAAAGAGCCAAGGTTGCCTACCCCTGGTATAGGTCATCGTTTAGGCTGTCCTTGAAACAGCTCATAAGGATGTCCTCAGGCCGGTTGAGCCGACAAGCCAGATCCCAAAATTCCTCGGTGTACTCAGTTACCAGATGATGTCCTTGCATCACTGTCTTAATGCGATCTTGAGCTTTGCAGTCGGCCAAGGAGTCTTCAAAGCACCTTCTTAGGGCTGTCATGAAGTGGTTGAAGTTTCACAGCTCCACCTACAGAGATATGGAAACATTTTTTTTTTCAATTGCGACCCTATTCCTCTGGCACAATGCCGCCAGCTCTTTGAATCCTCCCCCTCCCTCTAGTTTTTCAGGAAGCTGATGAAGACTGGGTTATTCCATCAAGCTGTGAAGACTGAGCTATTGGGATTATCCTTCCAGATGATGAAATAGTTTTCTATTGAATGTTAATTCCCAATTTTAAATATTTACACTAAATGGTTTCAGTGTCAAATTTGATTATTGTTTGCTTTTAATTCCAAATCATAGAATTGCGGAGTTGTTCACTAGTCAAGAGACTACTAACAGGAGCAGTTCATAACCTTCTTAAATAATATAACCACTGAGAACAGCCCTGTTCAGTCAGCCAAGGTCTATCTTAGTTTGGCATTTTTGTTTCTCATAATGATCAGCCTCTGAATGCTCACAAGCAGGAGATAAGAGAAGCATAGTTGGGCCCCTGCAACTAGTATCTGGAAGCATGTTACATTGTGCTTTCATGCCCAATAGCCCTTGGCAGACCTGTCTTTCCTTACTTTATCCAATCCTTTGTTCAAGTTACTCGTGTTCTGTCTGAACTGGTTAATAATTGAGCTCCTAGAACAGGGGTCTTCAAACTTGGCCCTTTTATGATTTGTGGACTTCAACTCCCAGAATTCCTCAGCCAGCTTGCCTGGCTGAGGAATTCTGGGAGTTGAAGTCCACAAGTCATAAAAGGGCCAAGTTTGAAGACCCCTGTCCTAGAATAACATTTCCAATCCATTTCCACTTTGCTTCGAGCTGGCCAAGTAGTGAATGCGCTGCCTACAGAACTTCCAGAAGTTCATGAATAAAATGGCCTTCCTTCACCTGCCCTTCATAGTAATCAGTTTGTAACATTCCCTACACACACACACACATGCGCACACACAAAACATTCCTTTATCTTCCTATATTTGGCAGCTTGGAAATCGTTCTCCCAATCAGCTGCAGTGACTAAAGAAAGCTCAACAATTAAGTCTATCTTCAGTGGACGGAAAAGTCGCAAAGCCTTAGAAGCTGTTGGTGCGTCACGATGGCAGCTCTTTCTGGCAAACCACAAGAAACAAACCACATTCTGGCAACCCCTGTGCAGTATGGCATTCCAACAAACTGAGTGACTGGGTCCTGATAGCAAAATGGTTTTCAAGAGGTTTTCCTGCAGGATAGTGGGAAATGTTGGTGTGTTTACTTTTACTTTATTCCTACCTCCATTGATATTTCTCAGAAATTATATAAAATATTGCTATGGGATAGGAGTTAACATGTCAAGTTCCAAAATATGTTGGAAAAGGCAACTTAATATTCTTTAAAGAGCCTGGCACTGCTACAAGTGAGCAGTATCTTTTAATATTAAGAGAAAGGGAACTAATATGGTAGAGCTAGTAACTAACTGGAAAGTTAGTTTAATTCATGGCTCATGTGCTGGCCTAGAAAACAAAGAGACCGTGAGTTCCAGTCCCACCTTAGGCAAAAAAGCAGCTGGATGATTTTGGGTCAGTCACTCACTCTAAGTCCAACCCATCATACAGAGCTGTTATTGTGGAGAAAATAGAAGAAGAAAGTATTATGTGTATTCACTGCCTTGAATTATTTATGAAAATGGGGTGGGATTAAATAAGTAAATAAACTTTAATTTCTAATTTTAGCTTTCGCATAGAGTGGAACATGCTTTCCGGGTTCAAAAAAGATGGCTGCTAGGGAGTGAGTGCATGAGAACATGGTCCCTGCCCCCCACCCCTTTCCTCCAAGCCAATTAAACTATGGTGGCACTTATATTGATAAAAGGTAGGGGGTGAAGCTGCGAGCAGCAGTACAAAGAAAGAAAAAACTTTCTGAGAAGTGAAGAGGTGGAAATAAGTTTCCTAGGAGGCCAAAAATGTGACCTGTTTTCTTGTGGGGGAGAGGCTGAAGTAAACATTTGGCTACCTGCCCATTCAGAATGTACACCTGACTGACAGTATTTATTATAACATACTATTTTTTTTTAAATGATTTTATTAAATGTACATTTAAAAACAAAAGTGGACATAATTCAACCTCCCTGGGTATAACACTGCTATTACAGAAAGAAAAACAGAAACTTAAAATACCTTCTATAACAGGACAGAGTATAACAAGCTGTACATATAACTTCTGTAAAACACTTCTGTATTTAGATATCTTTCCGTTGTGTCCTGATATAGATGCTAATAGGAAATCCTTGCGTTATCTACTAATCAATCAATAATCAATAATCATCTCAGCGATCCTCCTTATCTCTAACCAATCGTACAATTTTTTCCAAATTTCATAATACTCTGTTTCAGTTTTATTTTTGATCTCTAGAGTTAACCTGTCCATTTCAGCGCAGGACAAAATTTTATTTATTATTTCTTCTTCAGTGGGGGCTTCCTTTCTTTTCCATTTTTGGGCATATGCCAATCTTGCTGCAGTTAAAATATGCAATAGTAAGTAGAAAGATGCTTTGCTAAATTTATCATTAATAATCCCTAATAAGAAGATTTCTGGTTTTAAATCAATTTTTTGTAGTAGTATTTCTTCCAGCCAATTTTTTATCTGGTGCCATCTCACCGACATGCTGGAAATGTAGAAGGGTTCCAGGGACTTATTATCACATGTGGTGGGAATGTTCAAAAGCGAAAAAAAATTGGCACCAGATATTATAACATACTATTCTGGAGCTTTCTTTTACATTGGATTTCACTTATAAATGGGGAATATGTTTGCAGAATTTGTTACAGGATTATGTAGGACACAGTCATGCTGTGATTTATTGTGACATTGATAAACAAAAGATAGGTGAAGATTTTATGAGAGACAGTGCGTTCTGCTCGCAAATAGTTACTCAGGTGCTTGTATGCTTAGGACTCTTTGTCTTTCTTCACTAACAAAGATACTCAGATCTAGCATTGAAGTGAGAACCAAATCAAATCATTAATTGTTCGGATTTATGCTCAGATTATGCTCAGGATGCTCAACAAAAGGCTCAGCAGGGCCGAAATTCTGCAGTTCTGCTCTTAAGATATTGCTCCTTCTACAAACTACTGCACTGCATTGCCACTCCCCTAAACTCATTTAAAGTCTCGACTTTACAACCGCAATTGGTACTGGAATTTGCATCCTACAAGGGTGTGGTCGTAAAGTGAGTCATCATGTAACGAGACCCATTTTTACCATGGTCATTAAGCAAATCGCCATGGCTCTACAGCAGAGCATGCAGTTGTTAAGTGAACCACTTGGTCATTAAGCAAATCTAGCTTCACATAATTGATTTTGTTTGCTGGAAGCCAGCTGGGAAGGTCACAAATCACCTTCATGCCATCCTCAGATACTTCTTCTTTTTTCTTCTTCTGCCATATCCATTATCGGACGTTGGCGATCATGTTGGCGATCCTGTTTTTATCAGCAGCCGCACGAAAAAGTGCTGCTGAGTTTTGTCCAAACCAGTCCCTTAGATTTTGAAGCCATGATGTTCTTCTTCTGCCTGGACCTCGTTTGCCTTCAATCTTTCCCTGGAGGATTAAATGGAGTATGCCGTATTTCTCTGGGTGTCGCATCACATGTCCGAAATATTCTAACTTTCGTTTTTTAATTGTTTTGATGATTTCCCTGGGCTTTCCCAGGCAGCTTATCACCTCCTCATTTCTGATCTTGTCAACCCAGCTTATACGTAACAGCCTCCTGTAAATCCACATTTCAAATGCTTCTAGTCTTTTCAGGTGGCCTTCTGTCAGAGACCAACTCTCTACTCCATAGAGCAGGATAGAAAAAATATAGCCTTTGACAAGCCTGATTTTCAGTCTTAGGCTTATGTCGTGACTGCAGAAGATCTTTTTCATTTTGAAGAATGCTGTTCGAGCTTTCTCTATCCTTGTCTTTACTTCAGTGGTCATGTCCCAGCTTTCATGTAAATTAGAACCAATTTCTAATTAGAACCAATCAGATACTTCATTCATTGTAATTGCCAAATGCCCAAATTGTGATCACATAACTCTGTGTGTGTGAGAGAGAGAGAGACTGTGTGTCTGTCTCTCTGTCTGTGTGATGGTCTTATAGAATACAAAACCTGGCATACTACAACTCTGAAAGGAATAAAGGTTTGAGGCTAGAGACCACTTTAGCCATGAATCTCCACTCCTGGGAATAAAAAAAAAGTGATTGCCTTAATGTGTTGTTGTACATGTCTACCAGCTGCTCAAGTAGTCTCTCGAACAGCAGACAGGGTAGGTTCCAGTGAATAGTCACATCTTGTGTTCATGACTAGCACTGGGCAAGCATCCCTTTTCTTTCTAGGTTACCCAAGAGGTCTCTATAACTATCATCCCTAAATGAATTTTTCTTGATCTTAAAAAACATTTTAGACTCAGTTCCTTTCTCACAAGTATATATTAGAGCACGGGTCCCCAACCTGTGGGCTGTGGCCCGGTAGTGGGCCATGGGCTGCTGGCCATTGGGCTGTGGGACAGGCTGGCCAATGCATGCATGTGTACGCACACACACACCCATTTGTGCTAGTGCCGCAACCGCGTGACATGAAAACAAGATGCCGCACCATGAGGTGCAAAAATGGGCCACTGCCACACCTTGGGATGTGAAAACAGGACATCGCCGCACCTCGGAGCACAAAAACAGGCCAACGCTTCGCCTCAGGGTGCAAATACGGACCGATGCCATGCCGCAGGGTGCAAAAACAGGACACCACCACGCCATGGGGTGCAAAAACGGGACACCGCGCTGCTGCTTGACGCAAAAACAGGCCAACGCCGCGTCTCAGGGTGCGAAAATGGGATGCCATCGCACCTCAGTGTGTGAAAACAGTCCGACGCTGCACCTCAGGGTGCAGAAACAGGGCACTGTGCACTAGAACAGGGCAGGGCTAGCAAGTAGCACGCAAGCGCTAGCCCCGCCCCGTTTGCATCATGCGCATGTTCGCAGCCCTGTGCGCTTACATGCATGTGCGCATGTAAAATGCTTCCCCCTCCCTTTCCCTCAGGTCCACCAACCAAGAAAGGTTGATGACCTCTGTATTAGAGGTTTATCTACCACTCTACAAAACCAAGGATGCATTGTTTTATGTTTCTTCTCTCATTGGACACAGAGCCTCCTATCAGACACACTTGCTGTGCTTGAGAACAATCACTAGTCTTTTTTAAAGAGTAAGTCCACATGAGGTCATCATTGTCACATCCCCAGATTGCTGCAAAGGCAGTTCAAGGTTGTCTTTAGTGGTTCCTTGTGTGGAAGTGATGTTTTCTTTCTTCTCCCAGTACAAAAGTTGTCCTAGATCAATTTAGGTGGTTTCAGTGATGGGCCTGGAAATAATATAGTCTGGAACAACAATCTCCTCCTATTGGTCATGTAAAGAGTCCCTCTTTGAAGGAGTTGGGGAAAGAAAGAAAAAGAAAGAAAGAAAGAAAGAAAGAAAGAAAGAAAGAAAGAAAGAAAGAAAGAAAGAAAGAAAGAAAGAAAGAAAGAAAGAAAGAAAGAAAGAAAGAAAGAAAGAAAGAAAGAAAGAAAGAAAGAAAGAAAGAAAGAAATGCAGTCCCTCCCACCTTCCCTCATCCATCTGGTCACTGATCACTTCAACTCTGTAACCTTTTTTTATCTTAATTGAGAAAAATTAGTACCTGGCTTCTGTAACCCTTTTTTGCAAGGGATGGTGGTGAGTTATTTTTTATTTTCATTGGAATAGGAACAATGATTTTCTGAGAAATTCATGTTTTTTCTTTCACCACATGGGGTAGGAGAAACATTTTAGGGAAACAATGTGTGTGGTTTTGAATTGTTTATTATTTGTTAGTTTTTTTATTAAATTAGTTAGGGATTGTATGGAAATATTTTAATATTTTTTCACCCACATTCACACTCTCTGAGACAAAAAGTTTACTTCTTTGAGTGATTTAGTAATACATCTGAGTGGGTCACTTGCAATGAAATAGACATCCACCTTTATCTTGTAATGTACTGAAATCTCAGGGAAAAGGTAACAGCTCTAGTTTAGAGGGAAGAAAATGTACCTAAGGAGAAAAAAAAAGAAACCAGAGAGTTTTACCTCAAATTTCACCCTGTAAGACAATCTGTAGCATGATTGGTGTCCTACGTCTCCCACTAGTAGGTAACATGGTCTAGACCAGTGGTTCTTAACCTGGGCGATATCGCCCCCCAGGGGGCGATTTCATTTTTCAGGGGGGCGATGGAACGAAAAGGGGCGATGCGGGGGCGAAGGAACAAAAAGGGGGCGATATGGGGGTGATGGAGCGAGACGTTTGGGGGACACTTTTGAGACTTTTTCGTACAGTGAATCGCTGTATATCTGTCATACAAAAACATCAGATCGCTCGCTATTAGTGGATTGAATTGTGTTTTCAAATGTTCCTCCAGCTAGCTTCAGTACAGAACGCCGTACATATGTGAATACGCATCGCTTATCTTCATGCGCGTTGCGCAGCAGCCTCTACCCATACAGTGGCGCGCCATTGGCCAGAATGGGCAGTGATGGAGGGGGGAGCGCTTCTTTCGAAACATCGCATGCTGAGTGGCTGTCCCCTATGACATTATATTTTCTTTGTGTCTTTTTAATCCTTTTTAGAGTGTGCGTGACTATATATACTTTCCTCGAATCTTAATTTAGTTTCAGAGTTTTCGTCTTGAAATTCTTAGTTTTTCTTTTCGGGCATTTCACTTTCTTGCAATTGAATTTTGTTTTTAGTGGTCATTACATTTAAGTGTCTTGAATAAATAAGATAATAATGAAATACATGTATCACGAAGTTTGGGAATAAAGTGACGGGTGGCACCAAAATTTTTCACACAGTTGAGATATGGGAAAAAGACTGGAAATAAATTATTTGCATCGATATGTCCTGATGACAATTTTAAAGAAAACAAAAAAAGTGTTTGCATAAATTGAAGAATTATTTCCTATGTTGTGATTGAGAGGTTATGTTAGGGGAGGGGGGCGATGACAACTTCCTCATTGGCTCAAGGGGGCGATTCGTTCAAAAAGGTTAAGAACCACTGGTCTAGACAGCAGGAAACAGCCCTAAAAATGGGCCGAGCTTTGATCCCACCATCATAGCCTCCATCTTGTTTTGTTGTTTTTTACCATACCCTGAGGATAGGCCTGCAAGGAGGAGAAAGGATGTTCCACATTAAATTTGGGAAAGACAACAATGCCAGAGTTCATTGCTGAGGTACAGTAAAATTCAGCCTTGGGGAAACACAATTTATGTTGACCTACTTTTCTGTTAACTCAAGAATGGGTGAAAAGAGTTTGAAAGCTATTATAGGGATATGCTCAGGAGCTTTTACACTGTCTTACTTCTCAGCATTTCATGTGGTCGCCAAGACAGGAAGACCTCTGATGTGTTGAAAATAGCCATCTTTGGGGGTTGTCATGGACAATCTGGCAGCATTTGCTGAAGCTACTCAGCCTGAAAGCACTTTAACCAGCATTGGAGAAGGCACCTTTCAGGTTTCATCCGTAGTGTGAGTCCTGCTGGAGAAAGCTGAAATGGACTCTAAAATAGAATGAGGTGAAGCAACATGGCTACTTTGTTCCACTCTTAGAAGCAAAAGGATCATGTTTCTTCATTAAGCAGCATTATGGGATGCCTTGTTGAAAGCATCATTGTACTGAGGAAAACTTCCCCAGTCCTCTTATTCATAAACTTTGTCCACATTCTCAGATCATCATTTTAACCATTGTCTATCCACTGCAGGATGAAGGCCTCTTCTGTACGTTTCCAACCTGAGCCAATTGGGCCTGCAATACTTGCTGATGTTGTCAATCCATCTTGTTTTAGGACTCTTTCGTATATGCTTTTTATCAAGTGGGATCCATTCTATGACTGCCTTGGTCCACTTGCCATCAGTTCTTGCTATGCGACCAGCCAATTTCCATTTCGATTTTTTTACTCTCTTGATGTTGTTGTATACTTTCATTTGTTCTCTAATCCATGTGCAGGTCTTTCTATCTTGTCTTGTAATGGCGAACATGTATCTTTGGCTCTTTGCGCCACTTGTAGTTTTTGTATCAATTGTGAGGTTAGTGTCCATGTTTCACTGGCATATGTTAGAGCAGGTAGCACACACTGATCAAAAACTTTTCAGATACAGGAGGAAGTTGTTTTTGAAAATTATGCTTAGCTTGCTGAATGCCTGCCAACCACGTTTAACACACTGTTCAGTTTCCTTTATTGTATCACCTTCCATTGAGATCCATTGCACAAGGTACATGTAGTGGTCTACTACGTCTAGTTCTTCTACAGATATATATTTTTTTTCTTTCTTTGGTGAATTTATTAAACATAACCTGGATCTTTTTCAGGTTTATTTTTAAGCCAAATGGTTCTCCTGCTTTATGCAGCTCTTGTATGTGTCTTTGTAGCTCTTCTAGGTCTTCTGAGAAGAGAACAACATCATCTGCAAACCTTAAGTGATTTAAATAGGCACCATTGATTTTTATTCCATCTTTTGCCCAGTCTAATTTGCGAAATATTTCTTCAAGGCAGACGGAGAAAAGGATAGGTGATACTGTATTGCTTTCTTGTAAACCTCGTTCTATGTTGATTTCCAGTTTAAGATCATTGAGGCAATTTTTTTCATATATTGATTGTAGTAAGTTTATGTAAGCAGTGTCTACGCCTTCGTTGAGCAATGCATTGATTTTTTCTTGCCAGAATACTGAGTCAAACTCCTTTTCATAGTCAATGAAAGCCATGCACAGAGGCATGGTGTACTCGTTGTACCTTTCAATGATTTGCTGAACAACCTGGATGTGATCCATTGTGCTGTAACAACTTCTGAACCCTGCCTGCTCTTTTGGCTGTACAACATTTAATGTTCTCAATATTCTTTTTGCTATTATCTTGGTGAAAATCTTGTAAATGACTGAAAGAAGGCTTATTGGACGATAGTTCTTTAAATCATCTTGGGCCCCTTTCTTGTGTATAAGAATCACTTCAGTATTTTTCAATGCAGCCAATATTTTTTCTTCTCTGAGGCATCTTGAGTATAGTTTTGCTAGTATCTTGTGTAAACTGTGACCACCAGCTTTCAACATTTGAACCATTAACACAGTCATTTCTTGAAGCTTTGCCATTTTTCATTGATTTTATGATACTTCCTCACTAGGATATCTGGCATTTTCTCTTTTGTGGGTGATGTTACTTCTCAGTGATCTTGATCTTTATATAGCTCTGAATAAAATTTTCCAATTATTTCTAATATTTTCTGTCTTGTTCTACACACAGAGCCATCTTCACATTTTTATACAAAAACCTCCTTTCTTGTATTTATAAGCTTGCATTTTGTTCTATTAATCCCTTTGTTTTCTTCAATTGTCTTTTTCACAAGCTTCGTGTTAAACTGATACATTTCTTTGATACGTTTTCTTGCGGTCTTGCAAAGTTCAACGTTCTCCAATTTATTAGTGAAACTTCCAGTATTTTTCACTGTCCATTATTTTTTCATTAAATCAATAGTTTCATCAGAGATTTTTGACTGTACAAAGTGTTTTTCCAGCAGTGCTACAGATATAGCAGATTCAAGGATGTTTTTGACTATTTGTTCATTTTGATCTGTAATGTTCATCTCTTCCAAAACTTGCAATAGAGTAAAGTGATTTGATAGATTAATCTCAAAACCACTGTTCTCCTCTAACAGCTTATCACTCTTTATTTTTGTTTTTCATGACGTCTTTATCATTTTCATACGCTCTTTTCAGCAGTCTACCTTCACTTTAGCTCGTACCTTTCTATGGTCACTTCCAAAGTTAAAACAATTGATGACAGTACAATTGCAGAATATGGTGATAGGATAGGGCAGGACAGAACAGAACAGAACAGAACAGAACAGAACAGAACAGAACAGAACAGAACAGAACAGAACAGAACAGAACAGAACAGAATAGAATAGAATAGAATAGAATAGAATAGAATAGAATAGAATAGAATAGAATAGAATAGAATAGAATAGAATAGAATAGAATAGAATAGAATAGAATAGAATAGAATAGAATAGAATTGGACAAACCTTGTTTGTCTTTATCCCATCCAGTGGAAAGTTTTTCTGTGCAAATCCCACTTAAGCGTATCAAAACTATGCAAAAGTGTGTAACTTTTCCCAGTAAGAAATCTTTTCATATTATATTTATATTTCAACATTGAACATACAATAATCTACCATATAGTGTTTTCATTTTATTTGTATTTACTTAAAGCCACATCTTCTGCAGTGATAAATGTCCAGTTTGTTTCTCTTTCTGAATAGACTGAGGCCGCTATTAAATATAATGAGGTGACATGTTTTAGATGACAGGTTATGTTGCAATATATATACAACCTTAGACAAAGATAAATATTCCAAAATATTGATGGGATATCAACTTGATTTTGTGGAGATCCTATGTATCCTAGTAGGAAAGTTAAGAAAAAAAGCAACTGCATTTTAAACAGAGAATATAGCAATATTTTCTTCAGGCATTTAGAACTAGCAAAACAAAAAAAACCCACAGATATTAAACTGTTTGTATTAGATATGTCCAGAAGTGTAATTCAGGCTTGGGATTACTTTCTAATACATATTTATCCAAAGAATTTTAAAAGAAGAATTGTGTGCACTTCCTATATTTATCAGAATAATTTTGCAAAAGGTATTCCTTCTGTATGAAATGCTCTTTCACCATAATTCCAATCACCAAATTAAATCATAGTACAGTACTAGAACTGGAGACTAAAATAGACGTGGGGAGTCATTTCCCATAATTTGGAAACTATATTCAATGACACCACTTAACATTCATTTTTCTGTTTAGCAGCCATGTCATATTATTTGTGGATGTTCATCATCAAACATAATTTCAAGATGCCTTTACATGCACTTTTTAAAAACTGCTAAGAAGATAGTCAGCATTCTCTGCTTCATAAAGGGTATATCAGAATTGCATGTCAAGGTCTTCGTTAACTCTCTATTCAGTTCAATGGGAGTTCCTAATTTATACCACCTGTTTTGATGACATAATATTATGGCCTTATTGAGATGGGCAGGACCCAAACATTTTTAATACCCAAAGGAAACTTGCAAAAAGATTCCCCTCTATAGTCTTAAGAACTGAGATCCCACAATCTTAGGAATTATGAATAGTTTTTGAAAATTACTTTGAAGTGACATTTTCTACTTTCTGAAATTGCATCCTGGCCAACATTGAAGCTTTTCCACCAGATCCACTTTAATCTACTGTTTTTACTTCAGTCTATACCTAGTATAAAGAAACAGCCTTCAAAACAAAACCTGGTTACTATTTTTATAAAACTGATACAGGTGTTCTCCTATTGATGCTTTTATTTTTTAACATTTACTTGCAAACTTTTCATAAATAGAACAATTCAATAAATTGATCAGTCAGACTAACAGACAGGCAGTGAGATTTTTAAATAGTTCCATAATTATCACAACCATGACTTCCCACTTGGCTAAAAGTTTTAACAGAATAACAGAGTTGGAAGGGATCTTGGAGGTCTTCTAGTCCAACCCCCTACTCAGGCAGAAAACCCTATACCATTTCAGACAAATGGTTGTCCAATATCTTCTTAAATACTTCCAGTGTTTTTCTGGAGGCAAGTTTTTCCACTGATTAATTGTTCTAACTTCAGGAAATTTCTCCTTAGTTCTAGGTTGTTTCTCTCCTTGATTAGTTTTACTTCTACTTCAGTTTATCAGGTTTCTTATTTGAAAAATTGCACAGACTTCTCTATGTCTTAAAGAAGATCTTATATACAAGCTCAGCCTAAATTGAACGTTAAAGTGAATATTTAGTGCATTGAAAGCATTATAGCTTGAAATTTAGACTTTATGACTATAGTCCAGAGGTCTTCAAACTTGGCTCTTTTATGACTTGTGGACTTCAACTCTCAGAATTCCCCAGCCAGGCATGCTGGCTGAGGAATTCTGGGAGTTGAAGTCCACAAGTCATAAAAGGGCCAAGTTCGAAGACCCCTGCTATAGTCAATCCAAGGAAAATACCTTGGCAATACCTAAAGGCTTGATCTTGTTCTCCTGCTTATTCCTCTCCTTGGCTGAGCACAATAGAATCGGAGAGTTGGAAGGAGGCCAGCTTCTGTAGCCCTATATTCAGGGCACAAAATTCAGACTTCAGACTGAAAATTCAAAATTCTTATCCAGCCTTTCCAAAAACATCATGAAGAAATGAGTAGCTTGCAAGATTCCATTGTCAAGCTGAGCATACCTTTTGCAGTATTTCTCCATTCAGTCAAAACCTACTTTCCTGTAGTTTTAATTACCATAAAATTGCTCTTTATGGCACAATTTTCAACCCTGACAACTTCAAGATGTTGACTGTGTAATTTTGGGAGTTTAAGTCCACAGATGTGGACATTGCCAAAGTTGAGAAACACTGCTCTAAAGCAACAAAGTCTTTGCCTTCTTCAATGTGTCAACCCAAGGTATGTATTTAGTTATTATCTTGTCTCCACTGGATCTATATATTTTATATTCAACCTCTCCTATTTCTTCAGCAGTTTCCCATACAACCTTTTCCACCATTTCTGCTATCAGTTTCTTAACATATTTTTAATTATTTATACTTTCTAAAGCATGGTTATCACCTGATGAGGTTTAGCTAGTGAAGAGAGAAACAGTTACTGACAATTATTTGGAAATGATTTGTTAAAATAAAATAAAATCATGTCAGTGGTGTCTTCTATTCAGCTTTGAGGTTGAATATAAGAATGTAAGAACTTTTTAATTCATATTAACAGCATGCTAAGATAGATAATGGCCTATTCCAGGTCTGTACTTTTTTTTTTTATTAAAAACAACACATTCAGGCAAGAAAACCCCCCAAAAAACAAAAACAGCTGCACAAAGATCACAGGAACAGTGACAGCAACATGGTACTTCCTTTGTAGGGGTCAGGATTAACACTTTTGTCTTTGAGGATTTTGATTTTAGGGAATGCCAATGGTTTACTCAAAATAGCTTCACATGACTAGAGGCTCAACATCTCTTCTGATGTTAACTTCTTTGCTACTGACTTTCAGAGATATAATCTGGAGATGGGGCTCTGCAAAGCAAGAATGTAGGTAAGCATTGCTCGTGGCTATGGGTTCTCCACTCCATTGGATTATTGCATAGACCGTTGAAATTAATTTTACTAGTTGAAGTGCAGTTTCCCTCTGTGAAGATAATTTCCAATTTTATTCCTGTCTGCTGGGGAGTTAGTAGGCTGAATAAATTACAAGGCAATGTAGGCATAATCTTGCCCCCTGATTTCTGGTTTCTAGCCTCCCAAGCTTCTGGTTCCTTCTGCCAGCTTCTCATTCTCCAATCATGTGTGGGCTGCACTAGGAATGACAACACTTCTCACTTCTTCCCCAGCTGTTTTGCGCATCACAGAAGACATTAGTCAATGTGGGTGATTCCTCTAGTTGTTTTCCTCAAGATCCTGGCTATTCTACAGTGCCACTTGTCCCTTTTCAAATCCCCTACCCCATGAAGAGCATTGAAAGTCTGAGATGCACACGCTGGGCAAAAAAAAATCCAGACAGAAAGTCATTATATTCTGCTACCAAGATTTGTTTCCAGCGAGCATAGCATTAGTTAAAACATGTATATTCTGCATAGATTTATCCAATATCTGGTTTATAATGGGTTTTTTTCTACGATAGTGTGTTTATTTCAATGACACAAGCTGAAGGGGGATAAAAAAGAATTACTCAAACTCCTATCTTCTCCCTCCACTCCATCCCTGACTGCCAGGGACTATTGGCTGAGAGCACACGATGTTGACACACATCACTCTCTGTTCCTTTCCAGCTCCTTTGCCAAAACATCTCCTGCTGTTTATTTATTTATTTCCTTCTGATAATGGAAGGGATCGTTTTTCCGGAAGAATGCCAGCAGATGATATGAGCCCCAGCACTGATATTGCCAGCAAAGCCTATGCCAGCGTTTTCTGCTGGAAAAAATGATTTTTTTTCCAGAAGGAAACCATGAGTGTGAAGTGGAATCCAAATTTGATTTCTCCGCTCTTTTTCCCCCCCTTATATTTGTTATCGCAGAGCAGCCCACCAGGTGGGGCAATGGAGGAGCTCATTCAGCTGCAACTCAGAGCCTTAATCCAATTTACAGTTTCTCTCAGTGAGATAATTACAGCTGTTAAACCAGTTAGTGCTCTACAAAGAGGCTTTCTTACAAAGCCTCAGCCCTGCCTTTCAAATGCCCCCAAGAGGATAAGGGGTTCTTGGCAAACTGTTATGAGTCTAAGACAGCTTGTATTAAAACTGCTACTAAGCACCTTTTCTCTCTTTGGGCCTTCTTCGGAAATGGCCCTTGCTCTCCTTTTGTTGCATCGATAACGCAGGATAGAATCACACTCATATCTGAAAAGACTGAAAAAAATGTGTGGCCACTACAATACATCAAAGACTATCCCAAAGTGTAGTACTGGGAAGAAACAGACTTAGCCTCATCTAAGGAGTTACACAGAACAATTGCTAGGATGGCTCTTCCTCATGGCCAAGCCGAAGGACTCTACTCCAGTCCTTGAGCCAGCAGAAAATTACTCCAGCAACACATTTTCTGCCCCTACTGATGATTCCTATCTTGCCACAGCACGTGGCTTTTCTACAATATTTGAAGCCCACTGAGAGGGTCTGGTGATTTTCCCTCAGGTTTTTTTTTTGTCTCCACTCGCACCAAACCAGAGCTAATTGTCTTGCTCCTTTTGCATAAATGTTTAGCACTATTCTAAAGCCCCTCAGTTTCCTGCTATTCTCCTTCATAATGGAAAGGGAACTATGAGCAAAGAGTACCAAAACTCTGCCCCAAGAGTATCTACTCCCCACAGGGTCACCCAAGTTATGAAGTTCATCCCAGTTGATATCCCAGATATCAGCTTTAAAGATATTCTATCAGGCTGCAGGGATATACGAAGATACTAGAGACAGATGTTCATTTTAGTGACACTAGCAAAGACAACATTTCATATTGTGGCACTTCATACTACTCCTGTATTTTATAAAGAAAATTGCATGGATAGACAATATAAAGGGACTGATGGCATAGTACTGGATGATGGGCCTCTCAGGTCAAATGATATTTAGTATGCTCGAAAGGAAGAATTGTGTTTATGCTGAAGCTAGATTAAAACCTTTGGGACATCCGAATGTTGATTTTGCCACACAGGGAAAGAAAAGCTGAAATGGTAAAGACTGAATTACCAGTCTATTGAGATAGAATGGAATTAGATGTTTTCAATCAGAAAATCTATTGTTTACTGCTTTGGAGATGAAAAACAAGGAACGTCTTGAATGCCAAGATGGAAATAGTAAGGAGGAAAATATAGTTGAATGGCCTAGGAAACCGAAATGAAGCAGGATTTATCCATTTTCGGTGCATCTAAAGATTTTTTTCATTGCTTTAAATGACCAAAGTGATGCCTATATACATGAACATCACCAGACAAAATATACAGAAATAAAATTTACTATATTATTGGTACAAGGAATTGGAAGGGTTCACTTATAACCATAAAAAGGCCAAGGAATGCATGTAGAACAGATTGCCTACCACTCATGTACAAGGTCTATATCAAGCTAATATGGACAGTGGTGGGATTCAAGTATGTGAACAACCGGTTCTCTGTGTGGATGCCGCTTCCGGAAGTCCAATCTGGGCCTGGGCAACAAAAAATTAGTTACCGGTTCTGCCGAAGTGGTGCGAACCGGCTAAATCCCACCACTGAATATGGAAGAACAAAGCAAATCAGTTTCCGTGACCAGATTTTGAACAAATGCAGCTTTTTCAAAGAGCACAACAGGAATCTCTTTGAAGTCCTAAATATCACTGATAGGGAACCAGAGGTACTATGGAATGAAATCAAAGAAATTGTTAAGAATGAATGTAGAAAGTCCAAGAAGCAGAAGAAAGCTGATGATACTACTTTGACAGCTGAAAATGCAAATGGTTTGCAAACTTTAGTAATGAAAGTCAAGGAGCACAGAGAAAAAAATGGGACTAAGATTAAATATCAAGATCAAATGAATGATACTAGGCACAGTGACCAGCCTTAGAATTGATAATGAAAATATTGAAGTGGTGGATAGCTTCTACCTGTTATCAACAGTAAAGGAACCACCAGTCAAGAAACATGGTGCAGACTAACACTTGGTAGAGTAACAATGAAGGCCACGGAAAAGGTGTGTCTATAGAATCGTGCAGGCAATGATTTTCTCTATAATACTCTAAGCAAAAGCAAAAATGGGACTTTGAAGAAACAAGAAAGAGCATTGAGCCATTTAAATTTTGGTGTCGGAAAAGACTCCAGAGAGCACCACTCAGATCTAAGAAAACCAAAATTATAGATTATATAACAAATCAAACCTCATTCCAGAAATAAATAACCGAACTCGAATTATCATATGTTGGCTAAATGATGCTATCAGACTTGCCCCAACTTGAACCTTTAAGCAAGAACGATCCTTAATTCCATTTGTTGAGAAAGATACACGTTACTAAAGGTCAAGTGGAATAGGGTAGACCAAAGCCAGAACTGAAAAGTGTGCACCAAAATCCCCCAGTGCAGAGGTAGGCAACCTTGGCTCTTTTATGACTCATGGACTTCAACTCCCAGAATTCCTGAGTCAGCATGGCTCAGCTTGGAAACCTTTCCCTTTCCCCTCAGCATGGCTGGCTCAGGAATTCTGGGAGTTGAAGTCCACGAGTCATAAAAGAGCCAAGGTTGTCTACCCCTGCCCAAGTGTAACTTTCCCTCCCTTGGGTGCATCCCCCTGCCGAGCCCCATCGTCCAATCAAATTCAAAGAGATTGTTTGTGGTACGGTTGCTTCACGTGTGGGTTCGAACGCAGCTCCGCTTCGTTCTCAGCCATCTGACCTTGAAGTCACGTCTCCAGCAGATACAATAAACTCTTCGTTACCTCTGAATCTACCCCCCTCCCAGCAGTCTCCCCGGAATTCATGGCAGACTGACACCAAGCGATAGAGCGCAAGCATGAGGTGGCAGTTCTGACATATGCAATGATATAGTTCTCCTGAGAAGTCCATTATGCTAGTAAAGGTGAAGGAATGAAAAGAAGAGGACAACCAATAGTAAGATAGATGAACGTGGTTGCACCAATGAGTATATCATTTTAATCCAATGTTATTTAAATTTTAATTTAATTTATGAGGCCTAAATAAAAGTAATGATTGAATGTGATCCATTTGGAACCATGCCAGAACATGTGCCCAGTATATTTTGCAATACTTACATTATAATTATTTATATTAATTCACCAGAGTTAGTAATGTTACATGTGAAGTGGATTTTGAATTATATTTCCTCACACACTGAATATGAAAGATTAATATGACACTGCAAACATAGATACACATTTCGAGAGTATTTTTTTAAGCCACATTAATCAAAGCATAATTTTCAAATCTCCTGGAATATTTCCATTCTCTTCTGAGTTAGCCATATGTCATAGCCTCCCAATCATTGTTGTTGTTGTTAGTTGCGAAGTCGTGTCCGACCCATCGCGACCCCATGGACAACGTTCTTCCAGGCCTTCCTGTCGTCTACCATCTTCTGGAGTCCCTTTAAGCTCACACCTACTGCTTCAGTGACTCCATCCAGCCACCTCATTCTCTGTCGTCCCCTTCTTCTATTGCCCTCAATCTTTCCCAGCATTAGGCTCTTCTCCAGTGAGTCCTTCCTTCTCATACCCAATCATTGAATTCATTGAAATCAATGAATGACACAATGATTCTCAACAAGGGGCCCTAAGTTATTTCAAGGAGGCCACAGGTAAAAAAATATGTTACAAGGGGGCCATGGCACATGCCGAGGAGGCCACCTGAAAGCAAAATATTTTAAACTGCCAATACTTTCTTGTTGATGACAGAAAACACACTGGTTAATTGCAAGGATCGCATTACTTGACTAATAAATTGCATTAAGAGTAAATTTTGGTATGTAGTTGTGTATTGTAAACTGCATGACAAAAATTATTCTAAATAAAGACACATGCTCTATTTTCAAGCCAAGCATGTAAGAGGCTATCTTTTTCACCAGTGATGAGGAGCTAGATGATAGAGGCACAAGAGAAAAATGAGGTTGAAAGGCAAAAAAAAAAAAAAAAAAGATTACGTAACACTGCTCTAGAGCAACAGCCCGGAACTAGAGTTGACAAAGAGCCTTGATCTATAAGAATCCAGTTTAGAACCATCTTGGGACTGGTTAATCTGTCTTGAATTTCACAAACTATCCCAGGATTCAGACCGCCAATTTTTCTCCATCCAGATCCAGAATACAGTGTTAACAAATCACCAGTTTGAGTTATATGCACACTAAACCCATCTTTTAATTGTTAAGAATTGTGCAGAATTTAAAGGGACAGTTTGAGTAAATGTATGGAGAAAACTCCCTCTTTCTAAGCAGCAGAACAGTTACAGAATTTTGCTTTGTGGGAAGTTGTTGTTGTTGTTAGTTGTGAAGTCGTGTCCAACCCATCGCGACCCCATGGACAACGTTCCTCCAGGCCTTCCTGTCCTTTACCATCTTCTGGAGTCCATTTAAGCTCATGCCTACTGCTTCAGTGACTCCATCCAGCCACCTCATTCTCTGTCGTCCCCTTCTTCTATTGCCCTCAATCTTTCCCAGCATTAGGCTCTTCTCCAGTGAGTCCTTCTTTCTCATTAGGTGGCCAAAGTATTTGAGTTTCAACTTCAGGATCTGGCCTTCTAAAGAGCAGTCAGGGTTGATCTCCTCTAGGACTGACCGGTTTGATCGCCTTGCAGTCCAGGGGACTCGCAGGAGTCTTCTCCAGCACCATAGTTCAAAGGCCTCAATTCTTTGGTGCTCAGCCTTTCTTATGGTCCAACTTTCACAGCCATACATTGCAACTGGGAAAACCATGGCCTTGACTGTACGTACTTTTGTTGGCAGGGTGATGTCTCTGCTTTTTAGTATGCTGTCTAGATTTGCCATAGCTTTCCTCCCCAGGAACAAGCGTCTTCTAATTTCTTGGCTGCAGTCCCCATCTGCGGTGATCTTGGAGCCCAGGAAGATAAAATCTGTCACTACCTCCATTTCTTCCCCATCTATTTGCCAGGAATTGAGCGGGCCGGATGCCATGATTTTGGTTTTCTTAATGTTGAGTTTCAAGCCAACTTTTGCACTCTCCTTCTTCACCCGCATCAAGAGGCTCTTTAGTTCCTCTTCACTTTCTGCCATTAGAGTGGTATCATCTGCATATCTTAGGTTGTTGATATTTCTCCCAGCAATCTTAATTCCAACTTTTGATTCATCTAGCCCTGCCTTTCTCGTGATGTGCTCTGCATATGAGTTAAATAGGTAGGGCAACAGAATACAGCCTTGCCGGACTCCTTTCCCAATTTTGAACCAATCAGTGGTTCCGTGTCCAGTTCTCACTGTTGCTTCTTGACCCGCATATAGGTTTCTCAAGAGACAAATAAGATGGTCTGGTAGTCCCATCTCTTTAAGAACTTGCCACAATTTGTTGTGATCCACACAATCAAAGGCTTTAGCATAGTCAATGAAGCAGAAGTAGATGTTTTTCTGGAACTCCCTAGCTTTCTCCATGATCCAGCATATGTTGGCAATTTGATCTCTAGGGAAGTAGGCACATGCAAAAGTCACCTATTGAATCACTGGAGGGCAGGCTGGGTCAATGTTCAAAGCAAATCAGTCTTGTCTCAACTCTTCATGTGGTGCAGGACACAAAACGTAGCACCCAATGCATTCTTGCTTGAATAAAATTCTTGAGCTGTAGTATGTTGCTTCCATTCCATGATCTATGCTTTGCACTCCCTTTGCACTGCCAATTCATTCCTTACTTCCTTTCCCTGCTTAGTCAGTTCTTTGTTCTATACAGGACACTTTTTCTTTATTTCTTCCACAAATCTGACAATATGGCTGTTTCAGACCAAAGCCATTGTCTTGTAAACAATAGTGTCACCCACAGAGGTAAAAGCATTTAGTTAAGGAAGTGTTAGATTGCCTTTTCAGCTTGAATATTTGGGGAAAGCATCCCTGGATCCTACTCATGTAGTACTCCCTGGCCATGACTCCTCCCTCCAGTGATTCAACAGATCTTCTGGAGACATTCTGAGAAAGGAAAAGAAAAAGAGTTTACTATGGGCCACTTTTTTTCCCAGCACTTATTTTGGAAAATGGCCCTTGCCAAATAGGAGCATTATCAGTTTTCCCTTTGCGTCTATTCACAATATTTGCCACTTCAGCAGCTACCTTCCTACTCACTAGTGTTTTTTTTCCAGACTGTTGTCTGCATTTTGGGCAGTAGATACTGACATTTTTGCAAAAACCCTCTGTGTTTGCTATGGCCAATGATATGTATGGTTATTCTCTCATCTATCAAACTGAATAGAGTTTGAACATTTCTTTCACAGTTTCCATTGTGTGCTGTATTTTGTGTCCTCTTCAGTATTGGTAAAGGGTCTAGGATAGGAGTAGGCAACCTTGGCTCTTTTATGACTCGTGGACTTCAACTCCCAGAATTCCTGAGTCAGCCATGCTGAGGGGAAAAGGAGAGGTTTCCAAGCTGAGCCATGCTGGCTCAGGAATTCTGGGAGTTGAAGTCCATGAGTCATAAAAGAGCCAAGGTTGCCTACCCCTGGTCTATGACAACTCGCCGCAGGCAACTCACCATGGGGCAACTCGCTGTGGGACAAGAGTTACACTAATATAAAAAAAATGGTGGAATACAATAATTAAAGAAAGAATGCAAAAGAAAGGACAAAATGAAATGTGAATGACAAAAATTAAAATACTTTTTAATTAATTTAAATAATTGAATTGTTAAATGTCCTTCAACAAGTTGTCCCACGGCAAGTTGGCCATGGTGTCATATTGTCCTATGGCGAGTTGCCCCATTCTGTTAGCAAGTGGGGAACCAGAGGCCTACAAGATACTATTGTCTTTAGGTGGTAAGAGCAGGAATCTGTTCTGCTTCTAAATAAAATACAAGTTTTTTTTAAAAAAATGACAAATTTTCTTGCTTCCTCCAAAGAGTGAGAAATTTTTACCAATTGATTTTTTTCATGGCTTCTTAAACAGATAATTAATTCACTATGAACCTCTGGACATTTTGTAGGTAGTCATTAATATTGTAAATTCAGATATAACTTCAATAATCACTGACCCCCCTCCCATCACCCCGTAATAGATAGCTGTGCTGTGATGGTAAAGTGTTGGGGGGGGGGAGGACAAATCAATTTAAGAAGACATGAAGGGATCACCTACTGAAGGAAAGCTATTGATTCTCTCTTATAAGGTACTGCTATGATATTTATTGTTTTGTAAACAGAATTAACCTAGCATCATGGGTCATTCCTACTGAATAGCAACTTGTCGGGTCCATAGAGTAATATAGATTGTATTGGACAAGTTGGAAGCAACAGACGAGACATCAAAATCAGACCATTTGGAAAACACTTTTTTACACATCTACTGCTTTTTTGAGAAGCCATCCAATAACTGTAGAATTCTTGTCAAATTAACCATTTCTAAAGCTAAGAGCCCAGAGGTATATCTTTCTGCAATTCGGGGATACATATTACTGAGTAGCTGAATTTCACCCTTTCTCATATATTTCCAGCAAAGGGCTGAAGTTTAACCGACCATGTATGGGCTGAAAGAAGAGCAGTCTGTCCATTAATGAGATGGCTCCTGTTTCTGCCAGCAAAGGTCCTGAAGACCTTAATGTGTGGTTTCCCCAAGACATGTACGGTACTTTACAGCTCTCCCCAGAACAACATCTGCCTTCTCAACTTCCTTGTATGAATTCTATTTGTACTGTTATAAATACAAAGCAGGCTTAGCTGTAAAAACATTGTCCTCTTTGTCTGCTCAACTGAAACCTCTCTTATAATCTCAAAGCAATTTAAAATAGTTTCAGCAAGATGGGGGGGGGGAAACTTTACGAAAGTATTTCTGCTCAACTTTCTGCTTATCTCCACTATATTGAAGAAGCAAGTAAGTAGTAAAAGCATTTGCCTACTAGCTTCCTGCTAGCTGTGGATCTCTTATTTACATTCCATTCATAGAACTCTAGAGTTGAAGAGGCCGCAGATTCCATTCACCTTCTCAATGCAGGAATCCAAACTAAAAGAAGCCCTGGATCGCTAGCCTTCACCTGAGCAAATTCAAGGAAAGGAAACCCCAACACCTTTTTTGAGTAATTGGTTCCATGGCCAAAGTGCTTTTATGGGTACCTTTCCCCTAATGTTTCCTGTAACAAATCCTTTTCTTGCCCTCTGAGATTCTCTATGATAACTTCAAGTATTTAAAAATGTTATTATATCCCTCCTTTTCTCTTTGTCAAACCTAAACAGTATCTCAGTCTCTTCCTCAAAACATTTTCATTTCCACTTTTTAAAATCATCCCCGTCACCCTTTTCTGTCTTTGCGCTGTTTTCTTGGAATGTTCAAATGTGATAACCAGAACTAGACCGAATATTCAAGGTGGACTCTGACCAATCAATTCACAAATCACCATGGGCCATGCAGGTTTCTACCTTAGTTTTTGTTCTATTTTTTTTTCCCTTTTCCCCAGATATTTCTGCCATCTCATCCCCAGCCTATGGTAGAGACAGGCTGTACAAGAATGGGTATTTCTCAGCTATATTGAAAAGAGAGAGAGCCAATTTGGTCCAGTGGTTAAGGCACCAGGCTAGAAATCAGGAGACTCTCAGTTCTAGTCCCACTTTAGACACGAATGCCAGATGAGCAACTTTGGATCAGTCATTCTCTCTCAGCCCATCATGTCAAGTTCGGGCAACAAGCCAGTCCGTCAATTCCTGATGCAACCAATGAAAATCAAAATCAAGACCTTGCACTTGTAGGAAAATGGTAAGAAAGAAATAAAAAGCTATACTGAAGTTAAACTACTACTTTCTCCCCTACCCCCAGAGTGTTAGATGTATTATCATTATCACTTTTCCATCACTAGCGATTTTACTGCAAACTGCCCAAAAATCTACAGGGCAGTTTAACATTTTAAGGTTGGACAGCAATATATCTCAGGTTGAGGATTCCTGTCCTCAGGAGGAGGTTGGAATAGAAGATCTTCCTTGCAACCCTGTAATCCTATGTGTCATGGTTCCGACAGATGAAATTCTTCAAAGAACTTCGAGGCATTGTTTACCTTAAAGAATCTTTATTGGAGTAGCATAGCTTCGGCACTAACATAGTTGAAGCCAAAATCTGGATTCCCCTCCCCTTAGCACACAGTATCAAACACAATTCCCTCCTCTAATTAACAGTTATAAATCACATTCTCCAATTAGTTTGAAATGCAGGCTTTCCCTCCTGTTCTCCAACCCGCCATTCGTTATCATCCCTTATTTCAAAAAGCCCTGAATTCACACACTATTACAATATTGTTATGTCTAACTAACTCCCATCACATTCCTCCTCCTCCTCCCCCAGTATCATCTCATTCTAAAAGTAAAGCATAAGAAAGAAATATTCTGCATCTCCATATGTTGTCAAAGCAAGAACATCCAATGTTAGCAGCGTTGACACTATGTTTGTAGGCTTTCCAGGGAGCTATTGACAATGATGCAGTAAGGCTATTGAAGTCTGATGTTGATTATGTAGGGACCATATCAATGCCAACCGTGAAAGCTCAGTTCAAACATGACATAGCTCTTATTCTGTTGCATGTAGGTGATCTGGATGGAGGGCAGTGGTGGGATTCAAATATGTCAACAACCGGTTCTCTGTGTGGATGCCACTTCCAGAAGTCCATTCTGGGCCTGGGCAACAAAAAATTAGCTACCGGTTCTGCCGAAGTGGTGCAAACTGGCTGAATCCCACCACTGATGGAGGGGCTTTTTTCCTATTTTATTAAAAAGATCAGCTTCTGGGCACACTTGCTTTGATAGCAGGCTTTCTGTCAAACCATCTGCCATTCAAACTCACAATGATGAATAAGAGGAGACAGCAAAATCAGAAGCTCCTTTGCGTAGCATGCCCTGCATGGAGGACACTAGTATTCAGCTGTAAACCAGAACACGTGGGACAGATATTAGCAGTGGGAAGAGCAAGTAAAATACTTAATAATTTATTTTATTATTATGGTTGGTGGCACAATCAACCAGATGCTCAGACTAGATTTGGCATATTGAGTCCTTTCCAAGGACCTGAGATAGCCAGATGTGGATGTTCGATGGTGTTATAAGTATAGTTGCAGGATGTAAGCTGCTCCATGTAAAGCTGTATTTTGCAATTGACCAGTGGTGAATTTATCAATGCCGGTGGTGTTCAAGTGGTGCTCCAGATGTTTTGGGATTGTACCTAAGGTGCCTATTACTATTGGTACTATCTTTGCTTTCTTTTGCCACAGTCATTGTATTTCTATTTGCAGTTCTTTGTATTTTGTTATCTTCTCCAGTTCATTCTCTTCTATTCTGCTGTCTCCAGGTAGTGCCGCACCCACTATCCAGACTTTTTTTGCCTTTCTTATTGACAGTTGTTAAGTCTGGGGTGTTATGTGGCAGGAAAATCAAAGGTTTAAGTACAGAATAGGTGAAACCTGGCTCAAAAACAGTAACTGTAAGAGGGACCTTGGAGTCCTAGTGGACGATCACTTGATTATGAGCCAGCAATGTGCAGCAGCCACCAAAAAAGTTAATACAATCCTGGGTTATATAAACAGAGGCATAGAATTAAGACCATGCGAAGTATTAGTACTGCTTTATAAAACCCTAGTAATTCCCACACCTGGAATACTGCAACCAATTTTGGTCACCATACTACAAAAAAGATGTTGAGACCTTGGAAAAAGTTCAGAGAAGAGCAACTAAGATGATCAAAGGCCTGGAGACTAAAACATATGAAGAACAGCTGCAGGACTTCGGTTTGGCTAGTCTAAAGAAAAGAAGAAACAGGGGTGACATGATAGCAGTATTCCAGTATTTGAGGGGCTGCCACAAAGAAGAGGATGTCAAACTATTCACCAAAGCATCAGAGGGCAAGACAAGAAACAATGGTTGGAAACTGATCAAAGAGAGAAGCAACCTGGAATTAAGGAGAAACTTCCTCACAGTGAGGACAATTAACCAGTGGAACAGCTTGCCTTCAGAAATCATGGGCGCTCCATCACTGGAAATTTTTAAGAAGAGACTAGACAGTCATTTGTCTGAAATGGTATAGGTTCTCCTGCTTGAGCAGGGGGCTGACTAGAAGACCTTCAAGGTCCCTTCAAGCTCTATTCTATTCTAAAAGGTGCCTGTCTAGATTCTTCATTTTTTATTGCTTTCTCTATTTTATGGTCCCATCAGTTTTTACTTGCAGGCAAATGGTATTTTTTGCAGATCTTCCAATGCACTATTGTTACTACTTTATCATGCTGTTGTTTATAGTCAGTCTGTGCAATCTTCTTACAGCAACTAGCCAGGTAATCCACAGTTCCTTCAGCTTTTTTTTGCAAAAGGTGGCATTTGCTATCTTTAGCTGTCTTCTCAATTGTGGCTTTGTATGCATTTTTCTTAAGACGTGGTCTTATGCAGCCAGAATTAGCCCCTCTTTCTTCAACTTTCCTGCTGTTAGACATTATCCTGGAAAGTGTGCAGAGAAGAGCAACAAACTGGAGGCTCAATTGTATGAGGAATGGGTGAGGGAGCTAACTAAGTCTAGCCTATCAAAGAGAAGGATTAGGGTGGACATGATAGTTGTCTTTCAGTACTTGAGAAGCTGTCACAAAGAAGAGGAGATTGACTTATTCTCTAGGGCACCAGAGGCCAGGACAAAAAGTAAAGGGTGAAAGTTTGTCAAAGAGAGATCCAACCTAGAAGTAAGGAGAAATTTTCTTACAGTGAGAACAATTAATCAATGGAACAACTTGCCTCTCAGAACTGTGAATGCACCATCACTGCAGGTTTTCAGAATAACAAAATAGCAGAGTTGGAAGGGACTTTGGAGGTTTTCAACCCCCTGCTCAGGTAGGAGACCGTATATTACTTCAGACAAATAGTTGTCCAATCTCTTCTTAAAAACCTCCAGTGTTGGAGCATCCAAGAATTTCAAGAAAAGATTGGACAACCATTTGTCTGGGATTATGTAGAATAGAATAATAGAATAGAATAGAATAGAATAGAATAGAATAGAATAGAGTAGAGTAGAGTAGAGTAGAGTAGAGTAGAGTAGAGTAGAGTAGAGTAGAGTAGAGTAGAGTAGAGTAGAGTAGAGTAGAGTAGAGTAGAGTAGAATAGAATAGAATAGAATAGAATAGAATAGAATAGAATAGAATAGAATAGAATAGAATAGAATAGAATAGAATAGAAAGGGATCTTGGAGGTCTTCTAGTCCTGCCCCCTGCTCAAGCAGGAGAACGTACACCATTTCAGACAAGTCACTGTCTAGCCTCTTCTTAAAAATCTCCAGTGATGGAGCACCCACGATTTCCAGAGGCAAGCTGTTCCACTGGTTAATTGTCCTCACTGTCAGGAAGTTTCTCTTTAATTCCAGATTGCTTCTCTCTTTGATCAGTTTCCAAGCATTGTTTCTTGTCCTACCCTCTGGTGCTTTGGTGAATAACATGACCCCCTCTTCTTTGTGGCAGCCCCTCAAATACTTACTCTATAGGCATCTAATTCGATTTAATCTTAATTTTTTTTTTCTCACCCTGAACTTTTTGGGAGTAGCTTTAGGCCAGTGAGTGTGATTAAATATGTGTCCGTGTATGTGTGTGCAACGAAACGCAGGCTTATTGGGAATGAGGGAAATCTCCAGGATTGGTTTTGGTTGTTAAGAGTTGCACAGCCAGGTGAGACCAGTTAGACTGGAAATCCGCCTCTCCTTCACACTCCCTATTTAACTAAGCCAATCACTGGAAGTATTTACAGCACTGGGTTCAAAAGGACAACTTTTTTTAAAATAGCACTGTTTGAATTTGTAAAGAAAATTTAAATACTTGACACATTAGCACTAATGACCATACTTTGGACGTGGTATTTTTTTCCCTAGCAATGAGTGTTCTGCCCAACAGCTCCAGTTTACAGGTAGTTCAAATCATGGGTGGTTTTGCTCCTTTTGGGAGGGGGGATAATGCTACCTAATTTCTAGACAGCTCCAAGGATACACTGCAAGCAACCATTCATAGCGATAAAATTGGAAAATTGGACATATAGGGATGTAATAAATAAACATACATGTAAGGTCTCCTGCCTTGGGTTGGATTACAAGGTCCCTTCCAACCATATGATGCCATGATTCAATGTTATGCCAATTTTGTTTTCTGCTCAACGTTGAGTGGGTAGCACTAATGCAACAATGGAGATAGGCTCTCAGCACGAATAATAAATTCACTATTGGAAAAAGAGAAGAAGAAATGAAAACTGAAGACTCCAGAGAAAGATTACACAAAACCCCTTCTTGATTAAAGGCATCATAGAGTATTGGAAATTTAAAGGTGAATTGTTGAATCAAAGACAGGTTCAGATGCTACAATGGATGGATGCTGACCAGAATAACTAATGGAAGATGGAACCTAAAGAGAGAAGGATAGCAATAGTAGGGTAAGCATGATTGATGCTCACCTGGAATAGTCTGGGTGGGAAATCCAGGGAGTGGGAGATTAATGTTTAGGCACAATGTGTGCTCCACCAAACCTGTATCCAAGCAACTGTGCCACAGTGTCAAAAGTCAAGCCCTTTGCCGCTCATGCTTTAGAAATAAGATTCTCACAGATTCACAACAGGCAAGTTTATTGCAATGAGCAAGGAGTTAGATTACAGAATCTTGGGAAATAACCACACGTACCTTGGCCCTCATTTATCAAGGAGTATGTCTACGTTGGAGTCTCCCTATTGCTTTTGATCTTTTTTTTTCCCTTACAGATTCTTGACTTAATGTGGAGGATGCTAATTGTTTGATACATAAGCACATTGACCTGTTTTGTTTTGCAATATTTAGAAACTTCCATTTTCATACTCAGGCTCAGGGAATTCCATCACACAAAATGTATCTGCCATTCAGAATACCTTCTTACTTGGGAGATTTCTGTTTCACCCCATGGACACTGTTTCTGTTGAGCCACAGGGCTCTGCTTTGTTTCTTCTTCCTTCTTCTTCTCTACATAAAACAGCTGGAAGGTAACATCCAGATGCTGGTCATCTTCTTTACCGTGATGCTGAAGAACTTTCCAAAACAACTTTAAGAGACCATAAAGAATTGGAACCACCTTAAACCTAGCTTAGCTAAGCAAGTAAAAAGGTGACAATAGTAATTTGTCATGGTTTTAACACCAAAAGCAAGGACAATTAATAGGGTTGCATTCCTTGACTGTTTCGTTCTGATTTAGAGACAAAAATATCTAGATCACTGCAAATGGCTTGCAGTGATCTAGATATTTTTGTCTCTAAATCAGAACGAAATGGATCGGCGACCTTTAGCATTGCTTGAAGCCAAAAAATCAACACATTCTTTCACATTTTGCCCAGTATTGTCAAATTATATACTGGGTCCTAATTACTCAAAGCCACAGGATGTAAACATAATTTTGCCAGTAAAAACATTCTCTTAAGGTATTTTTCATTACTTCCAGCTCCCAAATAACCAATTTCAGCTCTGGCTTACATCTTACATCTTACTACTTACATCTTTCTCATTCATACTAAACTTTAACAAGTGTTGATTTAACAAGCACACAAAGCCAAGTACATCCAATCTTTTTGTCATCAGCAGAACTCTTAGAAAAGAAAAGGGTAGATTTAAAATAGTAGATACATCCAAAGAATATCAAAAGTTTATTTTTTTTACAAACGTAATACTTAAATCGGTTATATATTTAAATATATACATTTGAAGCTATCTGTGTGTGTCTGTGTGTACGCAGGCATTTGTGTTAATGGATGCATGGATGGATGGTTATATATAGATATATGAGAGAAAGAGAGAGAGAGAGAGAAAGAGAGAGAGAGAGAGAGATGATAGAGATTTATTTTTATATTGTCAAGTTCTTTTTTACTTAAGTCTTCTTTTTCATAGTAATTTCCTCTGATATTTTAGTACGAGGATGAGTTCATAGGCATTGAGGGTGGGGAATGGGGTTGAGGAATGGGAGGCCTTAGAGCAGGGATCCCCAACCCCCGGGACACAGCCCACTATTAGGCTATGGCCTATCCGAAATTGGGCGTGAGTGGTGGCAGAAGTACGTACACATGAGCAACTCAACTTGTACAAGCAGTGGGCTGGCAGGCACTTGTGCACGTGCACACCAGCCTGCCATTCATGCAAGGGTTGCGTGCTCTCGCATGTGCATGCTCATCAGCCCACAACTTGTACAGCCCAGTTCCCCTCTCCACACAGGTTGGGGACTGCTGCCTTAGAGGGCTTAGGGCAGGGGTAGGCAACCTTGGCTCTTTTATGACTTGTGGACTTCAACTCCCAGAATTCCTGAGCCAGCCATGCTGAGAGGAAAGGGAAAGGTTTCCAAGCTGAGCCATGCTGGCTCAGGAATTCTGGGAGTTGAAGTCCACAAGTCATAAAAGAGCCAAGGTTGCCTACCCCTAGCTTAGGGCAATGTCACAAAATGCACTCCTTATACACTTGTAGAAGAAGATAACGCTAATAGAGGTAGAATTCCAATATTTCTAGTGCCACTTCCTAAACAATCCAGTTTTATAAGCTGCCAAGAACACTGTCTTCTTCCCTTTTTGAGCAAAGCTGAAGAAAGCACAGCGTTAATTGGTGGCTGAAAAGGCTACGGAAAGGCTTTTACAGCTAGGGGAATCTCCAATTAAAAGGCAGGCAGACAGCAACAAAGTTCCATTTACAGAGAAGACAATGAGGGAGCCTATAGAGCAGAACCAGGAAGTGCTGAAAAACAACTGGAGCCACCCTGAGAATCGCCAGCCCAACTTCAGCCCAGGCTCTCCTTCCCCCCCAAAAAAACCTAAACTATTCAGCCAGATTGGCATCTTTCATTTAGTGAGAAGATGGTGGACATCAGAGACAAAGCTGCCTACATTGGTCCACTCAGCAACTTCTTTTCTACTTCCTCCTATTTTGTTGTGGCTGCTGTTCAATTGTTAACTACTCTGGGGTCAGGTAAAGGAAAGCTGCTTCTATGGCTGTAAAGAAGAGCAAACAGGACTTCCTAGGGAAGAAGATAAAGGAATGTAGGCCAAGCAGTGCCTTTCTTTCCTTGGGTCACTTCCTCAGTCCTTCCCATCAGGCAAACACCCTCCTGGCCTTTCTGCTTGAGCAACATCTCTGAATGTGTTAATTAGCTGCAAACTGTTGTCTCCAAAGGCCGAGGCAAGGAAATGCTGTGTGAATCATATGAGGAAGAACTTGGCCTCTCTCTTCACACTGCTTGAGATGAGGGGGAGGGGGGAATGCTGGACTTTTATCAAGTTCTTCCTTAGAGGGGTTTTGCAGGTTCAGCTGACCCTCACCCTCACCCCCCAGCAGGCATTGCTGAGAGAGATGCACCTTTAATCTTCTGACCCAGAACACAAGTGCTTGCTTGTTTCTGGGAGAAAATGCTACAAAAGCTGAATAGAATAGAATAGAGCTGGAGGTCTTCTAGTCCAGCCCCCTGCTCAAGCAGGAGAACTTATACCATCTCAGACAAGTGACTGTCTTCTAGCCTATTCTTAAAAATCTCCAGCGATGGAGCGCCCACAATTTCTGGAGGCAAACTGTTCCACTGGTTAATTGTCTTCACTTTCAGGAAGTTTCTCCTTAATTCCAGGTTGCTTCTCTCTTTGATCAGTTTCCAACCATTGTTTCTTGTCCTGCCCTCTGGTGCTTTGGAGAATAACGTGACCCCCTCTTCTTTGTGGCAGCCTCTCAAATACTGGAATAATGCTATCATGTCTCCCCTATTTCTTCTTTTCTTTAGACTAGCCAAACCCAAGTCCTTCAGCCGTTCTTCGTATGTTTTAGTCTCCAGGCCTTTGATTATCTTAGTTGCTCTTCTCTGAATTTTTTCCAAACTCTCAACATCTTTTTTGTGATATGGTGACCAAAATTGGCTGCAGTATTCCAGATGTGGTCCTACTAGGGTTTTATAAAGTGGTACTAATACTTCACTTGATCTTGATTCTATGCCTCTGTTTATACAACCCAGGATTGTATTAGCTTTTTTGGCTGCTGATGCACACTTTTGGATCATAATCAAGTGATCGTCCACTAAGACTCCAAGGCCCCTCTCATAGTTACTGTTTTTAAGCAAAGTCTTGCCCAATCTGTACTTTGGTTTTTCTTGCCTAAATGTAAAACTTTGCTTTTCTCCACATTGAAACTCATTTTGTTGGCTAGGGCCCATTGTTCAAATTTATCAAGATCTTTTTGAATCCTGAGCTTGTTTTCTGGGGTGTTGGCTACTCCTGCCAGTTTGGTGTCATCTGCAAATTTAATGAGTTCCCCTTCAATTCCCCCATCTAAGTCATTAATGAAGATATTGAAGAGTACTGAGCCTAAGACGGAGCCTTTTGGTACCCCACTGCTTACTTCTCTCCATGTGGATGTAGTGCCATTGAGGACTGCTCATTGAGTATGGTTTGCCAGACAGCTACACATCCATCTGGTGGTGATGTTGTCTATTCCACCTTTTTCTAGCTAAGCAAGGAGTTAGGTTGTGGTCTACTTTATCAAATGCCTTACTGAAATCTAAGTATACTATGTCCACAGCATTTCGCTGGTCTACTAGTTTAGTCAGTTTATCAAAGAATGAAATAAGTTTGGTTTGGCATGATTTGTTTTTAATAAACCCATGCTGGCTACTAGTTATAACTTTGTTTGCTTCTAGTTGTTCGCAGATCTGTGTTTTGATTATCTTTTCTAGGATCTTCCCAGGTATTGATGTTAAACTGATTAGTCTGTAGTTTCCTGGGTCTGTTTTTTTTTCCTTTCTTGAAGATGGGAACCACATCAGCCATTTTCCAGTCTTCAAGTACTTCCCTCAGGTGCTCCAGGATTTATGAAAGATATGGTGCAATGGTTCTGAGATAACATCTGCCAGCTCCTTCAGAACTCTAGGATGTAATCTGTTGGGTCCCGGTGATTTATGTTCGTCAAGGCCAGATAGGTGTTCTTTTACCATTTTCTTGCTTATTTTAATTTTTGTATCTAGTTTGTCTTTTGCAGTGGTTTTTTTTGGTATCTTGGGCTATAGTTTCTTTTTGTATGAAGACTGATGCAAAGAATGAGTTGAGCAGCTCTGCTTTCTCCCTGTTGCCTGTTATTTCCTTGCCATCTTCTCTCTTTAGTGGACCTACAGTTTCCTTGACTTTTTTCTTGTTATTAATATGTTGGAAGAAACTTTTTTTTATTATCCTTGATTTCTATTGCAAGTCTTTGTTCGTTCTGAGCCTTCACTTTCCTGACTTCATCTTTGCATATTCTGGCTGTCTGCTGATAATCAGCCTTAGTTATGTGCCCCTCTTTCCATTTTTTGAACTTGTCCTTTTTGTCAGAGAGATCTTTATGCAGCTATGCTGGTTTCTTCTTGAATTTCTTGAATTCTGTCTTCCTCTGTCCAAGACTCCTCAATTATGTTCAGTTGATTTGAATCACTGGATGTTAAACAGGATAAAAAGATCACCTGGAAGACCACATTTTATTTCTTTAACCTTGGAAAAATCCATGCGCTTGTTTTTTCCCCAAAACTCTTTCCATTTGCACTGCATAGGACTCTTCCCCCTCCCCATTTTTTATTCCCCCCCCCCCCAGTCTCTGCAGTTGGCTTGCTTTCTGCTTCTTGTTTGGTCCAGAGCCATCCTACAGTTGAGTGGTAAAGAAGTTGGAGCAGGAGTTAAGGCCCAGGATCAAGTCCATCTCACTCAAGAAAACTCATCAGATGTTTCTCTCTCAACTCAGCCCCTCATAGGATTTTTGTTATGGTGAAAAGTAGGGAAAAGGACTGCTAGGTTCAGAAACCAGACTCATTCATTTTCCAGAGCATGGCTAAAGCTGAATTGATCCTGAAATCTGCTCAGTTCTTGTGGCTAAAAGACTGAGATGGTTGTCTCCTGTGTCACCTTGTTAATCCCACTGGTTTCCTCAGTTTCAGTCCCTCTGTTCCCTGTGGAGACATGAGGTATTGAACAAGATAAGATAGGAGGCGTGCTTCGAGCATGTGATTATGTGGCGTAAATGCAAAATGTTATTATTGTTGGAAATCCAAAGCGAATGGGGAATGACAGAATTCTTGCGTCATCCACATGTAAACTCTGTCTCTTTTGTACTTGGGACACCACACATACAAAGGGGGTGATTGTCATTTTACCAAAGTTGTCAGCTTCTGAGGATGCCTTCTGTGGGCCGCTTTGACCAGGAGTCCACTTGGGTTGTCTTGTCTTTTCATCAGGGAGTCAATAATTCATGAAGAAGACATGATTTTCCTCAAGTTATTCTTAACTACAGTAACTCTAAAGACTATTGTCCACCAAAGCTTGTCATTTGCTTGGGGAAAATCAATTATTTACCCACAAGTAGACTTTGTACTAAACTGCAATCTAAACTGCTATTTGAAAAGAAAGGCAAAGGTGCTTAAAAGTTAAATCCAAACTCAGGTTAGACATACCGCCTGCTTTTTCAAGCAACAAAAGACCATATGTATCTCTAAGTCATTTGGCTTATAAGCAAGCACCCAAGCATGTTATTTAAAGCAGCAGGTGTTAATAAAAATAGAGCATAACTCAAAACAATCTCCAATAAAAAAAAAATCTCAGCTCACACACGCACGCACAGAGAGAGAAAGAGAGAGAGAGAGAGAGAGAGAGAGAGAGAAAAGCTACAGCTGGTACGTTGATGATAATGTGGGATAATGTACCTGCAAATAATTTTTTTCTCTTTGAACAAGGGCTGTTAGCAGAGACCATAGCTTTGTCTTGCAGCAGGTCACTGAGAAATTAAGGGCTGTGATAAAGACAAGCTTGCTATACATTTGGTACAATTGTTGATTAAGAGAAATAAAGCTGGCATTGTGGAATCTTTTGCATGAATATGGAGTTTAAAGCTGAATGCTTGCTGAATGCTTGCTGAATGCAATAGAAATGGTATATGATGGAAATAAAATACATGTGAATACACATGTGGGATAGACAGTACCAACCCCAGATCGATTCTCAGCTGGCTGCCCAACCACACTCAGTATGTAGTCCTCAATGGAACTACATCTACATGGAAGGAAGCATGCAGTGGGGTGCCTCAAGGTCCTGTCTTAGGCCCACTACTCTTCAACATCTTCATAAACAATTTCAATGAGAGGATAGAAAGGAAACTCATCAGATTTGCTGATGACACCTAGTCCACCACCCCCTGCTTGAGCAAGAAACTTTATATCATCCTGGTCAAATGGTTGTCCAGTCTATTCTTGAAAACCTCCAGCAACGGAGCATCTACAACTGCATGAGGCAAGCTTTATTCTGTTGTTATGAAAACTGTTCCATTAATTAATTGCTCTCACTGTCAGGAAATTTCTCCTTAGTTCTAGATTGGGTTTCTCTTTTACAAGCTTCCACCAACTGCTTCTTGTCCTACCCTCAGGAGATTTGGAGAATAAGTCAACCTCCTCTTCTCTGTGACTGCCTCTCATGTACCCGAAGACAGCTATAATGTCACCACTAATTCTTTTCTTTGTTAGCCTATACCTTTTGACCATTCATCATATGGTTTAGCCTCTAGACTCTTTATCATCTTTGTTGCTCTTCTCTGCACACTAGAGTCTCAGCATTTTGTTTGGTATTATGATACCAGAACTGGACACATTATTCTAAGTGTGGCCTCACCAGTACAGCATAAAGCAATACCATCACTTCTCATGATCTTGATGCTATCCCTCTATTGATTCAGCCTAGGACTACATTGGGGGGTTTTGGCAGCTGCAGCACACTGCTGGCTCATACATAAGTGTTTGTCCACTGACAAGGACTCCTAAATCCCTCTCGCAGTTACTGCCATTGAACCAGATACTATCTATTCAATACCTTTCCATTTGCCTAAGTGTAAAATCTTATTTTTCTCACCACTGAATTGCATTTTGTTGGATAGGGCCCAGTGTTCAAGTCTGTCAAGATCCTTCTGGGTCTTGAGTCTATCTTCTGGAGTGTTGGCTATTCCTGCCAGCTTGGTGTCATCTGCAAATTTGATGAGTTCCCCTTCTATTACCTCATCTAAATTGTTTATGAAGACATTGAAGAGTACTGGGCCCAAAACAGAACCTTGAGGTTCACCACTATATGCTCCTCTCCATGTAACTATAGTTTTATTAAAGACTACATATTAAGTGCGATTGGTCAGTCAACTGTGAATTCATCTGCTGGTGGTATGGTCTATCCCACATTATTCTTTTTTTTATCAAAAAGTAGACTGTGATCTACTTTGTCAAATGCCTTACTGAAATCCCAGTATGTCCACAGCATTTCCCATATCCATTAATTTAATGATTTTGTCAAAGACGGCAATAAGGTTTTTCTGGCATTATCTGTTTTTAACAAATCCATGCTGACTTCTATTAATCTTGTTCATTTCTAGGTGCTCACAAATTCACCACTTGATTATCTTTTCTGGGATTTTCCCAGGTATTGATGTCAAGCTGATTGGCCTATACTCTCCTGGATCTACAATATTTTTCCCCTTTCTGTAAATTGGAACCACATATATATAAAACCATATCTTTTCCAGTCTTCTGGTAATTCCATTATGCTGCAGGAGCTTTGAAAGATATTTATTTCTTTACTGCATCTTGCATAATGTTGATTACTTCAAAAAAAGATAGCATGTAATAGCATATGTATATGCCTCGTTCATCTTCAACTACTTTTCTCATTGGCTTCTCCTGCCATAGAACCCTACATAAAATTGCTTTGAGTTTATTAAGGTATAGTTTCTTGAAGTCCAACATATGTACCTGGCTACACTAAATGTTTGTTTGGATAAAAACAATGGATTTCATCATTATATGGTTTCTTTCCTCAATATTCCTGCTACAGTACTTCCTCCTTTAGGACTTCCTCATTTAGTAAAGATCAAAGCTGATCAACGTATTCCTTCATCCACCTTCTGAAGGAGAAAGTTGTCAGCCAAAAAAAAAAAAGTCAGGAATTTCAAAGAAGATCCATGCTTGGAAGAGTTTTTCTCCCAACAGATGTTGAAGTAATTAAATCACCAGCCATGCTAAAATAAAATTTCATATCAGGAATACCTAACAGTTTTAGTTGGGAAAAAATGGATGCCTTAAGACATGTAGACACTCAGGGCTCACATTAATACACACATACACTAACACACACAAATGCACAGACCCACACACACACATGCATGCATGCATCTCTCTTGCTTGTCCTACAATGGCTGTTTGTTTTAAAACATTTAACGTTTTCCAAAATGGCAATATAATTCTTTTTTGCATAAAGTTTTTGTGGTATGCTATGATTGAATTTATTATATCTTTTGCACGTTGTACATCACCACATTGGCAAGAGCTTCAACATTCCAAATATGCTCCTTGCCTTAAAATGTTCGTAGATCTTGAGACTGGCATTACATCCAGGGCTTTTTTCAGTGGCACCTTCATGCTTATGGGATTCCCTCTCTAAGCTGCTTCAATCATTTGATTTTAATTAGGTTTTTATTCTTTATAAGTTGTTTTTAGAATAGAACAGAATAGAGCAGAACAGAACGGAACAGAACAGAACAGAGCTGGAAGGGACCTTGGAGGTCTTCTAGTCCAGCCCCCTGCTCAAGCAGAAGAACCTATACCATCTCAGACAAGGTCTAGCCTCTTCTTCAAAATCTCCAGTGATGGAGCGCCCACGATTTCTGAAGGCAAGCTGTTCCACTGGTTAATTGTCCTCACTGTTAGGAAGTTTCTCCTTCATTCCAGGTTGCTTCTCTTTGGTTAGTTTCCAACCATTGTTTCTTGTCCTGCCCTCTGGTGCTTTGGAGAATAGTTTGACGCCCTCTTCTTTGTCACAGACCCTCAAATACTGGAATACTGCTATCATGTCGCCCCTGTTTCTTCTTTTCTTTAGACTAGCCAGACCCAAGTCCTGCAGCCATTCTTCATATGTTTTAGTCTCCGGGCCTTTGATCATTTTAGTTGCTCTGTTTTTATTTGATATTTCAACATATTTAACAACTATTATCAGGAGAAATTCTAATATTTCATTTTTTTCCCTTCCTGATGTAGCATTTTACATCAATGAAACAGTAAGGTGCTACTCAATTCAGTGTATATTATTTTTTATAGAGCGTGTACGTATGTGTGTGTGTGTGTGTGTGTGTATGTATATGTGTATATGTATATGTATATTACAATGAATCCTATTATGAATTAACTCTCTTGGGAGAGTTTCAAAATGCTGAAATCAAATAGTATAAATGAATTGCCATATAAGGTTGTCTCAGGACATGGAGAAATGACTTGTCCTTCATTGTCCCCTGATGACATTCACTGATGTAGACAAAGCCTTGGCCTGTTTCCAAGACATGGAGGCAAAATCAGAAAGTTAGGAGGGAAAATCCAGGGTGATGGTGGGGCCTCCTTAACTGCCTATGGAGACTTTCTTCATGTCCAAATAATCCTGATTCATCTCAGGTAACTGAGCTCCCCACTGACTTGGTCTCCTTGTTTGTCCTGAGTTTCATTACAAATTTGCTTCAAACAGTAATAGTATATCAGTCAGATCTGTAGATATTCATTTTCTGAAATATGTATCTTGCTCTTCACTGTCAACCCTCATTCTCAAGATGGCTGGCAAAAGAATAAAAAGACACAGTACTCAAAATATCAAGAATGGCAGCAAAAATAGAGCAGATCTTCTGCATATAAAAAAGGAAGGTACTGGGCTTCACTATTTTGTAGACGTGGCCTTCGTGGACCTTTGCTGGTACTTCTTTTTTTTTGTTCATTTTTTCCTTAAACTTTTATTAAACTATGTTCCAAAACTCTGGAATCTTTCATTCTGTGAAGAACTTTAGATATATTAGGCTCGGACTGGTATGAATTGATTATTTATATAGCCGTTGAAGAATAATTGTGTCCCAGGCTGTCAGACCTGCCTCAGCTTGCGCTTCTAAGTAAAAATGATCCTTAACACCATTGGGTTGGGAAAGGTATGGTTTACTAGAAGCCAAGTGAAATACAGTAGCGCAATCATCCAATCAATCTCCAAGAAGATCGTTTTGAAACGACCACTCTGACTGTAGGTTGGCTCATAGCTGCATTCTTCTCATAGCGAGGCGACCTTGACACCTTGGCACCTTCATTTTGTAACTTTCACTTTCCCACCAAGCACTCCCCCTCCTCACCCTTCCCCCAGGGTTCAAGGCAGACTGTTACCAAATGGCAGGCATGAGGTGGCAGATCTGACATAGGGTTAAAAAAAAATTCTCAAGAATGAATGTCCCAGGACAATGTTGCAGGATGCAAACTTGGTCAGTCAACCAGACCAGAGGTTTAATCTTCCGAGCTTTCAGACTCATGCTGGAGCTGATTCTCAGGGGGTGTCGGCACAAGTCCAGAAGCTCAGAAAACTAAACCTCTGGTCCCAGTGACCGACCCATATTGGATCCTGCAAAATTTCTCAGCTCTTCAGCTTTGAATTAACTTTGTACCAAAGGTGAGCCAATACCAGATTGTGTCAACACTGCAGACAAATTTGGCTGAAGCCATTTCTATTTCGTTTTCAGTTGCCGCAGAATTGGGAGGGGGGATGTGTACTTTTAGTTTAGACAAAACAATAAATTGTCCTGTGGGAACCAAGGTCATTGCTGCCTGAGTTTTGGCGGGCTGAAGTTTCCGTTAGAAAGCCCGCCAAAGTAGTTTATTGGGGAATGTGATTTATGACCTATTACTGGGGTGGGAAGTTCAACTTTGTAACATTGTAACCTTTGGGAGGGAATTTCAGTCTTGGTTTCACTTATGATCATGCTGATACTATGTAGCCAATAAATATGTTCTTTAAGGAAACTTTCTGCCTTGGAGTTCTCTTTTTACTGGTCTCATCTATCGGAAATGATTCTGGATGGCTTAGATTTAACTTGTGCTTAACAACCAAATTATAAGGATCATACTGAGGAAACAGACTGATAGAGTCTGTTTCTTTTTTATATTTTCTTCTTTTTTCTAAATGTTTAGGATCAGATATAATGTATATATGGATTTTTCTCTTTCTTATCTTTTTGTTTTCAATGTTTTGTTTTGATTTGTTATTTCATTTTGGGAGGTGCTTTTAAAGGATTTTCCCTTTTTTTCCAGTTTTTTTTCTCTCTCTTTTTTTAAGGAAATTTAGTATGGGGTTTTGTTTTTATATATATTGGTATATTTTATCTAGGTACTTTAAACCCCACAAAAGCCTGATAATAATTGGTGAGTTCTCCTTTTATTTATATTTTTAAAATATTGTCTGGGTAGCACTCTAATGCTGCAGGTATGGATGTAGCATCTCAACCAGGGGTTGGACTAAATGACTTTTGAAGTCTTTTGCAATTCATTCATTCCTCCCTAAAAAAAAAAGATCTCTGATTATATAAAGTAATAATGTAAGAGAAGTGTTGATGGCAATATTGATAGCAACCTGCATGCATACATTTCTGCAGAAAATTGATAAACTATATATTCTCTGGATTAAAGGTTTGACCTCTCACTTAATCCACTATCAATAAGATATTAATTGTGTATCAAGCCACTGGGCTCCTCATGTGCCTTCAAATCCAATAATCATTTCAGAATTCACAGCTGAGTAGGATGGTTGCTTCAAACAATTAATTTTAGGGAAATCTCATTTATTTTCTCTAAAATGCCGTCCCTGTCTCTTGACTTTCTCTGTATCTCTCTCCTCTTTTCTCACTTTCACACACACATTCCCCTATTTCAAGTCAACCTTTCACTTGAGTTATAAAATAGGAAAACTGTTATTTTTGGTATCTTAGAATGCCCAAGAACTATCTCTATTTTATTTTATTTCATTTCATTTCAACTTTTATGTATTAGATTTAGGTGCCACACATTTCATCTAAAGTTTAACTTTCATTCTCTTCTCTTATTGTATTTTTTTTTTGTATATTTCATCAAGCAAAGATCAATCCGATAGTTCTTCCATAACTTTCATTTAAAATAGCCAGCATGTAAATAGATTAGAGTTGGTCCATTTTTGCCAAGTCATCAGAGGGATTTAAAATAGGAAGCATCTTAGGACCAAATATCCAGTAAATCCAACATCTTCAGCAAAAAAAAAAATGAGTTTGGGCTGATAGAAATTTACAACATCAAAAGTTTGTTTCAGCTGGGAATTCACAGCCTTCCATGTATCTGCTGTTTGCTAAGCATACTGATGGTGGCTTAGGACACCCCCAGCCAGGCAGATCAGTGGAGACATGATGCCAAATGAAAAGGGATCACAACATGTCACATTCTCAGAAAAGCAATATATTGGAGTGGGTCAAAGAAGAGGACATTGTACACATTGGAGAGGAGGGAGCTTTTTCTTCATTTGGATTTTTCAAAGAGAGATTTCACATGAAACAGGTCCTTTTCTGTGGGACAGTACACATTTTCAAGCATACGCTGGTGTAGCATAGCAATTTTACTTTACATTTTTCTTTGCAGGTATATAATGTCTAGGTCCTGGCAGAAGGGCTACTATTTATTGAATCTAGCACATCTGGCTCTGCAAACAGCCAATATGACTGCACATCTCCCCAACCTGTGTTTCATGTGACACAAAGCTATTGAATTTTAATCTAAGAAGATTAGAGGTTCTGAACAGAATAAATTTTAAAGAGAACTAGACAATGAACTAGGATGAAATCATGGTCTCATGTGATGTCACAGCCCTGTTCACATCTATAGACCCAGAATTAGCCGAAGAATCCATGACTGCGCTGCTTTACAGTACACCTGACTTAATTGAATACACGAAGATCAAAACACCCAGGATTATGGATCTCATAAATCTCTGCTTAATTACATACTTCCAATTTGATGGGCAAATTTACCAACAAATTAAAGAGACACCTATGGGATCGCCGCTTTCAGGACTTATAGCGGAGGTCGTCATACAAGATCTAGAAGCCATAGCACTTCCACAAATACAACCGAAAATATGGATCAAATATGTAGACAACACCTTCACCCTAATAAAAAACGACCAATTAGAGGACACCCACAGAACCATCAACAACATTTTTAAAGGAATCCAGTTTACTAGAGAAGAAAAAAACAACAACTCACTACCCTTCCTAGACATCCTGATCAGCAGAGACCACAATGGCAAGCTAGAACGCAAATCTACAGAAAAACCACCCATACTAACCAGGTGCTCCACTACTAAAGCAACAACCCAATCTCCCAGAAGAGAAGTTGTGTAAGGACTTTATTTAAACGAGCCCAAACTCACTGCGGCAACCCAGAACAGCAGAAAAAGGAAATGGAGCATCTATACAACACATTCCAACAAAATGGATATCCATACAGCTTCATCAAAAAGTCCCTGACCACTCAACCCAATACAGCACAACCAATACAAGCGCTAAAAAGAATTACACTGCCATACATCAAAAATATCTCAGAAACCACAAATACTATCAGCGTAGCACACAAGCCAACTAATTCAAAACATCCTAAGTAAACCAAAAGATCCAGCAACCCCAGAAGAAAAAACAGGAGTCATCTACAACATACAATGTAAGAACTGCAACAACCACTACCGTGTTTCCCCGAAAGTAAGGCCTACCCCGAAAATAAGCCCTAGTTTGATTTTTGTGGGGGGGCCTAATATAAGCCCTATCCCCAAAATAAGCCCTAATTTTGGGGCGAGGCACACACCTAAAAATCAAGCTAGGGTGGGGGTGGGGGTTCAAGCTGCCAGACCTCTCCTCGCCAGCCTACTTCTTCTCCGGCATCTTCTGCAGCTAGGCCTGCATTTCACAGTCAGAGGCCTTTCTGGAAGGCCACTGCAGCTGAGAACCAAGCTATGGTGATAGCTCTGTACTCAGCTGCAGAGGCCTTCTGGAAAGACCTGACTGCAAAATCCAGGCCAGAATGCAGCTTCGGCCCTAGAAGAAGTGGCGTTGCTGTCAGAGCCGGAGGTGAGTATAAAAGACATCCCCCGAAAATAAGACCCGGTGCCTCTTTTGGAGGCAAAAAAAAATAAGACCCGGTCTTATTTTCAGAGAAACACAGGTATGTAGGACAAACAGGCAGAAGACTGGCAGAATGCATCCATGAACACCAACTGGCAGTCAAAAGACATGATGAAAATTCTTTAATTTTACAACATATAGACAAATTTAACCATAGTTTCAATTGGGAAAATATGACAATCCTAGACCAGGCCAAATCCAAAAATGCCAGGGAATTTCTAGAAGCCTGGCACTCTGACAAATCAGCTATCAGTAAGAACACCCTCTTTCCATATCTCCTCAGCAAAGACATACACACACACCCCAAAAATCTAGTTTTTAAAGTCTTCTTGAATTCAGGTAAAGTAGCGCCATTTGAATCTCCCATGCAATGTAATAAAAACCATGTGGAGCTTTCATTGCCCCACCCTGGATGCCATCTTGACTTGTTTTATATAATAATAATGTTCAAGCACCCCCCGCATATTTTAGGCTTTTTTATTCCTGTATTATGCAATGCTTTTTAAAAATAATATTTCTCTACCTTTTAGCAGACTCTGCTGCCTATGCAACTGAGCATCAGATTTCTTTATTAAATGTTGATGCTAAAATTTTGACAACTCATGTCGATTACAGATGATGCCACCTTGAGTTGTTCATCCTGCACAATTACAGATTGATTTTTAGCTATGCAGTAAGAAAAATGGGAATTAGTTGTAGTGATTTCATGGGATATGGAAAAGATTTTTTACTGGGTAGCAACTGAAATTTATGGAGCAACTTTGGTTAAATATGGATTTAATTTATAGTGACTGTTACTATATGCTAATGATATACTTGATTCTTGTGAATTGTCTGTACTAAAATTTATTGCCAAATACCAAAGATTGGAAAATTATCAAATTATTCAATTAACTGGAGCAAATCATATATTCTCTGTTGGTTTTAAATTTTCTATGGAAGTTTATTAATTATAGGCTTATACTATATCTCTGATGTTTCACATTGTTTATCTAAGATTTATTTTGACAAAAAATAGCTAGTTAAAATCCTCATGTTGTAAAAATAAATATTTATCAGAACTGATATAGAAGGATTCTTATGTTAATACCTTTAAAGTGTTTTATCACATTGATTAATTACTAAGAAAATGTTTATGAGATGGACAAATCCTAGATTATTTTCATTTAAATTCTATAAGGAGAAATGTTTTAACACTTCTGAGTTTCAGCTTTATCAGCTGGCATATATTTTAACTTACATTTATTTATGGGAATTCAGACTTGCTTTTGAAAACCATAGTGGGCACAATTAAAATGTTTTTATACCACATTTGATAAAGGGCAGAGCAGTGGTTCCTATTTTAATTTAAATTCCCTTGTGCATTGTCAAGATGTTAGCGTCCACAGTTTAAAAAAATATGTGTAATCTTGCATATGCCAGAGAGTCTTTATTGTCCTGCATTTCCTATAAGGCTTATCTGGGGGAAAATGTGATATAAGCATATTTCCAACCCTTATTCTCACAATAAGTTTACACTTTGGGATAATTCTAGCTTGAAAACTGCAGGATAAGAGGAGGGGGTTAGCTCATAGATGGTGGTAACAATATTTTAGATCAATTAATTACTAACCAAATTTTAAACCATTTGAGACAGTGTAAAGAGAAATTGAATTGATTAAAAATGCACATTGGCAGGATATGCAGTTTAAATATCTTTTGATTTCACAATTTGGTCCCATTTATCAGCAGCCCCTCAAACTCCTAATACTGAAGTGTATTTGGACAATTCTAAAAATGCAGGGAGATTTTTATAGTTAAATATTATTTTAAGATGAACTTCCTATCCCCTCACTGAAATAATTTATAAAAATTACTAAGGAGCACTGGATCCAGAACATATCCCTGATGCACTTCACTGCATATTTTCCTTCATGTAGACGTAAATCCACCAACAGCCACACATTAGGTTTGATTATACAAACAATGTTAGCCAAGCTTTTATCAAGAAGAAGGCTATGATCAACTTTATCAAATGCCTTACTGGCTTGGTATACCTCATCCACAATATTCCTTGGTTTACAAATCTAGTAACTTTACCGGGGGAAAAGCAATATTTCTCAAGACCTACTTTAAAAAAAAACCTGTACTGGCTTCTAGAAATCACCTTGTTCTTTTCTAAACCCATTGATTGATTATCTTTGCCAAAATTTTCCAAGATATTGATGTCAAGATGATTGGTCTGAAGTTTCCTGGATCCATGTTTTGCTTTTTTAAAAAACAAAAGATTGGAACAACAATTGCTCTTCTCCAATTTTCTGACTTTCCTTGTATTCCTGGAGTTCTCGAACAGTACAATCAATGATTCCCATTCCTTTAGCACCCTGGGGTGTGATCAATCCAGCTCTGGTGGGTTGAATTAATTCAAAGTATCTAGATGTTCTCTCACCTTTTCCTTGTCTATTTGAACTTGCATTTCTCTTCTGTCCCCATGATGCAGCTTCTGACACTTTGGGCTATGTTTTCCTTTTGAAAGAAAAAAAAAGCAAAATTGGGATTAGGCCAGTGGTGGCGAACGTATGGCACGGGTGCCAGAGGCGGCACTCGGAGCCCTCTCTGTGGGCACACATGCCGTTGCCCAGCCTTGCCTCCACCCGCGACCCCTCCTCACCAGCAACCCCCCTGGAGGAGAGTCGCCCTCGAGCATGGCCCACGTGGAGCAGCATAGCCAAGGACATGGCAGCCAGGCAGCGTAGACAAGACTCTGCCCTCACGCCCCAACACACACAGTTAATGCTGCGGGGCGTGGGCAGAGGGCGTGGCTGCCATGGCACTGCTGGGCTGCCTGGGCGATCTGCGGTGGGCCCTGGAGGCGGTGAGTGGCCCTGCGGGCAGTCAGGGTGGGGCGGAGTGGGGGCGGGGCAGGGGGTGGGGCAGGGGCAGGGGCGGGGCCAGTTTTTGGGCACTCGGTCTCCAAAAGGTTCGCCATCACTGGATTAGGCAATTCAACCTTTTACTTGTTACCTATCACCATCTTACCATCTTCTCTAACCAACAGACCGTCAGTTTCTTTGACTTTCCTCTGGTTTCACACATACCCAAATAAATCTTATTTTAATTTTTGGTGTTCACTGAAACCTCAGTTCATTCTAAATCTTAATATTCCTGACCCCATTCTTACAGATTCAGATTATGCACTGATCCTTTAAAAACAAACCCTTGTCCTTGTATGTGGACTTTTTATCTTTAGATCTTCACAAAACTTTTTCTGCAGCCTAATTAGTTTCTGTCACTAACTTCCTTTTCCCCCTTTCTCTTTCATTCTCCTCCTTTCTCCTCATTGGAATTATTTGTGATCATGCTTTTTAAGAACTTCATATCCATGGGGGTTCCTTTTCCATTAATTTCCCCTGCTGTGGAATCATTGTTCTGAATGAATTAAAATCCACTTTTAAAGATACACATTTAACCACAGTCAGCTTTAGCTTTCCTTAAAACCCAAAAAATCTCACTTTAAACAGTCACTTTCCTCTAATAGGTCCTACTGTGCCCACTTCATTGACTCTTTCCTATTCATGAGTGTCAAACAGATGATTTTCTTCTTTCTCTTTTTCTCTGTCTTGCCTTCTCTAGCTTCAACCATGTAAGTCCTGCTCTGAATCCACAGAGAGCTAGAGCAAACTGGTCATTTAGTTTAGGGAGTAGGGATGTACTCTAAACCATCCCAAAGGCGCTTTTCCTTTGAAGACGTTTCACTTCTGTCCTTGCAGACAGCTGGTCATTTGCATTCTTTTAGAGAGTCATTGAGGCCACTTGAAGGTTTATCTGTGTCCTCAGGGTCAGCTCCTCTCCCAGGTCAGGGCTGTCATGGCTTCCCTCTGGTCCTGTTGCAAAATCTTCCCCGGCTTCCAGCTCCTCTTGGCCTTCTCTGGAGCTAGCCATGATTCTAAAAATTGCAAAATCCCCACAGTAGCTTAATCCTCTGGGTGGATTAAAGAATGCAATTCTGGGGTAATCTCAGACCTACCTCAGTTTTAACCTCTAAATAAGAATGATCCTTAACTCCATTTGTTGAGAAAGGTATAGTTTAATAGAGATCAAGTGATTTACTGTAATGCAAAGCCAGAACTGAGATTTGAGCACCGAAATCACTAAGTTCTACTTTTTCCCCCTTGTCCACCTCTCATTGCCCACCAATCAAGTTCTTGCAAGATGTTTTTATAATGGCCAGTCTAAGCCCAGGTTGGCATGCAGCTCCCCCTTCTTGCAGTTGGGTGACCTTGGAAAGGCTTCAACATTCGGTTACCCCCCAAGCATTCCCCTCCCTTCATTCCCCCTCCCCACAGTTCATGGCAGTCTGTCACCACATAATAGCAAGGCACAAGTGAGCATAAGGTGGCAGCTAAGATAAACTCAGATTCTCTCAAGAGCAGTGGTGGGATTCAGCCAGTTCGCACCACTTCGGCAGAACCAGTAGCTAATTTTTTGTTGCCCAAGCCCAAAATGGACTTCTGGAAGCAGCATCCACACAGAGAACCGATTGTCCAGATATTTGAATCCCACCACTGCTCAAGAGGAAGTGCAACACTTAATCTAAGTCTAATCCTCATGGAGTTCTTATGTCTGCAGCATTATTTGGGGGGGGGGGAGTAAGCAAGAGAGAACACATGCATTATGATATTATGATGCAAATAGATAAGGGATGGAGCTTCTGTCATCACTACAGACATTTGATGGAACACCTAATTGTTTCAATCACCTATGCCAGTGGTGGCGAACCTATGGCACGCGTGCCACAGGCGGCACTCAGAGCCCTCTCTGTGGGCACGTGTGCCGTTGCCCCAGCCCTGCCTCCCCCCACGGCCCCCTCTTTACCAACAGCCCCCCCGGAGGAGAGTTGCCCCTGAGCACGGCCCGCATGGAGCAGCGCAGCCAAGGACATGGCAGCCAGGCAGCGGGACAAGACTCCGCCCTCACGCCCCATCGTGCGCAGTTGATGCTGCGGGGTGAGGGCAGAGGGCGTCGCTGCCATGGTGCTGCTGGGCTGCCTGGGCGATCTGCGGCGGGCCGTGGAGGCAGTGAACGGCCTGTGGGTGGGCCGGGGGGGTGGAGCAGGGTGGCGGGACAGGGCGGAGCCAGTTTTTGGGCACTCGCTCTCTAAAAGGTTCACCATCACTGATCTATGCCTATCTTTCATATTCTATTTCTGCATTTAGAAAATGTCAGCCCTATAAAATAGTTCAGATCAAGAGATGTCGTGTAAGCCTAAGCTACTCCTATTAGAACAGCTATAGTAACAATTTTGAAAGCCTGAATGTGCTTCCACTCCTCCCTCTCTTATCTTCATATGAATTAGGGAGGACTCTATCTCTGGTGTCTGTAGAAATCTCTATCTTCCTATGGATTTAAGCCATAGGATCCATTGCCTTGCTAATGGATCTTCCCTCTCTTAGTCATCTTCTATACTCTCTACAGAAAATACACAGCCCTTAGCTTGCTAGATTCCTCATTTTTATAATATTTGATAGACCTTAAAGTTCCAATTAGCTCTACCATGCTATGATTCAACTGTGCCTCTACTGTGGTCCATGACTCCAACTGGCACATAATAATGAAGCTTTTCTGCACAGCCCAGTAACCATGGCAGAAATATGTCTCATTCACCAATGCAGAAAAATATGAAGGGGTATCCTTGTCATCCATTCACCCTACCTCAAAAGCTGCTTGTATTCATCTTTTCCTATGCTAGTTTGAAAGTGGTATTTTCTACATTTTGCTAACAGAAATCTTGCCATTCATATCATCTGCAGACCTACTAGCCACCTAAGGCTGCTCTGGTCCCAGGCCACTATTTTTCAGGACCATTTACCTCCGCAGGTTCTCTTAATTCTGCTAACCCTGGTACAGCTGCAGCAGATCCCCAGGTAGCCAGAGAAATAAGCAGGGTGATTCTTAGTCCTTTGAAGTTGTTCCAAGGGATTTGCAAATGGTTGGGAGAAGGGAAGGTGGGGGAAGCGGCACTTTAACTAACACTTGCAAGATAAAGCCTACCCAGTCCTGGAGAGCAGAGCCTGATCCACATGATTGGGTAGTGCCACAAAGATGATAAAGAGCAACAAAGATGATAAGGGGTCTGGAAGCTCAACCATATGATGAATGAAACTAGATGTGTCTAATCTAACAAAGAGAAGGACTAGGAGTGACATGATACCAGTCTTCCTCTACTCAAGGGGCTGTCACTGAGTGTCAGATGTCCAACTAGTGAATCCAAGAAAAGAACTCCTGGGACATTGTTTTTCCCAAAAGCATTACTTTCATTGAATACATTACATTGGTACAAAAGAAGCAAAACCAGCTCTGAATTTCCCACTTGAATATTCACATAATTAAACTTGAATTCCCCCTTTGGCCATCCCCTTCAGTCCACTGCAATATCCAATCACATACTCTCCTTTTGTTATGGGAATTGTCTGGACCATTCAAACACCTACGCAGCATGACCTTGAAGGAAGGAGCAGGGTCTCACAATCTGCAGACGGATTCTTGACATTCCATTCCCACCCCATACATGGTTATCAATGAACCTTAAATTGTTCACAAAACAAAAAATTGGTTTGCCATCTGGGTCAGGTCATGGCTTTTGGATTAGAAAAATAGGGGTATTACATGGGGAGGTACACTTGTGGAGGATTCCCTGTTCAACGTATGCTTTTATTAGTTTTCTGATCAGCTCAACTGCCTCGGCTTGGATTTTATATTGGGGAATGCATGGAAATGGCCGTGCTTTGATTTGGATTTTCAGTAAACTCACTTTGATGGAGTCCCAGGCCCACAGGGAGGGAAGCAAGTCCCTTAGGTTTGGATGCAGTTGACTTCCTTCTGTAGCTTGGTGTGTGGCTAGGAAGTGTGCATGTCTTGTGCATGTCAAAGATGAGGAAGAACAAAGCAGAGGAAATACAGCCCCAAGCCCTCCTCCCAGCAACGACCAACCTCCCCCCTCCCACTAGAATGGCAGAGCCCCAAAAAGAAAGGTTGAAGGGGTTTCTGACAGGTTTGCTTAATAAGGGGGCCTGTCAGGTCTTGCCTCAGCTAGTTCTCCCAAGAAAGCAGAACTCTTAAGACAGGCATTATCTCAAAAGGAACTTTTATTGAGAGGTAGTGACAGCAAGAAAACAAAGCAAGATCTAGTGTTTTCCCACGTGAAATGTTACATTAAAGCATCTTACAGACCCCAACCCAATGGCCAAATATCCTGTTTGATTTCACCCAATCCACACTATCAGATTGGGAAAGAGTGTTGGTGCTAGTTCATGGTTCGCTCGGGTCAGGGTGCCTGGATTTAGAAAGCTCAGCCCAGCAGTACCAATAGGGTATCTGGGTGGATTTTAACTTGGTTCTAAGTGCCTTCAATGTGTTGATATTTGAAAGTACCATTTTCAGGCCAAATCTTTTTTCCAGTTTCATCTCTAAGCAAAGTCCATTCCTGGCATAATTTCCTTGGTCGTTTCTTCCTCATACCAGCCAGGACAGGCAATCACCTCTCATCTCAAGCATCAAGCAAGTCTCCTGGTGGTGATCCTAGCAAGACTCTTGAGCTGAAGCGTTCCATGTCTCCCTAATTCCGATGTAGAGATTCAGTTGGCTCCACCGGGTCTCCCTTGTGGCCAAACTTCTTTACAAGCTTTCTGCCCCACCTGTCAGTTTTCAGATAAAAAGGGGGTGGAGTCTGGGAGGACTTTGGTTTCCTCTCAGAGTAAGGGAACCTCCTTCCTAGGGAACACTCTGCGTATTGGTTTCCAGACCAAAAAGGAGAGTCTGGGAGGACCTGTCTTCCCCTAGCAGTGAATACGGGCACCTACCTGGATAGGACTTTGGTTAGCAACCTCTGCCGGGACCCCCGATAATGATACCCTGCACTTTCTCTTTCCATTATTCACTCAACTCCTGCCCTCTACAGATAGTCCCACACTCTGGGAAAAACCCCAGATCAAGATCTAGTATTTTCCTGTGTGAAATGTTACATTAAAGCATCTCTTACAGACCCCACCCCAACTGCTGAATGTTGTTAGTCCTCTGGGACTAACAACAGGTATAGATGCGACTAGGAATGGCACAGAGGATGCAGGATCCAGCTGCAACCTGGAGGGGGCTCTCACTTTCTCACACACATGTCTTCTCACTCCCCTAGGGTTTCCAGAATTTTAAATTTAGCGGTACTTAGCTTCTTTTCAAGCAGTTGCCAAGCGCAAGACTCAAAAACTCACTTTACTACCCTATGCCACCAGGACATGGTCCGGGAAGCTCACCCACAGACAAAACGGATCTGTTGCTGGCAGGGTGGTGACTCGTCTGGGCCCGGTCCATTGGCTGGATTAGCTGGGAGTCCCTTCATGGCCACCAAATTGTCAGAAGAAAAAAATTCCGTTTCGTTCCTTCCAGCCGGGATGATGCGATTGGCGCTGATGAATGAAATGAGAATCTGGGAAGTGAGCTGCCAGAAAGGAAGTTTTATTTTCGGAAGCCAGAAAACTGCAGTGACAACAGCATTGGGTTCTGGGTCAGCTGGCAACCGGGCAGGGTGAATAAATTGGTTTTTATACCCTCCTGGACTTTTGTGTTTGAGATGCCTGGTAGAGTATTTGATTAGCTTAATAATACTTTTTTTGGTATTCCGATTGCCCTTATTCCATTTTCTGGGTGGTGGATGGGGTCAAGTCTAGCCTGGGGGAAGGGAGAAGGTAAATCTGGTGGGTTTTTGTGTTTATCTGGTTTGATCCTGTCAATTCAGCTTGCCTTCTTACATTCTTGTGGTTTTTGTTTTCCATCAATGGATACAATGTATCCATTTGTGGAATGCTCTTATCTGGTTGCCTGAGGCTATTCTGCTTGGCTGAGAGGCAGTGGTTTTTTTTTTCCTCCTAGCCTTTGCAAATGGCCCTCTTCTTTTTTCTTTTCCTGGGGAAAAAGGTGTGTGTGCTGGGGGGGTGTGTCTCATAATTCTTTCTAAACTACTACACTATGATCTGGATCAGCTGGGGTAACAGACTTCAGGGGGCTTGCTCCGTGTCATCAGACTAAAGAAAGCATGAGCAGAAGTCTTGTGCAGATGGTGGGTTCTTTGCATTTGATAACAGTTTCAAATATCAATATTCCTTTTCGCCCATCTCTGCCAGAAGAAATGTTTAGTAATAAACCACTACAGAAATATGCACACAAGTCCGTGTGGGGCAAATGCATTGCATGGAAGGACGAGAGAGAAAAACAAATGTGTTGTGCTTCTCTTTGTGTGTGTGTGTGTGTGTGAGAGAGAGAGAGAGAGAGAGAGAGAGAGAGAGAGAAGGAAGGCTGATGAGAGCGCACAGATCACTGGGAGCTCTCAGGGTGGGCAGTAAACTCAGAGATTGGTAAATCTGAAGCAGAAAGCTCAGGTTGGCTGCCCTACTTGAAAATCTATCCATTTCCCCTTTTTTTTGGAGTCCTAGAATAAAAGTGTCTCAGAGAGCAAATACCGGCTGCAATTTGGGGGAGAGTTAAGATGCAAGTAATTGTGAGAACAGTGGGTAACATGAAACCTCTTGAAGCTGGCAAAGTATTTACTCAGGGACTAGAAATGCTAATCTGTGGAAAGGTTCAATGCCTAAGTTGCCAGCAGATGCCTTCCCATTCAGTGCTTTATGCTCTTTGTGTGCTAGTTTTTTGCTCCTTGGCACCCATTTCTTTTATTCTCATCCATCCTCAACATAAAGTATCAGTCCCCCTCAGTAGTTCTGTTTCTCCTCCCAGGTCTTTAATTGACCGCAAACTGAGCGCGGCCACTGAGTTCATTCCTATCTTGGTCTCAAGTGTGCAGCCTGACCCCTTTCAGTTCTGTTTCAGTCTCCCTTCACTTCTTTTCCTTGACAGTCTGGCTTGCCCAGAATACCTCTCAACGTTACCCAGATTGTTGGGCCAGACTAACAGTAGCACCATCATACGACTTTTGTCAGTCCTTCCTTAATTTTCTCAGGAGTTGGAAAAGTCTGGTCACTGTTCTTAAGGAGAAAATTGTTTTTGAGATCCCTCTCTCTAAAATACCCTGTTGTGACCCTCCTACTAGTGAGCCCTGTTTTTTGTTTTCCAAATTGGAAAGGCATGGCTAGTCTGCTTCAAGTATCATACTAGTTCCCATCAACCAACCATATTTATTTCTTCAACTTTAGCTCCTCTCGGCGTTGATTCAGCTCAGTTTGAGAATGACTCCTGCTGGTTCTGCTCTTCTCTTTCTTCCCTAGATTTGTGCTGCCCGATCCAGCTGTAAATCCTCTGCACTACCTCACTCAATGTAGACTATCCAGTCAATCATTTTTTGTACTTCGACCCTGTGAGCTTTAATGCTGCCTCCTCTATCGTAGGCTAATCCAGCTTTTCATTTCTATTGTCTTTCTAATAGAGCCACAACCAAGGATGTCTGCAGCATATGATTAAAAAAGTCAAGATGGTGGCCAATGCATTTTTTGGTGCACTGCATGTGTGATGTACATAAAAGCAGCCAAAACTCCTATCATACCATTGTAGCTGCCATCTTGATATTTTTTACTATACCCTGGGACACCTCTGGCCATAATAAAGTGATTCCAATACTACTCAAAACCCCAAATTTTAAAATTAGGGTATGTTCTTAATTCTTGATCTGCATTTCATTTGTTCACAGGATGGAGCTGCTGCAGGACTAATTTCAGTTGTGCTTCTTTTGGATTTCCACTGGATTCACTTTGTCACAAGGGATCCATTTTCTTCATTGTTAGGCTCCTGAAGATATATTTTAATATTTCTTTTCTGCAGCATTTGCCATACTGGAGCCTTTATGTAAATACTAAAAAAAAATAGTGTATATTCACAGGTATGTATCTTTAAATTGGTGTCTTTTTTCCTATTAATCAAATGGAAAAGAGGATTGCCTCATGGCCAGATCACAACTGGTTACCATGCATGGATCTGCTCCTCAGAACCAACCCTAAATGACTGAGGAAGAGATACAGAACCTGCATTGAGATAGACGCTTTGGTGTTCTCGACAAAGGCTTTCCTCCAGTTACTGCCTTTGCTTTGCTGTCATTTCTGTGGTACCAAATTTCTATGTTATCCATAATCAGTCCATGAAACAGCGCTTGTTTTTATTTTTATTTTTTTAAAATTCTTTATCTTGTTCCATCAGTTTAAAAGCATCTGCCAAAAGTGATAGCCGTGTCCCATGAGTGTATTAACGCCCCCTCCAAGCAATCATCTTCTGACAGGTATGACTTCCAATTCTCTCAAATCAAAGGGCAACTCTGATTCAGATTCTCTTCCATGAATCCTCAGTGGGATTCAGACTCCTTCTCTCCAAGTCACCCCAATAATATGTCCATTTGTACTAGTACAATAGTGTGGCCCGTACAATAAATTAGTAACTCCCTCCTTTCCTGAAGGTGGGATAAAAGATTAGTTTTGTGTGGACATGCCCAGTTTAATATCTGAGGTTTGCTACAGGCTGCTGTGAAATCTTCTGCAGTGCTGGCCCAGACTATGCATAGACTCCTGGTGAGGCATAGACGGAGGCAGCCACTGAAGAGGAGATGCTAACTAGGAACAATGGGGCAAGCAGGATGTAGTCAAAAAAGTCAAGATGGTTCCCACAGCAGTGCAACTGAAGCTCTGAGAGACACACACACAAAAAAAAAACCCAGGCACAGCTTCAATAGCATCATCACGGCCATCATTTTGATATATATATATTTTTACTATACCTCATGAACACCCCTGATTGGGAGGCTGACAAAGCAGACCATGAACTGCCAGAGATTCAGCAGTAAATGGCATCTGAAAAAGCAGCATAGAGACAAGAGTTAAAGCAAAAAAAACCCAAAACATCCTAAACCAAAGTCTTTGAATGGACGTTTGTCAGCAAAAGGCAGCCTTGAGGAGGGTGGGTGTTTGAAGGAACAAGGCAGGTGTTCTATGGCCTGCTTCTCTTGACCCATTTCATCAGATGAATAAGTTCCTACTCTTCTGAATCTGTTCTGGAGCTGATTGCCACTTAGTTAAAGAGTTTGTAGGAATTGAAAATGCTAATCATTTTGAGCCTGTCTGAGTCCCTGGACCGCCAGCATAACAAGAAAGAAGCTTCTTCAAGCAAACATAGCTATGTCCACACCATGCTAGTGTGGATGAGTGCCAGATAATTTGCAGGGTTTGGGGAAATGGAGAAGTCAGGATGTTCACTGTCTTAATAAGGAATCCCTCCTGGCTGCAGAGCAAATGAGTGCAATACATAACTGGGAATCACTTTCAGCAAAATATAATATTCTAGGGGAGGAGGGGGGGAGAAACCACAGCAACAATTAAACTAAACAACACATTCTGCAGGAGATCCATTGCTGAAATTTCCAGTGTATATTTCTTCTAAATGAAGAAGAAGGCCAATTAGGTTCAGAGCCAGTGCTTTCTCCAGCCAGGGGTAAAAAAAAGGTAAACTACACAAGATGCTGCTGAATAGTACAATTAATCTTCAGTAACAATCTAGTATTCAGTTGCTAGATCCAACATGTTTCAAGTATAGCAGCTCTTCATCAGATACTCAGTTTCTCTATCCATATATATATATATATGGAGAGAGTGTGTGCATACATACATACAGTGATACATAAAAATGTATGATCAAGATCAGATGCCAACACCCCTGCAAACATTTTATATATTTGTATATTATACTCTCTGTGTTTGTGTGTGTGCACGCACACGCGCGCACACCTGTGTGTAACCAGCCAGTTTGGTGCAATGGTGCAGGTAAAGGCCCCAGACTGGGTGATCACTCTCTCTCAGCTCTAGGAAGAAGCAGGCAAGGGTGAATCACTTCTGAAATCTCACCAATGAAATTGCAGGGATTATTCTAAGCAGTCACCAAGGGTGACTGGAGAACGCACACACACACACACACACACATACACATACAAATTTATTTCCTCAAAGGAAGGTGCGGATTCACGTTGCCAAGTGGTGAGTTCAATAAATTCTATACAGTACCACATTCTCAGACTATCCTTGGGACTCTGAGGCAGAAAGACATATAAAGACAGAGAATTTAACTGAACAAGTGGAATCTTTCTGGTTCTGGCGCAATTCCAGTTTGAGTTGTCCTTGCTGCTGAGAATCTATTCCTCCCTTGATTTCAACTCCTCCTTCGCAGCGTGGATTCCTGGCCCCACGAGAAAATGTGTACAGTAATATTGCTTATAAACAAATGTCTGATTTCAGAATACGGTCCCAATTTGGGATGCTAATTTTGAGCTTCTTACGATTTCTTTTGCTTCGTGAAGAAACCCTTTGGAAAATTCTGCTCCGTTTTCAGCACAGCCCTTCCCAACCCAGTTGACATTGTGGAACTGCGTGGGATTCTTTTTAAACTGAATCTTCTGCCCTAGAAGACCCTGACTTGAGAACCAGGACGATTTGAACCAATTCCTCCACACTTGATTCTATCAGTACTGATGTCTCGTAAAGTTGGCTGTACTGTATTGATCGCAGTCCATACTTCAGATTGTTACTGTGCCTAGTCTCTCTTTTTCCTGGAGATATGAAGGTTGTATGTTTTATTCTGCAGCAAATCCACGAGAGCAAGGGAGAGAGAAGGGGTTTTAAAAGGATTATTGTTACAAAAAGGAAGGAATTCCTGGGACCATAAATCAGAAGAGGGCAGCAGTGGAGCTAGCTTACGTGGAGTGTGTGAACAAACTTCATTTCCTGGGAGATTGCCATTCAATCACCTTGTGTCATACTTCACTGATCAGAGGTGGACATGAGAGGAGTTCATTAAGGTGGAAGAAAAATAATATAATAGGCCCTCCCCAGTATATGCACTATTCATGAACTCAGTATTGGAAAAAAAACACTGACTTCCCACCATTCAAAAAAGCTCCTGAATATATTTAATGTAAACTTGTGCTATCCTAGGAACGTTTTTTTCTGAATATACACATAGTGACGGGAAGAACGTAGGGGTTGAAATTCCAGTCTTCTGTTGCCATGAACCTGTCAGTCCACTTCCAAGGATCATAATTTCAGTTCCTCAACTTGTCGTTCAGCCTCAGGAGCCCGTTCTTTTAGTTCTTTCCTACCCCTTCACTCCCTTAGCTCATCGTTTCAAATTTACACCATTTCTGAAGGATCTCAGCAGTTTCCCCCATTGACTCTTGCCAGTTTTCCCTTTTCAATATCATTAATAGTCTTTATTTTAAAAAGAAAAGAAAAAGAACGTTTTAGAAGCAGATGGATCATCAAAACATGGTAGAAAGATCACCTTCCCAGAAATAAACCTTCTCATTTTATTTCCAATAAAATAAACCCTAGAACAGGGGTCTTCAAACTTGGCCCTTTTATGACTTGTGGACTTGCAACTCCCAGAATTCCTCATCCAGCGTGCCTGGCTGAGGAATTCTGGGAGTTGAAGTCCACAAGTCATAAAGGCCAAGTTTGAAGACCCCTGCCCTAGAATGATAGTCCTTTTGTTCCCTGGCATTCTAGAAGCCATTATTCCATCATTAAGCCTATCGTTAGGCCTCTAAAGGAGTCACGTTCCTAGGCTAAAAGGAGAGGTCAGGCCCATATCTACTTCAAGGCAGCATAATTGTGGACTTGTTTCCAATGATACTTTTAGTCATCATTTTAGTGATGGTGCTTTGTAAGCAATGTCCTCTAATGTACCTGTTAATGTGACAACATTTTTTAGAAATTCATTATTACCCAGCCTAGTGAAGCTTTTTATATTATATATGTTTAATAATGTACATTTCCTGGCTTTAACATTTAACATCTTTTTGGTTATTATTATTGTTTGTATAAAACTTTCAGAAGGATATTCTTTTCCAGACATGATTTTGTGGAATTTTTTTTATCAGAGCGGGAAAATTGCCAACATATTCTGTTTAGTGCTTATGTTTTTGCTGTTGCAAAGTTTCTGGTAGTGAATTGCACACATTTACTCCCAGCACAATCAATGGTGGATTACTTTTACATACCAATTAAGATTATCCCTGTCATTCTGCTGCTATTATGAACATTTGGATGATCTAAACATAGCAGGCAACATTTCATGATTACGTTGTTTATCCTCCAGGCTCTAGATTTGATCAGTTTCAGGGTTAACCTTTGTGAGTTTAATTAATAGTGGCTCTTAATTAGATATGCAGTTCCTAACTTAATCTCTGGGTATTTTCCTTAAAAACCCATCAGCAGACCTGCATAGTCAATTTCCCTTAATATAATTATTCAAGGAAGATCTCAAAGAAATACATCCCAACCCCGTTTTGCTCCTAGCAGTAGTTCCAGCAATTCCTACTAGCCTAGTTTGTACAGAAGAAAATGAGACCTAAGCGGAAAGCCTGGGCAGAACCTAACAGAAGTCTCTGGGTCATGTCAAACCAAATCTGAGACACAGGACACAAATGGTCAGGAACTCTGCATCTCTGACCTCTTCTGTAACCGAAGATTGCAGCTCTGAATGCTTCCATCAACAATGCAATAATGTTGAACAATGTCAGATTCTTACTGCAGATTGGGGATTAGAAAGTCACCATGGGGTAGTGGTTAGGGTGTCTAGCTAAGAGCAGGGGGACCAGGATTCTAATCCTGTCTTAGGCACAGAAGCCAGCTGGATGAACTTTTACTATTCCCTCCTTTTCAGCTCTAATCAGGCTCTGCAACAAGCTGGCTGAGAGATAAATATTGTAACCCACATCGCATGAATGTTGATTACCAGAAGAACCAGGCGAGCTGAGTGCCCCAAACAAGTGGACATTACAGCCATATGGGACATTTGCTAATAAAAACAGCAACATTACCAACAGGGAGTTGGGGGCTAGAAGGAGGTGAGTAAAACAATGCTGCAATTATATCCATTGATTTTATGTTGCAAGCTAGGTTGAGTATAGAAATTGTGCTACATAGACCATTGTTAATTCTGGTCAGAGATAGAGTTAAATTAGCATAAATTCCAACTAAAAATCAGGCATCTGTATGAGAGGCTGCAGCAACGTTCAAAACATGAATGAACTCAACCTTCTTCTGAAACTGAGATGTCTTTGATAAACTAATCAAACAGCTGAGTGCAGGATCTTCATTAATTTGTATTAATCTCTACTTCTGGATGTTCAAAAAAAAAAGGCAAAGGAATAATGAAACTGTGATCTAAAAGTGAACTCACTTTTCTAAGTTCAAAATGGCGTCAGCTGCCAAAGACAGAGCTGTCAGCAAGGCCTACAATGATGTAGAAAATATTATTAAAAATCTAAAAGGGGAGCCCCAAACAGTCCAATTATCTTATCTGAAACTGACTCTGCCAAAGTTTGCAAGCAAAAAACACTAGGAGCACAAAGAGAAATCAACAGCTAGAGGTCAAAATCTAGGAAATTACAGCAGGAACCAAAACAAAATCAAGAGATACACTAGATTTATCTAGTTTATCTATTTAAGTAAACCACTTCAAGACTCCAGCAAGGAAAGTCGATGACAGGATGGCAACGAGAATAATGATTGGGGGGGGCTCTATCAAATTGATTCACATGATATAATTAGACTTGTCATGACCCCTCTTCTGATTCGGTGGATTCCCCTTACCAATGTGAGTAATTTTAGTAATCTGTCACTAATTCACTTCTTCCCTAACTTGACTTCTTTGATTGCCAACATAGATACACCCTCACTTTCATGGACTCAGAGGAATTCCAGATTCTTTTAGCTGTTCAGCATCCAAAATCTAAATTTCACTCTATTCAGCTGTTTTTTTTAGATTAGAAATTGACACTTTCTGACATCCTCCACCAATTCAGCTCTCTTCCAACTAGACTTTGAAGCTTCGGGTAATCTTCAGCTGTTCTTTCAAACGGTGACACTTCTTGAATAGCTTCCTCCTCCAATTCATCTAAATCAGATTGATTCATGATACCAATGAGGATTGAACATTCTGGCTGAGAGAAAGATAGAAAACTAGAGGGTAAATGGAGTGTCCTGGAGGAAGGTATGGTTGGCTGACCAGAGGGGTGAACAAAAATATTGCATACTGCAACTTTTTGTTGCAAGTTTGATTTGTACAAATAATTTTCTTAGAACAAGCAGGCAACTTCCTTGCAAAATCAGATAGCTCAATTAATTTTGTCTAGCGCCCTGTCCCCTTTTTGTTCAGTCACTGCAAATTCAGAGAAAAGGCAAAGATTAATTAATGGATGCATCCAGCGTGATACAGTCCTTTATTTCTCAAGGTACTTTTTTAAAGGTACACTTTCAAATCGTGTTGGGCCAGATTGGGAGCTCAGCTTTCACAGATATTGTTCCTTAGGGAAGAGGAAGGGATTTTTTTTTTTTTTGCCACTTTAGCAGAAAGTAGATGCACTCCAGAAACAATTTGGTAGAAGATGAAAGAGCTAGTCGCTAGACCTGTGTGAATCCGCCTTCATCTGAGATAAATTGGAGTTTTGAGATTCAAAGACAGCATGATTCAAGATTGTGATTTAGATTTCAGTGATAACCCAATTTGATTCAAGCTGCTTCAGAATTTATGTAAAAATAATAATTCATCCAGAGGTTACAATAGGAAAAGTTTGAAAATGTCTGAAACTGTTATACTTTTTGCCAGAATGGAATGAAAAAACAGGGATGGTAGACGCTTCAGAGAACTTTAACCCTGCCGTGTTTATCTGAATGTGTTCAGGACTTTGCTACAATAACCTTTTGAAAGATCCACTCTGTACCATTAGGACTAAGCTGAGATAAGAAAGAAAATTATCAAATCAGTTATAGTAAATAGCACATCTAGAAAATGACTGAATCTATATAGAAAATGCCCTACACAAATGTCAACCTTGTGCTTTGCTACCTATTTTAATTGGATTTCCTAAGTCAGAGGTCCCCAACCTTGGCACCTTTAAGACTTGTGGACTTCAACTCCCAGAATTCCTCAGCCAGCCAAGCATTGAATTTAGAGAACTCTGATCTCTAAAGCTGAGTGGCCGGCTGAGCAGAATAGACCAGACAGCAGAGCTGAGCTGACTGGATAGCTGAATGGCAGGCCTTACCAGAGCAGAGACGAGGCTGAACAGACCCAAGCACCGAAAGGCAGAACGGAGCTGGCACAGAAAATGACAAGAGGCCGGAGCAGTGAACAATGAAAGTAAAGGCAACAATTAAGCTTAAGGTCCCAATAGGAAGGGAAGACCCCAGTGGAGAATAAAAATAAATACAGGCCAGAAAATAAAAGATAAATAAACAGGCAAATATTAAGGACAAGAGTGGAACATTAGAAATCAAGGAAGAATAGGATTAATAAAGAGGCAAATCTTAACAAGGCAAATCTTAAATAATAAGGTGGGGAGGAATTGGAGCTCAAAAACTTTTTAAAAAATAGAGGGAAGAAAAGGATAAATAAAACTAACATAATAGTAAGAAAGTTAAATAACAAGGTAGAAAAACGAGCACAAACAGACAGAAAAAAAAGGATAGGAAAAAAATAGGCATAATTATCTAGAACAGAGAAGGTAGAAAAAAGGCTAACAGCAAAACACATCCACCAACCAAAAAAGAGAGATTTTCAAACAACAAACTCATGGAACAGGTGATTGATACTATTATGGTATGCAATACATGCTCCATGTATGTGCTTATGCCCAAAGAACACCCAAATTATACATGCATTAAATGTAAACTATGTGAACTATTAGAGGAAAAAGTAAGGCACTTAGAGGCAACTCTAGCCAAATTCCAACCTATGAAAGAAAGGTATACCCAAACTGAACCAAATAATGAACAAATAACTCCCAGAGGATTTGACCTACTGATAAACCATTGGAGGAAGACAAATGGAGGTATGTCACACATAGAAGGAAACACAATAATCAAAGAAAGAAGCAGCAGACCGGACATACAATCTAGGGAAGTATGTTGTCTCCCTGGAGCAAAAATCAAAGATGTGGCTGAGAACCTAATCAAAATAATTAAGCCCACAGATTACTACCCCTTCCTCCTCCTTCACATTGGGACAAATGACACAACAAAGAACCTGAGTACAATATGAGAGATTATAAGCAACTAAGAATAAAGTTAAGAAGCTAGGAGCACAAGTAGTGTTCTCATCAGTACTCCCAATGAAAGGCCAACACCCATTGAGGGAAAAAAGAATTCTAGAAATAAACCACTGGCCAAAGGGTTGGTGTCACCAAGAAAACTTTGGTTTCTTGGACCATGGACTGCATTTCCTACGTGAAGGATTCTTGGCAAGGGATGGGCTGCACCTCACGAAAACAGGGGAAAATGTACTCAGAAAAAGACTGGCCCAACTCATCAGAAGAGCTTTAAACTAAAATTGATGGGGAAGGGTGACCAATCTTTAGAATCTCTAGAACACAAAACTAATCATAAATCCCAAGAAAACAAATCAAACAATGAGGTAGAGAGTGCTGAGAAAAAAGAAAAATTCAAACAACAATCAGGAGATCCAGGAAATATACCCACGGACAGGAATAAAAGTCTTAAATGCTTATATATACATGCTCAAAGCTTGGGGAACAAACAGGGTGAACTAGAAGCAATAGTACATGAGGGAAGGTATGACATAGTTGGCATTACAGAAACCTGGTGGGACAAAACCCATGACTGGAATGTACTGATGAATGGATACAAATTGTTCAAAAGAAATAGATCTACAAAAAGAGGAGGGGGAATTGCACTATATGTAAGAGAAAACTACATATATACAGAAATGCACATAATCAAAGATAAAATCCCTCCAGAATATATATGGGTCAATATAAAAGGGAAAAAAGTGACATTGCCATAGGTGTATACTACAGGCAACCCAACCAATCAGAAGAAATAGATGAACTCTTTGTTAACCAGTTAACAAATGTATGTAGGAAGCATACCACAGTAGTAATGGGAGACTTCAACTATCCAGATATCAACTGGAAGACAAACTCTGCAGCGAGCGGGAGTTCAAACAGATTGCTAACAACCTAGCTGACAACTTTGTCATCCAAAACGTAGAGGAGGGAACTAGAAGTAAAGCTATACTGGACTTAATTCTTACTAATAGAGAAGAAGTGATAGAGGGAGTTGAAGTTGCCGGAACCTTGGAGGAAAGTGACCACGTTATATTGGAATTCAATATAATGCAAACACAAGCAACAGAAAATAATCCAACCAGAGTCTTCAAACTTCAAAAGAGCTGATTTTAACAAACCTAGAGAGAACCTAAGAAAGATTCCATGGATGAAAATCCTAAAGGGGAAAACAACTCAAGAAACGTGGGAAACTCTGAAAAATGTGATCATAAAAGCCCAGACCAGCACAATACCATTGAAAAAGAAAAACAAGAAATTCAAGAAGTAACCAGCATGGCTGCATAAAGATCTCTCTGACAAACTGAAAGACAAAAAGGACAAGTACAAAAAATGGAAAGAGAGACACATAACTAAGACTGATTATCAGCAGACAGCCAGAACATGCAAAGACGAAGTCAGGAAAGCAAAGCCTATTCGGACATTAAGGGACGGCGCTGGTTCTTAGACACTTATTTCTCATATTTCTTATATTTACCTTTCTTGTCAAGAGAGGCTTCCTCTAGTTGCAGCTTGTCATTTCTTTTTTGTGGAACTATCGTCATTTCTGAAGCTTTGTAACTTTAAAAATGGCGTGGAGGGAGGAGTCGGCTTTTCCAAGCCAAACTAAAGAAGATGGAAATCTTTGTGGAAACTATTTTTGAAACTTAAGGATATAAATCTTTGGAGGACTCTATATGGCTGATTGATTTTGTGGATTTCTCTGTTCTTTTTGTTTTGTTTTGTTTTGCCTTTAAAACAAAGGATTGTTTAAATGAGGCTTTGAGTTTACTGTGAGGGGAGAGTGAAACAACACTGAGTTTAATGGCTTTTGATTGGTCCAGACTCTCTCTCTCTCTCTCTCTCTCTCTCTCTCTCTCTCTCTCTCTCTCTCTCTCTCTCTCTCTCTCTCTCTCTCTCTCTCTCTCTCTCTCTCTCTCTCTCTCTCTTTTCTTTTTAAGGCTTTTCCTTGGACAGTAACATTAGTTGACCACAAGAGGGAGCAAAAAGACTGTGATGTGGTTAACCCAGGGGTAGGCAACCTTGGCTCTTTTATGACTTGTGGACTTCAACTCCCAGAATTCCTGAGCCAGCATGGCTCAGCTTGGAAACCTCTCCCTTTCCCCTCAGCATGGCTGGCTCAGGAATTCTGGGAGTTGAAGTCCACGAGTCATAAAAGAGCCAAGGTTGCCTACCCCTGGGTTAACCATTATTTTTTTTTACTAGTTTTGCAAATCATTGGACTTGTAATAGTTTAAAGTTATAATTTATAATTTTAAAGTGTTTAACTTCAAATTGTAAAGCTTTATCTACACATTAAACATGGCAACCAGAAAGAAAATGGAGAAGACTGAGAGATTATCAGGAGAGTTAGAACTCTTAAAACCATTTTTGGATGAATATACAGCCAAGACACATGAGTTAATTCAGAACATGGGAAGAAATATAGAGGCTAAATTTGATGCTTTAGCAAAAGAGCTACATGGTGAAATACAACACTTGACTGGAGAGATTAAGAAGGTGGAAATGAGATCTGATCTTTTGGAACATGAGATGGAGAAAGTAAATAATTTGCTGGAAGCTGATTTGGACCAAAATGCAATGTTGGAATGTCGGATAAAACAGTTCCAATTAAGATTTCGAGCTATTCCTGAACAGCCAGGAGAAGACATTAGATTAAGGATGATTAAAGCCCTGACTCAGCTGACCAATTGGGAAGAAAAAAAATATGAATCTAGAGATAGATAACATGTTTAGAATAAACTCCAGATTTGCTACTATGAGAAGATTACCAAGGGATGTGTTAGTTCACTTTGTAAGAAGAACAACAAGAGATCTTGTTTAGGATTGCCATTTTAAATCGAAACTGAGAATGGAAAATATGAATATTATTGTGCTGAAGGAAATCCCATTGAGAATTTTGAGAAAAAGGAAAACCTATGCTTTTCTTATCAATATCTTAAAGAAGAGAACGATCCCCTTTCATTGGGATAAACCTGAAGGAGTGATATTTACTTATCAGGAGCAAAGATTCAGATTGAACTCTATAGAAAAAGACAAGGATTTTCTGATTAGACATAAACTAATTTTAGAGTCAGCTGAGGATCTGGATGGAGACAAGAAATCTGCGGCAGAACAATGCCAAGAGGGTAGTATGGAGATAGTGGTACAGGAATCTGCTACTTTGTGCAAAGATGGAGATTAAGGCTATCACCTGGAATATTAATGGGGCGAATGCCCCATCCAAACATAAAAAAATATTTCATTATCTGAGGAAACTTAATGTTGATATAATTTGCCTTCAAGAAACACATATTAAGAAACAAGATAAGAAATATTTAATAAATAAACAACTAGAGGAGGAATTTATATCTGCTGGCTTAAAGAAGACCAATGGAGTTGTTCTATATATAAAATCCCAACTTAAACCTAAGCTACTTTTAGTAGATGACTATGGTAGATTTGTAGTAGTGGAAATTGAGCTTAATGGAATAAAATCAATAGTAGTAGGCCTATATAGCCCAAATGATGATAAATGCACATTTTTCGAATAACTTATGGACTAGTTAATAGCATTTTCATATGTAAATTGGTTCATGTTGGGGCACTGGAATGGAGTGACTTTATCAGCTTTAGATAGATCATCATCTAATGGGATTAAATCCTCCCAGGGTAAACTACCGAAGATTTTCTTCGACATGACGGATAATTTAGTATTAATAGACTCGAGATATAAAAATGGTTCTGCTAGAGAATATACTTTTTTCCAGAAAGACATAAATCCTTTTCAAGGATTGGCATGATTTGGATTTCTAAAAATCATGCAAATAAAATTTTAAAAGTTGATATTTTACCTAAATCCTTCTCTGATCATAACCCAGTTCTTCTGGTACTTAGAGGAAAGAGGTGGAATTATAGATGGAAATTAAATGAAGTCATTTTGCAAAAGGAGGTGATTGTGAAAGACTGTAAAAAGAAATAAAAAGAGTATTTTGATAATAATTGAGGTAGAGAAACAGCTGTAACCTGTGTGGGATGCAAGTGAGGCTGTTATGAGGGATTACTTTATACAGTATAATTATTTAGAGAAGAAGAAATCCTTGGAAAAGATGCAAAAAATATTAGATGAGATTAAAAAAAATTGAGTTGCAAAAGACATCTACGGATGTAAAAAATTTACATCAAATTAAATTGTTACAGCAACAACTGCCTATGCTAACAGTTCAAGAAATAGAAACAAAAATGAAGTATTTGAAACAAAGACATTTTAATTTGCAAATAAACCAGGGAGATGGTTGGCATATAAATTAAGGAAGGAAAGGGAAAAGCAAATGATTGAGAAAATTTGTGAAGGGGATAAGGTAATAACTGATAATGAACTTGTTAAAAAGACTTTCCATAATTTTTATTCTAACTTGTATAAAAAAACAGGAGTTAGATAGGTCTAAAATAGATGAATATCTTTTAAGACAAAGGTTACCTAAGTTATCACAATCCCAGAGGCCACTTGTGAATGACCCAATAACAGTCTTTGAAATATCAGAAGCTATTAAAAAAATGAAACCAGGTAAAGCTCCAGGACCAGATGGCCTTACAAGTCAATACTATAAGTGCTTTGAGGAGGAACTTCTACAATCACTAAAGGATATAATGGATGATATACTTCAGGAGGGAAGGATACCCCAAACATGGAAGGAAGTCAATATTGTGTTATTATCAAAGGAGGGTCAAGATCCTACAAAGACAAAAAATTATAGACCAATTTCACTACTGAACAATGATTATATATATATATATATAAAAGGCTAAAGTGAGAATTAAGAAATTAGATGATGGGATTTACCAGAGGGAATATTTAAAAATTAAACACATCTGCACATATTCACAATTGATACTGTCCCCTAAGTCTGGGTCATCAACTTCAGGCCCACTTGGGGTCCCTTAGCAGGCAGAAATCGGCCATAGGGTGTGGAGCCCCGTGATCCCTCGGCTGCTACACTACTGTGCAAAACCAGAAGCCTTCCCTTGTTTATTTTGGTGTTGGAAGTTTTGAATAGAGACATTAGGCAAAATGAGAGAATAATGGGTATAAATATCAAGAAAGAAGTTTACAAATTGAGGGCATTTGCTGACGACTTGGTTATATTCCTACAGGACCCAAAAAATAAGATAGAATATATGTTGAGGAAATTAAATGAGTTTGGGATTCTAGCAGGTTTTAAAATAAATAAACAGAAAACAACAATGTTGATCAAGAATATGTCCTCCCAGGATGATGATATATTGAGTAAAAGGTCTGGTTTCAAGGTTGAGAGAAAGGTAAGACATTTGGGGGTTATGCTGACAAATACAAACACAAAATTGTTTCAAAATAATTGTGTACCTCTTTGGAATGATATAAAAAAGGATTTACAAAGATAGGACAAATTACATTTATCATTACTGGGCAGAATTTCAGTAATTAAAATGAATGTTTTACCAAAGATGCTCTTTCTGTTCCAGACAATACCAATACTTGCAACGGACATTCCATTTAAATAGTGGCAGAGGGATATCTCTAAATTCATATGGCAAGGAAAGAAACCAAGAATCAAATACAAGTTACTGCAAGATGCCAAGGAAAAAGGGGGTCTGGGCTTACCAGATTTGAAATTGTGTTTCGATGCGTGCTGTTTGGTTTGGTTAAAAGAGTGGGTGAACCTCCAGAATAAGAGACTGCTCGATTTGGAAGCCATGAATTAAGGTTTGGATGGCATGGGTATTTCTGGTACGATAAAGTTAAAGTAAATGTTGATTTTCATAATCATTTTATTAAATGCGCCATATTAAGTGTTTGAAATAAATATAAAACAAGGTTTTTTATGAAATTGCCCCTATGGGTGTCCTCCCAAGAAGCTTATTTTAGAAAAGAAATGGTGATGAAGCCGGACTGGTGGACGTATGGTAAAATAGTATCTTTCAATTCTGGAGACCCATCCTCAAGTCTAGGGAAGAATTAGAATTAGAAGGTCATGCTTGTCACTGGTTTACATATCAACAAATGAAGGAAAGATTTAAATTAGACAAAAAAGGCCATGGTTTTGAGTTTTCTAAAAATAAATTGGAAATCCTACTATGTGGTAGTGATGGTCATATAATTGCCAAGGTCTATAAAACATTACTAAAATTGAATTTGGAAAATGAACATGTAAAACACTGCATGATCCAGTGGGCAAGGAATTTGGGGTATAATGTGATGTTTGAACAACGGGAGAATATGTGGATAAAAGGCTTAAAATTCACACTAAATTATAACCTAAAAGAAAATTTCTACAAAATGATGTATCGCTGGTATTTAACGCCAGATAAGTTATCTAGAATGTATAAAAGTATTTCAAATGAATGTTGGAAATGTAAATGTAAAGAAGGGACTTTTTATCATTTATGGTGGACATGTGATAAGGCAAAGAAATATTGGAGTAGGATTCATATATAATGGAGAAAATTCTTAAAGTGAACATAAAGATTAAACCAGAAACTTTCCTTCTGGGCCTAATGGAAAGAGAACTGGGGGGGGGGGATTTGGAACGCTGATTTTATATCTGGTGACGGCAGCAAGACTACTCTATGCACAAAAGTGGAAGGAGGCCTCGATTCCTACCATGGACGAATGGTTATAAAAGCTGGTGGAATTAAGCAGAGATGGCCAAATTGACTGTGCTGATTAAAAAAAGAATATAAGTATTTTTGTTTCTACTTGGAAACCACTTCTGGACTTTGTGCTTGAGGTGGAAAAAAATGATATGATTTTGGGTTTTACCAATTAGATTTATTTGCCGATACAGAAATGGCTAGTGCATACTACTATAGAAATGTAAAAAGTTGAGATTTGATTTTAAGGTCTAATTTTACTGCAACAGAGAGAGTTGGAAGTCAATGCCTTTTGTTTCTTCTCCCCCTTTCTTCACATCTTTTTTATTTTCCCTTTTTCTACTGTTGTCCCCTACAATTGGCTTTTGTATTTTCACATTTTATGTTATAAATGAATAAAACTAAATTTAAAAAACCATCTGCAAACAACTAGAAGCAAACAAAGTTATAATAGCCAGCATGGGTTTGTTAAAAACAGATCATGCCAAAACAATCTTATTTCATTCTTTGATAAAGGGACTAAATTAGTAGACCAGCAAAATGCTGTGGACATAGTATACTTAGATTTCAGTAAGGCATTCGACAAAGTAGACCACAACCTGCTGCTTAGTAAGCTAGAAAAAGGTGGGAGAGACAACATCACCACCAGATGGATTTGTAGCTGGCTGACAAACCATACTCAGCGAGTACTCCTCAATGATACTACATCCACACGGAGAGAAGTAAGCATTGGGGTACCACAAGGATCCATCTTAGGCCCAGTACTCTTCAATATCTTCATAAATTACTTAGATGAAGGAATAGAAGGGGAACTCATCAAATTTGCAGATGACACTAAACTGGCAGGAATAGCCAACACCCCAGAAGACAAACTCAAGATCCAAAAAGATCTTCACAAACTTGAACAATGGGCCCTATCCAACAACATGAACTTTAATGTGGAGACAAGCGAAGTTTTACATTTAGGCAGGAAAAATCAAAGGTACAAGTACAGATTAGGCACGACCTGGCTCAAAAATAGTGAGAGGGACCTTGGAATCCTAGTGGATGATCTCTTCAATATGTTATAAATGAATAAAACTAATAAAAAAGGGGGGGAATATGAGCCAGCAATGTGCAGCAGCAGCCAAAAAAGCTAACACAATCCTGGGTTGCATAAACAGAGGCATAGAATCAAAATCACATGAAGTATTAGTACTGCTTTATAAAACCCTAATAAGACCACACCTGGAATATTGCAATCAATTTTGGTCACCATACTACCAAAAAAAAGTCATAAAAGGGCCATGTTTGAAGACCCCTGCACAAGGCTATACACATCCCTTGGATATCTGAGTGCAATACTTTCAATTGTTCTGTATACTACTCCTTGATTTCTCTCCTATGAAAAAGCCTATGAAAAAACCCATGAAAAAGCCTTAAAAACTGTGGGTAAAATCTGAATTATAAATACTGCATCATATCAAACACAGTACATATCAACGGAAGGGCCAAAACTACTGCAGCCATTCAAATTAACTTAAAATCAAGCAACTTCATTTAAGTAGTTAATTAACAGAGTTATGCAAAATTACTAGAAAACAAGAAGGATATAAATGTAACTAATTTTAATTAAAGCAAGTTCAGTGTAATGAAATTGCTATGACTATGAAGTATTTTTCACTTAGGCAAAGGGTTTCAGCCCCTTCACTGAGTATTCATTCCCCCCTTCCACTTACAATAATTTAAGTAATTCTTTACATTGAGAACCCATATATATGACTACAAAACAGCACACAATGCTTTTCAGTCAGAAGTGTTCATTATCATTTTAATGTGACAGAAAAGGGGGAAATAATTAAATATTAAGAGAGCAGATATTAATTCTAGTCAATTAGTTAAATTTATATTAAGTCATATCACATGTTGTCTACAAAGAAAGTGATCCAGGTTTCTCTGTTCTATATCTTAGCTCCATTGGCATTTTGGAGAATAGTTCCTCTCAAATCACTTAAGGATGCTCTCCATCATTCCAGTGACCTGTAAATAGTTGAGTAATTAAAGTTGCTACTCTTAATATACTAAGGGGTGATGAGTAAAGTGACAGCCATGGCATTTCCAAGAGTAAATGCTTAGCAATGGCCTCCTTTGCTGGAGAAGACTCCTGCGAGTCCCCTGGACTGCAAGGCGATCAAACCGGTCAGTCTTAGAAGAGATCAACCCGACTGCTCTTTAGATGGCCAGATCCTGAAGTTGAAACTCAAATACTTTGGCCACCTAATGAGAAGGAAGGACTCACTGGAGAAGAGCCTGATGCTGGGAAAGATTGAGGGCAATAGAAGAAGGGGACGACAGAGAATGAGGTGGCTGGATGGAGTCACTGAAGCAGTAGGCATGAGCTTAAATGGACTCCAGAAGGTGGTAGAGGACAGGAAGGCCTGGAGGAACGTTGTCCATGGGGTTGCAATGGGTTGGACACGACTTCACATCTAACAACAACAACAAGAATGGAAACCATTGCAGAGGGTACTGCAATGGCTTTTTTGACAAGTTTTCTTCTTTGACAAATTGTCAAAGTATGGGTTTCTCAAAAAGATAGAAAATCTATCCCGTGTCAAGGTTCTGGTTGAAGAACCCAACGAAGTAAGCACACTGGAAACATTGTGATCTCTAACACAAACTTTATTTGGCATAGCATACCGGCACCAAAGAATGGAAAACCAGCTCTGGCAATACGGTGGGGAAAAGATAATAAAAAGAGTAAAACATTCCCTCCCCCTCTGACAGTTCAGGTCACATTGTCCAATTAGTCTTTAAGTACTTGTTATGAGAAGGAATCCTCCATTCACTACAACTCTAGTCCAGTGACCTCAGTTCTCACAGTGATAGAAACTACCTGTGCATTCTAGACCTTCCCCTCCCCCCTCACAACTGTAGGCAAGCTAGAAGCACTGTGGCAGTCCTAATGCAATAAGTCTTCATAGCTTGACATCCGGCTAGCAACAGTGAGACACTGTTAACTTAGTTAAAGCCGATTTCGGGTCCACTTTCTTACACTTCGCTAGTTTTTTTCTGACCCGTCATGGGAAGTAATTAGTTAAATGTGCTTTCCTTTTTAAAGTTGCTCAGTTTTCCACACACATTTCTTGTTCATTGTTTGTACAGGCATACATCAGGTGTACATTTAGTTCTGTGTTTTTTTAATTGCAGTTGAAAGGATTGTTTCCACCTTGGTTATGAATATCTTCCACATGATCCTCTAAACCTGTAGAAGGGAATAGAAGCCTAGGGAACTTGTGGGATGAAGGGTATAGTGCAGGGGTAGGCAACCTTGGCTCTTTTATGACTCGTGGACTTCAACTCCCAGAATTCCTGAGCCAGCATGGCTGGCTCAGGAATTCTGGGAGTTGAAGTCCACGAGTCATAAAAGAGCCAAGGTTGCCTACCCCTGGTATAGTGGAAGCTGTTTGGTGACTTCCTGCTGAGAGGGTAGCTTAGCCCTCATTTTTCCCCTTGTCTATATGTAAAACAGAGTCAGAGGTCAGGCAGAAAGGGCAACATGGATGAGAGGCAAAGGTGCACCTGTCATTTCCAAAGAAGGTTTCGGGGAGACAACACTTTCTTCTCTTCATTACCATTCAAGAGTGGTGGAAGCATGGAAGCCACTGCCAAATACGATTTCAAAGCTACCGCAGATAATGAGATGTTTGAAACGGAAAAATCTCCTGAAGGTTTGGGGTAAGGAATATTGACACAACATTATCATTGACACAAAGCGGAAATCAATGGCCAAGAAGACTTCATTCTGTCAGGGCCCCCTCCAACACTTCATCCTAAGAAAGCAGAACTCGTGGAAGCAGTTTCTTCCATAAGGAACTTTTATTAAGAGAAGCTGATAGCAGGCATAATAGGCAGGATCTGAGGATTTCCCACTCAGATCAATAGGTTAAAAGAGTCCTAGGCAAACCCCATCCCAATAGTTCATCCGATCAGTTTGAATGGGCCAATTCCCAGGTGTTAAGTCTGTTGTGGGAAAGAGCTGATAATGCCAGTCTGTCTCAGGCTCGTAGCGATGTTTGTTGGGTCTTCACACCTTCCCTTCCGAAACAGGAGATAAGCCAGATGGCCGGAGGCACATTCCTTTCTTCCCCTCCCCCAGCTGACATCAAGGGAGAGACAGTTCAAAGAGCAAGTATTCAGAAACAGCGAAAGGGTTATATTGTAGCGATAGAGAGAAACCCGTAGCATCTTCCCCCCTCCCTTCCAGGCGTATGGCAGAACCCAGAGTAATAGAAGAAATAGAATTAGGAAGAGCCCCCTTAATAATATGGGCTCTGACACATTCCCCAAAATAATATTGAAATGAAAGTCCATTCATGGTTTTGCAGGAAGATACATCAAGCAAGGGCTCAGGTGTTGTTGATGATGATGATGATGCCTTCCTCATCAGAGAGAGTGAGTGTTCCTAGTGGTTCCTCACTTTCAGTTAAATTCAGAAATGTTGTTTAACACTTCAGAGTGTTTCGAGACAGAGCTGGATCAATTCTCTGAATACTTTGTCGACTGTCAGGTCCATCATCATACTCTGGTTCCTACCATTGTGCTAAGGAGGGACGGGGATAGCATGCTTGGGATTTTTCCGTTTCTGCTGTTTGCTTGGGAATTAGGGAGGGGGACTGTCTTCTGAGACGGGACGGACTCCTTCCCACCCAGTTTTTGCCAGGTTCCAAGGCCATCATGCCCTGAGTGTGAACTGTTATCTCCCTAGCACCTCAGCATTCTCAAAACATCTTCTCGGCATCACATTGGCTGCCAGTGGACTGGTCAGGGGGGTTGGGATTGGGAAACCAAAAGAATTGCTTTAGGTTTTGCGTGGGACCCTCAGATTCCGCCTTAATTTACTGCATCCAGTTTATCTCAGTAAAAGTTATTTTGATTCAACTCAATGGATTCAAGCACCTTACTTTCCTGAGGGGCCGACTGGGGCAGGTCTGACATAGACTTTGTTATTTCTGGGGTAGCCCTTTTTGTTAATTATTCCCTTTCCCCTACTGACCCAGCTTTATCTCTATTTACCCCAAATGTCCGTTCCTGAGCTGAGGACTATGACAGGTGGGGATAGCTGGTAATGGTGGAAAATCTCCATTCACAAATGGCCAATGTTTGTGCTGGATTCAAATCCAGCCTCACTTGGACCTGGAAGGACTAACTGTTTCTGCACATGCAACACAAATATGCTGAAGGCGGAGTGGATTCAAGCACAGATTTTAGAGGGCTTCCATCTCTGAGCTTCCACTGAGTGAAATGCCCCCTGGAAGAGCTTGTGTGGCAATCAACTTGCTGCATTTCTCTTTCACTCCTGAGTGTCCTTTCACAGAGTCTCACACTGGGAAACCTCTAGGGCAGGGGTAGGCAGCCTTGGCTCTTTTATGACTTGTGGACTTCAACTCCCAGAATTCCTGAACCAGCATGGCTGGCTCAGGAATTCTGGGAGTTGAAGTCCAGGAGCCATAAAAGAGCCAAGGTTGCCTACCCCTGCTCTAGGGAGTTCTGGTAGATGTCTCCTTTGGTCCCTCAGTTAAGTGGAATCCATGTGGAGGAGAGACCACAAAATTCATCTGCCTAGTTTCTTCACCACCCTTGTACAAGTTTAGAGGACACTACCTACCTTAGGTTACCAGTCATCTGGAAACAACAGGGTGTTCTCAAGGTCCAGCCTTCCTGATCATGGAGCAGTGAAGCTGGCCAGGCCATTATGGCTGTGGAACAGTGAAGAAGGCCTAAGTCTTCAGGGCTGTAAAGCAGGAGAGCTTCTTCTCAAAACCTGGCCTTCATCAACACAGAGCAGGGGAGCAGGCATTCATGGCTGTGGAACAAAGAAGCTAGCCTAGCTTTCTTGCACGTGGCTCTCAGGAATACAAATGAAACAATGGAGCTTACCAGCACCTGCCAAACAAGCAAAAAGTGCCTGGCAGAAAAGTGATGGTTTGTTAATTCAGAAAAGTTTCTTCAGCAACAATTGTGAGAAAGCCTCTTGGAGCATCTTAACAGGCACAGAGCAGGAACTGATAATAACTTTTTGAATAATCTGCATTACTACTTTGAGCAGTAGCCTCAATCCCAACAATTAATGTTTCTTGAAATAGCAGAAAACAACAGAAAGGAAGCAAATAAATTAGCCAGGACTGAACTGAAACTTAGGACAGTGGTGGCGAACCTATGGCACGGGTGCCAGAGGCGGCACTCAGAGCCCTCTCTGTGGGCACGCATGCCGTTGCCCCAGTCCTAGGCCTTCAGCTGGGTTTTATAAAACCTTTTCACTTTAGGCCTCCACCGCCATGTGCAAAAAAAAAAAAGGTTCAGTCAATTTCAACTTCTCGCGGGGAAAAAAAAGATCTTGCAAAGTTGAAATTGATTGATTGAACTTTTTAGTCCCACCCAGTCTGCCGTTACCACCGCAGCCACGCCCACCCAATTGGCCACACCCACCCAATTGGCCACACCCAGCCAATGGGCCACACCCACCCAGCACTCGACGATGCATAAGTGGGTTTTGGGTTGCAATTTGGGCACTCAGTCTCTAAAAGGTTCGCCATCACTGACTTAGGACATCAGTTTGTAAACCCTGACCCTGCTGGTGTCCTGGGGAGGAGGTTTCAGGTGTCAGCCAATCAGCCTCATTTCTGGTTTATGGTGCATTCGGGTTTCTGGATGCCAGTTTACAAACTCTGCCTTCTTTATGTCTGTGGGAGAGAGCCTGCCTGTTCTGTTTCTGGGAGGCTAGATTCCCCCCCCCCTCCATTGCACCTAGAAACAAGAGTTAGAGATACTCCTGGATGATCCAAATGCCTCCACAGAAGTCCAGGTGTAGAGAACAGCTGTGTTAAAATAAAAGGCAGGACCAGTGCAAGCCACACTGTTACTGGGGTCCAATCAGCCATGGAGAAGTTATTCCAAAAGCAAATTGGAGGTTTTTCAAAGATTGTGGCTTCATAAGAGGAACTTTAATTACTCCAACATCTACTGGGAGATGACACTGCCAAGTATGGTTGTTCCAGAAAATTCCTGACATGACTGTGAGGGATAGAAATGGCATTCTAACATTAAACTTTCTAACATAGTCCCTATAGATTCCAGCAACTGCCTTGCATTTTTGTTTTGTTAGATATTCCTCTTCTCCTAATGTATGCCTTTTTCTATTCAGCTTTTTGGAAAGCTCTCTTTAATTTTTTTCCATTTTTCATTCTTATAGGAATTGTTTGCCATTGCACTTTCAGTCTCTCAATTTATAGACTTCCATTCTCCTGGGACACTTTTCTCCTTCAGGATTTCAAGCCATTGGGTCCAATCTTCCTTCCCTCAGAGGTCATCAAAATCTATTTTTCTGACGTCTAATATGCAGTTCAAACTCTTCTTAGTTCCTCCTGGATATCACAAATAACAAAATCACTTTTCCCCAGGGTACCAGCTATCTTCTACCAATCAGCCAACTAATTCCTCTTGGTTGATGAGTCCCAGGTCTATATAGTGCTCTCTCACACAGAGATACACACATACCATTCCCTTTTCCATCTTCGGGTAAGTAAGGTTTTCAGAAAGAGAGGGCATGAGTTTGCAGAAACTCTGACTCTTGACAATTTTTTATTTCCAGAAATGTCAAGGTAGCTAAAATCTCCCTTTGTTGCTATTCTGTACCTCCCTACGTTTGTTTGTCAAAGAAAGGCCTTATATTCATATCTTTTGCCTGTCCAGGTAGTCTGTAATCAACTCCCACAACAGGATCATTTTTGTTTCTCTCTCTCTATTCTATCCAAATACTCTCAATAGGATTTTCATGCTGTAATCCATGAATAACTGCAAGCAACACCTTCTCCCTTTCTATTGGATCTAGGTGTTTGTTTTTTCCCATAAGTCAGTAGCTTTCCAAGGCTAGGTTCGAATTATGTGTCATCCCACCAAGTATCTGTGATCGCTGTGACATCATATTTGTCCTCTTTTGTTAGTTGTGGTTAGTGAGGTTAGTTAGGTTTATTTTTTTTCCTTCTGTTCAATTCTGTCCAGTTCTCAGAGACTGCCTGGACAAGCCCCTGCAGTGTTCTTGGCAATGTTTTTCAGAAGTGGTTTGCCCTGATCTCTTCCTAGGGCTCAGAGAAATTGACTACCCCAAGTCAGCTTTGTATATAAGGTAGGAATAAAATTCCAAGTCTCCCAATTTCTATCTTGATGCTACACCAAACTGGCTTTCACATATTCTTAGTTTTATAGATAATGAAGGATTCTAAGTATAATAAAAAGAGTTTCTTTAGATGAATAGAATAGAATAGAATAGAATAGAATAGAATAGAATAGAATAGAATAGAATAGAATAGAATAGAATAGAATAGAATAGAATAGAATAGAATAGAATAGAGTAGAGTAGAGTAGAGTAGAGTAGAGTAGAGTAGAGTAGAGTAGAGTAGAGTAGAGTAGAGTAGAGTAGAGTAGAATAGAATAGAATAGAATAGAATAGAATAGAATAGAATAGAATAGAATAGAATAGAGCTGGAAGGGACCTTGGAGGTCTTCTAGTCCAGCCCCCCGCACAAGCAGGAGAACCTATACCATCTCAGACAAGTGACTGTCCAGTCTCTTCTTAAAAACCTCCAGTGATGGAGCACACACGATTTCTAAGAGCAAGCTGTTCCACTGGTTGATTGTCCTCACTGTCAGGAAGTTTCTCCTTAATTCCAGGTTGCTTCTCTCTTTGATCAGTTTCCAACCATTGTTTCTTGTCCTGCCCTCTGGTGCTTTGGAGAATAATTTGACCCCCTCTTCTTTGTGGCAGCCTCTCAAATACTGGAATACTGCTATCATGTCGCCCCTGTTTCTTCTTTTCTTTAGACTAGCCAAACCCAAGTCCTGCAGCCGTTCTTCATATCTTTTAGTCTCCAGGCCTTGGATCATCTTACTTGCTCTTTTCTGAACTTTTTCCAAGGTCTCAACATCTTTTTATAGTATGGTGACCAAAAGTGGTTGCAGTATTCCAGGTGTGGTCTCACTAGGATTTTATAAACCCTTTTCCAATCCTCATGTGCTTCCCCAGTGCTCCAGGATTTTTGAAAAATATGCAATGGTTCTGAGATAACATCTGCCAGCTCCTTCAGAACTCTGGGATGTAATCTTTCTGGTGCCGGTGATTTATATTCATCAAGGTCGGATAGGTGTTCTCTTACCATTTTCTTGCTTATTTTAATTTTTATTTCTAGTATGTCTTTTGCAGTATTTTCTTTGGTATGTTGTGCTATAAGTTCTTTTTGTGTGAAGACTGATGTGAAGAATGAGTTAAGCATCTCTGCTTTCTCCCTATTGCTTATTACTTCCTTGCCATCTTCTCTCTTTAGTGGACCTACAATTTCTTTGACTTTTTTCTTGTTATTAATATGTTGAGAGAAACTTTTGTTTTATTATCCTTGATTTCTGTTGCAAGTCTTTGTTCATTCTGAGCCTTTGCATGTTCTGGCTGTCTGGTGATAATCAGCTTTAGTCCCTTTTTCCATTTTTTGTACTTGTCCGTTTTGTCTTTCAGTTTGTTAGAGAGGAAATGCAGTCCATGGTCCAGGAAACCAAAGTTTTCTTGGCAACACCAACTCTTTAAAAAGAATTCTTTTTTCCCTCAATGGGTGTTGGCCTTTTGTTGGGAGTGCTGATGAGAACACTACTTGTGCTCCTAGCTCCTTAATGTTATTGCCTAGTTGCTTATAGTCTCTCAGTATTGTGCTCAGATTCTTTGTTGTGTCATTCTTCCCAATGTGAAGGAGTAGGAGAGGGTAGTAATCTGTGGGCCTAATTATTTTGGTTAGGTTCTCAGTCACATCTTTGATTTTTGCTCCAGGGAGACAATATATCTCCCTAGATTGTATATCCGGTCTGCAGATGGCTGATTCTGTTCCTTTGAGAATAGAATCTCCTATCACCAGCATTCACCTTCTTTTTTGGGGTGGTACAATCTGAGGTGCTTTTCTGTTTGTCTCAGGTGTGTTTGTTGTTGTGTTTTAGGGATATGTTCTTAAAGGCAGAAAGCAGCCCCAGTCTTTCTGCTATAGGAAAAACAGCCTCAAGCAGAAGCCTGAAGTCTTTAGAAATGGTTATTTTGTACCCATTAAAAAAGCCAGGCCACCCTATTCATAAACAGCCGCAGCTCCCACAGAAGGCTGGAGGTCATGGGATTAGAAAAACAAAGACTCTTAAAATCTACATTCCCCACCCAGCTCCAAGGACAGGGCATGACCTCCCAGCCACAATGGGAGTCAGGCAATAATAATTAGAATACTAAAAGTGCACACTCAAGCACAGGTCAATGTACATTTCACAATGAACAGGCATCTCAAACACAAAGCTCCAAAGAATGTATAAAAACCCACCTACTCTCAACTCCATTTTGTCAGCTGTCCCAGAACCACATGGTGTTGTCAGTTCTGATCTCATAAATAAACAGAGACTTTCTTTCCTAAGCAGCTAGCTTCCATTTTATTTTTCAGCATCTTTCTCCCGGTTTGGAACTAGACTTGATTTTTCTTCCCATAATTTGATTACCTAATGGGCAACTCCCAACTCTACAATTCAGTGGTTTTATAACTGTATGTCAAAGTACAACTGTGAATATTGCTGTAGTGATGAAAATAAATACTTCTCAAATACACTGCTATACATAAGTACACAAATGATACAAATGTAGGCAAAGTAAATGTAAGTTATATCCATTCTGATTTCATAGACATCCCTTCCCCCCAATGGTCTATTAAACGGAGATTTATCAGGAAAATATTACTGTAGACTTCCTATGCCTGACAAGATTATTGGCATATCTTTTCTATTCATTTTGTTACCTTTTGCTCCTGATTGCAGCCTTATACTTACTAAAGCAAAGAAATTGAAGAGGTTGCTGAACTGGTTGTGGTATTCTCACTAGGGTAAAATATCTTGCATTGTTTTTCAAAATGCAGTGATTTGCATTTATACATTTGTGACAAATCTCAAGTTATGGAATGGTACAACAGTGCCCCCCAAAGTCCAATAAACTGACCCTATGCTGAAAGACTTGAATAGATAGAATTCAGTTTCCCCCCCCAAAATCTGTCTCATAATCCCATTTATGCAGAAACTAAGAGAGAACTAATAAAAAATTAGGCTGTACCTTTTCCTCAAGGTGTATAAGTGAAGCTAGACCAAGAACATAATAGAAGAACAGTTCTTGGCTGAGCAAAATACCAGATTCCCTATCTCAACTTATAAAACTGAGGATAAGTGTTTAGGATAAGTTAAATGCTTGGAAGCAAGAAATTCTGGGAACATCCAAATGACAGGCACCCCATCATTCTCTCTGCTATGAGGATGTGCTAAAATCCAAAATCTTATCCAAAGTGGTAATTAAGCAACTGGTATAGAAGTTAGTGTGCATGTGACGGTTGCCTTCCTTCTGTTTGCCTTCCCCTAATAAGTATTTTTATCCATCTAAAATTTCATTTTGCTTGGTTTTATAACCAAGATATTTCTTCCATCTTTCTTTTTGAAGGAAGATAGTTGAAACTGACGGAGTTACAATTCCAGAGGTCCTTCAAGGAACTAGATTATCTGGATTCTCTCCAGTCAGGGTTTGGCCTGGGTATAGCACTGACTGATTGCACTTGTGAATGATCTCTGTAGGATCAGGATGGGTGACGCAATTCTTCTAGCCCTACTTGGTCTCCATATGAACTGCCCAGAGTAGCTGAATGTCAGTTTGACATTCTTTCTGGATGATTCTTGGTTCTCAAGAATATCATTAGTTTATTTTTTAATTCCCCTCATAAATATGTGAGCTCATATTTAGCCCCTTCAAAATGATCCAATGGTCATGCCATTCTTAGCCACTTTTTCCATTCTTCCATCCTAGCAATTGGTATTCGCAATTTTCCATTCACCTCCCTTTCCTTCTTAAACATAACTTAAACCTCTTATTTTGTTCCCGTTTTGTTTTATTTTGATTTCCCAAATTATCGCATCAAGATGGGGAATGTAGATGCTAATCGCTCATGATCTGAGACTTGGAGATATACAGGACAGGCAAAATCACAGGAAGGATGAAGCTCTCCTTCCACCCCTCCCATCCTATTTAACATGCAGTGACTGAGGAGACCAACTACAAGAAACATTTAAATTTCAAGACAATACTCCACACCTCTCTGGAGTGCCATACTTTGGATTCATAAACTGAGCAGGAGGTTGGATTTAATGGTCCAAATGACCCCTTAGAATCATTCAGTGAACCTATGAATCCTGACTTAGTGGATTAAAAAAAATATCACCCAATTGCCCCATCCCACTCTGGATTCATGCTTTGTGTTGAATTTGTATATAGACATAACAGTGGAAACTGGAATACTCACTGTTACTTTTGCCAGATTTTTCCTGCTTTGTGTTGGCAGGATTCTGACAAATTCTTATCAGTTGGTGGATCTCAAACCAACTGGGCAAAATTACCCTTAATCTTGCAGGGACATTACAGAGCATTTTAAAGACAACCATTAATTAGAACTGGCTAAAGCTATAAACACTGTCCTCTGCTATTAAATGGAGCTATAGCCTATCTTGCTCGCTGTGCAGAATTTATGTTTCCCAGTTATGGACATGTGGATTTGTATTTATTCTTTACTCTTGTGACAGACCCCTTCTAAGGGGTCCCTGGTGAAACAGAATCATAGCAGATTGTTATGAATCCAACTGATTTTTTTAGGATTTCTGTTCAGTCAAGGTTCCTTTACTTCAGTCTGCTTTGGAAAGGAGGGAGAGATGGATGGATGGATGGATGGATGGATGGATGGATGGATGGATGGATGGATGGATGGATGGATGGATGGATGGATGGATGGATGGATGGATGAACGGACAAATGCATTGGATTCTGTTATCCAAAGCCCAAAAATGCTTTGACAATCATCATGCAAACCCCAAGAATGTAATGAATTGTGCATAAAAACACTAAACAGTATTTTTAAAGAGTTTTGAAAGAGTTTTTGAAAGGAATTTATCTGGAAAGAGGGAATAATAGGAGGGATGCAAGAAAAACATAGAGAGAATTTCAAATAGATCAGTAAAATCATTTCAGCTAACCTAAGGACAGGCTTAATTAGTACTCAGATATGAGATCTCCAGAGAATACCAGGGCTGTAAATTAGGTTGAGAAGTTAGGAAAATAAGGAAGAAGGCAATGGAAACTCATTTCCATTTTGTGCCAAGAAAACAACATGAATATGTCTGTGTAATAATCAAGAATCAATCTTAACTCTTAGGAGACCTTACTTAGTTAAATCCTACCTGCTTTAGAATCCTGAGTTTATGACCAAATGCAGGTCATTGATTTGATACAGCATCCTGCATTTCTAAATGAGTGTTATTAAAAAGATTCTTAATTTCTGGCATCAATGTTTTATCAATTTTTCAAAAGCTGAGATAACATCCCACGTACCTTTCAGTTAGGGGACACATGATGTTTTCTCCAGTTTAAAAAAACACCCTATTTCTGAAGTCATTTTTTTAATTTAAAATCACTTTCTCAATTATGCACCCTTACATGATAAAGGAGCAGCCAGAATTAATGGGAGAAAGCAGATCAACTCTTCCCCAGGGCAAGATACACACTGATATTTAATACTAACAGATGATTGGATGGATGGAAATTTTATCCAGCCTGCAAATTCACCAAGCAACAATTACATGAAGCCAGAGCTGCTAACTGGAACCCATGGTTACAATAATGGTCAACTTCCCAACTCAGTTTAGATTAAAAAAAATAAGCCCACATCCAGTGTTGGGATTCAAATATGTGAACAACCGGTTCTCTCTGTGGATGCCGCTTCCGGAAGTCCATTCTGAAGCCTGGGCAACAAAAAATTAGCTACTGGTTCTGCCGAAGTGGTGCGAACCGGCTGAATCCCACCACTGCCCACATCCTTTCAAAGTCTTCCAAGATCATTTTGGAAGTAATCATGTCTCTGCTTTATTTTATCTAAAACTCCTGAGATTTGGGAACTGGACATAAAGTTCTCACACCAGAGTTTACTAAGAAACTAAGAAAATGTTTAAAAATATATGGCATTACCTTCTTATAATGTTAGCTATGATATGTATGCGAGTGAGTGAGAGACAAATACAGGAAGTGAGTGAGTTGGACAACATTTTTTTAACTGCACTACACTCTGCCTTCAGCACCATTTTACAGCTGGTTTTCTACTTGGTGAATATAATTGCAATGGCCTTTGGCCAGAACCAGTACAATTAATCAAATATTCATTTTGATTCTATTGGGAATGCAACAGGATCTGAATCTCAGGACTTCCTATGTGCAAGCTGCTGAAAAATCAACTGATCTGCAAAAACAGAATCTCCTCCTCCTCCTCTTCCTCCTCTTCCTCCTCCTCCTCCTCCTCCTCCTCCTCCTCCTTCTTCTTCTTCTTCTTCTTCTTCTTCTTCTTCTTCTTCTTCTTCTTCTTCTTCTTCTTCTTCTTCTTCTTCTTCTTCTTCTTCTTCTTCTTCTTCTTCTTCTTCTTCTTCTTCTTCTTCTTCTTCTTCTTCTTCTTCTTTTGCTTTCCACACCTCTTCTGCTCTGAGTTCCAGGGCTCCACTAAATACAATATCCACAGTTAGAGGAATAATGACATGGTCTCATTGCACATGCTGAAAAGAGAGTGAGAACATTTTTTGCCGCAGTAGCAGTAAGGTGAGTTCTTCATTGGGAAAGGGAACAAAAAAGGAACTATTGAGAAGAAAACAGCTCAGATGTTGGTATCAAAATTACATCCCACAATTGCAAATGTTGGTGGCTTTACTCCATAGCTAACTTCTTTCGAATAATGAGAAATCTCTATTTCATTAAGCTCGGAAAGCCTCCATGTCAAAAATGTATCTTTTCTTGCTATCATATGGTTACTCCCTTGTTTCTCTGGATAAGAAGTTAATCAAGTGGAAAAAAATAGGAGGAGATATCACCTGGAAGTTTTCAAACCAATTCTGAAAATTTGGAAATGGGCAAGTAGTAATGAGAGACTTCAACTATCCAGATATCAACTGGCAGACAAACTCTGCAGTGAGCGGGAGATCAAACAGATTCCTAACCAACCTAGCCGACAACTTTGTCATCCAAAAGGTGGAGGAGGGAACTAGACGTAAAGCTATACTGGACTTAATTCTTACTAATAGAGAAGAAGTGATAGAGGGAGTTGAAGTTGCCAGAACTTTGGGTAAAAGTGACCACGTCATACTGAAATTTAATATAATGCAAACACTAGCAATAGTAAACAACCCGACCAGTGTCTTAAACTTCAAAAGAGCAGACTTTAACAAACTCAGAGAGAACCTAGGAAAGGGGGAAACAACCAAGAAACGTGGGAAACTCTGAAAAATGTGATCATAAAAGCCCAGCCCAACACAATACCACTGAAAAAGAAAAACAAGAAATTCAAGAAGAAAGCAACATGGCTACACAAAGATCTCTCTGACAAAATGAAAGACAAAAAGGACAAATACAAAAAATGGAAAGGGGGGCACATAACTAAGGCCAATTATCAGCAGACAGCCAGAACATGCAAAGATGAAGTCAGGAAAGCAAAGGCTCAGAACAAACAAAGACTTACAACAGAAATCAAGGATAATAAAAAAAAGTTTCTTCCAACATATTAACAACAAGAAAAAAGTCAAGGAAACTGTAGGTCCACTAAAGTGAGAAGATGGCAAGGAAATAATAGGCAACAGGGGGAAAGCAGAGCTGCTTAACTCATACTTTGCATCAGTCTTCACACAAAAAGAAATGATAGCCCAACATACCAAAAAAACCACTGTAAAAGACAAACTAGAAACAATAATTAAAATAAGCAAGAAAATGGTAGGAGAACACCTATCTGACCTTGACGAATATAAATCACCGGGACCCGAAAGATTACATCCCAGAGTTTTGAAGGAGCTGGTAGATGTTATCTCAGAACCATTGCACCACATCTTTCATAAATCCTGGAGCACAGGGGAAGTACCTGAGGATTGGAAAAGGGCTGATGTGGTCCCCATCTTCAAGAAGGGGAAAAAACGGACCCAGGAAACTACAAACCAATCAGTTTAACATCAATACCTGGGAGGATCCTAGAAAAGATAATCAAAAAACAGATATGTGAACAATTAGAAGCAAACAAAGTTACAACTAGTAGCCAGCATGAGTTTGTTAAAAACAGATCATGTCAAACCAATCTTATTTCATTCTTTGATAAAGTGACTAAACTAATAGACCAGTGAAATGCTGTGGACATAGTATACTTAGATTTCAGTAAGGCATTTGATAAAGTAGACCACAACCTAACTCCTTGTTAAGCTAGAAAAAGATGGAATAGACAACATCACCACCAAATGGATCTGTAGCTGGCTGGCAAACCGTACTCAATGAGTAATCCTCAATGGTACCACATCCACATGGAGAGAGGTAAGCAGTGGGAACCACAAGGTTCCATCTTAGGCCCAGTACTCTTCAATATCTTCATCAATGACTTAGATGAGGGAAATGAAGGGGAACTCATCAGCTTTGCAGATGACACCAAACTGGCAGGAGTAGCCAACACCCCAGAAGACAAACTCAGGATCCAAAAAGATCTTGACAAACTTGAACAATGGGCCCTATCCAACAAAATGAGTTTCAATGTGGAGAAAAGCAAGATTTTACATTTAGGCAGGAAAAATCAAAGGTACAAGTACAGATTGGGTGAGACCTGGCTTAAAAACAGTAACTGTGAGAGGGACCTTGGAGTCCTAGTGGACAGTCACTTGACTATGAGCCAGCAGTATGCAGCAGCAGCCAAAAAAGCTAATACAATCCTGGGTTGTATAAACAGAGGGATAGAATCAAGATCAAATGAGGTATTAGTGCCGCTTCATAGAACCCTAGTAAGACCACACCTGGAATACTGCAGCCAATTCTGGTCACCATATCACAAAAAAGATGTTGAGAGTTTAGAAAAAATTAAGAGAAGAGCAACTAAGATGACCCAAGGCAGGGAGACTAAAACATACGAAGAACAGCTGCAGGACTTGGGTTTGGCTACTCTAAAGAAAAGAAGAAATAGGGGAGACATGATAGCAGTATTCCAGTATTTGAGGGGCTGCCACCAAGAGGAGAAGGTCACATTATTTAAAGAAGAATATAAGGTTTGTCCAGCATGATCTGCTTCTAGTAATCATCTTGTTCATTTCTAGCTGCTCATTAATCCTCTGCTTGATTATCTTTCCTGGGATTTTCCCACGTATTGATGTCAAGCTGATTGACCTATAATTTTCTGGATATATTTTTTTATTTTTTAATAATTAAAATTAAAATATTAATTTAATAATGCAGCTTCCACTGGATGAAAAAACATTGGAGATACAGTATATGACATTTGTAACACTGATTTCATTTATGAGCACACAATTTAGCCCATATTCATAAGCACACAAGTTCCCCATATTCATAACTGGTAGAGAGGACACTGGAGTCATCAGAGCTTCAGGAAAAGAGAAACCTCTCCCCCCCCCCGCCTTCTCAAGTTTGCCTTTGTAACTAGACATGGAGAGCAAGTATATTCCCCTCTTTCATACTTGTTAGCTTTGCACTGTGATGCACATCCACCTCCGGTGTAAGCCAAGGATAGAAAAATAGTCCCATTGAGCATTTATGCTTATACTGTAAAACCGAATTATTTTTAAAAATCGTAGCAATTGATCAAAAGATATAGGGAATCTATGCAACTATTTAGCATTTTAGCATTTCATTCTGGCCCATTTTCCACTCATGGGAAGCATGAAGCATTTCCACAGAAGCAAGAAAGAAACAAGACAATTTTCTGTCTCTGTTGCTATGCTTTCTGAAAGCTTTTGTTTAAAAGTTTCCCATTGTTGATGTTTTCTTTTTTTTTCCTAGATAACCACCAAGTACTTTCTGAATATCTTTAATGGACCATTAACTAGCTCTCTCCAAGCTACAGTTGGGATGGAAAAGAAATGCTGAGTACTATGAAAACATCACAGCCAGATAGATAGAACACCTTTGGGAAGGAAAATTAGTACAGTAGAGAGGCGATGCAAGACTCCTTCCTCTTCCTCCTCTCTTTTGCAAAACACACAAACACATACACAAACACGCACACACAGAGAGACAGTCCTATGTATCAGAAAAAGAGAGAGAAACATTCTTAAATTGAATGCACACAGATAGAATAAAAATATGCAAGACGCCATCTGGATTTAAAGCTTGGGCACCAAAGCCACACCTACATGTCCACAAAAGAGCATCACAGCTACATGGCGTAACAATCTTGATGCTCAAAATATATTATACTGTGGGAAGTCAGCCCCCAGGAGAAGGAAATATTAAAAGGGCAGAAAAATATATTTCCTCAAAGGACCTTAAAGTGACAGAAAAGCATGCCCAATTTTTCTTGATAACCCCAGGTCTCCCTCCCCCAAGCAGAAGCCAGCTCTGTACAAATGCAGATATAAACCATCAGGAAAGTTGGAGCTAGGAGATTAGGAAGACAAAGACCTAAAATCTGCATACCCCACCTGAGACAGGACATGGTAGGATTAACTCACAAAGGCCAAAGGGCACACCCAAACTCAGGTCAGAATACATGACACAGGAAATAGCCTCAAAACAGGAACAGGAAATAACTCCAAACAAAAGGCTCCAGAGGGTATAAAAATCCACTCCCTACATGTGCTAGTTCCTTTTTCTGCCAGAGCCATCTTTCTGTCTGCCTCCCCTCTTCAATAAACTACAACCTTCTTTCTAAAGCAGTCGCCATGTTGTTTATCCCCGGCTTGGACTGAACCACGATGAAGACTTTTCTTCCAACAATGCCAAGAATCAAGCAAAGAAAGGAGGCATTGATGCAATTTCAGTGCCATTTTTCCACAAGGAATCCTATAATGTGTCAAATAGAAGGAAACCTTATACATTACATTCCATGTATATATTACAGTAACAGCATGAAGTCTCATAGCATGAGTGGAAGATACGCAAACCATATTTGAAAGCTAAATTCACAGTACATCAACATATATAACACAGCTGTATTAAAATAAATCCTGAGCGAGATGCCTGTGGAAATTTTCAGTTCTGAATGGAGTATTAAACTTTTCCTCTCTCGGTTTCCCAAAAATTTCATTGCCAAGATCTCTCTCTATGAAATGTCCAAATGGTAGTCTGAATTCCAGGTAAAAAAATATTAATCAGAATTGGTCCTATATTAACTTCATCCAAATTCTACACATTGAAAGCATTATCATTCATTCATTTCACTTCTAAGGTTGCCCATTCCCCAAACAACTACACATATTTCTAAAAATTTCCCTGCAAACATGAAAGTGGACAGTGCAAATCCAATAAAGTTATGAATTGAAATAATAAGATCAAATATTTGATCCAAATTGACAGGAAAACAATAAACTGTGGTAGGAATAATGCTTTGTCAAACAATTTCCCTACTCTGTGAGTCCATCCAGCAATAGTACGATCTAGTGCACACTTTACCACTCTGCCCAATACTTTGCCATTATTCTTCCTCTTATTAACTATCTCTTGTTAACACTTGCTTCTTTTCTTATTTTTGTCCTCCAGTCTTTCTAGGGTCACTTGCTTTGCTAGAATCCTCTGTTGACATAGTATACTTGGACTTCAGTCAGGCATTGAACAAAATAGATGACAGCCTACTTCTTGATAAGATAGAACAATGTGGGATAGATAGCATCACCACCAGATGGATTTGCAATTTGCTGACCAAATGCTCCCCCAACATGTAGTCCTCAATGGAACTACATCTGCATAGAAGGAAGTACGCAGTGGGGTACCTCAAGGTTCTGTCTTGGGCCCAGTACTCTTCAACATCTTCATTGATGATCTAGATGAAGTCAGAGAAGAGGAATTCAAGTTGTGGGTGCTCCATCACTGGAGGTTTTTAAGAAGAGATTGGACAGCCATTTTTCAGAAATGGTATAGGGTCTCCTGCTTGAGCAGGGGATTGGACTAGAAGATCGCCAACATCCCTTCCAACTCTGTTATTCTGTTACTTTGGAAGATAGACTTGATTCAGAAGACCTTGACAGACCTGAATACTGAGATGTATCCAACAAAATGCAATTCAGTGGTGAGAAAAGTAAGATCCTGCACTTAGGCAGGAAAAACCAAATGCACAGGTACAAAAACATAGAAGAGAACATAATAACAAGAGTTGAAAAGGACCTTGGAGGTCTTCTAGTCCAATCCCCTGCTCAAGCAGGAGATCCGATACCATTTCTGAAAAATGGCTGTCCAATCTCTTCTTAAAACCTCCAGTGATGGAGCACCCACAACTTCTGAAGGCAAGTCATTTCACTGATTGATTGTTCTCCCTGTCAGGAAATTTCTCTTTATTTCTAGGTTGGATCTCTCTTTGATTAGTTTCCATTCATTGCTTCTTTTCCTGCCTTTAAGTCAGGGGTGTCAAACTGTCGGCCCGCAGGCCGGATGCATCATCTGGAAGCCACGCCCACCCCATTGCCGGCAATGGCAAAACCATCCCAATACATTGCGCGATATCATGTGACGTTGCGAATTTGACATGTCTGCTTTAAGTACTTTGGAGAATAGGCTGACTCCCTCTTCTTTATGGCAGCCCCTTAGATATTGGAACACTGCTATCATGTCACCCCTAGTCCTTTTTTCATTTAGAATCAGTTCCTGCAACTATTATTCATACGTTTTAGCCTTCAGTCCCCTAATCATCTTTGTTTCACTCTGCACTCTTTCCAGAATCTCAACATCTTTTTATATCATGGCGACCAAAACTGGATGCAATATTGCAAGTGTGGTCCTACCAAGTCATTATAAAACAGTTCTAACACTTCACATAATCTTGATTCCATCCCTCTATTAATGCAGCCTTGGACTGCATTGGCTTTTTCGCCAGCTGAAGCATACTGCTGGCTCATATTTAAGTGAATGTCCACTAGGACTCCTAAATCTCTCTCACAGTTACTGCTATTGAACCAGGTATCACCTATTCTATACCTGTACATTTGGTTTTTCTTGCCTAAGTGTATAAGCTTACTTTTCTCAACATTGAATTTCATTTTGTTGGAAAGGGGCCAGTGTTCAAGTCTCTTGATGTCAGGCTGCTCCCCCCCCCCAATCACTTCTGCTGCAGCCTGCCATGATCCTGAGAAGGAGTGGGATAGAGGGGAGTGAAAGCACTTGTTGTAAAAGGGGAAATGGGGGGGGGAGACCAGCACGAACAGGAAGCAGAGGTGGGAGCCAGTTTCATCCAGCCACTTCAAAGTCTTTTGGTGCCCAGGATCTGGGAATGGAATGTTAACTGCTTCTCAAATATCCTGTTCTCATAACATCCAACTACCATCCTATTGGGCACTGATGACCTGGTCAAAGGAGGGGAGAGCTAAGGGTTTGAAACAATGTAACAGTTTGCATGGGTTTTCTTCAGATCTGCCCTTACTTTTGCTGCATCCAGTTGTCTCTAGTAAAAGAGCCTTGTAACCTTCTGATGTAGTCAAGTGTCTTTCTTTCCTAGAGAGTCACCTGGGGCAGGGCTAACACTTGAATTCCTTCTGGATCTTGAGCCTATCTTCTCCACTGTTGGCAATTCCTACCAGCTTGGTGTTATCTGCAAAATTGAGGAGTTCCCCTTCTATCCCCTCAACTAAATAGTTTATGAAGATGTTGAAGAGTACTGGGCCTAAGTCAGAAATCTTGGGTACCTCACTGCTTACTTCCCTCCAAACAGATGTATTTCCATTAAGGACTACACATTGAGTGCAATTGGTCAACCAGTTATGAATCCATCTGGTGGTGATGCTGTCTAACCCATATTTTTCTATCTTACCAAGTAGTATGTTGTGGTCTACTTTATCAAATGCCTTACTGGGGCAAATAGGTATTTACTGAGGTAATTAGGTGATGTCTGGCTCAACAGTAGTAATTGTGAGAGACATCTAGATGTCCTAGAGGACCACTAGTTAAATATGAGCCAGCAATGTCCTGTAGCTGCCAAAAAAGCCAATGCAATCCTGGGCTGCAACAACAGAAGGATAACTTCAAGATCACGAGACGTGATAATACTGCTTTATATTACACTAGTGAGGCCACATTTGGAATACTGCATACATGATACACTTTTGAGACCAAGCAACAAAATTTCATTTTTAATGTGTGCCAGTGTGCCCACAGTAAAAAAAAAAATGACAATAAAGGTTATCTATCTATCTATCTATCTATCTATCTATCTATCTATCTATCTATCTATCTATCTATCTATCTATCTATCTATCTATCTATCTATCTATCCATCTACCATATTCTATCTATCTATCTATCTATCTACTATCATCCAATCCATCCATCCATCCATCCATCCATCCATCCATCCATCCATCCATCCATCCATCCATCCATCCATCCATCTATCTATCTATCTATCTATCTATCTATCTATCTATCCATATATCTATCTATCTAATTATCTATCTATCTATCTCTATCTATCTATCTATCTATCTATCTATCTATCTATCTATCTATCTATCTATCTATCTATCTATCTATCTATCTAATTATCTATCTATCTATCTATCTATCTAATTATCTATCTATCTATCTATCTATCTATCTATCTATCTATCTATCTATCTATCTATCTATCTATCTATCTTTCAGCCCTATGATTCTATATTCTATGTTCTACTTGCCCTCATGAGAGAGGCGAAGGTCCCAGAGCCAAGGGGCAGGGAAAAACAATGGGGATCTATCCATCCCACGTCTTCAAAGGAAATGCTGCAATAGCATCTTTCTCAAAGGCCTCCCCAAAACCAAGATCATTCTGGAGCACAGGGATCTGGTGCTCACTCCACAGACTGTGCAACCCTTGTGGGCAGAAGCAGGCAATGGGATGAGGCACAAGATGGATGATCACATAGAAGATGAGAATGCTCAGGGTTAACTTTGCTGTCGTTTGCTAGGAATCCTGTTGCATATGTGGGTGTTCTTCCTCTTCTTGTATCTTCTCAAGCTCTTTTTGCGTACGAAAAGCTTGAGAAGATATAACAATATGTACAGTTACTAAGTTCCCTAAGTTAAAAGCTGGGAAAGCTGAGCCAGATCCCCACCAGACTGACTCACAATCCTTCACTGAGTTGACATTAAAAAGTGCTGACAGCTGAAGGAGAGAAGAACACTTTCATCTGGCAGTAGCCTCCTGTTGGCCCAGGGGTCAATGCTGTCTCCTCAGCCTTCCCTCTCCCATCAAAGCCATTTCTTTCTCAGTCCTTTATTAAATAGGGTCACCGTTGATGTTCCTCCTCCCCCTCCCCCATCAGCAAAAATGCTCCCTTGCCTGGCCACTCCTGGCCTGAAACGCAGCAGCCTTCATTCCTGCCATCACTTTGAACTGCTTTGACCAACATCAAGGCAGAAGGGCACAGGCATGTGATCTGTTCTCCCTATATTAATTATCTCGCTTAATTGAAAGGAAAAAAAAAGTTTAAAAATGGGAGCCACTCCTGGCAATTTAGAGTGCTGGAGAGCAGACCAGGGATTTGTAGCTTGCTCCAATTTGTTTATCTCCCACTTTTATATGTGCAAACATAGCACTTTGGGAAATAGCCATTAGCCTGAACTCATAATAATAATCTCTGATAAGTGGGGCATGATTTAAGGGTAAAGTCATAGCAGCAGCAGCAGCAACAACAGCAGCAGCAGCAGTAGTAGTAATAGTAGTAGTTAGTAGTAGTTACACAGTTACCCAAATATTGAGACTGGATTTGGCATTTTTGTCTGCCTGTCAACTCGTTCCCAAAGACCTGAGATGGGTGGATGCTATTTCCAGAGAAGCTCAGCATGGTTTGTGAAATCTCAGTAACTCTCTTAAACAAAACAAGCAATAGAAAAAACAGACTCTCAAGAAGCACAAACATGAAAATCAGAATTTTTTAAAATCTTTTTCTGGAGCAGAAAGCTTTCTACAAAGGTAAAATCAAGTGTAAGAATTAGATGTTTCTGTTGCAAAAGGAGAGAGATACTCAGGGGAGGTCACAAGGGAGTCACAAAAGTCGAAGTGGCAGCCACAACCTTGCAATTGTGACATATGTGCAGAGGTGAGGCTGCAATCATGATTGTGGCTGTCAATTTGACACTTCAACCCTCTCGTTGTGGACATCCCTGTAGATACCAGTTGTACTTTTTTCCCAAAACTAAATTTCCTTCTTGAAACTGCCTTTCATATTCCATGAAAATCACCTCAAATTAGACCACCTTGATGGTTAATGTTAATGCTGAGCAGGCAGTGTCCCTCCCGTGGCCCTCGCACACAGTTTATTGGCCTAATTTAACTGAATGTGCAAGGAGAGCCCCCAGCCTAAGCACAGAGTTGGGCTTGTCACTAATTATAGAGTGGCCAAAGCGGAATTTGAAACTGGGTCTCTCCAATCCTTCTCCAACACCCAAGTCACTGGGATACCCACGCTCCATTTTTCTCATCCGTTGATCCAATAGCCAGGACATTGTGATTAAGGGCAATTTTTAATATTGTTTTATTTGTCTAGCCATCCATCTCACAATCCACACTGCACATTTGTATTCCACACTTCTCATGGGTCATCCTTCAGATAAATTCATTCTAGTCCAGATTGCAAAGGGTTGGCAGTAGGATAGGCTGGTGCTGTGTTGTTGTTTTTTTCAACAGCACTGAAAAAAAGTAACTTATGACTGGTTTTTCACACTTATGACCATTGCAGCATCCCCATGGTCACGTGATCAGAATTCTAATGCTTGGCCACTGGCATGTACTTATGACAGTTGCAGTGTGCCGGGGGGTCATGTGATCACTATTTGTAATCTTCCCAGCTGGCTTCTGACAAACAAAGTCAATAGGGGAATTGGTTGATTGATTCACTTAACAATTTCAATGATTTGCTTAACAAATATGGGGGGGGGGGGAAAGGTTGTAAAATGGGGTGCAACTCGCTTAACAACTATCTTGCTTAGCAATGGAAGTTTTGGGTGCAGTTGAGGACTACCTGTACATTTTTCATATCTGCAGCTGTATGGCTATGGTAGAATATGATATACTTTGATTGAAATGATAGAAATGATTTGCCATTTGACTGGGATGGTATGAAGCTCCTGCCATGAGCTGGAATCGGACTAGAAGACCTGTCTACAATTCTGTGCTCTATAGAAGTCCCAGTCTGTTACGGGAGAAAGATATTAACCTGATAATAAAAAAAAAACTAGTATCTACTAGAAGAATCCATCTTTAAAACTTACTTAGAAGTTTGAAAAAGGTGGAAAATAATTTCTGGTACTGATCCTCCCATCTTCTATTTCTTGCCCATCCAAGTTTTAAATATGTCAATAAATGTGATCAGTACAATGCCTAGGATGACGGGAGTTTATAGGATTGGAAATGTGATTATTGATGAGAAACCTATTTCAGTTTAATATACCCTGCAAAAGAATTGATTGCTAGTTCTAACGTGGTTCCAAATGAGACAAGTGCAGTGATTTTTTTCCTTAAAATCAGAAGAAAGTCCAATGAAACACATTAACAGTGTATGAAAAATTATGTGTATCCACATCATTTAAATTCAAAGGAATATTTTCAATATTACAGAAAAAACACCATATGCAAGGTTCTCTTGATAATCTTTAAAAAGTATCGGACGAAGACTTGGGATAGGGAGCACTTTACGATGAAAAATCCTTTTCAAATCCTTTTTCAATAAATCATCAAGAACAAATAATAACAATTATTCATAGGTAGCGTAACAATGTGAAACTGTTTCTTTTATGCACTATGTAGAAAAAATATATATAATAGTTTTATTGCCGTTTTTGTTTGGATTTCTTTCTTTTGGATTTGTTTTGTTTGGATCTGTATAACAGATTGCCGTGCGCCGCCCGGAACCATTTTCCATGAAATGGAAAGTCATTAATCATATAAATTTGATTAATAAATAAATAAATAAATGTTTTGTCCGAACATAGAAAATGCATTGCACAAATAATTAGCCTTTTTGTTGTTTTTCTCACCAATTTACTGTAGCAAAACATTGGAAATCTTAATCTGTCTTTGAATTAATAACCTTTGTAAGTATGAAAAATTGGTCCATACCTGAATCTATCTATGTCATTTTCTTGGTAATACCCTAGTTTTCTGAGATTTCTTTATTTGACTTCTCAAACTAATCCCTAGGAATCTCTGGTAGTCATCCAACTAATAAGGCAGGAGTGTTTTCTGCACAGCATGATGAAAAAAGTCAAAATGATGGCCATGTTGATGCAATTGAAGTTATGGTGGTACTTCGACTGCATCGTCATAGTTGCCATTTTAACTTCATTCACTACTAGACAATCCATCACTTGAGTTACCATTTCAGAGATATTTCCAGTGCTTTTTTTGTAAAAAAAAAAAAAAAAAAAGTGCCGGAACTCACACATGTCATACAACCCACCTTGCCTACCCTACAACGTTCCATCCAAAAAAGGTGCCAGAACTCCGTTCTGAGCATTCTATGAGAAAAAAAGCCCTGGATATTTCCATAACTAAACAGAAAAGTAGAATGATCACAAGAAGGCAAAAAGCAGTGGGAGGGGGAATGACTTCCAACTAAAAACTTCCAACAATTTCCTTCCTTCTTTTCTCCCTCCCTCCCTCCCTCCCTTCCACTGCCACATTAAGTTCAGACTTCCTGCTAGCTTCCCTATTAACTTAATAAAAAAAACTATAGGTGTTATGCAAGTTGGAGTGAGTGTGCAAGGGTGCGGTGAAGGTTGGGAAAGGTGCACAGGGGTGCGTGAGAGGTGCCACAGGACTTGGGGAGGTTTCATGGGAGTGCAGTGAAGTTTGAGAAGGCTGCACAAGAGATACACAAAGACTTTGCTCATAGGAAGCTGTTAGGGAGCATGGACAATCATGATCAAGTTTATACTTCCTGCTGGCTTCCCCACTGACGTGTGGGCGGAATGGGACATTTAGGCACCCACCCTTGGCCGTGTCCCCTTCGCCCAGAGCCACCCACCTCAGTCTATTTACAGCCAGCTTTCCTCTCTACTGGCCATCCCCGGACATTCTCCACAGCCAATGGGCCCCTAGCCCTCCACCTCTGGCCCTTCATTCCTGCCCATTCGCCCGGACACCATTTGACCTGAGCCTTTAGCTGCACAGGACAAATGGCCCCCAGCCAATCGGGTGGTGGGCAGCAGTGATGGCCCTGGGGGGGATGATCTAGGGGGCCATGGGGGGCAGCGTGCAATACGATAGGTGGAAGGCTGGGGGAGAGAGCAAGAGGTGCAGTGGCTGCTGGCATTGGGGGGGTGAACGGTGATGGTGTGTGGCTGCAGGCATTGGAGGGGGAAAGGTGATGGCATGAGGCTGCAGGCTTTGGGGAAAAGGTGATGGCGCACGACTGCAGATGTTGGGGAGGAAAAAGTGACAGCACATGGCTGCAGGCACTTGGGGGAAAGGTGACAGCCTGTGGCTGCAGGCCTTGGGGGAGGAAAGTGATGCTACAAGGCTGCAGACATTGGAGGGGAAAGGTGACAGGGCCTGGCTGCAGGCATTGGGGGGAGATAGGTGCAATTGCACAACTGACTGGGTCAAACAGGTGTTTGGGTGAATGAGCAGGGACGAAGGACCAGGGGTGGAGAGCCAGGGGCCCATTGGCCATGGAGAATCACCAAGGGAAGGCCAGCAAAGGAGGAAAGCTGGCTGTAAATTGGCTGAGGTGGGTGGCTGGGGGCAAAGGGGGGCACAGCCTTGGGTGGGTGCCTAAACGTCCCCCATGTGGGAAGCTGGCAGGGAGCATTGGAAATGGTGACCACATAACTGCTGCTGACTGTGGCACCATGAAGGTAGAGCAGCACTGAAACAGCCACAAATCTGCCATGGTCCCAGATTTTGGACATATTCTGTAAGTTCGTCTATTTGAGGTACGTTGATTCAAATATAGTTGCCCTGTGATGCACTGTTTTGCCCAATTCAAGGTTACAAAAACAGGCACAAGCGTTTTTGGTAGTATATAGTTAGGTTATGTCATCCTTGGAATCCAATTTCATGCTGCTGAGCTGTGTGCTACATCCTGAAACAGACATGAAAAACAAAAACAGCAAAGAGGAACTTTCTAAGGATGCTTTTACTTACATGAGTAACATTGTACATATAAATTTACATTGTAAATATAAATGTGTAAGTTGGCCTGAAATCCATATTTGGGGCTACCCTTTTGTGCTTCAAAAATCCACATAACTACTAGAAAACTCTGTAAACACACACACACACACACGTGCGCACACACACACACACAGAACTAGTATATATATTTTTATTACAGGTAGCCCTTGCTAAGTAATCACAATGTGAACTGGCAACTCAGTTGCTAAGTGGAAAATCTCATGACCTTCATTCAATTTCATATTTTTTTTCAATTCAATTTTACTTCTTCCTTTTCTATTAATTCTGCTTGTCAAAGAGTGGTTGCAAAGTACACAAATGTGTAAATGCAAGAATCGGTCACAAAGCTTTTTTTTTTTTTGCACTAACTTCAAAAGGTTGCTAAACGAGGCAATCGGTAAGTGAGGATTGCCTGCTTGTTTTATTTATTTGTTTTTCTTTTCTAAGCAGGAAATTAAGATTTAGTATTTCTAGAGGCTAAAATGCTACTTCTCTGGAGATATAGCTGGCAAAATATTACCTGTGATAGAAAAATAAAGACTCCCGTACTGATAATTAGTTATTTATAATCCTTGGGTTGGAACACAAAAGGAAAACTTGTAACAACACCCTGGCCATCTTTATTCAAAATCTGTATGCAGATATGGAGGATCTGCATACAAATGTGGCAGGAAAGGGGGTCCACTTCAGCCATGGATTGAAGCAGGCAAAGACCCTCTTAAGGACAGGAAAGTGATGGGAAGCAGCATCTCCACAGCAAAGTAGGTCACATATACCAGCAGCACCACTGTAAACCCATCAGCAGATCTGCAGAGTGACGGGGCTGCAAGAAAACTCTGCTGGCACATCCCTGTGGGGGTCATGCAAGGAGGCTATGGAGAGGGGTTCCAAAAAGTCAAGATGGAGGCCACAACTATGGGATCCGTGCCTCACCCATTCTTTATGGATGTCCTCAGCTACTTCTGAAGTCATGGAAGTTTCACCACACAGCAGGTATGTGAAAAAGCACCCTGTTAAATCCTGGCCAGCATCTAACCTTTTGCAGTTTTGGTCCTGCAGTCCCTAACCTGTGAGGGGGTGGAGGATGCTGGCAGCTGCATCAAAAGGATGCAGTTGGCAGTGGCAACCCAGGTGTAGCCACCCGGGTGTATAGTGTAGGTGATCCAGGTATACAGTGGCAACCCAAGTGTACAGTGGACCTTCTGTAGGGGAAAGCAGGAGAGCCATCTTAGTCAATAGTAGCAAACAGTCAGGAAAGGCCTGGCAGCGCCTTTTCTGCTTATACTTTTTATTAAAAGTCATCAACTGAAAACCTTCTTAGTTTTCCAAAACATTGGAAAAGATTCTATCAGACTCGTTCTGATGTTTTGTTTTGTTTTGTTTTCAGGACAGTATCACTTGCTTCATCAGTTGATATCACTGCTGTCTCCTAAAAGTATTTAAGAAAACCCCTAAAACTCTGTTTGTTTTACCACACAAACCACTAAATTTTTCTAACAGATTCCAGAGAGGAAGGAATATACTGTATACGGATTCCCCTGCACATCTGTATTTGAATATTTTCAGCTGAAGCCATCTGCCACAATGCTTTGGGGATGATGTCTGTGCATTAGCTTTACTAGGATTTGCAGGATCTTACACATCTGGATAATTCACTGCAGGCACTTAAAAAAAATGCAGAATGTTTATTTGTGATTTCACCAAACATTTTAGTGACTATCTCCAGGCTTTAAAAGGGGGGAATATTTTTAGCTACATAGCAATTCCTTTTCCAATGGTGGCAAATATCTGTAGCTCGGGTATAGGATGAGGGTGGAGGTTCGTTCTCCGAGCTTGTGAGTTGGTTTCCAAATGTTTTGTTACCAAGCTAAGTAACATCTTTGGCAGAATTTAGGGGATGTCAGTGATCTTCTGCTTATAAGGGCTTCGTGTAGTCAGTAGGTCTTGTGATGGTGAAATCACGTCAGGTGAGGGTCACATCAGGTCTTGTGATGGGTCTTTTGATAGGTCAGGTGAGGGTTGTGTCAAGTAAGGGTCTTGTGATGAGTCTTGTGATGAGTCTTTTGATAGGTCAGGTGTGGGTTGTGTCAAGTAAGGGTCTTGTGATGGATGAGGATACTATCTTCTCCTATTGGTATCTTATGATTATATTACTTTGTATGTTTGTATGTTGTTTATATGAGAACTTATGTACTGCAAAAAAAATCCTTGTGTATCCAATACATTTGGCCTATAAAGTATTCTATTCTATTCTATTCTATTCTATTCTATTCTACTCTATTCTACTCTACTCTACTCTACTCTACTCTACTCTACTCTACTCTACTCTACTCTACTCTACTCTATATTCTATTCTATTCTATTCTATTCTACTCTATATTCTATTCTATTCTACTCTACTCTACTCTATATTCTATTCTATTCTATTCTATTCTATTCTATTCTATTCTACTCTACTCTATATTCTATTCTATTCTATTCTATTCTATTCTATTCTATTCTATTCTATTCTATTCTATTCTATTCTATTCTATTCTATTCTATTCTATTCTATTCTATTCTTTGTAAAACCAAGGTGGAACTGGTGGGAAGAACAAGTGTGAATCTACAAACTATAGATATGTCTTCTTCATAGCAGGTTAATTACTTGATCACATGCAGCAGAAGAAATGCAGGTGACAGGCACCAGTTCACCCTTTATCATGAAGAAAAAGAGGTGGAAGATATTCAAGATATTACATGTGATCAATCCAAAAAGATTTGACTGTTCAAAGAGCCCAAGGATGCTGCTGGAAAGTTAAGCTTTTTATAAATTAAGGAAAGATAGATAAGACTCTTTGGCATTTTCTCCACTTTATAAAGTAAAATGCCCCTATCCTCCTGATTGTTTTCCCCACAAAAAAGGGAGCTCAAGAGCTTCGTCACTGCTAGATTTGTCCTGCCACTGATCCACATATATTTGCTCCCTGGAGGATCTGCGACAGAAAACTTATCCTATTTCTCAATGAAATAGTCCCCTTGGTGAAAAGACGGATGAATTTCTAAAGCAGTGTTTCTCAGCCCTGGCAACTTTAAGATGTTTGGACTTTTAACTCCCAGAATTCCCCAGCCAGCATGCTTGTCAAGGTTAAGGTGCACTTTTAAGATACATTAGAGGAGCTATCAGCAAAGTATTCAGAATCCAAGGAGCAAGCAAATAGGAAAAGATTGGACTAGAAGACCTCAAAGGTCTCTTCCAACCCTGTTACTCTATGTTCCATAACAGTTCCAGAGCAATTTAAGAGGAAGTCTGTAACAAATTTTCTATTCCCCTAACCTGAAAGAGTGAGAAGAGAACAAGAAGAAATAGAAACTTTTCCACAGCTGGTACTCTAAAATATGAACAGGCCCAATTTTGCAATTGTGGTCTGCTAAGGCACCTACATCCTTTTCACAGTTACAACTGTTGACAGTATTAACTAGTAAGTTGAGAGATAATGTAGTGCAGGGGTCTTCAGCCAGGCACGCTGGCTGAGGAATTCTGGGAGTTGAAGTCCACAAGTCATAAAAGGGGCAAGTTTGAAGACCCCTGGTGTAGTGTCATGCTTCAGGTGTTGGCCTACAAACTAGGAGACTATGACCTCTAGACCTGTCTTAAGCACAAAGTCAGCTGGACATCTTAGGGCAATCACTCTCTCTCAGCCCAATCCACTTCACAGGGTTGTTTTTTGGGAGGGAAATAGGAGGCAGGAGAATTAGGTATGGTCACTGATCTGAGTTATATATAAAAAGGCAGGTTATCTGTCAAAACTCACTCCAGATATGTAAAAGTAGCCCATTTGAGCATCTGAAATGCATGTAGTAGTCTTCTGTAGTGCAGTAAGGGGTATAATTCCCACTGCATCATGCCATTTGTTACCTGTAAATTGCTCTCAGACTAATTTTATGCATGTGTTTAGTACTTTTCTAACAGAATACTAGACTCATATATAAACATAGCACATCTGATGCATTTGTTTAAAAATACCCTAAATATTAGGTGTTGTAGTTTTTGTTCTATTTCTCTTTCCCTCTCTCAAAGATGAAAAACCCAACAGGTCAGACCTGCCCCAGTCTGATCTCCTAAGGAAATAAAACTCTCAACTCCATTTGGTTGAAGTGAAAAGACACTTTTACTAAGAGATGCTAATTGCAGTAAAGTCAGATGGAATCTAAAATTCCTGCGCATCAATACAGAACTAGCCCCTTGGTTTCACCAGCCCTCCCCTCATGGTCCATCCATGGGTAGCCAATCCAGCACCACCGAGATGTTTTGGGAAATGCTGAGGTGTTTGGGCTGGTGAAATTCCACTCTCAGGGCAAACGGCCTTGAAGGTGCCAGCACGAACTGGATTCCAAACTGCTCTGTTCTTCCTCAACTGTCAATTTCCCCCTTCCAATTTCCCATCATAAAGAAATACAGCCTTATTGCCCATTTGTTCCCCTCTCCCTTCTCCAATTGATGGCAGAACACCAGCGAGACGCCAAGCAGAAGATGGTGACTCTGACATGCTGCCCCCCCTTAACAAGGACATCAGTCCTGCAAAACAAGCAGAAATACACAACAGAGAACGAGAGAAACCTGGTAGATGTACAGTTAAAAAGCTAGTTATTTGGGTTTATCAGGATATTGGTTATGGAAGCATTTGAGGAGTTTAGCCACTTTAACATGCTTAAAGTCTACCCATTCCGTTTTGGACGAAGGAAAGTCTTTCCACGCAACTAGATACTGGAGCATTCCTTGGTGGTTGCGGGAATCTAAAATGTTCTTAATCTCAAAGTGCTGTTCCCCCTTGATCATGAGTGATTTGGGTGATGGGGGCAGTGTTGGGCGAAGAGGGGACAGATTTTCTGATTTTATTAGGCTGCAATGATAAATTGTGTGATTGCGCCTAATGGATTTTGGCAGTTCGAGTTCAACAGTAACTGGGTTGATGATCCTTTTGAAGAAGAAAGGGCCAACATACTTTGGTCCCAGGTTTTTTGGGAAGGTTCTCTGGATTGCAGGTATTTCATGGAGAGGTAGACTGGGTCTTCTATTTTAAAGACTTTGGGCTTCACCAGTTTTCTATCTGCCTGATTTTTGTATACCTCCCTTGCCTCTTCCAATGATTTTCTGACCACTGGCTAGGTATTTTATAACTGGGCAACCCAGTACTTAAAAAATGTAATAGGAGGGGTGGCAATTCAGGCATGGGTACAAAGTCCTGCCTGTAGAGACCTTGAAAGGGGTAAACCTGGTGCTGCTATGTACAGAGTTATTATAGGCTACTTCAGCAAATGGAAGGAGGTCAGTCCAATTGTCCTGCTGGTAATTTATGTAACATCATAGATTTTGTTCTAGAAGCATTTGTGCATTCATACACCCCATTCATTTCTGAATGATGACTGGAACTAAGCCCTTGGGATGTCCCAAGAAGTTTTTTTAATTTTAAATCCTGCCAGAATTTTGAAGTGAATTGAACTCCATGGTTGGAGATTATTCATTGCAGAGTGCCATACAATCTATAGATGTGGTGGATGAACAACTTAGCTAAGGTGTGGGCTGAAGGAATTTTTTGGCAGGGCACAAAATGTACTTGCTTAGAGAACAAATCAGTGGTCACCCAGATTACGGTATTTCCCAAGCTTTCTGATAGTTTTACCATGAAGTCCATAGAAATTTTCTTCTGGGGGCGTTAGGCTCTGCCACAGGCTGGAGGAGTCCTGGTGTTTCCCCCTGCTGCCACTTGAAGTGCAAACTGGGCAGCTAGACACATAACTTTGAATGTCCTTTTTAAACATTGGCTACTAAAACTGGTATTTAAGTGTAACATGTTTACAAAGACAAAATGTCTTGCAGTTTTTGAGCCATAGCTTTTCTCCAGGATTAGCAACCTTTGGCTTTCAGGAATGTACAGCTTCGCCCCCACCCAGGCTAGACCATCTTGCATTGCACATTCATTTTTGTGAGCTTGGAACCACTTGTCCCCCACTAGTGCTGCCTTTAGAATCTCAGCTATGTCTTCCCCAATTTGGGGGTTTGCCTTTGCCTGCGCTCAGGTGGTGACTGGTGCCATGAGCTGGCAGGATGGAATAACCAGTCTATTTCCTGTTTAGAGCTGTTGTATTGTAGCATCCTGGATAGTGCATAGCTAAGATATTCCACCACCCCCCCAAGAGATAACAGAGGGTGAAATTAAAGCGATTAAAGTATTGAGTCCACCGGACTTCCTTGGGTGACAATGTCCGGGGTGTTTTTAGGGCTTCTAGGTTTTTATAGTCAGTCTACACTTCGAATGGGGTGTTGTTCCCTTCCAGGAAATGCTTCCACATTAAAAGTGTCCAGCGCACAGCATAAGCCTCTTTTTCCCAAACTGCCCATCGCTGGTCCATGTCAGCGAGTTTCCTGGAGGTGTAGACACGTGATTGTAGGACACCCTGGTTATTCGTTTGTAAAAGAACTGCCTTCACTGCCACATCACTAGCATCCACCTAAATAATAAATGGGGCATTCGGGTCTGGGTGCTTCAGCACTGGTTTGGCAGCAAACAAATGTTTGAGTTTTTCAAATGCTGCCTGGCACTCCATTGTCCACTTCAATGGCTGGCTGGGTTTGGGTTTCCCCTCCCAAGAAACTACAGACCCAGGAAACTACAGACCAATCAGCCTAACATCAATACTTGGGAAGATACTGGAAAAAATAATCAAAAAACAGGTCTGTGAACAAAGTTATAACTAGAAGCCAGCACCTGGCTCAAAAACAGTAACTGTGAGAGGGAACTGGGAGTCCTAGTGGATGATCACTTAAACATGAGTCAGGAGTGTGGGGCGGCAGCCAAAGCTAGAATCAAAATCATGTGAAGTATTAGTACCGCTTTGTAAAGCCTTAGTAAGGCCACACCTGAAATACTGCATACAGTTTTGGTCACATTATAAAAAGGATGTTGAGACTTTGGGGAAAGTACCAAGAAGAGCAACTAAGATGATTAAAAGCCTAGAGACTAAAACATATGAAGAATGGTTGCAGGATTTGGGAATAGCGAGTCTAGAGAAAAGAAGGACTAGGGGGGGACATGATAGAAGTATTCCAGTATTTGAGGGACTGCCACAAGGAGGAGGGGGTCAATTTGTTTTCCAAAGCATCAGAGGGCAGGACAAGAAACAATGGATAGAAACATTTTGTTGGCCCTATCCAACAAAATGAATTTTAAAGTGGAGAAAAGCAAAGTTTTACATTTAGGCAGGAAAAATTAAAGGTATAAGTACAGATTAAGTGAGACCTGGCTCAAAAACAGTAACTTTCAGAGGGACCTTGGAGTCCTAATAGACGATCACTTGACTATGAGCCAGCAATGTGCAGCAGCAGCCTAAAAAGCTAATACAATCCTGGATTGTATAAACAGAGGCATAGAATCAAGATCACACAAAGTATTAGTACTGCATTATAAAACCCTAGTGAGACCACACCTGGAATACTGCAACCAATTTTGGTCACCATACTACAAAAAAGATGTTGAGACTTTGGAAAAAATTCAGAGAAGAGCAACTAAAATGATCAAAGACCTGGAGACTAAAACATATGAAGAACGGCTGCAGGACTTGGGTTTGGCTAGTCTAAAGAAAAGAAGAAACAGGGGCGACATGATTGCAGTATTCCAGTATTTGAGGGGCTGCCACAAAGAAGAGGGGGTCAAACTATTCTCCAAAGCACCAGAGGGAAGGACAAGAAACAATGGTCATAAAACTGACCAAAGAGATAAGCAACCTGGAATTAAGGAGAAACTTCCTAACAGTGAGGGCAATTAACTAGTGGAACAGCTTGCCTTCCGAAATCATGGGTGCTCCATCACTGGAGGTTTTTAAGAAGAGACTAGATAGTCATTTGTCTGAAATGGTATAGGTTCTCCTGCTTGAGCAGGGGCTGGACTAGAAGTCCTCCAAGGTCCCTTCCAGCTCTATTCTATTCTATTCTATTCTATTCTATTCTATTCTATTCTATTCTATTCTATTCTATTCTATTCTATTCGTTATGTGCTACTGAACAGTGTTTGCATTTCTTTGTTTTTCTGCTTGTGCCTCTCCCCATTTCTAGCCCAGGAAGTCTATTTTGTTTGGACAGCCAGGAAGTGGGGGGAAAACAGAATAAGGTTTTAAATTTCATCCTCTCTTGCCGTAAAGATCCTTGTAAAAAAAAAATCCACAGAATGGAAACTGCTGAGATGCCCTGGAAATGAGGTGGCATGCAATGACAGGTTGGTAAGGGTTTTGACATGCTGCAAGTAAATCATAGGCAACTTCACACCAAACGGATTAGACATTGGAAAGCACTCAAAATATTCTCAGGATATATCTAGTGCAGTTTGTGAGGGCAGGGCTTTGTGTGTTAGACAAACTGAACCTCCATTCAGATGACAGAGAACTCTAAGAAAGAAATCTGTTTCAACAATGTTTATGTCACCTTATGCAATGACCCTGAATGGGTTTAATGGGTAAGGTCATCTGGGGACACTGCCTGAACCTTCACCTCCTTTATTACTCTTCTGCTTCTCCACCAAATAGCGATAATTCCTCAATTCCAACAACAAAATCTTCCAGCTACAAAAGCCAGTAGGCAACCAACAGTTGGAAAGGAAGAAGGAAAAGGTAAATATTGGAGAACAGAAGCTTCCAGGCATAAAACACATTGTGTTTGCTTTCCCTGAGGACCTGGAGAATTGATTCAGTGATTCTTTTGAAAGCTTGGAAAAGAGCAAGAGTTAACAGCCAAAAGAAACATTTTGTCATTAAACAAGTAATTCTGTGGACACATTGGTTCCTTCATTAATTGATATTGATAACATATTTCACCAATAAGCTATTCCCAAAGGGAATAGATAGTGTTTCCTTCTGCCAAATATATTCTCAGCCTCAAAGGCCTCCACCATGACTCCCACTTTGCAAATGGGCCCTCCTTTAGAGGTCAAGCATGCATGGAGTAAGCATTCTCTGTAAGAATGAGGAGCTGGATTTTATACTGCACTTACAATCAATGCAGTAATTGGTCAGCAGTGATCTGTTAAGAATCTAGTCAAATCTTAAAATCTTTTGAAAGGGTAACTTTATTAGTAGATGGTGGGAAAGCTGTGGAGATAATATATTTTGATTTCAGCAAAGCATTGCATTTGATAAAATAATGTGATCAGCAAACTAAATAACTGTGGGCTGGAAGGAATGACAGTTAAGAGAATGTGTTAGTTTAAAAAAATCACTGTCAAAGAAATCAGATTGGTTCACTGATTCCTCATCAAACTGGAGTGAAATATCCAATGAGATTCCCAAGTTTCAACCCTCTTTAACTTTTTTATTTTATTATTTATTAGATAGAGGACATACATAACAAATTTCCAGATGACAGGAAACTGGGTAAAATAGCTAACGCTTTAGAAAACAGAAATAAATTTCAAATGATTTTGATAAGTTAGAGAAATGAGCTAAAATCGCAGAATAAAATTTAACAAAGACGAGCATACTTAGGACATAAAAATCAAGTATACGGAAGCAGAATGGAGATATCTGATTTTATAATAATATATGGAAAACATATTGGAATTGTAGCTGACTGCAAATGAGTATAAGTAGTTTGTGTTGCGGCCATAAAAATGGAATTGCAATTTCAAGCTACATTAACAGAAATACAGTTTCCAACTCATAAGCAGTAATACTTCAAGTTTGCTCAAAACTCATATTGACTACTGTGTCCAGTTCTGATTACTACACCCTAAGAGGGATTCGGACAAACTAGAAATGATTCAGAAAAAGAGTCCAGAAATTATAGGTAGTCCTCAACTTGCAACCATTTGTTCAGCAACCATTCAGAATTGGTGACCTAATCTATGAAATTGTGGTTGTTGCAGCATCCCCACAGTCACAATTGCCCTTTGTGATCATCCTTGCCCCTCCCACAAGCATCCCACAAGCAAATTCAATGGGAAAGCCATCAGGCAAGGTCACTTGTTATTATTGTATAAGTTACTCCCACCACTTTTTCTCCTAAGGAGCTCCAGGGACTTTGAACTCCATAGCACTCCACTTTTATAATCTCCTTTTTCAGAATTTCCCCAAGTGTGTTGAGTTCTTTTCCCATCTAAGATTTCCATCCCTGGAATCCTTCCCTAAGTTCTCTCTAAGTTTGTTAAAGATAGGTTTCTTAAATTCTACGAAACTAGTTTGACTTTGAATACTTGTGCCAGCATTATGTTGATTTCCAATATGACATGGTCACTCTCCCTCAACGTTCCCAAAAATTCAACCCCTTCTATCATTTCATCCCTGTTAGTAAGAATTAAAGCCAATATAGCTGACCCTCTAGTTCAGTGGTGGGATTCAAATATGTGAACAACCGGTTCTCTGTGTGGATGACACTTCTGGAAGTCCATTCTGGGCCTGGGCAACAAAAAATTAGCTACCGGTTCTACCGAAGTGGTGCAAACTGGCTGAATCCCACCACTGCTCTAGTTCCATCCTCTATTTTTTGGATGACAGTTATCTGCTAGGTTCGTCGGGAACCTGTTCAATCTCCCATTTATTGCAGAGTTTGTCTCCCAGTTGAGGTCAGGATAGTTACAGCCCCCCCCCATTATTACTGTAGCATATTTCCTGCAGACCTTAGCTAACTGATTAGCAAAAAGGTTTTCTATTTCCTCTGCTTTATTGGGTGGCCTGTAGTACATGCCTAAGGCAATGTCATTCTTTTTTTCCTTTTATATTAACCCAAATGAATTCAAGAAAGTTTTCTTCCTTGGTTTATATCATCCTGGTCAACCCTTGTTTTAGGAAAGAATCCAAATGCATTTTGATAAAACTGGTTTTCTGGACTTATCCCAATGAGTCTTTCATCCAGGATACCAAGACTGCTATGTTTTGCTTCGATAGGTAACCAGAAACCAGCTGGCAGGTGAGCCCTGCCAGTTCTATGAACCACACAGCAGCCTTTGATACCAATGACCATGGCATCCTTCTGAGCTATCTGTCAGGGATTTTATTTCCCAGTAGTGCCACTCCATTCCATTCCATGCCTAAAACTATTGCTCCACCTCAAGGCTGTTGATACGTGGTGTTCCATAGAGTCTCTTCATCTCCTGTGCTGTTTAGCATTTACATTTAGCATTTAGAGATCAACCAAAGCTGTAGAAAGTGGGCTGGCACCCTACTCCTCTGCCTCTACCTTCCATGTAACTGCTCCGAGTGGGTTGGATGCAAAAGAAGAACCGAAATGAAGGTGCTGATGGTATGTAGAAAACTGGATTCAGGGTTGAGATGAAGGTTGGTTTAGACTCAGGCCAGGGTTATGGGGTTACCAGAAAGAGCCAGGTCACCGTTTGTGAATATAGTGATTTCAAGGAAGCAGCTCGGAAAAAGAGCATATTGGCATAAGTGTGCCAATTGCCACTGCAAGTCTTCCCACTCTGTAAGACGTGGAATGTGAATGGCTCATGCCTTAGTTACAATGCACTGAATGTTGCAATGTACTTTAGGCATGGCTTCATTCAAAAAAATGCTCAGAAACTGCAGAAGGTACAAAATGCAGCATCCAGGCTGCTGACTAGTTCAACAATGAAGGATCATACAAAGGATCTGCACTACTATCATTGGGAAGACGGGATGTTGAATTTAAGGTGTTTGTGTTGCATTGATAGCCCTAATGGTTGAGCACATGGTTATCTGAAAATTTCCACTTCCACTTTGGTTCTTCCAAAGATGTCCTTGTGGCCTGAAATGTGGCTTTTAGATAATGCCTTGGTTATTATTTGCAATAACTAGTTGTCAGACCTGCCCCAAAACAATCGTTTAGGAAAGCAGACTCTCAACTCCAATTGATTGAAGTGGAAAGAACTTTTACTAAAATGTTGACTGCAGGAAGATGAGGCAGAATCTGAAGTTCCTGCTCACCAATACAAAGAGCCAAACCCAACATTCCCCATCCCTCTCTCCCAATATCTGGTCTGTTGCCACCCAATCCGGGATCGCCGTGATGTTGTGGGAAACTCTGGGTTGTTTAGGCTGCTGGAATTTCACACCCTGGGCCAGTGTCCTTGAAGATACCCAGGATAACTGCTCTGGTCTTCTTCACATGTCAGTTCCCCCTCCCCATTTCCCACTATTAGATACACACGTGTGGGTTGCCCCAAATACCTCCCCCCTTCCTTCCTCTTTGATGGTGGGATGCCAGCAAGGTGCCAAGCCAACGATGGAGATCCTGACAGTAGTTTTATATTATACTTTTTCCACTAATCCAATATTTTCCCACAGCACATACAACACATATTTAAAACCAGGTGGAACTTCCATTGGCTCATCATAACCACCATTTTGACTTTTTTGACCATATCCTGTGGATATCCCTGCTCTTCTGCCTTAATGGTGCAACCAGGCTCAATACTGAACAGCAGAATTGATGCAAAGTGATAAGGGGTGATGCCTGTTTGTTTGTTTTAAATATAAAGGAAGCAATCATATAATTTTAGTTCGCTCAACCTTTTGCAATTTAGCAATGTACTCCCATGAGCCAGCTAAATTGGGTTTGGATTTTAATTTATTGTTTATTAACATTGCTAATAATTGGGCCATTCCCTTCCAAACATTTTCGAGACTTTAAAACAAAAATATGAAATACAGAAACTGCAGGCAACAATGATAAATAACTAAGATCAAAATAACAAGTAAAAGGAGGTTAAAACCAGATTTGTTTGTTTTTTAATGAAAAAACTTGGAATTTTTTTTAAAAACCATTTCTCAAACAATCCCAATCAAAGCTCCCTGTGACATAATAGGAATAATCCCCAAGAAAGTGGCTTAGTGTAGATTGCAGGCATCTTCATACCTGCTCAGAAATAAGTCATTCTGAAGTCATGGAGACTTGCTCCCAAGGAAGCAGGTAGAGGACTGCCATCTTAATTAATTAATTGAGTGACTGATTCAATTTCTCTCTTGGCTTTTTCATTACAAATAGTGCATGGTGACTAACAACGTAATAGCAACTCAGTTAAGAGCAGTAAATAAAAAGATGGTTACTATTCGCTCTCACTCACACATCTGGGGCGGCAGAGAAAAACCAAGTCCCCCAGCCCAAAGGGGTACTTTAAAGATTAGCACCGACCTTTTGGTTCTGCTCCTCCCAAATGGGCCGGAAACCCCTGGAGAGCTGCCGGTGCTGGCAACAAAGTTCCAGGGCTTGATCCCAGTTAGGAATTTTTACGTTGGTACTTTTCACAAACGTGATTCCCAGTGTTGCAGGCCAAGGATCCACAACCATTTAAAATGCATCAATGCAGCCATTCTACCATATAGCCACAAAGTCAATCTTATCAAACTATGCACCCGTATGGCTAGTATAAATAAAAATAATTAAAAAAAAACACTCTTCAGGGAGGGAGGGAGGGAGGGAGGGAGGGAGGGAGGGAGGGAGGGAGGGAGGGAAAGGAAGGAAGGAAGGAAGGAAGGAAGGAAGGAAGGAAGGAAGGAAGGAAGGAAGGGAAGGAAGGAAGGCAGGAAGAAGGAAGGAAGGAAGGAAGGAAGGAAGGAAGGAAGGCAGGCAGGCAGGAAGGAAGGAAGGAAGGAAGGAAGAAGGAAGGAAGGAAGAAGGAAGGAAGGAAGGCAGGCAGGAAGGCAGGAAGGAAGGAAGGAAGGAAGGAAGGAAGTGGAAGGAAGGAAGGAAGGAGGAAGGGAAGGCGGAAGGCAGGCAGGAAGGAAGGAAGGCAGGAAGGAAGGAAGGAAGGAAGGAAGGAAGGAAGGCAGGAAGGCAGGAAGGCAGGCAGGAAGGCAGGAAGGCAGGAAGGAAGGAAGGAAGGAAGGAAGGAAGGAAGAAGGAAGGAAGGAAGTGAAGGAAGGAAAGGAAGGAAGGAAGGAAAAGGAAGGAAGGCAGGCAGGAAGGCAGGAAGGCAGGAAGGAAGGAAGGAAGGAAGGAAGGAAAGGAAGGAAGGAAGGAAGGAGGAAGGCAGGCAGGAAGGCAGGAAGGAAGGAAGGAAGGAAGGAAGGAAGGAAGTGGAAGGAAGGAAGGAAGGAAGGAAGGAAGGAAGGAAGGAAGGAAGGAAGGAAGGAAGGAAGGAAGGAAGGAAGGAAGGAAGGAAAAGCAATTTGCCTGGAAGGAGGCAACAACCACAAAATTACCCCTAGATGTGGGAGTCGTCTGCATCTACAGTGAAAACAGCTCCTTGGCTGGGCAAGACAAAATGACAGAGGACCAATAACAAGAAAGAGCTGGGAGAGGCCGGATCCTGCCAAGAATAGTAGATAGAAAGCCAATGCCAGCTTTTGCATGTCTGGCTAGAAACCATAAGATGAAAGGCAAAGTTGGGGGGGGAGCAATTGGATGCCATGTAGAACAGCTTTTCTATACAGTAAGAAAAAGGATGGCAAACGATGCTTCTGAAGAACTGTCCAACTTAGTTTCAAGTTCAGGGGATCATAAAAGCCTGCCTTCATAAAGGCCATCTTTAGAGCTGCCAACTTCTGTCTAGCTCACATCAGCCGCCATTACTCTGCTCTCTAACCGGGTTATCTTGGGTGAGAAGGGAAAAGGGAATTGCCAGGGGGTGCCGACAGGGGTAAGTAGTGCTATCTCAAACTCCTCCTGATTGGAAGCTCGTCAAAGGGAGATCCAACCTGGAACTAAAGAGAAATTTCCTGAGAATTAATCAATGGAATGACTTGCCTCCAAACGTTGTGGGCACTCCATCACTGGAGGTTTTCAAGAAGAGACTGGACAACCATTTGTCTGGAATGATACAGGTTCTCCTGCTATGGGGCAGGGGGTTGGTCCCTTCCAGCCCTATGATTCTATTTGTATGAAATGAAACTTTGTTTAAGGCAGTCTTCACAGAAATCAATTATTTGTATACAAACCAATCTGTTTTCCATCAATAGGTTCAAAGCCAAGATTTTCAGTTTGTCTGGTTGATACTGGACCAACCTGAACATTTCCTCAGAGTTACATGAACTATGATGAACTATGAACTTGGTATTCTGCAGAGCTAATTTGCTTCAGTTTAGTTTAATTATTTGAGTTTCAATATACCTTGACCTCTTCAGTATTGCATAGGGCATCTAGCAGTGGCTTCAGGTTTTAAAATCCCAAAATATACATGACACTGTCTCCTTCTTTATGCTGTTTAAAACTCATACAAAGACATTGTGTGTACTCAAAATGTGTGTGCTGATTGTGTGTATGCAAAGATGTACTGCTTTTTATTGAACTTCTCTGACCATATCTGGAAGACTGTCCAGTTCTGATTGCCACAATGCTAGAAGGATGCAGAGGACCTGGAAAGAGTTGCAGAGAAGAGCAACAAGGATGGTTGAGGGTCATAGAGATTAAATTGTATGAAAAATGATTAAAGGAACTGGTTACATTTAGCCTAGAGAAGAGGAAGAAAAGATAGCAGTCCTCCAATATGTCAGAAGAAAGAAAGGATGGAAATAATAATAATAATAATAATAATAATAATAATAATAATAATAATAATAATAATAATAATAATAATAATAATAATAATAATAATAATAATAATAATAATAATAATAATAATAATAATAATAATAATAATAATAAAGTTGGAAGGGACCTTGGAGGTCATCGAGTCCAACCCCCTGCTCAGGCAGGAAACCCTACACCGTTTCAGACAAATGGCTGTCCAGTCTCTTCTTAAAAACTTCCAATGTTGGAGCATTCACCGCTTCTGGAGGCAGGTTGTTCCACTGGTTAATTGTTCTAACTGTCAGGAAGTTTCTCCTTAGTTCCAGGTTGCTTCTCTCCTTGATTAGTTTCCATCCGTTGCTTCTTGTCCTGCCTTCCGGCGGTTTGGAGAATAGCTTCACTCCCTCTTCTTTGTGGCAGCCCCTGAGATATTGGAAGACAGCTATCATGTCCCCCCTCGTCCTTCTCTTCATTAAAGTAGACATACCCAATTCCAGCAAACGTTCCTGATATGCTTTAGCCTCCAGTCCCCTAATCATCTTTGTTGCCCTTCTCTGCACTCTTTCTAGAGTCTCAACATCTTTTTTACATCGTGGTGACCAAAACTGGATGCAGTATTCCAAGTGTGGCCTTACCAAGGCATTGTAAAGTGGTATTAACACTTCACGTGATCTTGATTCTATCCCTTGGAAGCTCTACAGCACGGGTCTTCAAACTTGGCCCTTTTATGATTGGCTGAGGAATTCTGGGAGTTGAAGTCCACAAGTCATAAAAGGGTCCAAGTTTGAAGACCTCTGCTCTACAGTGAAAGATGTAAACTTGAAACAAGGAGAAATTTCCTGTCTGTGGCAGCCATTAAGCAATGGAACAGCCTGCCTCCTGAAATTGTAGGTTTTTCCGTCATTGGAAGTTTTTTTAAGATTGGAGAACCATTTCTCCGGAATGGGGTGAGGATTCCTGCACTGGGCAAGAGGATGGACAAGATGACCTCTAAGGTACCTTCCAACCCTAGCATCCTATGAAGCTCACAATTTGCTGTCAGTGAGAAGAACTAATCAGTGGAACGGCTTGCCACCAGAAGCTGTGGGTGGTCCATCACTGGAGGTTTTTAAGAAGAGATTGGGTAGTCATTTGTCCGGAATGGTATAGGGTCTCCTAATCGAGCAGGGGTTGGACTAGAAGACCTCCAAGGTCCCTCCCAACTCTCTTATTCTGTATTCTGGCAACTGGAGATGAGACACCTGAACCATAACTGCAGCATATTTTTCTGCAGCAGATTGGTTGCTTTGATCCAATAGCAATGAACTGCCAAGTCAAGAGCAAAATATAGATACAGAGAAGGGTAAACAGTCTCCCTCTAGTTCCCCCTCCCCCTTTCACTTATCTGAAAGTCAAAGCAATCCAATTACTATCACAAACTGTCACAGACTGAATACTCACCACAGGCACCGTTCATTGTCCACCAAGAGTTCAGATGCTGCCTAAACAAATTCCGAGTTTCTGAAGAGGAAGCCCCCTATCGTGGTGGTTTGCTGCCCCCTTTTGGCTGACGTAAGAAGAGGAGCAATATCTTTAACTCCAGAAAAATAAATACATTTTTGTTTGGAGGAAAGAAGTGCCAATTATTATAGAAGAATAAAATGTGGCGGTCCTTTTTGAAATGAGAAATCTTTCATACGCATAAGAATTAAGATTCTAGTAGTCTCCTCCAGAAAAATCATACCACTGGATATAGTACTATTGCGAAACCCCAAATCTGGAGTCTTCAGCATCTGAACGTTCTAGAGCAGGGTTTCTCAACCTCGTCAACCTTAAGATGTGCAGACTTCAGCTCCCAGAAAAGTGGATGGAACAATTCTTGGAGCTGAAGTCCACATATCTTAAAGTTGAAAAGGCTGAGAAATATTGCCCTACAAAAGCAAATAACCAAAGCAACTTTTGGTATTGCAGCAGCTTAGAGCTATTGTGCAAAGACTGAGAAAGCAAAAACTGGCTTTTAATGGCTAGACAGACATAGTGGTCAATTCAGCTCTTAATGTGGTTGAAAAGCAGCCTTTGCTGAGCTAAAATGATGGAGAATCATGGATTGTGTAAGTTGCAAAGGATCACCGAAACCAGGGGTCCTCAACCTTGGCAACTTTAAGACTTGTGGACTTCAACTCCCAGAATTCCTCAGCCAGCTTTGCTGAGGACCCCTGATCTAAACCATCTAATTGCTTAGTGCAGAAATTGATCAGATCAGCCCCCATTTTAAAACTGCCAGTGATGGGGAGTTTACCGCTGTTAAGATTCTGGATAGCTCTTATGATCAAGGAGTTCCTCCTGCAATTCAGTCCAAATCTCCTTTGTTTTAATGTCCTTCTCCTGCCCTCAGTTTCAGCAAAGAACCAGTTACCATTGCAAGGTGAATGCAGGGATTGGACTAGAACACCTCCAAAGTCCCTTCCAACCCTATTATTCTATCTTCTACCCATGCCCACTTGCACATGGCAACTTTTAGATATTTGTAGATTGCTATCATGCATCTTCTCAAACTTCTTTTTGGCAAGCTAATATACCTAAGTGCCATCCAAGATCTTTTAGTATGGCACCCAGTGTGCCAATAGCCACCACACGATAACAGATTGACAGACCTGTCCTCAAATCAAAGTAAATGATGCATTCAAGGTCCCCCGTTGCCCACTCAATTGCAGCCTATGGGTGGGTGGCAAAACTGTAAGTTCCCCCACAGTATAGAGATTTGGAAGTTGGGCAATGCACGATCAAGCGGTGGGCAATAACCTTGCTGGTTCTGGGTTCCTCTAAAGAAATTCTGAACTGTTGGCTTCTCCTCTGGGCATGGTCAAAAAAGTTGGTGTTCATTAATAACAGGCAGAGTTTTGACTGCATTCCCATGGCTGCCATCTTGACTTTTTTGACCACAGCTTGTGGACACCCCTAAGAGGAGGACCAGGGGCCTGGCTGCATAGCATCGCATGGGATCCAAATGCTTTCTCAGTTAAGGAACAGAAAAATGAAACTTGCAAACACCTGAAAGGGATGGTTTGTTCAGACTTCTCTAGCAACCCCCCCCCCCCAAAAAAATCAGGTTTTCCTGAAACAAGCTATTTCTGATCCAGAAGCAAAAGATTGGACCCTGAAAAATGATAAATTCTCTACCAGTAATTTTCCAATTATAGTGTCTATTTGTGTGCTAGTCCTTTTCATTAATAGCCAATTTCTATAAAATTTCAGATGAAATGTAAGATATCAAAGAGGAAGAGCAAACTACAGGTAGCAACTTTCCATCCGTTTTGTGGCACACAAATGTTATCCTGTAGAGCAAAAGCACCATCTTATGGCCAGGGAGAGAAAGTTCATTACCGCAAAATAAAAGGCTGCAGACATAGGCCAGCAAGATATTTCCTGGAAGGTCTCATTGCCACAAAAAAGTTTCTGGATTTTTTTTTAAAGTAATTCTTGATCACAAAAGCATAATTGTTATTTTGTAAGTAAGAATTGTTTTTACAAATATATTTACTGCAATACCAAGTTAGACAGCAGTAGCTGAATTGGAATACAGGGTGCTGTGGCAAAGTGAAATCTTGTGTGATCTGATTCTGAACAAGTTCCTGAATCAGAAAAACCAAACTGAACCATCAGTTCTGAAATCTCCAAATTAATTTAAACAGTTTGAATACACAGAAATCCAAACCCATTTTGATAACTTGTCTAAGTAGAATTGGAAAAGTAATCCACATTGCTTCAAATCATTGAATCAGATTGACCAACAGATCCAAATCAGACCACTTGTTCAATTAAAATTGTCCCAGGTTTGCACAAGTGTGTTGTAAGGTTAAAGAAAAATTAAGTAATTAAAATAGAAGTTTTAAAAAATATTTCCAATTTCTTTTTTCAGTTTAAAATTCTTCTTTCAATTTTTAAATTCTTCAATTTTTTTCAATTTCTTTTTTCAGTTTTGAAATTTCTTTTTCCAATTTTTTATACTTCTTTTTTCAATTTTTTTAAAAAAATAAAAAATAGAAAAAAATGTTGATTTTTAGAAAGTTTTAAATTCTTAACAATCTAAAAAAAAACAAAGTCACAGAAAAAGAGACTTATACAATAGGGAAGAAAGTGATAAATTTTCAAGGCAGAAAGTAGAGGACCAAAAACTTTTGTATAATTTTGTAAACTGATACTTCACAACAGTATCTATATATGAACCTAAAGAGGAAGACCAATGGAAACATGTCACTTTTAAAAGAAAACAACAACCAAGAGCAAAGCCCCTACTATCTACCTTAGCCCAATTAAAGCAGAACCCCGAGGCTTGAGTTTTCCTCTAAGAACATGTTTATTGAATACAAAGTATTAGCATGGTCAAAAGTGAAACCAAGACTAAAATCCCCTCCCAAAAGCAACAGTAGTACGGAGTTAAAGTTCTCACCCCACTGGCTATGCAATCAACTATGTTTCCCAATAATACATCCAGTTGGGCTTTCTAACATTAGGCTCATCATCGTCAGCTGAGGGAAACAGAAATGACCTTGATTCCCACGGGACAGAAAACTGTTTAGTCTAGTAGAAAACTTTCCATTCCCCCCCCCTATCTTGTGGCAACTGAAAATGAGCAAAATGGCTTTGGCCAGGTCCGTTGCAAGGTTGACAGCTGATTTACCTGGATGATATTCTCATCTACTCAGAGACAATGGAAGAGCATGTGAAACTACTGTGGGAAGTGGTGCAGAAGCTACTGAGAGCCAAACTCTATGCTAAACTACCAAGTGCGACATCCACAAAAATAGCTTGGACTATTTAGGGTATTGCATATCAAGCAAGGGGGTGGAAATGGACCCTAGAAAAGTGGGAAGCCCCCCGAACCCAGAGGCAGCTACAGAGCTTTCTGGGATTTGCCAACTTCTTTTTAAAAAAAAAAATATTGTATTGGTATTTTTACAATAACAATCTTTAGTGCTTAGTAAACAGCATGTTGTCTGGGTTCATATATTTAAAAAACAATCAATAATAATTAATTTCTATAATTCCATAATCAATCTATTAATTAATGATATATTTCCTTGATCTTCTCTTTTTCCACTCTACAAGAATTCCATCAACAGATACATTGACCTACAACCAGCCTACAAACCTCTCAGAATTCAAACCAACAATACAGCCAACCAGTGATGGCACCAACACTCAATCAACCCACACAACCCCACCCCCCAATTCATCTCCCAATGACCCTTTCCTGGTGTGACCTCCCCATCACACAACCCATCACAAGACTCTCACTGATGTGACCCACACCTGACCCATCACAAGACCCTGACTTGATGCAACCCACACCTGACCCACCACAAGACCCATCACAAGACCCTCACCTGATGTGACCTCCACTTCACAAGACCTACTGACCACACAAAGCCTTTATAAACAGAGGAACACTGATACTGACATCCCCTACAGCTGAGCTACAGATATTTGCCACCATTGCAATCTCTTAAATATGAGCCAACAGTGTGCAACAGCAGCCAAAAAAGCCAATGCAATCTTAGGATGCATTAATAGATAGAATCAAGATCACGTGAAGTATTAATACTGCTTTACCAAGCTTTAGTAAGACCACACTTGGAATACTGCATTCAATTCTGGTCACCATAATATAAAAAAGATGTTCAGACTCTGGAAAAAATGCAGAAAAGAGCAACAAGAATATTTAGGAGGCTGGAGGCTAAAACATACAAAGAACAGTTACAGGAATTGGGTATGTCTAGTCTAATGAAAAGAAGGACTAGGGTAAACACGATAGCTGTCTTTCCAATATTTGAGGGGCTTCCGCAAAGACGAGGGAATCAACCTATTTTCCAAAGCACCAAAAGGCAAAACAGGAAACAATAGATGGAAACTAGCCAAGGAGAAAAGCAATCTAGAATTAAGGAGAAAATTCCTAACAGTTAGAACAATCAACCAATGGAATAGCTTGCCTTTAGAAGTCATGGGTGCTCCTCACTGGAGGCTTTCAAAAAGAGACTGGACAACCATTTGCCAGAAATGGTGTAGCGTCTCCAGCTTGAGCAGAGGGTTGGACTAGAAGACCTCCAAAGTCCCTTCCAACTCTATTATTCTATGTTCTACAGTATGTTCTAATTCTAGACTTCCTCAAAAGTTCCTTTTCAAATCAGTTTCTCTGTGAAAGACAGCACAGCAGCAACCACATCAGTGTGGGGAGAAACTCTATTTATTTATATTTATTATTCTAGAAATAAACCACCAGCTAAAGGGTTGGTGTCGCCAAGAAAAGTTGAAATTCAATATAATGCAAACATAAGCAATAGAAAATAATCCAACCAGAGTCTTAAACTTCAAAAGTATTGATTTAAACAAACTCAGAGAGAATGTAGGACAGATTCCATGGACAAAAATCCTAAAGGGAAAAACAATACAAGAAGTGTGGGAAACTGAAAAATATGATCATAAAAGCCCAGTCCAGCACAATACCACTGGAAAAAAAAAACAAGCAATTCAAGAAGAAACCAGCACGGCTCTCTGACAAACTGAAAGACAAAAAGGACAAGTACAAAAAATGGAAAGAGGAACACATAACTAAGGCCGATTCTCAGCAGACAGCCAGAACATGCAAAGATGAAGTCAGGAAAGCAAAGGCTCAGAATGAACAAAGACTTGAAACAGAAATCAAGGATAATAAAAAAAAGTTTCTTCCAATATATTAACAACAAGAAAAAGTTAAGGAAACCGCAGGCCCACTAAAGAGAAAAGATGGCAAGGAAATAACAGGCAACAGGGAGAAAGCAGAACTGCTTAACTCATACTTTGCATCGGGGAAGTACCTGAGGATTGGAAAAGGGCTGATGTGGTTCCCATCTTCAACAAAAAAAAAAAAACCAGACCCAGGAAACTACAGACCAATCAGTCTAACATCAATACCTGGGTAGATCCTAGAAAAGATAATCAAAAAACAGATCTGCGAACAACTAGAAGCAAACAAAGTTATAACTAGTAGCCAGCATGGGTTTGTCAAAAACAGATCATGCCAAACCAATCTTATTTCATTCTTCGATAAAGTGACTAAACTAATAGACCAGCGAAATGCTGTGGACATAGTATACTTAAACTTCAGTAAGGCATTTGATAAGGTAGACCACAACCTACTCCTTGGTAAGCTAGAAAAAGGTGAAATAGACAACATCACCACCAGATGGATCCGTAGCTGGCTGGCAAACCGTACTCAATGAGTAGTCCTCAATGGCACCACATCCACATGGAGAGAAGTAAGCAGTGGGGTACTACAAGGTTCCATCTTAGGCCCAGTACTCTTCAATATCTTCATCAATGACTTAGATGAGGGAATAGAAGGGGAACTCATCAAATTTACAGATGACACCAAACTGGCAGGAGTAGCCAACACCCCAGAAGACAAACCCAGGATCCAAAAAGATCTTGACAAACTGGAACAATGGGCCCTGTCCAACAAAATGAGTTTCAATGTGGAGAAAAGCAAAATTTTACATTTAAGCAGGAAAAATCAAAGGTACAAGTACAGATTGGGCGAGTAACTGTGAGAGGGACCTTGGAGTCCTAGTGGAGGATCACTTGACTATGAGCCAGCAATGTGCAGCAGCAGCCGAAAAAGCTAATACAATCCTGGGTTGTATAAACAGAGGCATAGAATCAAGATCACGTGAAGTATTAGTACCGCTTTATAAAACCCTAGTGAGACCACACCTGGAATACTGCAGCCAATTTTGGTCACCATATCACAAAAAAAAGATGTTGAGAGTTTGGAAAAAATTCAGAGAAGAGCAACTAAGATGATCAAAGGTCTGGAGACTAAAACATACGAAGAACAGCTGCAGGACTTGGCTAGTCTAAAGAAAAGAAGAAATAGGGGTGACCTGATAGCAGTATTCCAGTATTTGAAGGGCTGCCACAAAGAAGAGGTGGTCATATTATTCATCAAAGCACCAGAGGGCAGGACAAGAAACAATGTTTGGAAACTGATCAAAGGGAGAAGCAACCTAGAATTAAGGAGAAACTTCCTAACAGTGAGGACAATTAACCAGTGGAACAGCTTGCCTCCAGAAATCGTGGGCACTCCATCACTGGAGATTTGTAAGAAGAGGCCGCTAGACAGTCATTTGTCTGAGATGGTATAGGTATAGGTATAGGTTCTCCTGCTTAAGCGGGGGGCTGGACCAGAAGACCTCCAAGGTCCCTTCCAGCTCTATTCTATTCTAATAAAGATGATGGAGAAGAGAGAGAGAGGCCACTGGATTCAATTTAAAAAGTTGCATCTACACAGCTAGTGCTCCATTGGTCATTCCAGTCATAGCATCTTGGGGTTGAGGTTAGATAAAACTTGCAGTTTGTTATTTTTATCTTTCATCCTCTTGCTCAGTCTGATGGACTCTGTGATGCTGCTCTGGAAGCAGCATTAACTAGATGTTTACCCAGTGCCAATTAATTTAATGAAAAGGATTGGTGAGTAAATCCCTTAAAATTAATCCTCCCAATCAAGCAGCCTCATGGAAGATTAGACATCCCCATTTTTTAACAGTGCTCTTTTCTCTGAATTATATTCTCTTTAACATTATTTTTTAAAAAAAATTGACAAGCACGATTATTAATGCAAAAAAAAGCTACAATTTGAAATGAAAATGAATGGAGCCATTTTGCAAATTTCTGCCAACCTCCTGGCTTTTAAATGCTTGAGAATTTAATAGACAATAATTGTGTGCCACCCATCAGAAACAAATTAAATCAAATTACTTTAGTTCAGCCAGTGACACAATCATGTGCTTACACGCACAGGAAAATATATATTAGTATAAAATATTCTGAAACAAGAATCACAAAACAAATTTATTTATGACAATAAAAAGAAATTAGAGAAGCTGACTTACACCAATCCAGAAATTGTGGTTGTTGTTTTTTTCCAATCTTCTGAATCCTAGGGCTACTAAACAAAATTTAGCCACCTTTATATGAAACATAGTTGGCCCACAAAATATTGCGATGCATCAGGGTCAAAGTGAAAGAACCATAACATTGGGATAATCCCCACAGGAAAATGCCGCATTTCTTGATTAAAACACACATTCTGTAGGATAGCATTTCTCAGCCTTGGCAATTTTAAGATCTGTGGGTTTCAACTCCTAGAATTTTGGCTGGGGAATTCTGAGAGTTGAAATCCACATATTTTAAGGTTGTCAAAGTTGAGAAACACTGATGTAGGAGGATGGGTGCTGTTGGTTCAACCTCCCCAGAGCTGAAAAAGCAAACCCTCTTCCTGGGTGTGCAACCACGTTGGGAAAGATGGGCCTTAAGAAATATGTTTGAATTAATTCCAATCAAATTAATTCCAATGCAGCACTTTGATCAGACTATTGTGGTTGCCAAGAATGGCTTCAAGAGGAGCTCCATAAAATTTTGTGTTACAGAAATCCCTTCAAAAGCTTTAAGCTGCTGCAAGAAAATGGGCACCTAGAAAAAGAGAGAAAAGTTCTAGACTATAGCAACACAATGTTGGCACTTTGGGCTAGGAAATTAGCATGGGATGAGCACAATGGAAAATAATTCCCCATTAGCTGAAGTTTTGAATCTGTGAAATCTCTATTCCTTTAATGGACCAATGATGGCCTGTAGGCCTTCATGTAAAGACCTTGGCTTTTATTTTCTGAAAGCTGATGTGCATCTCAGCTATAATGTTCCATTAGACCAGGGGTAGGCAACCTTGGCTCTTTTATGACTTGTGGACTTCAACTCCCAGAATTCCTGAGTCAGCATGGCTGGTTCAGGAATTCTGGGTATTGAAGTCCACAAGTCATAAAAGAGCCAAGGTTGCCTACCCTTGCATTAGACAATAGCCTGGAGTTGTGAAACCTACAGGCATGGTTCCTAGTGGCCAGTGAGGTAGAGATCCACCTGATGGAGTTCTGAGAGCACACCGCACAGGAGAGTCGACTCCACAGAATGCCTGAAAGATGGCCAGATCCCAGGGGGAGCAAAGGGGGTGCATCCCAGGCTAGAGGAGGCAAGCCTCGTTAGAACTGGGGAGCCTGTTTCCAGTGTGAGAAGGAGGCCATTGAGCAGTTAAGTGCCTCACCCCACGGCCAGTGTCTGCCTCTCCACCTGCCAGTTAGCCAAAAGGAAGAGGCGCCTCATGAAGACAAAGGAGAAGACACACCTAGGGCTTCAGGTTATCGAGTTCTCTCCCCAGTCCAGTGAGGAAGAGGACCTCCAACAATCACCTGAGTGGGTCCAGCCTTCCACAAGAGCAATAGCGAAGGGGACGACGTCCCGATGGTAAGTAGCACCATCACTCCTATGACAGCCAGGGTTGGGATTGTGAGGCGAACCATCCTTTGGGGTGAGGCGAACCATCACAGCATTGCTGGACTTGGGGTGCATAGTCAGCCTATCAACCGTCCCATTTGGCACATTCAACCAAAGAAGCTCCCGACTCTTTAGATTAACCAAGAGTGTAGCTTTATTGAAAAATCCATGTAGGCACGGCAGATGCAAAGTCAGTTCTGGGATTTTTCCTGTGAAAACCTAGGCAGGCAACTCCCTTTCCCCCTTCAGGCCACCCACACACTTCACAGTTCACCAATTGAGTTCAGTTCTTTTGCTTTGGGAAAAGTTGTCTGCTTCGGTCAAAACATTCTTAATCACTTGGCCTTGTTAGATAACATCTCCCCAGCAACAGATGGTTCATTTACATTCCATAGCCTCCTTCCACCTTTAGGAATTTACCACCTTCCTCCCGTCACTTTTTTGGAAGAGAAAAGTTCAGAATTTCATGCAGAGAGAGAAGCAAAAAAACAGGAAGAGATAGCAATAGAAGGAACAGCCAAACCAAGGGAAGAAGAAACAGAAAACGCAAACATAGAAGAAGGGGCAAAAGCAACAGAACAGAGACAGACAAGAACAACTAGGAGAATAAAACCTAAATATAACTGAAGGAGATGGATGGAGAAGGAAAATGGGATTCTTTCAATGAATATAAACAGATTGAACTCCCCCGCAAAAAGCAAAAAAAAATTTTTTTACACGACTACAAAAAATAAAAATGGATATAGTTTGTCTCCAAGAAACACATATTAAAAGACAACACTATAAACTGTTGGAACAACCGAAAATTGGGAAACTCCACTTCACACTAGCACAACAAAAGAAAAGAGGAACAGCTTTATATATTAAAGAGACAATGAACCCCAAACAAATCTATGTAGATGAAGAGGGAAGAATATTAATGGTGGAAATAATGATAAATCAAAAACAGATACTGATGGTAGCAATATATGCACCTAAGAAGAAACAAGAAGACTTTTATCAAAAATTACATAAGAAAATAGTGGAATTGGAATATCAAAATATTTGCTTAATGGGAGACTTTAATGCAATTGTAGATGGGAGGCTGGACTACAGAAGTAGCAAAATAGGGAAAAAAGGAAGGAATACACTACCTAAGACTTTCTTTAAAATGGCAGAAGAAATCTGTATACAGGATATATGGAGAGAAAAGAACCCAAAAAAATCGCAATATACATTCTACTCAAACAGGCACAAATCATGGTCTAAAATTGATATGATCTGGGTATTCCCTGAATTAAGCATGATTATACAAGAGATTGAGATAGAAACCAATATATGGGCAGACCATAATCTGATAAAGATGACTTGGAGAGGAGCTAAGAAAAAATTAAGATGGTCTCTGAATCAATCTTTACTGAAAGAGAAAGAATTTATACAAATAACAACAAAGGAAATGGAATTTTTCTTTAAAATAAACAAAAAAGAAGAGACATCGTTTCAAAATGTGTGGGATACAGCTAAAGCATATTTTAGAGGTCTGGCTATAACTTACATGGCAAAAAATAATAAAGACAAAAAAAGCAACAACAAACAAAGTTAAAGGAGGAATTTATAAAATTTGAATCAGAACTACAAAGAGATCCACCAAAAAAAAACCTCTTAAAAAGCAAATGGAAATAATAAAACATAAATTAAACTTAGCAGAGGCTGAAAAAAATGGCCCAACAAATTAAAAAGGCAAAACAAAACTTCTTTGAAAATGCTAATAAACCGGGTAGGTGGTTAGCATACAAACTGAAAAAAGAAAGAGAGAAAAAATTGATAAACAAATTGCAAGATTCAAAAGGCGATTTACAACTACAGAATGACATCATTAAAAAAATAATCAAAGACTTTTATGAGACACTTTATGACACAGAAGAAACTTCTCAAGAAAAAAATAAAACAATACATTTAAAAAGCTGACTTGCCAAAAATTTCAGAAAACATCCAAAACATGCTAAATGAAAAAATATCAATGATGGAGGTAATGGAGGCCATAAAAAGGCAAAAAAATGATAAGACCCCAGGTTACCCGCAGAGTTTTATAAATGCTTACAAGATACATTAAGCCCATTAATGAAAGAACTGTGTAATCAGGTACTCTTGGACAAAAGCTAATATTACTTTAATACCCAAAAAGACTCAGACTTGACACAGATAAAGAATTATAGACCAATATCTCTATTAAACGTGGACTATAAAATTTTTGCCTCAATAATAGCAGAAAGATTGAAGAGATTTTTGATTGAATTTATACATACAGACCAAAATGGATTTTTACCTAAGAGACAAATAAAAAATAATTTAAGAATGATTTTAGATACTTTGGAATACTATGAAATGCAGCCAGAGAAGCAGATGGCGCTAATATTCCTAGATCCACAGAAGGCTTTTGATAACATAAATTGGCAATTTATGATTCAACAACTAAATGATATGGACTTTGGACAAAACTTTATAAATATAATTAAAACAATTTATCATAGACAAATAGCTAAAGTAATTGTAAACGGAGATTTTACAGAAAATTTTAATATTAAAAAAGGCACAAGACAAGGATGTCCACTATCCCCATTATTATTTATATTAACACTGGAAGTATTGAATAGAAATATTAGGCAAGATTCAGAAATCAAAGGAATGGAGATAAAAGATGAAAAATACAAACTACAAGCATTCGCGGATGATTTGATTTTTATATTAGAAGAGCCGCTTGTGACAAGCCTCAAGCTTTTGAAAAATATAGAAAAATTTGGAGAAGTGGCAGGAACTGAAAATAAATAGAGAAAAGATCAAAGTGATAACCAAAAACCTTACAGATAAACAAAAAAATCAACTGTCAGAAAAAACAGATCTTCAAATAGTTAAAAAAGTTAAATACTTGGAGATACACTTAACAGCAAGATGCGCAACAATAAAAGAAGACAACTATGTAAAATTATTAAAACAAATAAAACTAGACTTGGAAAAATGGAAAAATCTACAACTTTCAATGTTAGAGAGAATAGCAACGGTGAAGGTGAATATTTTACCAAAATTACTCTTTTTATTTCAAACAATACCTATAAAAGTGGGGGGGGGGATTCTTTAATGAACTAAATACATTGATCTCGACATTTGGCAAGGAAAAAAGCTAGAATTAGACTGAAAATGCTACAAGAAGTGAAAGAAAACGGAGGATTTGGGCTGCCAGATTGGGCTTTATATTATCAAGCATCTGTATTAACATGATTAAAAGAATGGATAACCCTTAGGCATAAAGGATTACTATACCTAGAAGGGCATGACCTACAACTTGGATGGCATGCCTTCCTATGGTATGGGAAGAATAAAATACAGTACAAAAGTACTGACTGTAATTGGTGGACAATGAACTGTGGGTGGCCCCGGGATAAAAAGGGGTTTTTACCTATGTGGGTTTTGGCAGGAAAACCTCAGAGCTGACTTTGCTTCTGCTGTGCCTAAATGGATGCCAGTCTAAAGAAAAGAAGAAATAGGGGAGACCTGATAGCAATATTCCGGTATCTGAGAGGCTGCCATAAGGAAGAGGGGGTCAAATTGTTCACCAGAGCACCAGAGGGAAGGACGAGAAACAATGGTTGGAAGCTGATCAAAGAGAGAAGCAACCTGGAATTAAGGAGAAACTTCCTGACAGTGAGGACAATCAACCAGTGGAACAGCTTGCCCCCAGAAATTGTGGGCGCTCCGTCATTGGAGGTTTTTAAGAAGAGACTGGACAGTCATTTGTCTGAGATGGTATAGGTTCTCCTGCTTGAACAGAGGGCTGGACTAGAAGACCCTCAAGGTCCCTTCCAGTTCTATTCTATTCTGTTCTGTTCTGTTCTGTTCTGTTCTGTTCTATCTTTCAATAAAGTTTTACTCTTGGTAGTTACTACGTGCCAGGAGTTTCTTTTTTGGATATGCCAAATGTGATGGTTGACAAATATCCTATGGCAGATGAAGTAACGAAATCAAGGAATAGAAATTGACATTGGAGGTGTTAAGACAATCAACCACCATCAAGGCCACTAATGTATATGATGGCTCCTGCTGGCACTGTGTTCTTCCTCTCTGCCACAATTTGCTAATGGTCACCTCTGTTCTTTGCCATGCATAGAGACATTGTGGTTCCTTCTCCTTGTTGCTATGATCCCCTTCTGGCAGAGCACTCACTCCCTTCATTTCACCATCCTTTGCTCGCTCCCTTTCTGTGCTATTGCCCCACCCTCTCCTCTAATTTCCACCAAGTGGCCTCTTCCTCCTGAGACCCTCCCAGCTTTTGCTTCTCGTTGGGAGACTCAGAATTCCCAGAATTTGAAATTCCTTTTCAACAAATTGCACCTTTCATTTGCTGTAGTCCCGGCCTAGAAGTCATTTTCCCAGATCTCAATTATACCTTTAAATTGCAGTCACTTTATTTTTCATTTTCCATAATCTGAGCATTTGTATATATACAACAGAGGCCATGAACTTTATGAGTCAATGTTCTTCCTGATTTTTTACTGAGTGGTTTAATAGCCCCCCCCCCCGTTACTCTCTCACTCCTGTAGTGCAGAAGTCCTCATCTGAAGTTGTTACTTCGGGGTTTTCATCTTCAATTCCCACTGGATTTGATTTAATGCAAAAGCCCTGAAGGCATAGAAAAATTGGGTGTACATCTCACTTTATCCCAAATCATTCTCTCTCATCTGTAAAATGGGGGAAATGTTTATCTACTTTATGAGATTATCCCAAAGACAATAAAAATAAAGTGCTTTGCATATTAATGGCATTGTATAAATGAATAATAAAACAAATAGGAGAAATGTTTATTCATGAAATGAATAAGGTCATTATAGGAGCACAGTCAAAATTCATGTTCATTTTTGAAATAATATTCAAAGCAAGAGTGAGCAACATGTGGATTTCTATGTGAAGGTCCACCTAGTATGGGCAGTGTGGAAGACTGATTACAAGTTGCATTCCAGCATCTGAAGAGTCTAACTTTGGATTAGGAAGCCACAGGTTGTTAAATTATCAGAAACCAGACTAAGATCCAGTATTTCCCCCTCCCTAAATTAAGAAAAGAGTAAGGAATCATGCAGTGGTGGGATTCAAATATGTGAACAACCGGTTCTCTGTGTGGATGCCGCTTCCGGAAGTCCATTCTGGGCCTGGGCAACAAAAAATTAGGTACCGGTTCTACCAAACTGGTGCGAACTGGCTGAATCCCACCACTGGAATCATGTAAATCCTCTTCTAAAAGAGCTTATGTACAGGGGGTGGTGAATGCTGCCACTTGCAAAAGAGATCTCCCCTAACTTAGAAGGTGCCGGTTGCCTGGAAGGCACCATGAGATGCCAGTAATGAAATAATACCAGTAGCTTTGTTTCACCTTTGAAGTGTTTCATTATAATCCACTGATTACAAATGTCTGGGGAGTGTCACATGCTGGAGTGCCTGCGATACTTTTCTCTACTTAGTGATCTGAAAAGGGGTTCCACAAAGTGTAGTCAAAAAAGTGAAGATAGTATGACAAGCATTAAAAATGGGCAGAGCTTCAGTGAAAACATTCAGCCGCCATTTTATGATTATAACCTGCAGACACCCCTGTAATCTCAGAACCATCTGATCAACTGGCTGTTGGGATGTGTGTTAGTTGAGGGTGAAGAGTGCACAGGAAACAGCAGGTATCCTTCATGGCTATTTTCTGAGTTCCTGCACATGTATTGTTTAAGCCAGAGGTCCCCAACTTTTGGGGCACTAGGACCGGTTCCGTGGGGAGAGGTTTTTCCGCGGACCGGAGAGGGCGTGGTTTTGTGTGCTGCCTGCATCCTGTGGATGGGGCTTTCCTTGCTTGTGCGGACCGGTTGCTGGCATGCCGCAGCCCGGTACTGGTCCACAGACCGGGGGTTGGGGACCCCTGGTTTAAGCAATGCATCTGACAACAATTTAGTTCTTTGAGACTCATTCATATTCAGGCCTTTTTCTTTTAATTGAAAATTAAAATGCTGGGGAAAGAAGAGAAAGAATCTCAGGAAGTATCAGCAGGAAGACAGCCAGTTTGGTCTAATGGTTAAGACACCAAGCTAGAAGTCAAGACAGTGTGAATTCAAGTCACACCATAAGCACGAAAACCATTTGGGTGACTTTGGGCCAGTCACTCTCTCTCTCTCTCTCTCTCTCTCTCTCTCTCTCTCTCCCCAAGCCACCTCACAGAGTTGTTGTAGAGAAAAATAGTAGGAGGAAAGAGTATTAAATATAATCGCCACTTCGAGTTATCATAATAAGTAAATAAATAAATAAATCTCAGGCCTTGGCATTAGAAAGAAGACATCTCCGACCTTCTGGATGCAGTTATTGTTGAGAAGTGTAGGAATGCCAGTCTTTACTTGAAATCGAAGCCAACGGGTGGCTGCTATTCATGAGCTTTTTCTCTAGGTCTAACTTCATAAACAGAGGGAATTTATGTTGCTTTTGTTCAAGTCTTTGGTGCACGAAAAGCATAAGGCACTCAGAGATATAGAGTAGCAGGAAACTTTCCTCCTGTCTGTGGCATCAGAAATGTTTAAGGCTTGAGAATTATCTAGAGAATTTTTTTTTCCTTTTACACAGCCAAGAAAATTTTATAACAGTAGAAGTGCCTTTCCTTCCCCCTACTGTGCTTGTGTCAATACCTGCTCAGTGGGGAAAGGTCACAAACCACCAGAACTGCTGCTGCCACCCTTTCTAACATGCCATGTGGAAAGGGCTTTATCCTCTACTTACTACCAGGCTGAAAAAAGATTACTTCTGCAGCACAAGAGCAACAAGGCCAAACTTTCACAACCTACTCTTTAAACGCTGCTGTTTAGAGCCCAAAAGACACGAAATCAATATCCCCAACAATGTGGAACAAAGGGATGGTGCCCTCGGTGTCAGCCATTCTCTTCACCATCACAACTGGGGCTAACAGGCTCACATTTGCAGCCCAGACTGAAGGGCAATCAGCAAGTAAAAAAGAAAGCCTAACTTATAGACCGTGGCATCTATTCTGAGGTCAGATGACATCGTCCTGCCTGAGCTATAATTTCTAATCTACAAGGAATACGGTACTGGAAGTCCTGACATAGAAAATAGTTCTAAGGATGCCCATTGTGGAAAATAAGCAAACTGTGATATTCTGATACGTCGCCTTCTCAACAAACCTTGATCAGCTAAATGACAGCAAGTGGTATTTTTGCATAAAGATATGTATGAACGTTGCTTGAATTCAGAAGACAAGAAGTGGGTTTGGCCTTATAAATACTGCATCACTCTTGCTATACTCCCAAACAACGCAACAGAAATCTATGAATCCCCGATGGCAGTGTTAGATATTGTGGAAAGTCAGCACACACCCGCCAGAGAATGAAATATTTTGGGGGATATTAAAAGAGGCAGGATAGAACATTTCCCCTGAAGGAGAAATGGAGAAAAAATCTTAACAAAGACAGAAAGCAGCCCCAGTCTACCTGCTATAGGGGGGGGGGGGACTCAAGCAAAAAAGCCAGTCATTAGGAGATTTTGAATGGATATTCAGAAAGACTGGGGCACACTATTCATAAGCAAAATGCCTTCAGTCCCCACAGCTGATGGGATTAAGAATTCCCCCACCCAGCTCCAAGGACAGGACAGGACTTCCCAGCCACAACGGGACTCAGGCAACAATAATTAGAATACCAAAAGGGCACACTCGAGCACAGGTCAAAGTACATTTCACAACAGGCATCTCAAGCACAAAGCCCCAAAGAAGGTATAAAAACCCACCCACTCTCAACTCCATTTTGTTAGCTGTCTCAGAACTGCATGCTGTTGCTGGTTCTGCTCATCAATAAACAAGAACCTTCTTTCTTAAGCAACCTCCATTTTATTTCCAGCATCTTAGCCTCCATTTCATTTCCACCTCTTATTCCTGGCTTGGAACTGAACCTGATTTTTCTTCCAACAATATATATATGCATGTATATATTCACTAGATCAGGGCTTTTCAACCTTTTCACCCATTGTACCACTTTTAGGATATGACAATATCCGAGTACCACCAGTCGCCTAGCAAGGTGTCAAAAACCTGACCAAAAAAAAAGAAAGAAAAAAAGTGATACAGTACAGGTAGTCCTCGACTTACAACAGTTCACAAAGTGACTGTTCGAAGTTACAACGGCACTGAAAAAAATGACTTATGACCATTTTTCACATTTATGACTGTTTCAGTGTCCCCTGGGTGATGTGATTTACATTCGGATGCTTGGCAACTGATTCATATTTATGACAGTCACAGTGTCCCAGGGTCATGGGATCCCCTTTTGCAACCTTCTGACAAGCAAAGTCAATGGTGAAACCAGATTCACTTAACGACCTTTTATATCAGGGGTGTCAAACTCAATACAGAGAAGAGCAACAAAGATGATTAGGGGACTGGAGGCTAAAGCATATAAGGAACGGCTGCTGGAATTGGGTATGTCTAGTTTAATGAAGAGAAGGACGAGGGGGGACATGATAGCAGTGTTCCAATATCTCAGGGGCTGCCACAAAGAAGAGGGAGTCAAGCTATTCTCCAAAGCGCCTGAAGGCAGGACAAGAAGCAACGGATGGAAACTAATCAAGGAGAGAAGCAACCTAGAACTAAGGGGAAACTTCCTGACAGTTAGAACAATTAACCAGTGGAACAACCTGCCTCCAGAAGCGGTGAATGCTCCAACACTGGAATTTTTAAGAAGAGACTGGACAGCCATTTGTCTGAAATGGTATATGGTTTCCTGCCTGAGCAGGGGGTTGGACTAGATGACCTCCAAGGTCCCTTCCAACTTTATTATTATTATTATTAATTTCATTGAGTTCCTCAAATCTGGGGCAAAGCAAAGCAACGGGGAAAAAGACTGTCCAGAAGTTGCCAATCGCCTGGCCGACAGTGGCGGGCTCGGCTGCACTGCACTGGAGGCACAAGGCAGAGGCCCTGCTTGTACAAAATTGTCCCCCCCCCCCGGTTTCTCCTGTTTGGGTTGTTTTATCTGTTATTAGCAGCTAATACTCTGAAATCATTTCAACAGCAAAATTCTGATCAAATCCTACCAGGTTGGGAATGTATTACTCAGCACAAAAAGACTGGATTGTTTTCTTCTTCAGTGGACTGCCAGGTGCGAAAAAGTGCTGCTCTGGAACATAAAACATAAAAGGGGCTCTTTTCCTAACCAAGTTTCTGATTAATGGCCATTCATTCCTAATTGTCAAACTTCTTTCTTTCATCTACTGTCTAATCAGCAGTGACAGAAATCATTACGTAAATGACTTTCCACAATTGTTGGCATCAGTAAAAGCCTTGTAATTTAAAGCTCTGATTTGCAGAAGAAAACTGTGTTTCCCTAAGGCATACGGGCATCTGTTCATGTTATTCTGCAGGAGCAGCCATGGCTGCTCCCTCCCCTGTCGCTTCATCCTCTGCTTGCAACAAATATTTGACTTTGTGAGGCAGTAATTAGAGCTCATAGGCTTACTTGTGGAGGGGTAAAACTTCCAAGGGTGCCCGTGCTTCTATATTTCTCAAAGAGACTTTCTAGCAAACTGGAGCAATGAGCAGCCTTGTGGGGACACCTATGCTCCCCAAAATGTTCAATGCTATATTGAGTGTAAGTTCCATGTGCTCTGCTCATGGGGACAGTGGTCTGGATTGTGGTAGGTTGGGATTCTGATCTTACTCTCAGTCAAGGATTGTCTCTGATTTATCACGCCTTTCTCCGATACCTGAACTTGGATGAACGCCCGTTTGTTTAAATAACCATAAATCTACTCTGAAAACAAAGTAGGATACGCTGATGACTGTATTTCTAGGTCTTCTATTACCGCTGCTATGTCGAGGTTACAGTGGAATTCATTTCCCTACACTCTGAGCAGGCTGCTACTTAATATTCTAATGTCTAGTTTTCAACCCAACGGGTTGCTGCAGTTTGGGGAAAATATACCATCTGGGTAGGAAGAAAAGACAACACAAGAAAATGGGAAATTATAGTTGTCCAAGGTTTCTAGAGGGTGGCAGAACACCTTTGGCCTCTTGACAGACCATGTTCTATGAAGGTACTGCTCCCATTACGGGCTCTCAAAGTTCCAAGTGTGCTCACTGGCACCCAAATTTTAAGGATCACTTGGTCTCGTCTGGCAACATTCTGCAGCAACAACGAAAGAAACCGCACACTGCAAAGGGAAAAAGAGGGGCGCAATTCTCAATTATATAAACTATAGTTGGTTTTACATACCCAAGCTCATGTACACACAGGATTTTAAGATAGCCAAATCAACAAGCTTTTTTTTTTCCCTTTTCTTTTCTAAAAAGAACTTGGCCAAAGCAGTACTGCAATCAAACAAAATTAGTTTTTCTTTTCTGTGATTGTATTGTCTGTGTTATTTGACAAATATTTTACAAATGGTCCTGGGCATTCTGCAGTCTATTTCTGGATGGGGAAGAAAAGACTTAGATTCAATCCTGACAGTTCTGAGTGGTTTGGGATAGTAAAACCTTCTGAATCTGGACTAATTCCATCTTTGATCTCCCAGACAGGATTGTGCTTCCTCCCTCAGAACTGGTGCCCAATGCAGTCATCTTGTAGCTGGTGGCAGTGGTGGCCGAGAAGGCCATTGTAAAAATTTGTCTAATATGCCAGCTGCATCCATATCTAGACCAGGGGGTATTTAAGTCAATTTCTCATGCTTTGGTCACCTTGCAATTAGACGACTGCAATGTGCTCTACATGGGGCTGCTCTCAAAAGACCACTTGGAAGCTGCAACTGGTCCAGAATGTAGCCACATGACAGTTATGACAGGCCATGGCATGCCCGTGCAACAATGCTGTGTGAGCTGCACTGATTGCCAGTCACCTTCCACATGTAATTTGAGGAGGCACTGTAGTTATCATCTTTGTAGAGTCAAATTAACTCAAGAGAATGTGTCCAAAATCCGGGAGCCATGATTCCCATAGAATTGAAATTTGGCAAATTTTATAAAATATTAAATGACATAAAAATTATCATAAAACAGTTGACATAATACAATGTCACAAAACATTTCCCGTGCTCATGTTTGATTGTGTTATACAGTTCAACAGGGCTATTTTTAAGGCACAGATACCTCTGAATATACAGTATCCCGACTTTTCTGGTGAAGGCAGCACATTAGTTGTTGGAGGCATTGAGGAATCTGCTATGGTCACCAGTGGTCCCCAACCTTTCCAGCTTTGTGGACTGGGGGGGGGAGAGAAGAAATGGTTTCGTGTGAGCAGCAGGCACAAACAGTCGAGTGGAGCTCCATTTGCGTGCATGCGCAACCAAATGGAGCTTCGCGTGCACACGAGTGCCACCGCTCACGCAAATGAATTCAATATTTTATTCATAATTAAACCTTACAATATGTACGAATTATCTCCCTACATATTTTATTGCATTAATTTCCAAAAGCTTCTGAGCAGCAACAGGTATACAGCTAATAAATAAAGACATATAAATACCGCACCTTACTGTTTATTAAATATAGCAGAAAGAGGATTTCCTTGACTGATTAGGCAGTCTGTGGCCCGCCAGATACAGCATACAACTTCAGCTGGGCAAGAGTACTATGACTTCAGAAAGGAAAACATTCCCATCCCCCTATATAAATGCACCATTCTTTCTTTAAAGCAGAAATACAGCCCTTTCTGAAGATCAGAAAAGTATTAGCTATTAAAGGTTGGTGATTAAAATTTCTTTCTTGGAAGTGATTGAACAAGTTATTGTTAGGCTGTTTCAACTTCTCTTGGATGAAATTATCTTTTACATTTATACCTTGAGATAAAACCACTTGGGGTTCCAGTGAGATGGGGGAATGTAATCCTGTATGTTAGTGTGGAACATACCGTGTTTCCCCGAAAATAAGACCTAGTATTATATATTTTTTGCCTCCGAAAGAGGCATTAGGTCTTATTTTCGGGGGATGTCTTATTTTTTTTCATCACAAGGCCCAGCCTAGCCGGACGCCCTCGCCCCCCAGGTGACTCAGGTTTCACTCGGTGGGGGAGGAAGGCTTTGGAAACAGCTTTATATTTACATTCATCGTCAACATTGTAATCTGTCCCTTTATTTTTCGAAAAAATGATTTGTATTTACCGGTACCACAATTAGCCTCCTTGAATGCCAATGGGAAGGCATAGTATGGATTCTGTGCATGAGGCACAGAAATACAGACATTTGCACCCGCAAAGCTCACAGTTCCTCGCTCAGGGGGCCCCACTGTCTTACAGGTGCGATCAACTTCACGGCTCAGTTAAACTCTTCAGCTGCGCCTCGCTGCAGTTCCCATTATCTTAGAATAGAATAGAGCTGGAAAGGACCTTGGAGGTCTTCTAGTCCAGCCCCCTGCTTGAGCAGGAGAATCTATACTATTTCAGACAAGTGACTGTCTAGTCTCTTTTTTAAAATCTCCGGTGATGGAGCGCCCAGGATTTCTGTGGGCTAGCTATTCCACTGGTTGATTGTCCTCACTGCTAGGAACTTTCTCCTTAATTCCAGGTTGCTTCTCTCTTTGATCAGTTTCCAACCATTGTTTCTTGTCCTGCCCTCTGGTGCTTTGGAGAATAGTTTGACACCATCTTCTTTGTGGCAGCCTCTCAAACACTGGAATACTGCTATCATGTAACCCCTGTTTCTTCTTTTCTTTAGACTAGCCAAATCCAAGTCCTGCAGCCATTCTTCATATGTTTTACTCTCCAGGCTTTTGATCATTTTAGTTGCTCTTCTCTGAATTTTTTCCAAGGTCTCAACATCTTTTTTGTAGTATGGTGACCAAAATTGGTTGCAGTATTCCAGGTGTGGTCTCACTAGGGTTTTATAAAGCGGTACTAATACTTCGCGTGAACTTGATTCTATGCCTCTGTTTATGCAACCCAGGATTGTATTAGCTTTTTTGGCTGCTGCTGCATATTGTTGGCTCATAGTCAAGTGATCGTCCAATAAGACTCCAAGGTCCCTCTCACAGTTACTGTTTTTGAGCCAGGTCTCACCTAATATGTACTTAAACCTTTGATTTTTCCTGCCTAAATGTAAAACTTTGCTTTTCTCCACATTAAAACTCCCGAGACGTGGTGCTGCATTGGTTGGTAGCAACGCCATGAATGGGGATTGACCATCCCCCAAACCCCGCTGCTGTCAAAGTGGATCCCGGGTGCTGTGCTGCAATGGAGAGATGAGAAGTAGAGCAGCCAGCGCAAGGGAAGGAGGAACAGGGAGAAGAGGAAAAGCGGCTGACTGAGAAGTGGGGCCGTCCCAGCCGGCCAGGCACCAAAGCGCCACCGAAAACAGCAGAGTCCGTGTGCGTGCCTGCCACACACTCGCTCCATGTCAGCCATGCTCTTTATGGCGCACTGCAGCTGATCCAAGGCATGGAAATTGTGTGGCACTGAAAACAGGGATTGGAGCCTCCCAGAACTGCGGGGATCTGCGTGCGCCCTTTGCAGTCGTCCTCCTGCCCAACATTGCAACATGTTTATGCGTGCATCGGTGGCTGCTTAGGCACGTCTGAAGTGTGACATTGAAGTTTTCACTGCTGGGTGGGACCCCTCTCGACAGAAACTTCTTCCCCGCCTGCCTTCCAGAGCAAATTTGCCATTGCATAATCAAGCCCTGAAAGATCGTGGGAAGTGCGTGCTTATGGTAGAAGCAATGTGCAGCTTCTCCCTGTAATGAGAATTGCAGGCAATGCTGTTTGTAAGGGACCAATGAGACTTTCTCACAACATCAATATTGAGGATGGATGTAAATGAAAAGGCAGTTTCCAAAACCTTCCTCCCCTGCTGAGTGACACCTGAGTCGCCTCCCAAAGTGGGATGTCTCGGGATGCCCAGCTTTCTTTCCCACTCTTCTGCAGAGGAAGAGAAAGCTGACAAAGCCCACGGAGTAGTGCAGGCCGACTCCGGAGGCTGCTTCAGGGTGAGGGTGAGAGAGAGAAGCTGATGGTTGAGGCCCCGGCCAGTCCTGCCCGCCTGCCAGATTCCCTGATCCAGGACAGGGATAGAAAAGAGGCAGCTTCTGCTTGCCTCAGCCCCCAGCTCTCTTGACATTCAGGCCACTTCGCAACGGCGGCAGCAGCAGCAGGCAGAGGCAGGGGGGAGAGGCACATGATCCAGCCTGCCAAAAAACAAGACAGCGGGATGGAGTGGACAGGCTCTTAACTAGGGTTTATTTTTGGGGTAGGGCTTATATTAACCCCCCCCCCCCCTAAAAGATCAGGCTAGCCCTTCTTTTTGGGGTGTGCCTTATTTTCAGGAAAACATGGTAGAATCACAGGGCTGTTCTCTTGAGCTCGATACCATCCATTATTTGGGATAGGCTAAAGAAGCTGAGTTTGGGTGGAGCTACTTCATGAGACTCCTTTTTTGGGTGGTAAAGAACTGTGACCTTTGCAGTAGGTGGTGAAAGATTGTGGTGGCACACATTTCCTTATGTAAGCAGAACAAGGAATAAGAAACTATGAGAATTAAGGAACTGAACCTTGTTCACGGGTACAATGACACATGTAGAAACGGTGAGGAAAGTAGTAGTTAGAACAAGGACAGGGTAGAACAGGGAAGTGTCATGGTAACCAGGACAACAGAAGAAGAACACAGTGATCAATTGCAGGAATAGGGAGCTGACCCGGAGGTCAGTTCCGAGGAAAGGGAAGTAGCAAAAGGTACTGTTCCAGAAAGTCATGTGTTGATGGTTTTAACAAGAAAAGGGAAACGGGACAGATGTTGGGTGGTTCCAGAAGTCAAGGGTAGGCACAGTGCTAAGGTATAAAATATGCCTCAAGAGATAAGGGTGTTGCCACCTGGCCCAGCCGTCACACTTAATGACTGCAATCCATTTGGTCTTTTATTGCAATAAGTTGTTGAAATGTAAGTACTGAATTTGTGTCAAATTTTAAATAAACCTCTGGATCCTAAAGTGAGAATGTTGTTGTGTGTTGTCTCTTGTTTCTCTTTAACAAGTTTTTCCCCTGACTTCTTCAACTCCCAGAATTCCCTACACAGCATGCTACTTAAACTGTTTGGTTTCCTTATAGTGAGCAATTGCTTCCATTTTTTTTTGTTATGAATATAAATGTGTTTTCTGTTTGAAAATCATTGATCGGAGCCAATTATTCTCCATCACCTATAAATTAAGTCTGTCCACTGGAATGACTCTACTTCTCATTTTTTAGCATGTACCGAGAAAGATTCGCTATTGCCAGAATTTAAAGCTTCCCATACACACATGTAATGAATGCATGAATGCAACCTTAAATATAATTCCAGATGTAAAAAGCAACAAAGTGGGTAATTTTCTGAGATGGGAGAGCCTGTACTTTGTGTGTTGTTTCTAGCACAATTTAAAAGCCTGATGCAATGATCTTTTCACATCACAAGAATGCAATAAGGAAAGTTAGCCTCACATATTGATTTAAAAAAAACAACGAACCAGTACTTTAGCTGAATATTATCAGTTCTTGTCACATCTTATATGGAAAAACATTGTCACATTCCTATGCGTTATTCCCTTTTAGAAGTATGTATTAAAACATCAAAATTCTCTTATTAAATGTTCTTAGGAAATCTGTTAATTGCATCTTACTTTTGTTCTGCAAAGGTAAGTGCACGATTCGTCTTATGAAAGAAAGATTGTTGGAAATTCTTCTAGGAAGTGGAGCAGGACATGTTGTGGGGATCTGTCCCTCACCCCTCCCAAACGAAAATGAACAGATAGCTGGGGACACAAGGGGGATGTGCAAGAAGCATCAAGCCAAATGTATCGGGCAGGGGACAAGCTCTCATAGGTGTCCATCTGCAAGATAATTTCATGATTGATTAATCTAATTATATACAGTACACTAAACTAAAGGGGAAAATGTCACCTGTAGCAATTTTTTTTTTTAACCTATACATAAATCACAAGACCATGGGAACAACTGAATTTTCAAAATGAATTTCAAATTATTGCCCTTCCCATAAGATGAGAAATACATATCATACCGAATAAAGGGGAACAGGTATTTGTGTCATTCAACAGTAGTTGTATTTTAGGAACTACACTTTAAGGTATTATGTATTTCCCACATATTCCCGCACATCACAGACACAATTTTTCCCCAATAGCATGGCATCAAAACACAAGATTAAAAAAAACAAAAGGAACAGTATCTAAAACGGTCTTTTATCAGTGCACTGTAAACTAAGCTTTTGCACTACTAAACTGCAATATATTCTTTTCCCAAACCAACCATTTAGACATTTTCAAATTTACACCTTTGGCAAAAAAAAGAAAAACGTATCAGAATGCTGCATTTCAACTCATCTTCTTCTTTCCAAGGAGACACCTTGCCTTTTCTGTACAAGCTCTATGCAACAGCAACATTCCAGTTCCAGTCTGGGGTGCCATTTCACATCAAGGACTAAAGACAGGAATTGCTTTGTTTCAGCCAAAGGCAGAATGATTTTATTATTGATATTAACCATTCATCAAGTCCAACATTGCCCTCTGAAAGCCACCTTCATCCTGGTCTTCCCGATAGCCCCGGGAACGCTGGTCTTCCTACTGCCTCCTTGTGGCTTGAAACTCTTTATCAAAGGCTTCACTTGGAACAAAGCTGCAAGGCATTTTCAGGTTGCACCTTCCCCAAAATAGCCAAGAATCCTGGCTTCAGACACTTCCTTCAGCTCTTTATAGAATTCACGGTCAACAGGAATGCAGAGCATCCCAGGAACTCTGGTTGTTACGTACAGATGTTGTCCCAATATCTAGCTATCATCTATCTTGCTGGGAAAAAATCAATGGTCCAAGGTGGGTCTTCAAAACTCTCACAGAAAAGTGACTTCGTGGCAAATGAAGAAGCTTTTCCTGGGTTATCTGGGAGTTAAAACTCTAACATCTGCATTCCTATCTTAATGAAATACAAAACCCATACTCATATTTCTTTCCAGACATATGAAAGAGCAAGATGGGGGGGGGGGGGAGAGAAGGGAAGCATTTTGTTGTAACTTTGCTGCTCTCCTCTCTTCACCAACTGATCTGGCACTTAAATTTGGCCTAGAGAAGGCAGAGTGCAACCAGGAATTAACCATGTGTGGTTAAGTGAAAAATATGACACACACGCCTTTCATTGACTAAGGGCACTCGCTATGGCTTGTCCCATTCTATTAACATCCTGAGTGGAAAACAGTCCAATTTCTATACATAGGCATTTATTTGTCCTAGGTTTTATAGAATTAGAAATCAATGTATTGTTTATGACAAAATGACACACTGGATTGAAAAGCTCTTAAGGTCTCCACCTCTTATGTCCTTCATTTTTCTGTATCCCTCAAAAGGCTTTAGTTCAAGATGTTGCAATATCAAAGAGAAGGTTGCCTTTAGGAAAATAAGTTGGAAGTTGTCCATGTTGATTCCTAACACTGAAATATAGAAGGAAAATCAAAACTGTTCCTCTAGGTAACTCTTATATAGGTGATTACCAAGGTGCTATCACAAATAAATATCATCAAGTACCAGGTACCAACTGTTGTTGTATCTAGGCAGACAGAGAACATAGAGTTACTGGTGGCGGGTTCTTCCTTGGTAAGGATGAATTATTCTGTAAGGTTTGGTGAAGTTGAAGGAGGGACAAATGGAACTTTTCAGAGTTTTAGTCATTCCCCTAGATGAGCAGAGTGGATCAGAGCTGGACCAGGAATCCATCTGTTTTTAAGTGCTGTGTGCAATATTAGCGCTTAATATCTTCCCCCTTTAGATGAAACAGCTCCAATATCCTGCAGAAGTCCAAGGTTACTCATACCGTCCTTTGATCATCATATTCAACAGGGGACCCACCTGCTCAAAGGAAAAACAACAAAACACATTGCTTTACTAGCAACAGATTTATAAACAGGCCAGAAGTTATATTAAATTGCAAAACTATATATACTCCGCCAGAAAATAAACATGAATATACAATGTCAGCACAATTCCCAAACTATTTTAAGGGCTCGCTCATGAGAATCTCTCTCTCAAGTAACACTGATCTTTTTAAAAAGTATTCCTCAATGATAACATTTGGTGAATACCTAGAACAGAGGTAGGCAACCTTGGCTCTTTTATGACTCGTGGACTTCAGCTCCCAGAATTCCTGACTCAGGAATTCTGGGAGTTGAAGTCCACGAGTCATAAAAGAGCCAAGGTTGCCTACCCCCGACCTAGAACTATACACACCAGAGAGAGACTTTTTGTAAAACTGGTCAACATACAAATTGTCCTCACTGGCTGCAATTGGGACCAGCAACCTCACTGTTAAGCAAGGCTATCGTAAACTAAAACGTCATATCCAGATGTTCCAGATGCAGTTAAGAATATATCACCATAGTCATTGAACGTGACATCACATGACCATGACTTTCACATTCCTGGTGGCTTCCCCACTCACTTTGCTTGTTGGAAACCAGCTATGAGGGTCTCTAAATGGCAATCGCATGATTGCAGAATGCTGTAATCATTGTAAAGATATGCTGGTTGCCACATGTCTAAAACCGTGATCGTGTGATCCCAAGAGACATTGTGACAGCTTCAAGTTCAAGGACCAGTCCTTTTTCCAGCACTATTGAAACAGCCGCTGAATAGCCAGTAAGCAAAGCTACCTATATATTCCAAGCAGTGCAGAAAGGTACGTTGATGTAAATATCGGAATTCATAATTTATTCAATGTTCGAACAATCACTTTACAAGTGAGGAAACTTGTTCACATAAAAATTAAGGTGGGGGTTAATTTCATTTTAGCCACTCTCCTACTTAGCCTGAAAGTTGTAGCTATTCCAGAACACAAGCAATTTAGTTGTTGAATGAGGCACCTGCTCCAATTTACGCCTGCTTAAGCCAAGTCCGAACTTTCGTTCTTGACACAGAAAATGCTGAACTTACATTGCTTACTCTAGTAAGCACAAAATCCCTCTTAAAGACTTGAGTAATGCCGTGATCTTCAGGAGAATTGCTGCTAACATTTTGAATGCTCTATCCCGGTGTCAACTTTGGCAATATGTATGGACTTCCAACTCCCAGAATTCTCCCAGTATGCTAGTATTTGAAGTCTTACCCATCTTAAAAGTTGCTAAGATTGAAAAATAATGCTCTATCCCAGTGATGGCGAACCTTTTAGAGACCAAGTGCCCAAACTGCAACCCAAAACCCACTTATTTATCGTCGGGTGCCAGGTGGGCGTGGCCCACTGGGTGGGTGTGGCCAAGGTGGCCGTGGTCACCTCGATGTTCCTCCTGTGGGGGCCGGACAGGGTTGGGGGAGATCCAGGGGGTCTCTGGCAGGTGGGGCGGTGGGCAGGAGGCTCGTCCTGCGGGGCAAGGCCAGGCAAGGCGAGGCAGGGCGGGGGTGCCATTGTTGCAGGGCAAGGCGAGGCAGGGTCCAGGGCGGCGGCTGCCTGACACCATCAGCCCCTGCATACAGAGGCCAGCGAGTGCATGGGGGCCAACGGTGTCTGTCAGCAGCCACAGCCTGCTGGCCCCTCAACCGGTGCACTCTAGGGCTCTGCAGCCCGCTGCCAGCAGTTCAGAGAAGCCGCCTCTGAGCTCGACGACCGGCCAACAGCTGAGGAGGCGATGCAGTGGGTCGTGCCCGGGAAAAGGAGAGCATGCGAGGCCAGGAGGGATGGGATGGGTGGGGAGGGAAACCAGCTGTGCTGGGATCTCACCATGTGGGACCTCGGCGAGTTAGCGGGCGGCTGCTTGAAGAGGGATGGTTGCCATCTCCGGGGCATGGCGCGAGTGCCCACAGAGAGGGCTCTGAGTGCCGCCTCTGGCACCCGTGCCATAGGTTCGCCACCACTGTTCTATCCCAACCCACTCAATCACCACCTATTTTAAGGTGTTAAAATATGTAACATCTTCCATTTGTTATGCTGTTAATTTTATGAGATCAGAAACTGAACAAGCTCAGCCTGAGGGTTACTACAACCAGCCTGAGATTCACGCTTTACCTCTTGTGGATTTCCAAGGGCCTCCCCCAACATTTTCTCTATGTTCCTCATTACAGCCACTTTTTGATGAGCCTTCAGGGGATATTCAATCCTTTTAGGGGTTGGGGCACCCTGCGTGGGGGAAAAATACCTTCCTTAAACAAGGGTTCACCAAGTTGCAATATTTACAAAAATGAAATTGAAAACAGATTCTGACAGATACACCGATTATCTGGACACTATTATTCATATCCTTGGTTCTGGGGTACCAGGAAGATCAAAAGGAAACTGAAGAGATCAACAGGTTTACAATGATTCACTGTGCTTAAAAAAATTCATATTCACCTAACACTAAATAAGCAAGTAGCTACTAAAAGTCAAGGATGAGAAAAGGCGAGTTAGTATTTTCTTATTTACCAAATAGCACATATCATATGAAAAGGAGGTGCTTAGGCAAGTGACTGGTCAAAAATACTATTTCTAATACTACCACTCATTTTTTTAAAAACAAAAGCTTATTTCTCTAAAGGAAGTCATTTTAGTGAAGTGGTATCAGGCTAGAAACTAGAATCGAATAGAATAGAGCTGGAAGGGACCTTGGGAGGTCTTCTAGTCCAGCCCCCCACTCAAGCAGGAGAACCTATGCCATTTCAGATAAGTGACTGTCTAGCCTCTTCTTAAAAATCTCCAGTGATGGAGCACCCACAATTTCTCGAGGCAAGCTGTTCCACTGGTTAATTGTCCTCACTGTTAGGAACTTTCTCCTTAATTCCAGGTTGCTTCTCTCTTTGGTCAGTTTCCAAACATTGTTTCTTGTCTTGCCCTCTGGCGTTTTGGAGAATAATTTGATGCCCTCTTCTTTGTGGCAGCCCCTCAAATACTGGAATACTGCTATCATGTCACCCCTATTTCTTCTTTTGTTTAGACTAGCCAAACCCAAGCCCTGCAGCCGTTCTTCATATGTTTTACTCTCCAGCCTTTGATCATTTTAGTTGCTCTTCTCTGAATTTTTTTCCAAGGTCTCAACATCGTTTTTGTAGTATGGTGACCAAAATTGGCTGCAGTATTCCAGGTGTGGTCTCACTACGGTTTTATAAAATGGTACTAATACTTTGCGTGATCTTGATTCTATGCCTGTTTATACAACCCAGGATTGTATTAGCTTTTTTGGCAGCTGCTGCACATTGCTGGCTCATGGTCAAGTGATCATCAACTAGGACTCCAAGGTCCTTCTCACAGTTACTGTTTTTGAGCCAGGTCTCACCTAATCTGTATTTATATCTTTGATTTTTCCTGCCTAAATGTAAAACTTTGCTTTTCTCCACATTAAAACTCATTTTGTTGGATAGGGCCCATTGTTCCAGTTTGTCAAGATCTTTTTGAATCCTGAGCTTGTCTTCTGAGGTATTGGCTATTCCTGCCAGTTTAGTGTCATCTGCAAATTTGATGAGTTCCCCTTCTATTCCCTCATCTAACCCTAACCCTAACCCATTGGTGAAGATATTGAAGAGTACTGGACCTAAGACGAAGCCTTGTGGTACCCCAGTGCTTACTTCTCTCCATGTGGATGTAGTACCATTGAGGACTATTTGTTGAGTATGGTTTGTCAGCCAGCTACAAATCCATCTGGGGGTGATGGTGTCTATTCCACCTTTTTCTAGCTTACCAAGCAGTAGATTGTGGTCTACTTTGTCGAATGCATTACTGAAATCTAAGTATACTATGTCCACAGCATTTCGCTGGTCTACTAATTTAGTCACTTTATCAAAGAATGAAATAAGATTGGTTTGGCATGATCTGTTTTTAACAAACCCAGTTTGCTACCAGTTATAACTTTGTTTGCTTCTAGTTGTTCACAGATCTGTTTTTTGATTATCTTTTCCAGGATCTTCCCAAGTATTGATGTTAGACTGATCGGTCTGTAGTTTCCTGGGTTTGTTTGTTTTTCCCTTTTTTGAAGAAAGGAAAAGCCCTTTTGCAATCCCCAGGTACTTCCCTGGTGCTCCAGGATTTTTGGAAGATATGGTGCAATGGTTTTGAGATAACATCTGCCAGCTCCTTCAGAACTCTGGGATGTAATCTGTCGGGTCTTGGTGATTTATATTCGTCAAGGTCGGATAGGTGTTCTCTTACCATTTTCTTGCTTATTTTAATTTTTGTTACTAGTTTGTCTTTTGCAGTATTTTTTTTTTGGGTATGTTGTGCTATAATTTCTTTTTGTGTGAAGACTGATACAAAGAATGAGTTAAGCAGCTCTGCTTTCTCCCTATAGCTTGTTACTTCCTTGCCATCTTCTCTCTTTAGTGGACCTACAGTTTCCTTGACTTTTTTCTTCTTATTAATATGTTGAAAGAAACTCTTTTTATTATCCTTGATTTCTATTGCAAGTCTTTGTTCATTCTGAGCCTTTGCTTTCCTGACTTCGTCTTTGAATGTTCTGGCTGTCTGCTGATAATCAGCCTTAGTTATGTGTCCCTCTTTCCATTTTTTGTATTTGTCCTTTTTGTCTTTGTCTGAGAGATCTTTGTGCAGCCATGCTGGTTTCTTCTTGACTTTCTTGTTTTTCTTTTTCAGTGGTATTGTGCTGCACTGGGCTTTTATGATAGCATTTTTCAGTTTCCCATGCTTCTTGAATTGTTGAACTAGGAAACCGTGAGTTCTAGTCCTGCTTTAGGCACAAAGTCAACTGTGTGACTTTGGGCCAGTCAATCTCTCAGGCCTATAAAGAAAAGGACGAGGACAAACCGGTTTTGAAATCTTGCCAAGGAAATTGCAGGGACTATTCTAGAGTCACCAGGAATCAATGCTGACTTGAAGGCACATATACACTCCTCTCTAGAAAAGCTAGGATTAAGAGTTCACTATTTCAACTTAAGTATTACAAGGTTCAACAAGGTTATCTCTAAGATAATACTTAAGAAACCAAGTTAAGAATTCAAGTCAATTTTAGCAGCTGATGCAATTCTGATCATTTAAATAAAGTATATATAGATTTTATGATGCAGTAATCAGTATCATACTGCACTGTATAATTTTGCAATTAAAACACAAGTCTGTTTATAAAACTTTATACTGCTATTACAGTATATTAAATTCAGACATACTTACCTTGTACCAAAAGTTTACAGTAATGGTAATTCCTCCATTCAGCAATGACTCAATGTGATGCCACCTATATCAAGCCACAGAAGATAACTCTTTTAATATTCCTAATTTAAAACTGTAGATTTTAGCATTTCCAATATTAGTTTTACAAAAATACTGAACATATTGTATGATAATTAAATTGTGATTTAGTTATTTCTTTTCTTCATTTTGGGGGAAAAACTATGTAGTCTATTATACTTTTTTCAGTTCTAAGTTACCCAATGAATAAACAACCACTTGTATGCATATATTCATTAGAAAATACACAGGTAGTCCTCCAACTTAAGTGATCATTCAATGGCCGTTCAAAGATACAACGGCTTTGGAAAAAGTGACTTACAGCCCATCCTCAAAAATATGACCATTGCTCCACTCTACAGTCACAGGATTGCAATTTGAGTGCTCAGCAACCAGCTTGCTTTTGCAGTGATGGCAGCATCTTGCAATCATATAATCGTGATTTGCATCCTTCCCAGCCAGCTTCCAAAAAGCAAAGTCAATTGGGGAAGTTGAGTTTGCTTAACAACTATGATGATTCACTTAACAACCTGGGTGATTCACTTAACCACCATGGTAAAAATGGTCATGAAATCAGATCAAATCAAGTGATTACTTGCTGGTTGCAAAGTGGTTGAATCTCAAATCACATGACCCTGGGGATGTTGCAACAATCATATGTGCAAGGACCAGTTGTAAGATTACTTTTTCAGTGCCATTATAACAGGGGTCTTCAAACCTGGCCCTTTTATGACTTGTGGACTTCAATTCCCAGAATTCCTCAGCCAGCGTACCTGGCTGAGGAATTCTGGGAGCTGAAGTCCACAAGTCATAAAAGGGCCAGGTTTGAAGACCCCTGCATTATAACTTCAAACGGTTGCTAAACAGGGCAGGTGTTAAACAAAGACCACCTGTGTCTGTAAGTATAACTTTAATAATGGCCTGGACAATTGCTTCATTTAGTAGCTTACCCAAAACTGTCATGGTAAATGTTTATAAGAACATATACAGCGAGGGGAAAAATTATTTGATCCCCTGCTGACCCACTGACAAAGAAATGATCAGTCTATAATTTTAATGGTAGGTTTATTTTAACAGTGAGAGACAGAATAACCCAAAAAAAAAATCCAGAAAAATGCATTTCCAAAATTTATAAATTGATTTGCATTTTAATGAGTGAAATAAGTATTTGACCCCTTCGCAAAACATGACTTAGTACTTGGTGGCAAAACCCTTGTTGGCAGTCACAGACGTTTCTTGTAGTTGGCCACCAGGTTTGCACACATCTCAGGAGGGATTTTGTCCCAGTCCTCTTTGTAGATCCTCTCCAAGTCATTAAGGTTTCGAGGCTGATGTTTGGCAGCTCAAACCTTCAGTTCCCTCCACAGATTTTCTATGGGATTAAGGTCTGGAGACTTGGTAGGCCACTTCAGGACCTTAATGTGCTTCTTCTTGAGCCAATCCTTTGTTGCCTTGGCCATGTGTTTTGGGTCATTGCCATGCTGAAATACCCGTCCATGACCCATTTTCAATGCCCTGGCTGAGGGAAGGAGGTTCTCACCCAAGATTCGACGGTACATGGCCCCATCCATCGTCCCTTTGATGCAGTGAAGTTGTCCTGTCCCGAGCAGAAAAACACCCCCATAGCATGATGTTTCCACCTCCATGTTTGATGGTGAGGATGGTGTTCTTGGGGTCACAGGCAGCATTCCTCCTCCTCCTAACATGGCAAGTTGAGTTGATGCCAAAGAGCTTGATTTTGGTCTCAGCTGACCACAACACTTTCACCCAGTTCTCCCCTGAATCATTCAGATGTTCATTGGCAAACTTCAGAGGGACCTGTACATGTGCTTTCCTGAGCAGGGGGACCTTGCAGGCGTTGCAGAATTTCAGTCCTTCACGGTGTAGGGTGTTACCAATTGTTTTCTTGGTGACTATGGTCCCAGCTGCCTTGAGATCATTGATAAGATCCTCCCGTGTAGTTCTGGGCTGATTCCTCACCGTTCTCATGATCACTGAAACTCCACAAGGTGAGATATTGCATGGAGCCCCAGACCGAGGGAGATTGACAGTTATTTTGTGTTTCTTCCATTTGCGAGTAATCACACCGTTGCTTACCAAGCTGCTTGGCGATAGTCTTGTAGCCCATTCCAGCCTTGTGTAGGTCTACAATCTTGTCCCTCACATCCTTGGACAGCTCTTTGATCTTGGCCATGGTGCAGTTTGGAATCTGACTGATTGCTTCTGTGAACATGTGTCTTTTATACAGGTAACAAGCTGAGATTAGGAGCACTCCCTTTAAGAGAGTGCTCCTAATCTCAGTTCATTACCTGTATAAAAGACACCTGGGGGCCAGAAATCTTGCTGATTGATAGGGGAATCAAACACTTATTTCATTCATTAAAATGCAAATCAATTTGTAACTTTTTTGAAATGTGCTTTTCTGGTGTGTTTTTTTTTTATTTTTGGGTTATTCTGTCTCTCGCTGTTAAAATAAGCCTACCATTAAAATTATAGACTGATCATTTCTTTGTCAGTGGGCAAATTTACAAAATCAGCAGGGGATCAAATAATTTTTTCTCTCACTGAAAGGATGTGTCCCAAATGTAAACCTTGTAGCAGAAAAAGGGACCAACATTTTCGGCATATGAACAAGTATCAAGGATTGTTGCTATTCCTGCAGGGGGCACTTTACAAACAGAAAAAATATCGATCCTAGTCAAGAGTAAAAGACACAAGGCTCAGAGCCTCTGACAGGAACCCCCTTTGTTCCCTAAATCGATTCTGCGGGCAGCTCATTCTGTCCCCTTCTCATCCTAAAGGAATTACCAATACATGGGAATATAAAGCACATCGCCTGGGCCGACTACGGTTTCATAGCCAACTATGTTCTGGAAATTAGGAAACTTCTCATAGTCGGGATTGTCGAAGTCAACCTAGCAGGAGAGAAGAAGGCATCACTGAAGTCACTGGAAACAACACAACGATTCTCCCTAGGCTTCCCACCCCAGCTACTTCAAAGAAAATGAACTTCTTTACTAACTTTAACAGGCAGGTAGGGAACTAGAGATAAAAAATCACCACCTTCAAGAAACTGCGCTCTACTTCCCACCAGTTCCTCTTTTTGTCGATTGTGAACGACTATACTCAGCATTTTTATTCACTAGTTTAAGATGTAATCAGCCAATGCTGTCAAGCAAAGAGAAGCACGGAACGCATACAAGAAAATACCAGGTATTTATAGAGCATTGATGGGCAGGATTCTGCTATATCGATAAAAATCAAGATCTAATCTGGCCTTATTTAAGGGATCTAGTAACCGAGTAAATCATTCTTGAGATGTCTGAAATAAATGCAAACATTAAGCTCACGGCAGTAGCCTGGAAGGGCTATAAATCAGCACTCCTGACAGCTAATATAACTTCCTAGTAAAGTGTAAATTGGCGGGAGTTTTTTAAGCTCCGCCGATTGGGGAACCAATTTAGAAAGAGCAACAAGAGGGATATAATGATGCAGAGCTAACTGGAGATTAACAATGATCTCACCAGCAGATTGTTGAAATGGAAGAGATGATCTACTTAGTTGCCCTCAAATATCCTCTCCTTTATTGCAGGGTACCCTGATTACTGAGGAACCAGGGTGCTGAAACAAGCATGAGAATATCAAAGCACAGCATCCACATCCATTGCATAGACTTTCTGAATGACTGGTGGGATTCTTAGATGCAAACCCGGTGCGTCAATCTCACTTGGCACTTCAAAGAGAAGGCGGTCCACGTTCTCCTTATTACAGTTCCAATAAAAGAGATGGAAGCACTGGGTGCATGCTTGGCGTCTCCCCTAATTTTATTAATTCATCTTTATATGCAATTTCAACTGACCAAGACTACGGACAAATTGTATGGAAGCTGCAGCTACTTTTCTCAGTGCTTTATTCTTGCCTAACTTTGACTTCCATGAATACCAGGTGACTACTGGGTGAATCTAAAGATGGCCGACTCTTCTACAAAAGGAATTGGTATCATTCATATCCTGTTGGGAGACAAAGTTCTTGAAGAGGGTGGAGACAATGTATCTCCAAATATTTTTGGATGAAGCAAACTGTTGGGAACTAGGCCAAATCCCATCAGCCAAAAGCAATATAGCTAACAGTTAAGGATGAAGAAATGTATAATTCAACACATGGCATGGACAGATTTCTTACTCCTGATCTAGATCCACTCTGGCTTTAACCTGTATTCCAGAAGGGGGCTGGGACTCTATGGCCTAAACCAGGGATGTCAAACTGCCGTCCGTGGGCTGGATGCGTCATGCCAAAACCGCGCCCACACCATTGCCAGCAATGGGGAAAAAGTCGCGATATGTCGCGGCATGTCACTTGACGTTGCGAGTTTGACACCCCTGGCCTAAACTGTCCCTTTCAAGCAAGGTGCATAAACCAGAGGTTATTGTCCTCATTTAGCAAATGACCAGTAATCCTCTTCCAGAGTTAATTCATTTACTTCTGGGCATTACATTAAAACTATACAGTAAGACTAGGTCACATGGGAAGCAATAGTTGTATTATTATTATTATTACTATTATTGTTGTTGTTATTGTTATTATTATTGTAATTATTTGGTAGCCTCTTCAGCTGCTGGAAAAGAAATTGGCACTGTCAGTTCCTAGTCCTCCAGCAAGCAACTTTACAAAGAAATCTCTGTTAGAAGGTCCAATGTGTAACCCCTGCAGACAGAACGAGGGGAGTTTATCCAGCCTCACTCTTTCTAGTACCCTCCCTGTGAGTCTGTAGGAGGAGTCTACAGACAATTGCAACAGAAATGAAAAAACCTAAAGAGAACTCTTTTTGAAGTTCTCTACAAAACTGTCTCATGATGATAATTAAATAAGTATTAATCTCTAGTAAAGAGTTTAGATTACCCTTTTATTTTATCACCAAACAGCCAGCCCTGCAGTTGTATGAGGCTAACACTTCCCAACCTACCTAGATAAAGATTTAGTTGACTGCTTTAGTTGTCTGGATAAGGATATTCTTACGATCCATTAATTTTCCATGATTGAGTTAAGTGCATCATATGATCATTTGATATATATCTAAGAACTTTAAAAGAGACAGCATGGTTTGGACTCCTTCTCAGGCAGATGGTTAGAGCAGGGGTCTCCCAAGTTTGGCAACTTTACGATTTCTGGACTTCAACTCCCAGAATTCTGGGAGTTGGAAGTCCACAAGTCGTAAAGTTACCAAGGTTGGAGACTCCGGGGTTAGAGGAAATACAAAGGGTATGTAGGAATTTTGTAATAAACCAGCATTAAAAATTATGCTTTGTGTCTTAGGCAAAAGAAAATGCTATTTGACCCAGTCGTCATCTCACCTGGCTTTGCCGGTCACACGGATGGTGCACAGGATAAGGATACAGGCATTCAAACTGATCAGGTGAAAACAGAACACATCGTTTGTATCCTTTAATCTGAGCAAAGAAATTCTGCTGTTCATCATAGTGAGCTGGTGTCACATTTCCTGCACAAAGCGAGACCGAGACAAATTTCTGAAATCATTGTACAAAATGTGAACTTTAGTTTCCAGCAGGTCTATTCTACAAATTATTGGGAATGGGTGCACAAATTTCATCCCCACAACTGCAGAATGTTACCAAAATGGCGCCACGTCCAGGATAGTGCCACACAGCCTCCTTTTTTATAGGAAGACTGTGCAACTGGGAAGCAGCTGCTTCCCAAAAATCTATCGAAAAGGTAAAATGACTGATCCATGATTACGAGGGGGGGGGGGCAGGGACCCAGCAGAGTGAAAAGCTGCCCCAAGACATGCAGGGACCCAGTAGGATGGGAAGACAGACAGATGGGGCACTGCAATGGCCATAACTTCAGGCATAATTTTGAATGGTCCTAAGTCAAAGACTATGTCAGAATCCATTTCTATTTCATTTCTATCTATCTCCTCTGATCTAAAAACAAATCTCACCTTTCCCTGGGTTCTGTCATACTCCCAAGGGGGAGGGGGGATATGCCTGCGGGGTTATTGCTTTCGCTTCCTCTATTCGCTACAATGTAACCTTTTGCTTCCTTTATTGCCTGCCTGCTGCCTGCTACAATGTAACAATTTGCTTCCTGCGCTATGTCTCTCTCTGAACTTTATCTTCCCAAACTGTCAGCTAGAACAAGGGAGGAAATAAGGAATGTAACCCAGTGCCTGGTTTATTTCTACGCTCTCAGAGGAAGGTGTGAAGAAGCCGCTGACCATCGCTGCGGGAACTGGAGACCGGCCGATGTTATCTCCCCTTTTCCCACGATGGACTTAACACCTGGGGATTGGCCGTCCCGTACTGGACAGGCAGACTATGGGGTGGGGTCTAGTTTGGGGATACCTTAATCTATCACTCTGCGCAGGAAATCTCAGATCCTGTCTATTATGCCTGCTATCAACTACTCTTAATAAAAGTTCCTGTTGGAAGAAATTGTTTGCAAGAGTTCTGCTTTCTTAAGATGTGGGGTTGAAGTGGGTCCTTACAGACTAACTGTATGTATATCCAAGCAGCCTGGAGGCATATCTGATTATCACCACATAATTTTCAGCAAAATTCGGTTCTTGTTGTCTGTCAGCTCCCAGCTTAACTGCAGCAATCAAGTCTCTGGACTCTCCCTCTTAGTCTAACTGGAACATGTTGAAAATATTGTATTAGGTAAGATTATAACTGAGAAGAAAACAATCTATCCAAATTCAGTTACCTAACACTGACATAGTATCCATAGGAATTCCTCAACAGGTAGCACTAAAGGACTACTAAAACCAAATTGCTTGTCCAAAGAGGCAGGTTGGTTACCTTCCATGCCAATCAGTAGTAAGTTGGATGTCAGCTGACCCCAGCCTCGCTTCGCCTGCTGTCTGTTAATCCAATTCCAATTAAAGCCCAGGAAATCTACCACAATTTTCCTTCCAACCGTGTCATTTAAGGTCTGCTGGAGATATAACCTGTATATACCAGAAAATAATGAAAAAAAGAAATGCAAATGTGTGTGCAAAGCTATATCCAACTAGCTCTTTCATTATCGGTCAATCAACTGCATAGTTCTTATAGAAATGATAACAAAACCTAGCTTACAGAGCTGGATAAAGGATTGTCATGAGTATTACATTACCAAAAAATGACTAGTGGTCCTTGAAAAAAGAATAAAATCTTATGTTTCTGGGGTCCTGTATAAATTTTATTGGTCAGAAGTCCAGAGAATTCAACACAGTAATTCTTCTGGACTTCTCAGAGCTTTTCAGTAATGCAGTGTCAGGAGATAATAGCATTTTTTACTTTGAAAGCCCATCTTACAACTGAAAAAAATGCTGTTTTTTTTTTTTAAACAACTAAATAATGTTTACCTTTAGCAGCAGGAAAGCAACAGAGTTCTGGGCCTACACAGCAGTGTCACTGCCTCCTCCTCTGCCACCACATGAGTGCAGAATATTCCTCAGAAAGGAAAGAGAGAGGACAGGAAGGAACAGCATACAGCCAGAGGTCTGCTGCCTTCCAATCTGTCAAAACTGAAACATAAGAAAGGAAACAAGTTTGCTTTAACTGCTGGGTAATTTTGCCAGATTTGGAATGGCAGTGCAGAAACACCTGACAGATGAAAAGGCAATAGAAAATGCATCTGTACCTAGAGCAGGGGTCTTCAAACTTGGCCCTTTTAAGACTTGTGGACTTCAACTCCCAGAATTCCTCAGCCAGGCATGCTGGCTGAGGAATTCTGGGAGTTGAAGTCCACAAGTCATAAAAAGGGCCAAGTTTGAAGACCCCTGACCTAGAGTAACAAGGATCAATACATGGTGAAAAGCAGCTACCAGAATAGTAAACAACACTGGGAAAACAGAGTTTGATTAGGAGGATGCATTTATGTAAGTTATACATTTCACTGTGCTCATGCAACACAATCAGGTTAAAGATGCAGCAGGTGCATTAAATCTGATTGGTGTTTATTCAGGTTAGAATTGAGAAGAAAAAGGGTTTTGTGTGTGTGCATGGATGACTTAGCACGTTGCGTGAACTTATACTATATGGCCTACACTACATCACTGTTGTGTAAACACACCATTGTCCCTTTTTCTGAAAAACATTCACGGCAGCGTAAAACAATCTAGGGCCACATTACAGTTACTAATAACTATTATTAAATATAATGCAATACAATTCTATTATAAAATAATAGTTGGAATATGCCTGTAGACATAACATCCAGAGAGTAAACAAACTACTCCAATCCCACCCAGTGCAGGTGAATTAACTTTCCTTTGGGATAGACAGATTACAATGCAACAAGTGGCAAATAGCTATGCATCACAAAGCACAGAAATGAAAGAAAAATATGATGCGTACTCTGATGCTATGAATTATACAAACTATTTCTCTGTTAAACAAGCTTTCTTCAATGGAATAAGCTATACATAAAACAGCACAAAATGTTTCTTCTCACTGTATATGAACAACTGCCTTCAATGAAACAAATTTTCTTTACAAACTGCCCAGATTCAAGGTTCGTTTTGCGAAGGACTTCCTCAAAAATTAAATTTAATACTTCAAATTGTTCCCTTCTCCAATATTTCAGCTGTGCCTGAAAAGTACTACCATGTTCACTCCTTCATCTCATTGGATTTATATAAATGGCCTGTTATTTCAAATTCCAAGCTACGGCCTTTTTCTTTATTAGAGATTTGGGAACTTCTGCTTGCTTTACTCCCCAATGAATCAAGTACAACGCCCATGTTGCTTCTTTCATTTTCCAAAAAGGTTCAAAACTCATAACACTGGGCGTTAAGATCCTTCTGCATTGGAACAGGCTCCTTGGAGAACTGGTTAAGACAGAGGTAGACAACCTTGGCTCTTTTATGATTCGTGGACTTCAACTCCCAGAATTCCTGAGCCAGTATGGCTGGCTCAGGAATTCTGGGAGTTGAAGTCCACGAGTCATAAAAGAGCCAAGATTGCCTACCCCTGGCATTGCACTCTGCCATGTTGGAACCTAGCAGATGAAGCCAGAAGCAAATCCCATCTTAGCCCCTTATTTCCCCCCCGATTATCAGATAACCATCAGGTGTTGTTACCTTTCTCCACCTCCCTGCTGCTCGATTTCTTGGAGTTGTGCCATAAAATCCCCGAACTTCATCTCCTCTCTGCTGGATTTCGGTTTGAAGTTTTTCACGTTTGCCATCTTCTTCTCGTCGTAGTAGAGGAATTTATGGGTGCTGGCTCGGTACACCGAGAAGTCCCCGCTCCCAATATTCTCCTGAAGGTAATCCAGGTCCCACTTCAGGGCAGGATAAACCAGATTGGTGTCGGTGAGCACCACCGGCTCCTGGAAGCAAACACAGAGCGGAGGTCACGCAAAGGAAGAGCCCGCCGAAGCGACGCGGCGCCTCCCCCCCCCCCGGCACCAGCCTCGCGCGACGGGGGGGGGGAGGCGGCGGCTCGAGCCCCCCATCCCCGAGGCAGCGTCCTCCCGTCACCTCGTTCTCCAGCAGTTCCTCGGCGCGCGGGTCTCCGTGGCGCAGCCGGGCGATAGGCCGCGTGGCGAAGCTGTAGTGCCGGAACTGCGCCTCGCTCCACCCGCGCAGCTCCTCCGTCTCCGCCGCCGTCGGCGGAGAGTAGGAAGCCTCCGCAGCTACGGAGCGAGACGCGGAGGCCTCCTCCATCGCTACCGGATGTAGCGCCGCCTCCGACGCTGCCGCGCCCGGAACTCGATGAGGCACGCATCCGGGGTAGGCTTGGCGGGCCGGAACTTCTGGCGCGGAGTTGCCCGCTCTAGGAAATAGGACCCGAGGATGTTCCAGCGCCCCCTCGTGATGATCTTCTTGGCCTACGAGCTTCGAATTGCCTGGCCATTCCAGTTCTGCGCAGGGGTAGGCAACCTTGGCTCTTTTATGACTCGTGGACTTCAACTCCCAGAATTCCTGAGCCAGCACAGCTCAGCTTGGAAACCTCTCCCTTTCCCCTCAGCATGGCTGGCTCAGGAATTCTGGGAGTTGAAGTCCACGAGTCATAAAAGAGCCAAAGTTGCCTAACCCCTGGGCATGGGCGACTGCTGGAAAAGGACCTTCCCAGTGGATGTGCACTGCCAGGTAGCCCTTGGGTCCAACGGCCAATCCCAGAATATTAAACTCTTTCTTCAGAAATCTGTCCAGGAGCCCCAAGATTTTCCTGCGATCTTTCTTTAAAATTTTAAAAAATGCATACCATTATTATTATTATTATTGTTGTTGTTGTTATTTAAAAATGGCAATTTAAGTGCATTTACAGATATAAGTGGCTATAAGCAATCAATGTTCCCAAACCTGCAAGCAGCCATAAACAGCGAACAGAAGAGGGCTACTTAAAGGAGAAAGAAATGAAGCCTTTCTGAGCAAAGCCCTTACTCAAAATAAAAAGCTCTTTCTGAGCGTCTTCTCAATGTTCCTAGTACTGTTTTTTGTTTAGAGAAAGCTAGCCTGCTTTTGGATCAGTCTACCCAAGAGGGCATTATCACTTTAAAATCTAAGTGTAACCATCTGAATCCAGTTAACCTCAGGGATGTTTCACCAGCAATGACCTCAAAATAGATCTCTAATTAATAAACTATAATATCTACAACTAGAGACTCTCCGGACTGACTTAAGTGGTGTATTGCCAGATTTAATAATGCTCTATTACTATCTGTCAACATCTATCTTCTACTTGTCAAATAGGTCCCAATTTAACAGCTTATGTTCAAATTCAAAGCATGCATAAGTACCCTTAATAACTCCTCTCTTTATGTAATAGCTTCTGGTGACCTAAAAACAAGAGTGGAGACAAACAATAAGGCACTTTTTACTCATTCCACCAATACGCTCCAGAACCAGTTACAATCCCAATTCTATCAACCCAACAATATAAAGATTTAAAAGGTGATTGCAAAGCACTGTATTTACTACAAACAAACAAATTTTGTATCTATTGAATGATCTACTTGTAGTGATTTATTTGATGAATTCTCCAACTGGGCTGGCTAAAGACTTTCTGTGATTGATTACAATTTAATCTCATAGAATTTAATTACTCTTGTACAAAAATTCCATCTAGACAATCAGCCTGAGAATGATCATCTTCAGGTATGTTACAAAAGCATTTGGCAATTGCTTTCTGAAAGAGAACCTACTTCAATTGTGGAAACTGATAGCCAGATCTGGCCCTAGGTTCTGCCTTGGTTCACCTTCCCAATAAGCAATAGAGTCGGAAGATCATTTAAAAGCAGTTTATTAAAATACTCTGATAAAGTGGGGTCTCCCTACGAAAAGGAGAGAACCTCAAGCCCCATGTTACATTTCTTTTTATAGTTAACACCACAAAGAAAAATGGAAGAGGAAAGTGGGTTGGACAAGATAAGAGTAATTCCTCCTTGCACAGTAAATCAACCACAAAGCTTGTTTGAATTTAGATAACCAGATGTCGGATGACACTAAGAAACTTTTCTTACCAGGAGATAGTCTCCAGACATCCTTCTGTTGCAGAAAACCACAGGACTCAGACCACGGAATCAAAAGAAGTTGGTTTATTTGCGCAAAGGTTCAGAGCAAAAATCATAACAACCTCTGAACACCTTCTCATGGAACAACAAGTACATATATACTCTTCAGAAACAGCAAAACACGGAAATGTAACTTGTTAGCATTGATTGGTTACTTGAATGACAGCCCCCTGTTGCTATGCTAGAATAGCGAAATATCTTGTCCCCCTCTCATGGATCTAGGTTACAGGTATCTTGCCAAAGCATTTCCTGCAGTTCGTTTGTGGTTAGCTACCAGCAAGAGCGAGACATAGAAACGAGACATACTTGCAACAGAGCCTCAAGCTTGACACTCATATGTGACCGACAGATGAACTTGTGGTTTGACATTTTTCACTTCCTTTTTTTGCTTCTTCTAGCTAATACACGCATTTAAGACTCATGTCCTATTTTATGTCCTGTCTTGTTTTATGTCCTGCCTTACTTCTGTAAATTATCTTTTCAGTTTAAGATTGTTAAAAGCTATCTAATCAATCCATACAACCGTAAGATAAATTTTCCTACATTCCAATCTGTAATGAACCAACATTATTTTAAAAGAGAGAAAATACATCAAATTAAAATACAAAATAACTGTGTTAGTTAAATGACAAAATCCATGTCATGTGCCCCTCAAAACAGACTTAAAGTCAGGGCTGGCCCATGTCAAACGGATTCAGCAACTCAATAAGCAAATTTCTCAGCTGCTTCTGTGTGAAGCAACATTGCAAAACTTTATTAAAAAAAGGTCTGGGAAACTGATTGGGTATTTGCCCACATGAAAATGTAAATACCCTCCAGGGGCCAATATCCATGGCAGATTTCCAACAAAAAGGAGCTGAAAGAGACCTTCCTTAAAGTCAAAGTCTCTTCTTTGAAGAAGGTTGGCTAGGGAATCCTGGGAGCTGAACTCTACACATCTGAAAGCTGCCAAAGTTAAGAACCACTTAATTAGATTATACGGACTCCTTTTTCACAGTGGTCTCGTCTGGACATGGGATCATCCTAGTTGCAGGGGTAGGCAACCTTGGCTCTTTTATGACTCGTGGACTTCAACTCCCAGAATTCCTGAGCTAGCCATGCTGAGGGGAAAGGGAGAGGTTTCCAAGCTGAGCCATGTTGGCTCAGGAATTCTGGGAGTTGAAGTCCACGAGTCATAAAAGAGCCAAGGTTGCCTATCCGTCCTAGTGGATTAACTTTGCCAGGATCTACATGGGGATAGTGCCCCTCTCCTGGTCTTAATAGCTCGGCCAGCTGCTTTTAATACCATGTAATACTTTTAATAAATGTTTTTTCGTGCATTTACTGTTTGTCTTTAAGTTGTGAGCAGCCGAGTAGGTTGCAGTGCCCCCCCACACACTGGCTGAGAGATACATAAAATACATAAAATAAATATGCGGGGCTCGCTGGGCTCTCCCGGTGGCTACGAAGGAATGAAGAGGTTCCCCACAGCCCCCGGGGAGGGGAAGAGACATGAACCCACGGACTCAGCGAGTCCCGCAAGACTCGCATCCTTCCGGCTTGAGAAGCACAGTGGGAGCAGACCTGGCGTCTGGCGCCCCCTCACGGCGCAAGCTGTTTCCGGGTGAGCCCTGAGGACAGCGGCTCTCTTTCAGGGAAACTCTATGGCCGACCAGAAGTCCTCCAGCCTTCAGCTTCGACCCGGCGCCCGCCCTTGAGAGACGCGATGGCCGCTGTCGTTGCGCTGGGCCGCCTCCGCGCCCTCCGCCCGCTCGCCTGGCCGTTGACACCGGGACATGGCAGCCGCCGCCTCGGTCCGTGAGTGCCTCTGCGTCCCGGGCGGGGAAAGGAGGCGGCCTTGCAGGTTGGGCTCTGGACGGGACAGACGACCCCCACCCATTGCGGAGGCCGCTCTGGGCAGCCCGCCTCGTAGGGCTCCGTCTGCTTCCCAAGCGTCTCGTGTGACGGGGGCATCAGGCCGCTCCTTTGCCCTAGGACGGGTAGGCAATCTTGGCTCTTTTATGACTCGTGGACTTCAACTCCCAGAATTCCTGAGCCAGCATAGCTGGCTCAGGAATTCTGGGAGTTGAAGTTCACGAGTCATAAAAGAGCCAAGGTTGCCTACCCCTGGCGTCAATCTCAGCTCGTTCTCCGGACCGGACCGGAGAACTGAAAAGTCTAGCTGTGGCCCTTGAGCAGCCCTTTCCCTATGGTGCACCGCCCTTCGGCGCTTCTCCCGCCTCCCTTTCTGTCCTCCTGTTGAGTTTGTGGGCAGGAGGCCTTTCCGAGAAGCCTCAGCCGGCGATGGGTGCCGCGTCTAGGTCGCTGAGCCTCGGGGCATCGAATTTTGTGCCTGGCAAACAGACCTCGAATGGCGTTGGCGTGTAATAGAAGTCGGGGTTGCTGTGAAGACCCCAAACTCTCACAAAGCAGGACTTGTTTAGTGGGAGGTGCGGAGGTCAAGGAGCCAGAGCAAAAGAGATTATGACTAACATACAAAAATGTGTGTAAATGGTTCGTATTTATGAGGTTGCAGGTGACCATCCTTTGCGACCTTCTGACAAGCAGAGTCAGTGGGGAAGCCAGATTCATTTAACCACCGTGTTACTAATTTAACAACTGCAGTGATTCACTTAACAAATGTGGCAAGAAAAGTCATAAATTGGGACAAAATTCACTTTTAACAAATTTCTCAATTAGCAACATAAATTTTGGGCTTAATTGTGGTCGTAAGTTGAGGACTACCTGTACCTTGTTGGTGTCGTCAGTAAAAATAAAGAGAGCCACTTTGTTTTTGGTTTTGGTTTTTGTAACATTTTTATTAATTTTTTCCATATAATTCGATAGTGCTTAATCAACAACGTGTTGTCTGAGTTTATCATTCACTAATACACATTTAATTCCTAATCCTTTCTTCTTTTCTGCAGCCATTGATAAAACAAGTCCCAAGTCTGATAGTATTCTGATTCTTCTTTTTCTTTCAACCTCATAGTCAGTCTGTCCATTTCTGCACATTCTAATATTTTTTAAATTATTTATTCTAATGGTAATTCTTCCCTTTTCCAATATTATGCAAATATGATTCTTGCCGCTGTTATCACATGTAAAACCAAATATATACTTTATCAATATTTTCTGGCATAATACCTAATTAAAAAAGTTCCAGTTTAAAAGCTACATGTTTTCCCAACATCTTTTCTAGCCAAGTATGTATTTTTTCCAGTACCTCTTTGCTTCAACACATGTCCACCATACATGATAATAAGTACCTGCCTTATATTTACATTTCCAACATCTATCTGACATATTTTTAAACATTTTTGCCAATCTTGCTGGTCGCAAGTGCCATCTATCAAACATTTTATATAAATTTTCTTTATAAGAAGCTGCCATTGTCAGTTTATAATTTCTTTCCCACAAGTTTTGCCATTTTTCTAATTCTACATTATATCCAAAGTTTTTGGCCCATATTATCATTGTTTCTTTAACTTGTTCATCTTCCATTTTCAAATTCAATTAAAAAATTATAAATTTTAATTAAGTTTCTTATCAGAGGTTAATAATGTCTGATCAAACAAGGTCTGCTCTTTATAAAAGCCATTCAGTTTGACATCTTTATCATATCTAACTTGCATTAATAAGAATGGATAACTCAGAAACAAGAGGTTGTTATATTTGGAGGGACATGATTTACAACTTGGTTGGCACGCCTTTTTATGGTATGGGAAAAAATAAAATGCATAAGTACTTTCAGAACCACTATATAAGAAACGCATTACTATTAACATGGGAAAAAATGAAATGTAAAATATATTTGAAAATACCAGGATGGCTTTCAACAATGGAAGCATTTATACATCCAAATTTAGTTAACTTTGAGAAAATATGGAATTTTTTTGTTGTTGTTAGTTGCGAAGTCATGTCCGACCCATCGCGACCCCATGGACAACGTTCCTCCAGGCCTTCCTGTCCTCTACCATCTTCTGGAGTCCATTTAAGCTCACACCTACTGCTTCAGTGACTCCATCCAGCCACCTCATTCTCTGTCGTCCCCTTCTTCTATTGCCCTCAATCTTTCCCAGCATTAGTCTCTTCTCCAGTGAGTCCTTCCTTCTCATTAGGTGGCCAAAGTACTTGAGTTTCAACTTCAGGATCTGGCCTTGTAAGGAGCAGTCAGGGCTGATCTCCTCTAGGACTGACCGGTTTGATCGCCTTGCAGTCCAGGGGACTCGCAGGAGTCTTCTCCAGCACCATAGTTCAAAGGCCTCAATTCTTTAGCGCTCAGCCTTTCTTATGGTCCAACTTTCACAGCCATACATTGCAACTGGGAAAACCATGGCCTTGACTATACGTACTTTTTTTAGCCCTCTGCTCTTCCCCAGTAGCATGTTGGACACCTTCCGACCTGAGGGGCTCATCAATATGGAAATATAGAGATATAAAGAGAGCCACTTTGGTCTAGTAGTTAAGGCACCACACTAGAAAGCTATTCTATTCCGTTCCATTCCATTCCACTGAGTTCTAGTCCTGCTTTAGCCATTGAAAGCCAGTTGGCTACTTTGGGTCAATCCCTCTCTCTCAGCCCACTCACTTCACAGGGTGGTCATTGTGGGGAAAATGGAGGAAGATATGTTGAATATTTTCACCGACTTGACTTATTTGTAAAACACAGGTTATATATAAATAAGTAATCAAGACTTTATCATCTGCACTGCACATCTTTTCTCTACACTATCTTTGAGTTGTTGCTCTTTCTGCTTTTAGCTTCGGATCTGCCCAAACATCTGCTTCCAGGGTCATACCCCAAGACTCCAGAAGAGCAGGCAGCTGCTGCAAAGAAATACAACCTGACACTGGAGGACTATAAGCCATATGCAGATGATGGTGTGGGGTAGGTTGTATTTGTATATCCAAGAAACCAAATATTGTACAAAGTTAGGAACAAATGTTGTGATATCAGGATGGTGGAGCGTTTGTCTCTATATGCCTATCATAGCCTCACAATAATAAATGACTTCCATAGTTGGCATTCATTGGGAAATGAGTATAATCTTTAAAAATATAAATCTAGATTAAAGGCAGATTTACATTTGGAAGGAATAGTGGAATCACATCTGCAACGTTATTTAAATCAGAAATGTAAATGTTTACTTAGCAGTTTGTGTATGATTTCCAATGGTACATATACCCAGTATGCTGATCTAAATCATGGAAGGTCCTGTTCCCCTCACCAAGCATTGGTAACAACAGTGTGTTAATCAGTATGGCTTGCGTTAGAATTAAACTGTTAATCAGTTAATTGAATTGTTAGTATGGCTTCCCTTAGAATTAAATTGGGGCCCATTCTAGCCCTGTAATTTCAAAAATCAAAATGTTAAATTTTCTTGTTTCATCAAGTGATAAATATCCTGCATTTCTTTGATGAACAATTGTTTTTTCTTATAATGTTGGAACAAGACTGTATCATGTTGAATTTGCAACAAAGGGGGAAAAGGGTGAAAAAATCTACTAGCTTGATAGTGGAGACATTCCCAGCAGGAATGCTTGTTTAAGTTAAATGTGTAAGATATTCAAATGTTTGTTGGTTATATTAATTACTTTCTCCTCCATTTTAGAGGACTGAATTCATCCAGCAGTTACTTTGTCTAAAATAGGAATAGGCAATATGTTTGTAATCAGATCCCCATACTTAAAAATGCACAATTCAACCTGCAAGAGACAAAGGAACATGATAGTGTGATACTCTTGTCACTACAAGGCTTAGCCATCATTTTCAGCCCTCTTGTCAAGTTTTTTTAAGTTTGGCAGACAGAACATTATCTTTTTTCTTATTTTAAATCACTAGTAAATTGTATTGTTATTTGTTGATTTAAGCACTGAAAAGATTTAGGAGCAACTTGGGTCCATAAAAAGCTTGCTCTTGGTCTAAAGCTGTGTTCTCATATTTTCATAGTTATGGTGACTATCCCAAACTCCCAGATCAATCCACAGAAGAAAAAAATCCTTGGTATGAATGGGATTACCCTGACCTGAGGCGCAATTTTGGAGAACCAGTAAGAAGAAGAATTAATTTGGGGTCTACCTATCTTTCAATTCAGTTTGTAATCCAGAATTCCATATTAAAATTAATGAGTAAGGGAATATCTAAGTGCAATAATATATTTGGTAGAAAGTTCAATCCTTCCATGAGTCCAATACTCAAGCATATTCTCTATCCCTGTTTCCCCAGTATACTTTAGATCAGCAGTGAAATCCCCACTTTGATTCTGGTATTGACATTATTTTTGTGTCCTGGAAAGGAATAAAATACTTGAATAGAATAGAGCTGGAAGGGACCTTGGAGGTCTTCTAGTCCAGCCCCCCACTCACGCAGGAGAACCTATACCATTTCAGACAAGTGACGGTCCAGTCTCTTCTTAAAAATCTCCAGTGAAGGAGCGCCCACGATTTCTGGAGGCAATCCACTGGTTAATTGTCCTCAGTGTCAGGAAGTTTCTCCTTAATTCTAGGTTGCTTCTCTCTCTGTTCAGTTTCCAACCATTGTTTCTTGTCCTGCCCTCTGGTGCTTTGGTGAATAACATGAGGTTTATCTGGGTAAGGAGCATAGAATCGTTTGAGCAGTCAGGGGGCTCTAACATGTTTCTTGTGAACCCGATTGTTTTGGGATGTGGGGAGGTCTTTCCCTGCTACGAGGCATTGTGTTGTTCACCTTCTACCATGATGGGTTACGGCCTTGGGAGGGCCGCCTGGCCGTAAAGGCGAGGTTACTTCAGGTTTTAGAAGGCTGCAATGAAACACAAGGTGGACCTGTCTTACAGTTTTTGGTAGCTTCAGTTCTACCCTGACAGGGTTTATAATGCGTGTGATGGGGAAAGGTCCTATAAATTTTGGGCCTAATTTCTTAGAGGGTTGTAGGGACTGAAGATATCGTAGATAGGTAGACTCAGTCTCCAATGTGGAACAGCTTAGGTTCTACTCTTTTCTGCTTGTGCCTTGTAGGCTGCTCTGGCTTTGTCTAGGGCTTTGCAAACGATTGGCCAGGTATTTTCCAGCTGGTCAATCCATTCCTTCAACAAGGAAGGGCTCATTGGCTGGCAATTCGGGTATTGGGTTAAAGTCTTCCCTGGTGGCAACTCGGAAAGGGATGAAGCCAGTGCTAGTGTGTACACAATTGTTATAAGCAACCTCAGCAAAAGGCAAGAGGTCAGTCCAGTTATCTTGTTGATAGTTAATAAAGCATCTCAAATACTGTTCTAGAACTGAGTTTGTTCGTTCTGTCCCCCCATTAGTTTGAGGATGGTCACTAGTACGCAGATCCTGATGGGTCCCCAAAAGGTCCAGAAAGGCTCTCCAGAACTTTGAAGTGAATTGGACCCTCCTATCCAAAATTATTCAACGTGGGGCCCCATGTAAGCGGTATATGTGACGAAGGAAAAGCTTTGCTAGGGTCTTAGCCATGGGGATCTTCTGACATGGGATGAAGTGGACCTGCTTTGAGAATAGGTCAGTCACTACCCAAATCACTGTATTCCCCGTGCTTTCTGGCAACTCTACGATCAAATCCATAGAGATCTCTCTCCAGGGTGCTCAAGGATCAGCCACCGATTGCAGAAGGCCCGGTGTTTTCCCTTGCCTCCATTTGGCTGTTGCTCAGGTGGGGCAGCTAGCCACGTAGCTCTCAATGTCCTCCTTTAGGCAAGGCCACCAAAATTGTCTCTTTAAAAGGTGGAGGTTTTTTATGAATCCAAAGTGCCCCACCAGTTTCGAATCATGGCAGGTTTGCATAGTTTTTAGTCTCTGACTGGCGGGACGTACAACGTCCCTCTACCCAGGCCAGCCCCTCTCGCATCGAGCAAAAGTTCTTGTGGCTCAGGAACCACTTGTCTTTCTCCAGGGCCTGCTTGAAAGTGAGGGTGGTGGTGTTGTCTAGTGGTTGGGCTCCTCTTGTTTGCGCTCTTGTGGTCACTGGAGCCGCCAGTTGTTTTGCTGGGAGCAGGGGCTTGACAATTTCTCTTTTGGAACTATTAGACTGGGGCAGCCTCGACAAAGCATCGGCCAGAGAAAGCAGGCAGGATCTGAAGTTTCCCACGCAAAAACATTACGTTAAACCCGGTTGTTCAAAACCCCTCCCAACTGCCCGGTCCATAGGGAACCAATCCAAAGGTGCGAAGGTGTTGTGAGAACTCCGGACAGAGAATGCGATAAAGAGATGTTCCCAGGCGTCTTCCAAGGCGGTTGAGTCCTTGGCGAGGCAAAGCAGATGGCCCCAGGCTCTCCCCTCCCCCAGGAAGGTACATCAAAGCAAAGAGAAACAAAGTAAACAAAGCAAAGCTACGCACATCACAGGAGAGCTCCAAAGGTCCCCCCTCCCATCAGAATGGCAGCGTCCCGAGAGGGATCTATAGGGACCTGACACGCACAAAGATATATATATATAACAAGCCTGTTACTGCAGTATTTAATCCTGTCTCTTCCTATCTTTTTTTAATCAGTTGCATCGGAACTTCGATTTATATGTACGGACACGGGTTGATACGTCCCCGACCCCCATTTCCTGGCATATCATGAAGAGGTATTTTTGGGGGTTTATTGGAATCATGTTGTTCATGGCTTTTGTTGGTGAAATGTTTCCAGCATACCAACCAGTGGTAAGTTCTGAATCTACGTTTTTTTCCCAAGAGATTTTGAATCTCTGGTTGGGGTGATCTGCAAAAGTTTCTGCCTAAATTCTAGTGTCTCATGCAATTCAGGAAAGGGGGGAAAAAAACTCTCTCATCTAGTGAAAGCATTTTAACTGGAATCTTAGAATTCCCTCTTAGTTTCAGTTGTGTGTAGTTTCAAGAAGTAGGACAGTGGTAGAAGATGGCATTACTTGTTTGTTTGTTTTTTCAGTTGTGAGGGGTGTCTTTGGTGGATAGGAATGCAAAAGATTTGATCCAGTCAAGAAGAGCTGCTGTTGTTAAAAGGAAGAGACATAGGCAGACATTATTCAACATAGATGCCTTCCCAATTACAAAAGAGAGAGAGAGAGAGAGAGGAGATACTTTCCAAGTGGAGCTAAAACAGCTTAGGGCATGGGTCGGCCATCCGAAACGTCGGATGAGCCGCACGGACCCATTTAGCTTAAAAAAAAAAACGCTGGGAGCCGCGCGTTCGCGCATGCGCGCGCCGTTCGCGCATGCGCACTTGCGTGCGCGCACCCCCCCGCACCCGCCCGCGCATGCGTGCATGCGCTCGCCAAAATGGCGGAGGAGGCTCCGGAGCCGCAGGTAAGGCCTCAAAGAGCCGCATGCGGCTCCGGAGCCGCGGGTTGCCGACCCGTGGCTTAGGGTTAGCAAGTTGATCCAGAAAATTCAGACCTTGGTTCCCCCAAAATAAACCCCTCATGTGAATATCATTTTTAGACCAATTATTTACTAGCTGAATTTTTGTTCTCTTTAAGATCTGATGCGAGTTGTCCTTTGCATTTTTTTTTAAACTTTGTGCATAAGAGATGTGACTTGGGAATTTTTTCTTAACATTTAATTCAAGGGTGTTTTCTTTACTGGTGGGGAAATAGAATCTTGGAATTACCGGCGTAAGTTTCTTTCTATGGTAAATGAAAAGTATCCCGCCTCTTTGGATGAAAAAAAATTCACTAATAGAATAATGGGTAGTTTTTTGGGGGTTTTAAAAAATCTTGAATCTTGGATACAATGAGTATATTTTATACTTATTTATTGTTCTTCTCTTTAAAATTACAGTATAATCCTTGCATCATTTTAAAGTTGTCAGTTCCTCCTAATGTGATGCTACAGCCCAAAGTATCCCAGGCACTTCTGCCCTATGTAGAAAATTCTGATTTACTTACCAGTAAAACTTGCCTCAGACTTGGCTCACTCAAACAACAGCTTGCAGTATGTTCACCATTCATTCCCAGCTGTCTCTTGTGGAAACAGTCCTTCTTTCCAAGGGATCCAGGACACAGTATGAAATGTGTCAGGATTGCTGCTGGGGACTTAAGGTCAATGCCTTCTTCACTCTCCAGCATTCTCATTGAAGTCTGTCCTGAGGTTGTTTGCAGGATCTCCTTCCTGTTGCTCAGAAATATGGGCCAGGCTGTGCTCTGTGAAGAAGGAATCCTCTTCCTCCTCCCTATCAAGTTTCACATCACATACTGCGTTACATCAGCAGGCAATAATTGTTTATAGTCCAGGGGTAGGCAACCTTGGCTCTTTTATGACTCGTGGACTTCAACTCCCAGAATTCCTGAGCCAGCATGGCTCAGCTTGGAAACCTCTCCCTTTTCCCTCAGCATGGCTGGCTCAGGAATTCTGGGAGTTGAGGTCCACGAGTCATAAAAGACCCAAGGTTGCCTACCCCTGGTTTATACAGAGTGGATAATGGTACCAGATTTAATTCTGGTGTGAGATTCTGCATTTTAAGCATCCCATGTTATTAATTGATTCTTACTGTCTCCTTTCATTTCAGGGACCAAAGCAGTTTCCTTATCATAATATATATTTGGAGCACAGATCAGATCCCAATATTAAACCACTGACAGAGAAGCACTATGAGATTTAAAGGTATCTGGAGCTGCAGGTTTTTTTTTGTTTTGTCTTGACCTTTGGTAGACCTATATTTTGCCTAATTCTTGTTTTAAAGATTGTCCTGGAAAAGCAATGATGCTTCTTTCCATGCGTAACCTGTATCCTATCACTTTGTTCATAAAAAAAAAGGAGAAAAATTACTGAATGTTGAGTCATTATGTATTGGGCATGAGAAGTCTGAATGGTATAAAGAAAAGAAAAATAAATGTAATTACATATGCAAATGTATGATTTAATTGAGTCTTGCACCTGTTAATTCTTCCTAGCAAGTGGGAATATATCCTTGGGCTTCACTAAATATGCAAATCAGAGGTAACAGTAATTTATGTTTATGAATCCTTTTGAACTTTCAATATTTCTCCATCAATATGACCTAAAATGTAATCAGACTTCCACATAAGTCCTAAAACAAAATAAAGTAGCAAATTAAACAAAAATAACAGAAGAGAAGTCAAAAACGTTATACTTGTTCATTTATTCATTGAGAAAAATTATTCAGAGCTACATATTTTTAAGCACCACTGTATCTGTTGCTTCAGGTTTAAGACCATACATTTACATTTACCCAACAGATAATTGTTACTGGGTTATTTACTTGAAAGAATAACCCAGTAACAATTATCTGTTGGGTAAATGTAAAATAGACTAATTCTTATTTTAGGTACTTTTTAAAAACCCATCACTTATATTGGTTATTGATTGCTTGTGCATTTTGGCCAGAGATCAGTTTTAGGTTACGGTATAATTTAAATCAGTCTTTAGAAAAAGCATCAATTTTTCAGCTCTGTATAAGCTCAGCTTGCCTTCCCAAATACCAGAACGATAATCACAGACATGCACACAAGACAAAGCATTTGAGTAAGCCATATTCAAATGTCACACCTGAGACCACGGAGTTTCTGAATCAAAAGTCAAATTCTAATCCCATCCCAGATGGTTATTATACACCGATTATATCCCTTTCTCTGTCTGAATTGCATGTTGAGTGGGCAGCCATTTCAACTATAATAAATAACTGAATTAAATAATTAAATTACTGCCTCTTCCCTTGATGAGAAAAGCTAAAAGTTCATGATCACCACAGCTGTTCTAAATTCACAGTGGATTGTTCTGAGCTTTGTACACTGTGATAGCACAATGGGTAGAGACTCCCATTTCCTTAGGGCAGGGGTAGGCAACCTTGGCTCTTTTATGACTCGTGGACTTCAACTCCCAGAATTCCTGAGCCAGCTTGGCTCAGCTTGGAAACCTCTCCCTTTCCCCTCAGCATGGCTGGCTCAGGAATTCTGGGAGTTGAAGTCCACGAGTCATAAAAGAGCCAAGGTTGCCTACCCCTGCCTTAGGGTCTTGCAGAAGAACAGGGTAGAACGACGACGCATGACCCTCTTCTACCGGTCTACTGTCGAAAGCGTTCTCACATACTGTATTGTGGTTTGGGATGCTGGCCTGACAGCCGCGGACAGGAAGGTACTACAGAGGGTGGTGAGCACGTCACAAAACATCGTGGGCTGTTCCCTGACACCACTGGATGACATCGCCAGGGCCCGTTGCCTTGGTAGAGTGAGGAAAATTCTCAGGGATGACTCACACCCTGGTCGGTACCTCTTTACTCTCCTACCATCGGGTAGGAGATACAGAAACATAGCCAGCCGTACCAACAGGCTGAAGAACAGCTTTTATCCATCGGCTGTCAGGCTCTTGAATGGGACATAATAATTTTATGCGTGATAGACCCGAGAGGCCGGCGTGCTGTGCAATTAGCTCACAGGGTGTAATAAGTTGGGGGTTTGTAGTCACTGTGATTTGTGGTGGTGGTGGGGCACGGAGGGAGGCTCAGCCAATCTCACTATACATGTTATACTTTGATAATAAAGGTTCATTCATTCATTCATACTGCAGCCTACTTCTGCTGACTTCCAGCTGCCAGCAGTTTGGCAGTTCGATTCTCACCGGCTCAAAGTTGACTCAGCCTTCCATCCTTCCGAGGTCAGTAAAATGAGGACTCAGATTGTTGGAGGCAATATGCTGTAAACCGCTTAGAGAGGGCTGTGAAGCGGTATATAAGTCTAAGTGTTATTGCTAAACAGCTCAAAATAGTCAGAATAGCATTGAAATGGCTCTGGTAAAGGAGGAAGAATTTTTCTAAACTCAAAACTATCCTGATCCAGTATGGAAAGGCTGGATAATTTTTCTCAATATTGGTCATTAAGTCGTTTGATCTCACTATCGGCTTCTAACAGACGCAGCAGTTTCTTCACATAGATTCCCTAGAGTTTAATCGAATTAATTAAAGGGTAAACGTGATGGTTTAAAAAAAAATCAATTAAATTATTCAAGACCGTAGAATGGAAAGAAATTACAAAAGCTGTATTCTCCTAAATTTGTTAACACTGTATAAAATTATAATCAAAAGACTAAATTGAATGGGTTTGTTTGGATTGCTAATGCTTGATATAGCCAAGAAGCAGACAGCTTATGTGTTACCTGGCACTGGATGTGCCACAATATCTTTTGTATGGTTTGAATTAGAAATGAATAGTCTTCTGCCTTTATGGCGAAAGCTCCAAAATTAAATTCTAGGAGCACAATTTATCAGAATGAAGATTTATACGAACTAGTCTGATGAATGAGAAAGATTGGCTATAGGGCAAATCCACGTTTGGCTCTTAGGAAGGCCGTTCTGATGTGTGAGTAGAATAAATGCCCAAAATAGGCCTCCAAATTATCTGCAACTATGTAAGACAAATTGTCTTTTGTTTTCAGGTAGTCCTCAACTTACAAACAGTTCATTTAGTGACCAAAATTACAACAGCGCTGAAAAAAAGTGACTTATTACCGTTTTTCACCCTTACAACCGTTGCGGCATTCTGCCGGTCATGTGATCAAAATTCAGACTCTTGCAACTGGCTCATTTATGACGGTTGCAGTGTCCCCCTTTGTGACAAAGTCAACGGGGGAAGCAGATTCACTTAACCCCTGTGTTACTAGCTTAACAACTGCAGTCATTCACTTAACAACTGTAGCAAGAAAGGTCGTAAAATGGGGTAACATTCACTTAACTATATCTCAGCGACAGAAATCTTGGGCTCAGTTGCGGTCCTGTCAAGGACTCTCTGTATTTTAACCGTCTGTATCGGGGAATATTGAATAAAATAAAACTAGGTAAATCCCTGAAAAATATCACAAACACTATTAAGGAAAGCGCTTACAAAAAAAAAAAGATCTCTTGTGTTGTTAGAGAAAATAACAAATGAAAACGTGGTCCTTAAAGGATAATATAATGAATGGGATTGTCCTGCTTCGGCCCTTCCATGCAGCCAGTGGTCAGGCCATAGGCACCGTTCCTACTTGGCAATAAACGCAGGCAGTCAAACGTGGTGGATGTACTTTTTACCTTTGATTGTGCGGTTTCATTTTTGCTGTTTTCAAATAACACAGGCCTGGCCGCGTCAAAATTCCACTCAGCTGCACTTTTGTCGTTCAGCAGAGGGCAGTATCGTTCTTTTAGCGTTGGCGCTTCCTTGAAAGTGCTCTGGGTTGGCGGGCTTTTGTTGTTTTCAAACAAAGATAACCACACAGCCAGATAAAGAATGTAGCAGTGAAGCGGCCTCCTATTACTAACGAGAGAAAGAATATATTAACGTTAATTAATATAATTAGTATTTGATTAATTACAAGATTTGTTTTGAAATGGGGAAAAAAGAACTGGGTCTTTAAGCAGGTGAGTGGCTAACGATGGACGGAGGAGACAGCAGAAGGGAGGAAGATCTAGCAGATAAAAGAGATTAGATTGTTAGATTGTGTTAGACCAGGGGTCCTCAAACTTGGCCACGTTAAGACTTGTGGACTTCAACTCCCAGAATTCCCCAGCCAGGGGACCCCTGTGTTAGAGTGGACAGATCTAACAAATGAGGAAGAGTCAGGCAGGTTTAGGGGGTAGAAGATGGGGATGTTGGAGACAAGAAGAGGGAAGCTCAACACCTCTTGAAATTGGATGTTTGACTAAGCTGGGAACCTGAATTGAATCCTGCATTCATTATTAGGCCTCAGGGATTGCAATATGTTTGTTCTTTGACTCTCGCTCGAGCCCAAGGGAGAATCTTGAAATCAAGTGGTTTTCTGTTTTTCCTCGCTAGGGAAAACATGATTCAACATCTCTTTTTTCAAATCTGATGTTTGACTGAGCTGGGAACTTTAGTTCTAAAAGTAGAATTCTGTATTCAGTGCAAGAGGCTCCATAGGAATGGAAAGGTATATCTTTGACTCTTTTTTTAAGTCAAAGAGAGAATCTTGAAACCAAATAGTTTTCCCAATTCTGCTTTGTAGACAACTGTTCCAAGAAAAAAAGAAAAAAGTAGCAGACACATTGAAGTATATCTCTGAAACCTCAATGGAATTACCAAGAAAGTAGTAGGCAGAAGTGCTTTGGAGAAGCTGCTACTTCATTCTTCGGTGGAGTAGAGCTGTAGAGAAGAAAGGTGACCTTAGTGGTGAACACAGTAACCATTACCTAGGCAAAAAGGGCTGAAGCATTTAAGTCCAGAACTGTCATGGCCCCATCGGAGCCCGGTTCGGAGGAGGAGTTGGAACCAGGACCATCCGACGGGGATGGCATGTCTCCCTTGGCATGTTTGGAGAGGCCAGGGGCTGAGGACAATCCTGTCCCAGGCCCTTTAGGCATTGGGGAGGTGGTCGACCAGACGGAGAGCTGCCTGCCCTCACAGACACAGGGGAGGCAGCAGATCCCCTCTATGAGGAACAGCTGCCTCCACCACTCGATCCAAGAGCACAGAGAGCAGAGTGTAGGCAAGCCCAGAGAAGGGCTGCAAGGCTACTTGGGCGAAGGTCATCCCACCCCTCCTCACAAGGAACACCTGGAGTGGATTGATTTAAGGAGAAGCTGTGGGGAGTTAGTCTTTGCCAGGAACAATTCTTTGTTTTGGCTTACACTCCCCTGGCTTTGGCTCATGCCTTTTGCCGGGCCTTGCCAACTACTTTTCGCCTTTTGCTTTGCCTAGCCTTGAGGACACAGCTTCTGCCTTTTTTATTCCTTGCCCTTGCCTTGAGGACTACTTTTTACCTTTTGCCTTGCCTTGCCTTGCCTTGAGAACTGCCTTTTTTGCCTTGTACCTTGTCTTTACACTGAGGACTGCCTTTTCTGCCTTGACTTTGCCTTGTGGGTTACAGTTTGCCTCATGGACTCAGCCGGGTGGACTTGACTTGGGACCGTGGGCCTTGCCCTGTGAGCGTGCTCCTTCTCTGTGAACTTTCTTCGTTATATACAGGCTGTTGTTTGGGGGACTGAGGGTGGCTGCCTTCAGGGTAGTGTGGGGTGGAGCCTTACTGGTTGTTGGAAGATTTACTTAGAGCAATAAAGGACTCTCTAGAGGCCTGCCTTGCCTTGACGTTCTGGGTCATAACCAGAACGTTAGGATAACGTGACGTGGCTAAGGCAGATACCCTCCCAACCCCACAGCCTCCAGGCACCAAGATAGGACCTCCAAAACATCACTTAGTTGGCCCAGGTTGAAGATACTCATCAGCATACTGCCAGTTTACTTCAGCCACCTCATGTACATTTTAAACAAGAGGAGAAAGTACAGAATCCTGTGGCATCCTGCAAAGCAAGGGCTGAGGGTAGGACTTTTCCCCCTGTGGTCAACACTGACTGGAATCAGCCCCAGAGGAAGGAAGAGAACAACACCCCCCCCCAACCCAACCCTTAGGGTTGATTCAGAAGGATACCGTGGTCAATGGCACTGAAAGCAGCTGAGAGGACAAGATAGATGCAATATCCCATTCCTGACCAGAGATCAACCAAAAGTGTGACAAATGCTGTTTTGGTTTCATATCCTAATTCCAGATTGGAAGTGGTTCAGATAATTCCCTTCAACCGGAATTCTCAGAAACTGTTGCACTTTTATTTTTTATCTGCCCCAATCTGGCCCATTTCCTAAAGAGGCATAGCAGAAACTGGGCCTTTTCATAAAGCCTGAAATCTGCCACCCAATGCCAAATAAATTGTCAGTACAGAAATTCTCTTTAATTCTTTCCTTTCACTTCAGGGCAAAACTGATCAAACCTCACTTTTGCCACAGGGCTGAAGGCGTGCTTGCTTATAACAAAGTCCAGAACCAGTGTAAGCTATTGAAGCTAGATGTGGCCTCCGCTGAGCTCAGTTTGGCCTTGATTGTGACAAATCAGCACTAACATTCTCTGTGCCCATAATGAAGGGAATAGCGTATAGGTTAAAGAAGATGGGAGTTGGGAATTGGTGACTGGATATGGAAAAGAGATTAACGAGGATAGTGAAAGAAAAAGGGAGTAGATTCAATCAGAGACATTGTTTAAGTCAGGGGTCCCCAACCCCTGGTCAGTGGACCAGTACTGGGCCAGCAACCAGTCGGCACAAACAAGCAAAGCCCCATGTGTGGGATGCAGGCAGTACACAAAACCACGCACTCTCCGGTCCGTGGAAAAACCTTTCTCCACAGAACCAGTCCCTGGTGCCCCAAAGGTTGGGGACCTCTGATTTAAGCGATCAACAAGGAAAACAAGAGTTTAGCAGGGAAAGTAACCGGGAAGGGCACCTAAGAAAAACACACTCTCATTTCCCTGGAAATCAGCAGCCACTCAGTGCTAAACACCCATTGCTTTGCTAACACAACTGCCAACTTTGGAGAAGTTCTAATCATGTCTTCCCATGATGTCATGTCTACATGGATTGGCATGACAGTTGGGAATGTTTGTGAGGACACTGAGCAGGCCTTCCTGGCATTTTTTTCAAAAAGAGCCAAAGTTTAGATCTAGGTAGGTCACCAGTGCCATAAGGACAAGTTCGAACCCAAGTTGCAGATTTCTCCATAGCTATAAATCCAGGCTCATAGCCAAATGTTTAACAACAACAAGGTTGATTCTTAGGACCTTTGTTTCCATTATACGTAAAGGTTCCTCTAACAATTCCTCCTCATAATTCTCAAATTGCTGAAATAGGGAGTGAGTGATTGGCCTCACTGTAGCATAGAAGCCCCCTCCTTTGGTGATTGATAGATACCAACACATTTTACAATATTTGTATGTGCTCCTAACCTAGCTCTATTCAATCTGGGCATGTGTCCTGAAAAGGGTGTGTGTATGTGTGGATAGATGATAGATTAGGTAGATGATGAGAAAGAGAGATGATAGATAGGTGATAGTTTGAGATTCCACTGAGAAGTTGAATACCAATTAAAGATAGCAAAGGAGCATGGTTTCAGTTATAGAATTGTACCAGCCAGGATTGCTAATCCTCCTTTCAGCCTCCCTCCTGCCTTGCTTCGAATGGCCAGACTTGGAATTAACCCCAAATCCATCCAATTTTAAATCAGATGTGGTCCCAGTCCCCTGCCACAAAAGGATATCACATTTTGAAAAGTGTACAAAAAAAAAAGGATTGGTCTTTTGAGTATCCTACCCACCCTGCAATTTACTCCATGATAGCGAGGAGAATGAATAGGCATTTGAAAAGAGTCAATTGCCTGCTTTGAGATAGATGTTAATAAGGAGTTTTGGCTAAAGAAAATGGCCCCTGTGCAGGAATGTGAGCCCACTACAAGTGGATGACTTGTCTTAAATGTGTATTTGTCCTCTGCATCCTGGCATCCAGATAGAAGGATTAGTGTTCCCAAATGGCTTATAAGTTGTTCCTATGTCAGCTGATGCTTGTGCTTAGTTTGTGCTGCAGCAATGAAAATCGGACAAAAGCCAGTGGAGGGAAAACTTAATTGATCTTTTTTTCCCCCTTCAGTTTCATTGTGTGGCAGTATTACAGATTATAGTTATAACGTTAAAATGTTACATTTTTGGGGTTTAGGAGCTCTTTTGTAACGGTTTTAGATATGCTGTGATCTACTCTTGTAGACTATTCTTTTAATATTAAAAATATTACATTCTTGAGAATAATTCTGTTCTTGGAGAGTCTATATTGCAATATATTTTCTGTTGGTCATTAGTGAAGATTACTGAACAATACTCTTCAGGGCTATCGGGACTGATCTGCAGGGGGAGAGGAGAGGAGAGGAGAGGAGAAGAAGGAATAATGAGAAGTACAAATTTTGTGAAGGGCACCAGCATAATTCTTGGCTTTCTCCTAAAAACAAGGGTACGACAGTTTGGGCAAGAAAGGCATTGAAAGAAATGCTTGATGCTGCCCATCTCTGCTCTCGATTTCCTGCCTCTACTCAAGATCCCAAACTCCCCACCCCTTTGCAGAAATTTCCATTCTTCGAATACCTGCATATAAGCAGGTGCACGTTCACACCTTTCCAAGCTCCTTTTACATTTATGTATCACATCTCCGTTCCCAATCAAACGGATACTTCCAAGCCCTCAGACACACAGACTTCCCTGTGATCAGTAAGGCTCCAGAAATCAATTCCCACCAATGGGGAAAGGTGGGGTGGGGGGGTTTAATCAAGAGCCATACAATGCCCAGCCCGGAGTGACTCTACCCTACTCTCACATTGAAGTAATGCTGCTAACTAACAACTACGAGCCCATGGACCTCCCTTCTGCTTGTCATAGTGGGCTCTCAAATGTGTAGCCCAAGGGTGGTGTGGATGTCTCTGCCTCCATTAAGCCAGCTGGGGATGTGAGCATATCCTCACACTCAATGGTGTCTGAAAATAAGATGATGTCTTCAGAGTAGATTGAAGCTTTTCAGCTGGATAAAGGCAGAAGGGGCTGGTTGTTCAACCATTTGGGTTTGTAAAGGCACTTGCTCTGGGCACAATACTTGCACTAACTTCTATTGAGGGAACAGTGTGAGTTCCTGCAAAGTCCTTTCCCAAAGTGTCTTTGAAGCAAGAGCCCATTGAAAGAAAGAAAGCCCTGAAGAGGGGATTAGTTTATTCAGCAGCTGTGAATTTCAGTGGGAGGTTGATGAACTCCCAAGGCTTTGTTTAATTCCTTCCCCCTTATAAATGGCCCTGCTGGAGTGAGAGACCCACAGGACTAAACAAGGAAGAATCCAAACAGCAGGACGCTGTGTACTTGCCACAAGGACTTTTCCCAAACACTTTTGGAAAAGGTGTTGTGAAGAAAGGCCCGGGGGGGGGGGGGGGATTAGCATGAGAAATGGACTTTCCATCAACTCCACTGAGGGGAGGGGAAAGACTCTTGGTTCTCTCTGTGTGTGTGTGTGTGTGTGTGTGTGTGTGTTGCCCCTCAAAGCCAGTTAAAGACGTTTTGATTGGGAGCAGCTGGTTCTGTGTTGCTGGGTATGAGCATGGCCACCTGGGGAGGCCAACGTAAATATTTCTCCTGAGAGGAATCCGCCTTCGTCAAGAGATGAATACGTGGAAACAACCAATATGGGAGCACAATGGCCCGCTGCCTTGGCCACTGGGAAAGTTGTTGCTCCAGGCGACCCTGGACTGGCCCCAGCCTGCTGCGAAGGTCAACCTGGGGTGCAGCTATTCTGCTCCAGTTTGTGCAAGAGGGGAGAGGGAAAGGGCTGCCCCCCCCCGCCCCCGCAGCATCTCATCCCTCTGGCATCAGCCTGGAGGGGACAGGTTGCCCCTTACCAGAAGGTGGCACTGCGTGAATGGGCCTGAGGCCACAATGGTGTGGAAAAGAATGCTGGCCTTGGAAAAGAGGCCACACTTGTGGGGGCGGGAGGGGGGGGGCTCAGCCCTCCTGCTTTCAGAAGAGGGAGTTGCCTCATAATTCCTTTTGCCTCCCTTTGCCCAGCTAGGAACTGGTCTTAAGAAAGGGGAAAGGGAGAAGCAGGATTTCAGGGGAGGAACGTGCAAGAAATGGATCTTCTGCTTGGGGCACAGTTGGGCTTTTGAGAACTCGGTAATGGGGGGAAAGAGGAAGCGCTGGCTTGGAATGAGAAGCGCATGGCACAAAGGTAAAACGTAGCCGTGGCTGTGTCTAATATTTGGAGCCTTTACATATTGCCATTTCACTTGTTTTCAAGTTGGACTTGCTCCTTAAGACCTGTTAGCTGGCAAGATGAAGCATTGCTAAGCCAGGACTTTTCCCCACATAGGTGGAAGAAACAGGTAGCAACCACCCCTCTCTGCATTTGAGCATCTGAGTGGAACCGCATCATAGCGTATTACATGCCTCTTGTTTTTCTGCTGACCAGAACTCTAGAACAAGGGTCTTCAAACTTGGCCCTTTTATGACTTGTGAACTTCAACTCCCAGAATTCCTCAGCCAGGCACACTGGCTGAGGAATTCTGGGAGTTGAAGTCCACAAGTCATAAAAGAGCCAAGTTTGAAGACCCTTGCTCTAGTACATGGGTCTTCAAACTTGGCCCTTTTATGACTTGTGGACTTCAACTCCCAGAATTCCTCAGCCAGGCACACTGGCTGAGGAATTCTGGGAGTTGAAGTCCACAAGTCATAAAAGGGCCAAGTTTGAAGACCCCTGCTCTAGAATATGGATCTCTCAGGCCATTATTCCAAATTGGGCTTCTAGCTGAAAAGAGCTCATGTGGAAGAAAAGAGCTCTCATGATCTTCCCATCACAAGATCCTCAACTTGAAAGGATCCCTGGATGCCAGACCCTGCTGGCTTTCCCTTCATACAAATGTTGGGTGCTAGACCTCAAGGCAACTTTCAGAACTCTACCATTACATTCCTTAAGATATACAGGTAATCCTCAACTTCCAATCACAATTGGGACCAGAATTTCTATTGCTAAACAAGGCGGTTGTTAAGTGAGTCATAGTTGATTTTACAACCATTTTCCCATGGATTGTTAAATGAATCATTCCAGTTGTTAAATGGATCATGCAGTCATAATGGAATTCTAGCTTCCGCTATTGATTTTGCTTGTTGGAAGCTGGCAAGGAAGCTCACAAATGGTGATCATATGATCCTGGGATGCTGTGGCTATTGTAAATATATACTGATTGCCAAATGTCCAAATTTTGATCACAGGACCACGAAAATGCTGCAACAGTTGCAGATTCAAGGACCAGTCACAAGGGATTTTTGTCATTGTAACTTCAACTAGCTACTAAATGAATGGTTGTAAGTCAAGGACTACCTGTATGAGGATAGGTGGAGCATGTCACCTGCAGCCAAAATAAGATCTTTATTGGAGCACCAAAGCAATTCTATAGTCTGCAGTTTTGCCCCCCAAGCATCAGTCAGTCTGACTTCACCTGCTCTCTGCTATAGCTCCCTAATTAACTTCAAGGAGAAAAAGACTTTCAAAATTGGTGGATAAAGTTCATCCCAAAGCCAGTATTTTTTTCAGGTTGGAACCACAGAAACTATTGCATTTGCTGATACTTAAACCATCAATTTTGTGCTCACTGAAAAAATCCACATTAAAGCATTAAAGCCTCCAGTTAAACATATCCAGAAAAGAAGAGCCTACTAAATTCCGGCGGGGGGTGTCTCTGCATGGGTCACGCAAAAAAAGGGGTAGAGCTTCAGTCGCACCATCCCAGCTGTCACCCGGGCTTTTTTTTGCCATACCCAGCAGACAGTCCTGTGTATGAGTCACTGATACTGATGTTTTACAATTAGGAAGAGTTTTATTGTTGCAGGATCCAGTCTGGGTTGGTCACCAGGACCAGAGGTTTAGACTTCCAAGCTTTTGGACTCTCTGCTAGAGAGAAGTTCCCCCGAGGATGGGCTCCAGCACGAGTCCAAAAGCTCGGAAGACTTAACATCTGGTCCTAGTGACCGACCCAGATTGGATCCTGCAACATTATCCTGGGACGCGTATATTTGCTTTCATTTGTGAGTTTTATTGTTATTCATCAATCATAATCAATCCGTTAGCATCCTGTAACTGTTCTGTTATTTTGAGTTCTGGGATATTATAAGAACATCTTTTTTTGTTGTTGTTGCTCATATTCTCCCTACAGTTGTCTTTTCTCAGTGTTCCCTTACTCTCACCCTCATTGTCTCCCTTTGCAACCAGTTAGTCAGAAACTTTTTTGAAGTCAAATACCCAGAACGAGACAAAGCAGAATCTGATTGATGCAGAGTGGAGTGGAATTATTATTTCCCTGATTTGGGGGGGAAACATATTGGTGCAGCATAAAGTTATATCTGCCTTTTTTGCAGTGATTGTCCAGATTTTTTTAACCTTAGATCTGGCAGCCTTACCGTGTGCTCGATTTCTATGTGATTAGCTTGTCAAGATCAACATCAATACTGTTCTGAAATGTACGGTATGGTCTCATATGAAGGAGGCCTCTTGGTCTGAGAAATTTTAGGTCTGAGAAGCAGAAAGGATGGAGCAGGAATGAATATTACCAATTGAAGGATGGTCACCTTCTCAGAAATCTCCAATGCCAGCTATGGCCACATGAATTTGTCCACTAGGCTTTAGATTGTGGGCTGAAAGTATTGACCTCGCTCTTATTTCATATCATGACAATCTTGTATAATAGGATTTTAACACTTTGAAAATAATTTAGAAGTATTTCAGTTCCTCCTTGAATAACAGTACTCCTCAGCTACCCACTAAAGCAGTCGGTCGGTTTTCTTTCAGGCCTGAAGAAATCTGCCACTGATGTTAAGCCTTGACTGATTATATTTAAGGCAATTCTTAAAAGCAGCCACACCTCCACACTATAATCTCAGATCAGCGCAGAAGTCTGAAAATCAACACACTGTTTTAATGAATACCTGAGATGTGCTGTACTCACCCTGACACAAGGTCCAATGAATTTCCTCTGAGTAATTTTCACAGCATGCTGGCTCAAATGTCAGTCATGCCAGGAGAAGCAGTTGGTTGTCCCTCATTTTCAAGAGGTTAGAGCAGGGGTAGGCAACCTTGGCTCTTTTATGACTCGTGGACTTCAACTCCCAGAATTCCTGAGCCAGCCATGCTGAGGGGAAAGGGAGAGGTTCCAAGCTGAGCCATGCTGGCTCAGGAATTCTGGGAGTTGAAGGTCCACGAGTCATAAAAGAGCCAAGGTTGCCTACCCCTGGAGAGACCAAACTCTGGAAGCCTTTTTCCATCATTGGGCCAGTATTCTGAAAAATGGCTTCCATGGGAAAGCCTCATGGACGTTGCCCCCCAGTTGCCTGAACCACAAGATGGGCGGTAAACAAATTACATAAATTGTATTGATAAATAAAATTATAACAAGCTTGATAAGTAAATAAAAAAAATAAACTTATTCACATTCTGAAAAGTGCAGAAAGCAGAATTTTCCCAGAAGGCATTTGAATCGTAGTACCAAGGTGCCGATTGAGATGCTGGTTTCTGTATTTTTGATTGCAAGTATTCATTTGTTTGTTGTTTTTCCATATACTATGAGGCACCAAATGTCTGCTTATGATTGCAACAGAATATAAATGTGAGAAATAAATGAATATTAAACTCTACAATAGTAATGGGAACTTTACTTTGTCATTTATCGGAAGACAAAGTCCATCAAGGTTGAGCCTTACAGGTTAAAGAAGGCCCAAGAAGATCAGCTATTCCAGACCTAAACAATGAGGAAAAATTAGGCCTTTCCCACTAGGCTTAGTAGTATCTTCATAGCATCATCCAGCCATCATTAAAGTGATATGAAGCCTGTCCTTTTAGCACAACAGTGCTTGGATGACTGTAGAACAGGGGTGTCAAACTGCCGGCCCACAGGCCAGATACATCATAGCAAAACCGCACCCATCCCATTGCCGGCAATGGAAAAAAAGTCGCGATACATCGCAACACGTCACACGACGTTTGCGAGTTTGACACCCCTGCTGTAGAAGATGTTCTCTACAATTTTATAATGCAGAAATGTAGCAGAAAGTTGAGGAGAAAGATACGAGTCCAAAATGATTGTGGTCAAATGAGTATCTTGAAATTCAAATTTCCTTCCTGTGGTAAAATGTATCAACCAGTGGGATGACTTCTCTCACAAAATGGCCTGTTCCCTTTCAATGAAGGTCTGGGGTTTAGACTAGATGTTTCCTGGGGTCCCTTCCATCTCTATGAATCATGATTTGTCATTTGGTTTTATTTAATATCAACTACATTTTCTGCTTCTTTATGGCAATTCTATGCCAGAAACATGATTTTAATATAATTATGGTAGAGTTTTGGGTTAAAACTGTTGCAAGAGGTAAAAAAAGGGTGCACAATAGAGGAAGCAAAGTCAAATGTCTTAAGACAACAGTCAACAATCATAGTTTTAAAGAATGAACATGGTTACACAATTCATCAACCTGATTTACAAAAAAAAATATATGGAGGAATCACATATAAACTCAAATACAGTAATCCCAGAAGAAATGGGTGAACAAACCAAGTACTTCAAAGAATTTCCCAAGATAAAATCAGGGGGATATCTAAATCAACAAAAGTTCATTTCTTCCAATAAATATAAATTCAAACAATACCTGGAATATACTGAAAATATAGAAGATGGGCAAAAATATTTTAAGGTAACAGATTGGAAGTATCTGAGACTTAAGTACTATCTTGATGCTTGAATATAATATTTTCAAAATGCACAGATAAATTTCCTAGACTGCAAAGCTAACAACTGCAATAACATTTATAAAAGACAGGAAAAACTCTACAAAGTTCAGAAATTCACCATTTTAAATGCAACCATTGGCTTTTCCTAGGATAGAGATTTTGAAAATTTTAACCATAAACTGGAAAATATTTGTAATAGCCTCTGTGCATACCACAGAAATTGAAGGTCAAGTTCTCGGGGTCTATTTGCTATTTTTTTTTTTAATGTTGCATTGTTTGGAGAAGAAATCTTCCAGATTGCCTGCTGCTTGAAGATTCAACCTCTTAATCACACTCTGCCTTTATTCAAAGACAAATACACAACGGCAAATATGTATTGCTTTCCGTAGATTCTTGGGCAGTCATTTTTAATGAAGGGCAGCTGACAATATCTATCACATTCTTTTTTCTGTTTTTTTTTCTTTTTGTGCTAAATTTCCTTTATTAAATTTATAGAAGAAAAGAAGAGTACAAATATCAGTAACAATACATTAAAACTGCTACAAAATAGCATCCACTAATATCATGAATTGAGAGGTAGAAAGGATATAATATACTAGAAAGAGGGGGGGGGGGAAAGGCAGCTTGCAAATATGTAACATTAATCCAAGAAAAATCATACCAATGTGCTTGGATATACTATTAAAAAAAACCAATCAGTTCAAATTGTCAAAGAACATCTCACAATGATCTGGTGTTGTAAATCAAGTTGGGTGTACACAGGTCAAGGTGACAGCTGTGAGGATATAGTCATATCTATTTTTATGTCTTGTCACACATGCAAACACACATAAAAAAATAAGAATTTGATTGGGCTTTCATTGTTGCCATCTTTGACTTATTTTACCATATCCTGGGAGTACCCATGAAATCAGGGAGATGTATCCTTCCAATGTTGTATAATAACTTCATAGTTACTCTGTCTACATGAAGTATGTCTGACACTTGATACATACAGTTAGATAAACGATCTTGAAATCAAGCAAAACAGAGTAACAATGCTCCCTGCTCAAGTACCATAAGAAATGGGGTTCTTACTTTTAATTTACTTATCCAGGAATATTCCTTAGGAAAGTAAAAAAGCCATATGACTTTTTAAAGACATCATAGACACCCAACCTGTCTGGCAGAAATTCCAGCCATACCCATTTTGATGTGTCGCTTCATTAATAGCCCAGAATAATGCTTCACCATCTCAAAAACCTTAAAACACTGACCTTTGGCTGAGTTTCAGGACATTTTTATGAATATCAAACCTTTGGCAGGCCACATAGAAATACACATGGAGATTTATCTTGTGACATTATTCATTTCTCTATGTAGAAGGGGGTGGGGGTCTCCCAGGAATTCTGCCCCCTTTCTCTCTTGAGAAAACAAAGATGAAGCCCAAAGTAGGGTGAATTTTTTGGCCACCTGTGCCTGCCCCCCCCCGTTCCTCCCTCCTTCCCTCTGTCAAGGAGAATGCGGGAGGCGTGGCTGGACCACAGTGAGGTTTCTAGGCTGAATTGGTCCCATGGACCAATACTTCCAATCAGGGCTTTTTTTCTCATAGAACGCTCAGAACGGAGTTCCGGCACCTTTTTTGGATGGAACCTTGTAGGGTAGGCAAAGTGGGTTGTATGAGATGTGTGAGTTCCGGCACCTTTTTTTTTTTACAAAAAAAGCACTGCTTCCGATTCTTCATCCTTCCTATCCCTGATCTATTCTGAAAATGACTTCCCTTTCTACAAGCCCTTGCCTTTGTGGCTATAGCCGGACCATTCAGACAGAATAGTCTTGACTACAGTGTGTTCAGGAGAGCTGTGAGTTTTGCAGAAGTAAGAAAAATAAGAAAGCGCAATCTGAAGTGGGCGTGAAGATGCTTTCTTTGGCCATGAAATACTGACGAGAAAAGAGAAAATGCTGACGAAAGAGAAAATGAAAAACCAGAGGAGATGGGGCAGAGCAGCAGAACTACTTTGCTGTGAAGCAATTTTTTGTTGGACTGACATCTTAAATTATTATTATTATTATTATTATTCACACAGTCAGGCTGGGTTTCGCATTTCTGGATGTTTCACGGTGTTACAGATATCGTCGCAGGATGGAAGCTGTTTCCAATAAAGCCGCCTTTTGCAATTGACTGATGGCGGATTTGTCACTGCCAATGGTTCTCAAGTGGTGTTCCAGTTGTTTTGGGATTGCACCCAAGGCACCTATTACTATTGGTATTACCCTTGCTTGCCTTTGCCCCAGTCATTCTATTTCTATTTGTAGGTCTTTGTATTTTGTTATCTTCTCTAGTTCTATCGTCATCATCATTATTCCCAGAAGATCAAGAGAGGACTTGTGGACTTCTTCAACCATATTTTATTTCTCGTTAAAGTTTCTTCCAGTGAATTTTAAGATTAAAAAAGGATTTGAACTTGGTTTGTTTCAGGCATGTTTTGCACTTTACCATCTACTATATTGGCATCTGGTTTTTTTGTTTGTTTGTTTGTTTAAAAAGGACTATGGAAATAATATAATGAATCTTTCATCTCAGGCTCAAAATTGGAACTGTACTGTACAAACTACTTGCAGATATATTTGTTGTGTTCTAGTTTAGCAGATTTCAGAAGTTCCCCATTTCCCTCAATCAGAGCATAACCTCTGTTGTTCTTCAATACTTAAGAGCAGGGGTCTTCAAACTTGGCCCTTTTATGACTTGTGGACTTCAACTCCCAGAATTCCTCAGCCAGCATGCCTGGCTGAGGAATTCTAGGAGTTGAAGTCCACAAGTCATAAAAGGGCCAAATTTGAAGACCCTTGCTCAACAGCCTTTCCTGCCTTCTATCCTTGAGATGGGCTGAAGCAGATGCCCCTTCCAGAAGAGTCAATGGGCCATCAAGCAAGGCCTTTCTACTGCTCCTTATTTTCAGCCATTCAACAAGCATAGCAGAGAGAGGGCAGACAAAGGTGATTTCCTCTCCTTTGCTGACAAAGCAGCTGAATTTGACCATCCCTCAACTGTCACTCAAATACTCAGTCCTCAGGCCAAGGCTGCATAGATAGAGGACCCAAGACTGGTCAAGTTATGTTGTGCTTGAGACGGAAATCTCTCTTCCTTTCTGGCATGACACAGCCATTGGCAACTTATCTGGCTCCTCTTGATTCAGTTTGCAGTCTCAATTCCTCAGTCTCCCGACTCGTTTTCTTTCCCTGCCAACCTTTTTAAACAGACTTGAATGAGGAACACAGAAGTACAGGCATCTGCAGCATATACGTAAGATAAAGAACAAATCCTAATATATCCCTTTTATGTTCCTCTGTGCTCCTCCCACTGGAGGCCTTTCATGCTTCAGAGGTGGAAGGCTGAACATGGCAAATTTATCAGGCACCTTAATGTTTAGAAAAGAAGCATCACTTAACTTTCAATTTATTTACCGGTTAAGTCCTAAGCTCTTTATTATAACAGGCTTAAAAACTGCTGTGCCTAATTTTCTTGGGAAAATTAACAAGAAAAATTGAAATAGAGAGTGCGCAGCGGCTAGATATTCACTGTCTGAAGCTACAGAAAATTCCCAATGTATCACCACAAATTTGGATAACTCGTACACAGTACAGGTGGAGTGTAAAGATCTTTCATCCATGGTTGTAGTTATTTTATGAGTCCAGCAAAGAAAATACAACTCACAAGAGCAAATAATTGCCCCACAATTAACTCTGCAATAAAACTTCAAAGTGCTTAGTTTTTTATATCTTAATTTTCTATGCCATGGAAGGGGAAGGATTCTGGAAGTGATTAAGAAAGAAGTTTTCATGGTGATTTCATTCTGAAACAATGGGATTGGACATAGAATATCAATCTAGATGTCCAGTTTTCCAATAAAAGGTCCGATATAAGATTGGGGTTCAACATAGGGAGTAAGACCCCATGCTGCTTACAAGCCAGTATAGATGCCGGTAATGTTCCAACACAGCACTTAAATGAAATAAGTACCTACATGGTTCAGCTCAAATATGGCCAGTGATCATTCACATCTTTTAAATCAACAACACACTATTGTTTACAATACTTGCTCTCAGATTCACGACTGCAAAGAGTATTCTTAATATTGGTGTTTACAGCGTAATGCTAGGAAGATTGTTCCTATGAAGAAGCCAAGAATTAGCTGAGAATTCTCAGGAAAACCCAAGCAAATCACTAGCTCATGTTCAAGGTATCCTGAAGAAGCATGAGAGAGGGAGTCATGGGATCTCTAAATCAGAATATTTGAGACAGCAGCTGATTAAGAAGGTCAAATGGCACCTTGACATTTTCCCGCTAGAGTCTCTAAAACCCTTATTTACACTGCACTTCACTGTTGATGATCAAAGAGAAGCCCCCCAAAGCCTAGAATCTCTGCCAGGCAGGAAGGATTTTTTCAAGTAAAATTCTTTGAGTTCTTATCATAGAAATATACACCAAATATTAGCTAAAAATTGAAAAATGCATCATGTTTTGCCATTTATTTGGGTGGAATTCTGTTCAGCCAATCTCCCCTCTATTGATTTGTCTGTTTGGCAAATGTCCTGTTACGTTTTCCCTCGTTCTGTTCTTTCCTCATTTTCCAGTGACCTGAAACAAAAGGACTTTAAGTGAAACGTCTGGTAGTCTCAGTAATGTAATAGTATCTTCCTCCTACTGTGACATTGTTTGGGGCAGCCCTCGTCACACGAGTTTGTTGTGTCTTTTTGCAGGTGGATCAGAATCAATGATCTGCATCTGCTAATAATTAGCAACATGGGGGGCGTCATTGCCCTGCAAGATGATGTGTGTATTCTCACATTCCACACTCAGCCTCTTTCATACAGGTGTACAAAAGGGGCAGGGTTTGGATCATGATACTGCAGCTGCCTTCTTGCAGATGTTAACCCCACCCATCCTCCACCACGGATGCTACTGGTAGTAATCAAAAGTCAGAGGATCAAGTAGAATTACTGCTTCTGTGAAAGCAACTTCTATCTTTCACTGAGGGAAGATGCTTTCACGCAATGTACCTAATCTGGTTCTTGAATACTGAGCTGACACAAAATTTGAAAGATAAAGTGACCATATGGGCTGGATACTATAAGAAAGGCTGAGTGCAAAAGAATTGAGGCCTTTGAATTATGGTGCTGGAGAAGACTCCTGCGAGTCCCTTGGACTGCAAGGCGATCAAACCGGTCAGTCCTAGAGGAGATCAACCCTGACTGCTCTTTAGAAGGCCAGATCCTGAAGTTGAAACTCAAATACTTTGGCCACCTAATGAGAAGGAAGGACTCACTGGAGAAGAGCCTAATGCTGGGAAAGATTGAGGGCAATAGAAGAAGGGGACGACAGAGAATGAGGTGGCTGGATGGAGTCACTGAAGCAGTAGGAGTGAGCCTAAATGGACTCCAGAAGATGGTAGAGGACAGGAAGGCCTGGAGGAACGTTGTCCATGGGGTCGCGATGGGTCGGACACGACTTCGCAACTAACAACAACAATGGGCTGGATTCATTGAAGCTAACCCATGAAACAATTTCAATTTAGTAGCTATGTGAATCATCTGCTATGTCTTTATTAAATCTGGTAAAGTATGTTGTGTGAACTCAACCAAATGGAATCTGAGTATAGTGTTTGCTCCTCTCATAAATATTCTCTATAAAGAGAAGGGAGGGAGGGAGGTTCAAAGACTTGGAAGGATTACAAATGGAAGACATGGTTGTCTGTCTCCTTAAGTTCAGTAACTACTGGAACCATCAAATGAGCAACAAATGTGTAACAAATTTCAACCCATCACATGGAAAGGTTCTGAATAGATTTTGTCTGAAATTAGGACACAGTATGTCCCCTCACAAATATTTTTTCTTCTAAAAATATGGCAAATTTTCCTTAAAATTATATTCCATTTTGGCAGCCTTTTCCTTCCCTTTCCCTCCTAACATAGGCTAGCATATTATTTATAAATAGGATAATTTTATAATTCAGCAACACTTTCTCTCCTAACGTGCCTCTTACCCCAGACAGGTATCCCAAATAAAAATTATTTAATTCACTCCAGAGCTCTAATTTGCTCATTCAATAATAGGGGTAAGATGCCAAAACAAAGCTCTATGCAAGAAGGGAAACTATTTTAAAGTATCAGATTTGGATTTGCAGATCTGAGAATATTTCTGACTGTAAGCACGACATGACATTCCAGTCCGGTAGGAAGCATCAAAACAGACTGTCCTTGAGAGGTTAAACAAGGATACATGGCTGGATTCCCTTTCTGTAAACAATGGTTGTAGTTGGGAGTAACTACTTTGTATGTTGGCCTTTTCAAACTCGGTCAACAAATCTGCAACAGATGGAAATTTGACATTTTAGCTAACACAGAAAGCCTTTGAAAATATATTACTCTAGGGTTGTTTTTTTTATTCTTTTCAGTCATTGTCCAATTGTTGGAGACTTTCTTGGCAAGACTTTTCAGAAGTGGTTTGCTCCTTCCTAGGGTTGAGAGAAAAAAAATTCACCCGAGGTCATCCAACTGTTGACTCAGACAAGACTAGAACTCGTGGCCTCCTGGTTTCTAGCATGATGTCTTCACCACTATACCAAACTGGCTCTCTAATTTACCTAGCTGTCAGCAGAACGGCTCAAGAACCCCTGCCAACAATTCAAAATACCCTACTTTCATTCTTCGATATGGTGATTAAAAAAAAAAAAATTGAGCTGATTCAGACAGTTTTCAGGAGTGTATTTTCCGACAAGGTGGGTTGGTTGTTGTTTTTTTTGTTCAGTCAGTTTGCATATTTTGATCAGGGAATGGCAAATGCATGTGGACTTCATTTGATACTTGCCTTCAAGCTGCCACAGAGTCTGCAAGGAGAGGAATATCTAAATCCCCTCCCAACAGAATCAGAGGCAAAATCCTTTCAGCTTCTCACTTTGGCTTTGACGCCAAACTCATTCCATAACAGTCTATCACCTTGGGGCTACGTTCATCTTTTCTGGAACATCTGCAAACTTCTTCCAGTTGGGTTCTCCAAAGTGGGGTTAAAGACTAGATAGGCGAAGGCTTCCTTTTCATAGATAGATCTAAATATGGAAAACAAAGTAGAAGTGAATAAAATATGAGACGTTGTGAAAGAGCAAAGGATGCTGAGTCGGCACTAAGGCTGCTTCCTCCTGAGCTTCCGTGGGGGCACATTGCCCCCATGCTGCTCTCCCTTCTCCTTGCGTACACAGTGATACTTGGTGACACGTTTGCGGCACTGCTCACAACGAACTGCACAACACCAGTGGAATTTGCAGTTGCAGCTCGACACCATTTCTGCTCGCTGTTCCTCCACAGCCAACCCACAGTCTCCACACAGGCGCTGGCAGCTCCGTTTCTCCCACTTACTCAGCGCCTTGCCTCTCTTCAGACACTCCCGGCCTTCCGTGCCCAAGAGGCCCAAAGTCTTGTTCTCCAAGCAGTAGTCAGGAGAGTCTTCCAAGTGGACAAGCTCCTTTTTGGAGATTGAGCTGAAGGTTTCCACTATGGCGCCTCGACTTGCAGCGCTGTTGGCAACCCCTTTCAGTATGTCTACTTTCAATCCCTTGTGGTATTTCTCCTTCAGGTATGTCCCCACTTCTCGAAACTCGGGGAGTTGCAGCCAGCAGGTCTGGGTGGTGCAGCTGCCCGAAACCCCATGGCACTTGCAGGTTCTCTTCATAGTCCCTTTCACTGCCTAGAGATTAAGGCAACAACAGAGTAGAGGTCAAGCAACAAAACTAAGGAACAAGAATGTCTTAATTTCAGTTCAACATAGAAAATTAATTGAGATTTTGCCTAAAATCTGTCTTAACATCTGGCTACAAAAAAATGCTTTGGCATTCCTTCGAGAAAGATATTTCAGGATTTTGTACAATGTTACCAGCAAGTTACTTTTTTTCTCCAGATTAAAATAATGTGTCAACGCTGTGACAATGGATGTTCCCGCTCTGACAACTGAGGGAAATTGCCGCCATTTTTCTGTGCTTTCAGCTTGCTTTTTCTTCTGTTTAGGAATTAGATGCAGAAGCGGGGATGGGGTGGATACTCAAGCTCAGCTAGCCATAATAATAATGCAGCTCCATGGGAACTCAAGGACACAAACTGATAACGTTTTGGCGGGCTGAGGAGCTGTAGAGGGAGCCCGCGCTTCAGGCTAATTGGAGAATGTGATTTATGACTGCTTCATGAGGGTGGGATTTGCAACTTGTTACTTTGTATCTGGGGGAAGGGAATTTAGTTTTGGGTTCAACTATGTAGTGCCGATACTTTGTTTCCTGAATAAAATGTTTCTTTAAGGAAGAATTTTGCCTTGAAGTTCTTTTGATGGATTTCATCTATCGGAACCATGACATAATGAAGGACTGAATGCAGTGATTAGTTTTCAAAGCTATTATTTGGATTCACCAAGTATTTATTCCTTCCTATCATGTTAACTCTAGAAAAAAACAATCAGTTTGATGGTAGGAAATGATAGTCATGCTCATTATTGCAAATGGTATTTTACTATATGCATAAAAATACTGTTAAAAAAGTAATAATGATAAATTGCTCAGACTCTTTGGCTTTCCCCTGTTTTGCAGCTGACTGATGGTATACAGTTTGAGAACTGCATGATGAATGGAGCATAAATCATGGCAGCAAAATGGGGACCAGGCTCATACTGAGTTTGCCTGGCCCTACTATAAATAACAAATAAAAGCTTGAGCTCTAGAAGTGGTCCATTAGCCATATCAAATAGTTTGTTTCTCAAGTCTTCTTCCCTTCTGAATGGAGCTTCAGTCCTTCCATGCTACAGGCTCCCAGATCATCTACAAGCTATGTTACTAGGAAGTAGGTTTTGCTGGACAATTCTATGTTTCATTTTATTTCTTAAAAATAGTCATTTTCTGAATGTCTATTTTATATTCTCTATATTGAAGCCCTTTTCTTGCACATTTGAAGATATTTCAATCATTGAGCACCTGCACACACCAGTGAGAGTGTTGATGGTGAGTGGAGTAGTGAGAAACAAGAGGTGAAGGGGGACCCAGCACTGTTTCACGTGGAAAGACCACCTGCCACTTCTTTCTCCTGCATACTTCCCAAAGCAGCAGGGCAACTGCTATAACTCTGGTTAGCTGGGCAACAGCCCATCCCAGGTACCTGGTTAAGGGCTCTGAGAATGGCATAGTGTGGACAAGGATGACCCCACATCACATCATCACTTATAGGATCCCTGAGATCAATGCATGCAAGGAGGCAAGCTGCTCTGAAGAACATTGTGCATTGTAAACAAAATAGCATAAAGAGGGTCAAGCTGCAGGTTGGGAGGAAGAACCATTTCATGATACTTAATGACAGGATCAGCCCTGTGGCAAAGAAAGAGAGAAAAGTAGACCACAACCTGCTGCTTAGTAAGCTAGAAAAAGGTGGGATAGACAACATCACCACCAGATAGATTTGTAGCTGGCTGAGAAACCGTACTCATCGAGTAGTCCACATGGAGAGAAGTAAGCAGTGGGGTATCACAAGGCTCCGTCTTAGGCCCAGTACTCTTCAATATCTTCATAAATGACTTAGATGAGAGAATTGAAGGGGAACTCATCAAATTTGCAGATGGCATTAAACTGCCAGGAATAGCCAACACCCCAGAAGACAAGCTCCAGGATCCAAAAAGATCTTGACAAATTTGAAAAATGGGCCCTATCCAACAAAATTAATTTGAATGTGGAGAAAAGCAAAGTTTTATATTTAGGCAGGAAAAATCAAAGATATAAGTACAGGTTAGGCGAGACCTGGCTCAAAAACAGTAACTGTGAGAGGGACCTTGGAGCCCTAGTGGACGATCACTTGAATATAAGCCAGCAGTGTGCAGCAGCAGCCAAGAAACCTAATACAATCCTGGGCTGTATAAATAGAGGCATAGAATCAAAATCACGTGAAGTATTAGTACCGCTTTATAAAACTCTAGTAAGACCACACCTGGAATACTGCAACCAATTTTAGTCACCATACTACAAAAAAGATATTGAGACTTTGGAAAAAGTTCAGAGAAGAACAACTAAAATGATCAAAGGCCTGGAGACTAAAACATATAAAGAACGTCTGCAGGACTTGGATTTGGCTAGTCTAAAGAAAAGAAGAAATAGGGGTGACATGATAACAGTATTCCAGTATTTGAGAGGCTGCCACAAAGAAGAGGGCATCAAATTATTCTCCAAAGCACCAGAGGGCAGGAAAGAAACAATGGTCGGAAACTGACCAAAGAGAGAAGCAACCTGGAATTAAGGAGAAAGTTCCTAACAGTGAGGACAATTGACCAGTGGAACAGCTTGCCTTCAGAAATCGTGGGCGCTCCATCACTGGAGGTTTTTAAGAAGAGACTGGACAGTCACTTGTCTGAAATGGTGTAGGTTCTCCTGGACTAGAAGACCTCCAAGGTTCCTTCCAGCTCTATTCTATTCTAAGTAGGAAGTTGTAGGGAAGAGAAAGAGAAATGAGTCCTCCTGTACAATATATTGAGAAATCTGGTTCAAGCTCCAAGCATTGCAATAGTTCAGACATTTATTGACTTTTCTGCTGTGTGTGACCCCGAACTTCATAAGGAAAAGGTTTCTCACTCTTGCATTAGGATGAGTAACTCCCCTTTCATGACTGGCAGAGCTAGAAATCATACTTCAATCAGCGTAATCAAAGAATTTCCAAAGCCAAGAGTCAACTTGCCCAAACCTACATCCTAACATTATCGACAGGTATGTTGCCTTTCTGCATCGAATGGACATTGGAATTATCAGCTTTACAAAGTAGACCAGACAGGAAACATGAACAGATTGGCTAAAATTATTTTATTGTAAAACTATATTAACAGAATCTTGCAAGTTTGAAAGTACAATTCTGCTATTGTTATCTTTATAGACTGATAGCTTAGGGGAGGGTCTGTTGTGAGCAGACCTTGTTCCCCCACTCCGCAGCTGCAGGCTGTGCTCTCTCTTACCTGACTGTTCAGTCTCCCAAGATCATTCCCACATACAGGAGCACCCCCACCTTTTTAAGCTTTTTCTTCACTTCTAGCAACTGAAATTCCCCGATAACACAGAACTGATGATTATTTCAGCTGCCAAATGCTTCATTTAAAATTTACCCATAGCAGACATCTGAAGACTCTGACTCTGACCCTTGCTTTTCCTGACTTTTCTCCTTGCAGTATATGGGAATGAGATTACCTTTCGGCCAGCTTCATTGTTATGCAGATTCATTGCTGCTCTGGCATCCTGCCCTGTTTCAAGGGCATCCACAAACTGCTTGGAAATGGCTTCCCCAAAGCCCACATTGTCACTGCAGCCTCCCCACAGCCATCCTTGGCCTCCTGCAGAGACAAACGTGGGATACATCAGTGGGTGTGCTAAGAACAGCATCAGATCTGGCTGAAGCCCAGAGTTCAAGGCAAGGGATTCAGAATACATGTTCATTCTTCTGGACCCAAATCCCCTCCATTCCAAGTTTTGGCTTATCCTGAATCACTGTTCTGCTAAGACAGGGGTGTCAAACTCAATTTCATTGAGGGCCGCATCAGCATTGCGGTTGCCCTCAGGGGGGCCGGGTGGGTGTGGCCAGGGTGGGTGCGGCCTACTGGGTGGGCACGGATGGAGTGGGTGTGGCCTACTGGGTGGGCATGGCCAGCTGTACATCGTTCGTGTCAAGGGTGCCTGTGGGGGCCTGGGCAGGAGTGGGACAGATCTGAGAGTCTGGCAGAAGGGGATGGGACCAGGGCAAGTGCCAAGGCATGGTCCACTGGAGGAGCCTCCCCAGCATGCACCCAGGGGGCGGGGCCGACGCAGCAGTGGCTGGTTCCTCGCTGTTTCCAGACGGCCTTGTGGAGCTAAGACTGAATGCGTTTCAGCATAGATGGCCACCACAAAATTGTACATTGGCTCCCGGCCGGCCTGGGCCAGGGCCAAGGCAGCGGGGGCCGTTCCTTCACTGTTTCTAGGATGGCTTCGCGGGCCACATGAAACCACTTCGCGGGCCGCATCCGGCCCCCGGGCCTTGTGTTTGACATGTCTGTGCTAAGAGTACCAAGTCACATGTAAGAAAAACAGGCTATGTTTTCATCCTCCATTTACACAAAACATCTCAGTAGGGAGGGGAATCATCCTGGCAAAGAGGCCTCCCCTTTTCCCCCAAAGTGTGGGATGTTATATTTAGTTATTTAGTTAGTCTAGCAATAAATTGGCCCCCTTTCATAGCATACAAACTGTGGCATGGCTGCTCCATTCCAGTTCGCTTCCTTTTTCTTCTTACCTAGATGTCTGATCTAAACCAGTGGTTCTTAACCTGGGCGATATCGCCCCCCAGGGGGCGATTTCATTTTTCAGGGGGGCGATGGATTGAAAAGGGGCGATGTGGGGGCGAAGGAACCAAAAGGGGGTGATATGGGGGCGATGGAGCGAGATGTTTTGGGGACACTTTTCAGTCTTCCCCTGTGGCTCTGAGCCTCCTCCGCCATTTGTAGAGAGAGACAGAGGCAGAGAGAGGCACTTGCGCTTCCCCTCTCTGTCTCTCTCTCTCTCTCATGCAGGGCTCCTGATTGGCCCTGTGCCCGGGTGCCCCACCCCCTGGGAGCAGCGCGGCCATGAAGTCCCTTTCCCTGGCTGGCCTCGTCCGAGGTGCATGTGGCCAGCCCTCCTGCAAGCCACAGCCCCGAGGGAGAGGAGCCCCTGCGATCCCCAGCCAGCAGGACCATTGGCCCAGCGGACCGGGAAGGTGCAACGGAGTCCTGACTGCTTTGTCGGCGAAGGTGAGGTGAGCAGAATATGGGGGGGGAGGGGGCTGTCCCCGGGCCGCTCCAAGGGCAGCCGAGCCGGCCACACTGTCAAGCCCCCATGGGCTCGACATCCACGGGAAGGGGGGGAAGCATGCTCCAGGGCAGCGGCGGCCTACCGGCGGCATGGGAGGCTCCAGCGTTGGTCCTGGCGGGAAGCGGATCGTTGCCCCGGTTCCGCGGCTTCAGCCCGGGGATGCCGGCAGTGCGAGGGGAAGCTTGGCGATGCAGCCGACGGGCCGGGCGTTCTGCAGATGCCCCGCGGCCCGCGGCTTGAGCCCGGGGATGCCGGCGGCGTGAGGGGAGGCTTGGCGATGGAGCCGACGGGCCGGGCGTTCTGCAGATGCCCCGCGGCCCGCGGCTTGAGCCCGGGGATGCCGGCGGCGGAGGGGAGGCTTGGCGATGCAGCCGACGGGCCGGGCGTTCTGCAGATGCCCTGCGGCCCGCGGCTTGAGCCCGGGGATGCCGGCGGCGCGAGGGGAGGCTTGGCCATGCAGCCGACGGTGCCCACATCTCTGGGCTCAAGCCGCGGGCCGCGGGGCATCTGCAGAATGGCCTGCCTGTCGGCTGCATCGCCAAGCCTCCCCTCACGCCGCCGGGGTCCCTGGGCTCAAGCCGCAGGCCACAGGGCATCTGCGAAATGCCCTGCCTGTCGGCTGCATCGCCAAGCCTCCCCTCATGCCGCCGGGGTCCCCGGGCTCAAGCCACAGGCCACAGGGCATCTGCGAAATGCCCTGCCTGTTGGCTGCATCGCCAAGCCTCCCCTCATGCCGCCGGGGTCCCCGGGCTCAAGCCACAGGCCACAGGGCATCTGCGAAATACCCTGCCTGTTGGCTGCATCGCCAAGCCTCCCCTCATGCCGCCGGGGTCCCCGGGCTCAAGCCGCAGGCCATGGGGCATCTGCGAAATGCCCCGTCCATTGGCTGCATCGCCAAGCCTCCCCTCGCGCCGCCAGCATCCCCGGGGTCAAGCCGCGGGCCACGGGGCATCTGCAGAACGCCCCGTCCATTGGCTGCATTGACAAGCCTCCCGCGCCACGCGGCGCTCCCGGCAATCCGCGACCCACAGGCATCTGGCTGTGCGATGGCCGCTGGATGCTGGGCAGTTGACTGGGGCGGAACAGCGGGGTGGGGGAGGCTCCCCAGGGAGCGGCCCGGGGATGGCCCATGGAGCGATGCCCCAGCTGGGACTGCCGAACGGAGCGGCTTGGGGAGATGCGCTTTACATAGCCTCCCCCCACCCTGCTCTTCTGTCCCAGTCAATTGCCCAGCATCCGGCATTTGGCCGTGAAAAGCAGCCATCCGGGACCCAGCCTGCCTTCCGCCGCCATCCAGCACAGGCGTTTCTCCCTAGCCACGTCTCTTGTTTCAGTCCTGGCTGGGCCGGCGGCCGGTGGGGGCATCACTCCCTGGGCCGTCTCCGGGCTGCTCCCTGGGCAGCCGAGCCGGCCACGCATCTCCCCGGGCGCCTTTCGGCGCCTTCTGCTGCCTCCTGCCCCCTCCCCGCCCCTTCAGCGCCGAGAGAGAGATGGGGGAGGGAGGGAGAGGAAAGAGAGAAAGGGAGAGGCGAAAGTGAAAAAGAGAGAGAGAAAGAGAGAGGAAAGAGAGAGAGAGAGAGGGGAAGTGCAAATGCCTCTCTCTCGCTCTCTCTCTCTCTCTCTCACACACACACACACACACAGAGTGGGGGAAGAGGACTGGCAGACCAAGGGCAGAAAGAGGGAGAGAGAGGGAGGGAGGGAGGGAGAGAGAGAGAGATCCTTTTGACATCTAAAATGAAGATAACACTGCGTGCGTTTTTCTAGTGTTCCAATGGAGTCGAAAATTTAATTTGCAGGTAGTGCCTTTCATTTCGAAGACCTCTCAACATGGCCGAGAAGAGGAAGTGTCGCCAATATTCAACGGAATACCTAAAATTAGGATTCATTCCATCTCCTTCCAACGTACAGCTTCCGTTTTGTCTTCTTTGTGAGAAAACATTTTCAAATGAAGCGATGAAGCCTTCCCGACTGAAAGAACATTTTGTAAGAATTCATTCGGATAAAGCCGACAAACCAGCATCGTTTTTCCAATCCTTAAAGGCCAAGTTTGAGGGTCGCAGCACTGTTGGGAAGTTATTTGGAAAATCATCACTCAACGCCAACAAGGGGCTCATTTGTTCCTATGAAGTATCTTTGTTGATAGCAAAATGTGGCAAACCTCACACTATCGGAGAAACGCTGATTTTACCAGCAGTGAAACAGATTGTTGCCACCATGTTGGGGCCCAGCGCAAGCACCATCACGCAATCAATTCCTTTGAGCAATGACACCGTATCAAAAAGAATTGATGAAATGGCTGCTGATGTGGAAGAAAGGCTTATTGACACCTTGAAAAAAACAGAATTCGTGATGCAGATTGACGAGTCAACGATTCGTGAAAATGAAGCCTTGTTATTGGCTTATGTCCGTTTCATCAACGGAAATGAAGAGATCGGGGAAGAACTGTTATTTGTTCGAAATTTAGCCACCGACACAA